>JAWNPP010000006.1:630000-1830000 GCA_035047445.1 Drosophila siamana | reverse complement strand
GCAGCGAGAGGTAGCTTAGTCTGCTCGAGAGACACGCGCCTGTCTTCGGTGCCCGGTGTATGCGAGCGAGAATCACAGCCAAGGGTATTAGGACGAAAGCTGACTGGCACAAAATATGACGACAATATTATAAATACTGCTCTGCTTTGTCACTCTTCAGCGTATTTAGAGCAAGTGCATCGTATACCCTGTAATCGACTACGTCCAACGGGGCATACCTTTGCCTTTGCCTTTGGCTCTGTCACCGAGTCTGCCTCTGCTTGTTAAGCCACTTAACGTATTTAAAGCTGTTTGCTTACGCTCGGCTTGCCAGCCAAATATTTATCAAGGTGAAGCAGTGCGAGAGCACACACAAGCCACACTCACACTCACACATGCACAGACACGCAGAGTATACAAACAAACAACACACACATACACTCGCACACACTTATGACTGTATTTTATAATTAAGCATTCAGAAAGAGTCGCCGAAAAGCAGCTTCAACAAACACACAGTAAATATGTGCGACCGTTGCAAGAGCGAGCGAGATGGCTAGAGTGCGAGAGCGAGCGAGAGGGCTAGCAACAAACAGGCAGATAAACAGAGCGACAGTTGGCGCACATTTGGTCGTAAAGCAGCCACAACCACGCTGGTGACAAACTGCACATTTCATTGCCGAAATAACAAAGTCCCGTTGACAGGAGATGCCAGGAACTCTTTCTAGCTGTCTCCCTGTCACGCTCAACTCTCTCTCTTTCTCTCTCTCTCTCCCCCTCTCTCCCATTCTCATTACATCCCTTTTGTTCTAGCGCGTCCTTTGTGTCGTGTGTCGCTTAGGTCAAGGTAATTGTCAGCTGTCTGAGCTCCACTCGAGTTGCATTTTGCAAATAGATTGCACGATGACAGGACACAACTTTAAAGCCCTTTGTCTCAATTATCCCACTGTGCTTAACGCTTTCAACAGTTTGCATTCGCAAATTTAATTGAAAATTGTTGTGGTTGCATTTTAAAATGAGTTTTATAAATTGCCACTAACCGTACAAAGAAATTTAAGTTATTGATGTGGTTGCCGCGCAAATTCAATGCTAAAATTGTAATTTTCGTCTAAGCTCGATTAATATAGTTCCATATATAGGGCATCTTTTAGTCGCCTTTCCATCTTTGGCCTTAATGGCTCTCCGGATGCATATGTATCTTATCTTGGCTCATTTTATTGTTTGGCGAGCCGTGTTTATTGCTTGTTTCCATTTCTATTGCCAATCGCCAGTTGATTAGCGCTTCTCCCATTCCCATTTCATTACCGATTCCATGGAGTTCATAAAATGCAGAGTATCAATAAATTATTGGCAGCCAGCTAAGTGGAATAATCAATAACATTTCTCGCATCTCATTACGATCTCTGTGTCTCTGTGTGTCTGTGGCAAATTCATAAATTTATGACATTTTTTGTTTGCGGATTAATGAAGCATTTATGACAGAGGAGCAAATAGGCGGGAGAACAAGTGAACTAAATGCGAGATTAATTTCGCTAAATATTTTAATTAAATAAGTTTCAGTTGATTGAGTTGTAAATATCATTGAAAGAGCTGCAATTAAAATATCAATGGCAATTTGCTTAATTCGCTTAATTAAACTTGCACACAAAGCTGATTAAAGCCACAGTTTAAGTTTTAGTTGGAGCGTGCAACACATGTTTGCAACTTACCAGCTTCCAGCTTACCCTTCTCCCCTTGTCACCTGTGTGGCTGTCAGAGCTTGACAACAAATAAATAAATAGAAAATAAATATGACACAATAATTTCCACAGCTGCTAACGAATTTTATAGAGTAGGAAACAAAAGAAAGAAATGGCAAAAATGAAATAAAGAAGGGAAACCTGTCATAGATTCGAGTGCAAGTTCAAGTACAAGTCGCCAGTCATCTGGCTGGAAGTCCACGTAAAAGACACATATATCAATTGATCGGAGGACTTACTCCAAAGTCTACTCAATAAGTATTATTTTTCAATTTATCATGAGAACCTGGCGTACCTGTCTTCGGTTCTACGTTTCTTCGACTTGGTTTGTTGGCCAGGTCAGCGGATTTTCATTGAGCGCATTTTCTTTCTATTAAAGTGCCATCAATTTTGCGGTCCATTCCCCAGCTGCCAGAAGGCGGCTAACAACGTTTAGTTGTGGCCAAAATAAAAGGGGAGAGAGAAAAAGAGATGGCAAAATCGCGTTTACAGAAACATTTTCCAGACGCCATTCAACGAAACGTGAAAAGAAATTCTGTCTTAAGTAGTGGAGGGAACAGCTGGGAAAGAAAGAAAGAAGGCGAAGTCAAGTCAAGTCTGTCGTCCGTCGTCCGTCGTTTGTCGATAACTCATAGTGAAACACTTTTACTGTCATGTCATAATAAAATGAAATGAGTTGGCCAAAAGCAGAAAAAGAAAAAAATAACCAGCAACAAATAACGAGTTTATCCCTCGACTGGCCAACGCGGTGTCTCAGCTTTATTTTAATAACATCTCCGGTGGATTTTTGTTATTTAAATAGAAGCTGTCATAATAGATGATTGAGGCATTATTGGGGCACAAGATTGATCATTCAATTGTAAACTGGCGCAATCATCGTGCGCACTGCTCATGAAATATGCATTCCTTTTAAAACTTTCGCCCAACAATTTTCCTGGAACCCAACAGAATTTGTAATTAAGTTCGATTCGGGGCCTCGCAAATGCTTTCAGCTTTCAGTCGCAGCTTGGCAACACTCTCAAACCCTCGACGCTCGTGGCTTTTCATTTGTATTAGCCATGCCATGCCGGGTCGGGCCGCCTTATCGATTCATTACCTATGCTCTGACCCAAGCCCAATTCCAACGCCAGTTCCAGTCCCAGTCCCCAAGACATGTAGTGACGACCTCAAAACCTTTGTCGACCCAAGGAATTTCAAGTCATAACACGCGCAATTAAACTCCAGCCGCTGGCGTGGTGTAAATACTAATATATGTTATACACACTAATCTCTACGACTGCACGTGTGTGGGTGTGTGTAGGTGAGTGTGAGAGTGTGTGAGGGAGGGTTCCTTTATGCTAATGGTAATTTGCTACCGCCTCGGTTGCGGCTTCAGCTTCAGCTTCAGCTGCCTACTTGAAGGCAATGTCCCGGGACACATTTGCTTCTTGTCCACGTGTGTATTCCTGCGTATAAATCGGGAGTGTGGGCCACAATATAGCTTAGTATGTGTATGTCTGTGTGTATGTGTGTGTGTGCGTGTATAAATAATATTCATTACAAAATTACAAAATTTTTGTTACGCCATTTATTTTTGCGGCTTACGAGCGAGCGCCGAACACGACCTTGTGCACAATTTGTGTACATTTATTTTATTATTTCGACATTTTTTGCCTTCCTCTTTGGGGCATACCTCGTGGATAGACTGGGCTACTATCTGGCATATGTCGTAGTTAAAAGTCGCCTTTGTCAGTCGGTCTCCAAAGCAGATGTGAATTGTGGCCAACAAATTCCAGACAGCCGGCAGCTAGCTACCGAAGGCCGACAAGCTGCTGCTTAATAAACTGTATTCGAAATTGAATTTACCTCTAAGCTTCTTGCTCTCCCTCTCGAAATTTCATTACTTTAATGGGCAGCAAAAAGACTGCTGTTTTTTTCTTTGTCTTAAAGCCACTTCGAATATCCGGTTGGTATCTGCTAGTCGCGCAATCTCTTGCCTGCGGCGTTTTCAGCGTGTTTTTCTTTATTTTCTCGCTGCTGCTGGTGGTGCCTACGAATTTCCCTTGCCGCAGCTTTAAAATGATTTTTCAAATTTATATTTTCCTGCTGCCGTCGACGCTGTCTGCTCGCTACATATAAACATATATATACGCTTTTTTATCATGTCAGCATGTCTCGCAAGTAAAAGCTGCGAGTGCTGCGCGTATGTTACAGCGGCACAACGACACAGCGGCACAAAGGCGGCAACAATAGGCAGGCAGCAGGAGGCAGGAGGAGGGAAATTTCATTTCGTTAGTTTCAGTTTTACATACATTTAATGTCGCCGCTGTAGACATAAAAGAAGTGCGTGAGACAGCAGTCTGCACGGACTGCACTTCAAGAAGTTGTCAAAGTTTGATGTCATTGCGTATACGCAGCGTAGCGGCAATTAAAGTTACTGCCATTGGAGTTTAATGCTGTCGTGTCAATCCTGTTCTCAGTCGTCAACGGCTTAGGCCAACCCTCTCTTTCTTTCTGTGATTGATTCGTTTATAGACACTCGCTTTGATGCCGTGCCAAGCTCTTAAGCCCCAGCACTTCCTTTTTTCTCTCCTTGATGTCGTGCTATGTAAATTCGTAGCAGTCGCCGAGCAAAAGCAAAGGCAAAAGGCCAAATTGCATATTCATACGGAAAATTGACTACAAAAGCGGTTCACGATGAATTTGGCGCAGCACTCGTGAGTCCTGAGTCTCAGGGCCAGCATAACAAAAGCACGTTGACTGCTCGGACTACAAAGAGCATCAGCGCTTACCTTGAGCCCGGCGAAGTGAAGTGGCCAAGAGACCAACTGCAAAGTATTTGCTGTCAGCGAATACATTTGCTTGTCCAGCACTTGTGATAACACTTCAGACTCCTCTCTACCATCTATGGGTGGTCTCTTAAAGCAGTTGGCAGCATCAGTCTTAATTAAATTAAAGCACCCACAAAATCTGAAAGTCCCTCAAAGCGATGCGGAAATAGCAGAATGAGGTCAACAAGCTGCCGGGGACTTAGGAAAATTGCAAAACTAAGTAGTTGTGGTTGTTATGTTACCGAAACTAAGGTAAGCGAGAAAAAAGCCGAAAAAAAGCAGCTAAGAAAACGTATATAAATAGCAACACATGCTGTAAAATTTGTATAAGTGAAAGAAAATGGACCTAAGGTGGTTGCTTTTCTATGCCACACATTTGTGTATGTGTGTGAAGGTGGCTTCCTTGCAGTGAGTAGAACAAGTAGCCAGAAACACTTGAGTGCGCTTGAGACATGCATAACTATATATTTGAAAGGGGTGGAGAAAGAAGAGCTGAAAGCTCGAGAGGTGCGACGGACAAAGTGTTTTTCGACACTTGCTCGCAACATTCCTTCAGACCGTGTTGTCGTCCCCTTGTAACCCAAGCACCATAAACCTTAAGCCACAACAAGTCAGTCGAGCACTCGCTGCGGCAAGTCGACGTGCCAGATACCCTGTAGTCAGTCCAAAGTATGTTAGCATTTTAATCAGACTTTTATTTATTACAAGACTATATTTAGAAATTAATTAAGCGATATTCCCGTTTCTATTTTCAGCTGATCCATCTGCGTGATTGTCGCCGAGCGACACCTGCTGCGAGGTAAGTGCCACAGCTGGCTGCACCGGCTGCTGGCATGCAATCCCTTGTGCCACATCAACAATTTGGTCATTGACATACAGAGCGTGTGCAAGTCAACCTCGAGTGAATGAGTGTTAAGGGGTCGTGAGTCGGTTGGGTCGTATATCCTCAGCAGCCAAAACACGCTACTTACGACCCAAGCGCATTTTTCACGTGCCACACAAAAAGTTGACTTTAGAGCGTGGGCGCAGAGAGCGACTGAAAATCGCCCACATACGTTGAACTGTGGACTGTGTAGACTGTGTTGATTGTGTTGAGGGGGATTTTACAAATTGTTAGCCATTGGCAAAAGTGTTGGCCATGGCAATCAGCGACTAGTGAAATAACTTTGCTTTTATGTTCTACATGTGGTCGCGCAGGACGTGGACGTGGTCTGATCTCGAATGCAATTTAATCGGCTTAACAGCTCGATGACAAAGCTGCCAGTTGCCTAGCTGCACTGCTCCACTCTCGTCCTGCGTGGTTCGCATAGTGTGCTGAATAAATTAGTGAGTTGCTGCCAATAAGCTGCTGACGAGCGGAGCACACTTCACATGCACATGAAATGCGGGCTGCGTCCATAGCTAAAACAACAAGCTCGAAGTGCTCGAAAAGCGCTTCGTTCAGCCGCCTGCGGGTCGTGAGGGCAAACGCATGCATATGAAATGCCTGGCAGGTTATTCACTTTCACTCCTGCGTAGCATTGCAATGCATCTCAGTGGAATTTAATATTTAAACGCAGCTGGCACGGAAATTTCAATAAATATAGCACGAGCATTACGTCAGTTTGACTGACAGTAACTGCAACAGCTGGCTGCAGGCTGCAGGCTGTAGGTTGCAGGTTGTAGGTTCCTGGTTGCAGGCTTCGAGCTGCTAGCTGGGATCATTTACAAGCCCAAGATGTCACGTTCTGGCGTTGAGCACGAGGAAGTGTCAACAGCAGGTAATAAGCATGTCCTCAGTGCTTCCTGTTTATGCCACACTCAAGACTCACGACACGAACACACAGACTATTCCCCGAGCAGGTCGAAAAATGTTTCAGAGCAACCGACAGACAGACAGATAGACAGACAGCTCCCAGCTGGCTGTCAGGTAAGCGGCTGCTTGCTCTCTTCGCCTTCTGCTGCACGTGGCTTGTTATTTGTCTCTGACTCTGCTTGCGCGTGCAGTTTGTTGTTTGCCCCCCTGATAAAAATGCAATTTTTGTCTATGCCGAGACGTTGAGAAATGGTAAAAATGTCTAACTGCACCCTAGCGTCTGTCTACTCTTGTTGTTGCTCACCGGCTGATAAGCTTATGCAAATCAAGTGAAATTGCAGCCAAAATGACGGCGATAATGTATCTATAAAATACGTGCAACAGAAGCAAGCCAAAAGCCTCATAACTCAGCTCAAGTTGAGCGATTCGTTCCTTCTGCGTTCCCCGTGCGCATCGTCTATTAAACAAGTTATGTGTGTACTTGGTTTTTGCGAACTGATTTCATGTCTCGCTCGTTTTTTGTGACAGAGCCACAACAACGAATTAAGCTCAGCATGTCGAAATCATGGCAAATAATCGTAATGAAAGTAAGTGGAATATGCCGTCAGTTAACCATAACAACATTGTTCTGTTTCTTCCTTTCGTGTATTTTTTCTTGCGCTGTACCGTGCAGGCCACGCAGGGCACACAATAATAACAAGCACGCGTCTAGCATTGTGTTTGACGTCCTTTGGTCTTTATCTCCCCCTCCCGCCCACTCCTTTTGGCTGCCGCCATCTCCTCGATATGCTTGGCATTTATTCTTTATAATCTTTTAAGGGCCGTCTGCCGCATCTTTTGTCTATTTGCCATTGCTCTGCTTACAGTTGATTGTTGATGTAGCTGTTGGTGTTGCTGTTGCTGTCGCTGTAGCTGTTTCTGTTGCCATTGGCATTGTTTATGTTGCCAATGTCTGGCATCTGCCGTTCCGTCGTCGTGCCGTCCTGTCGTCCTGCTGGCCACCGTTGTTACACTTCTACACTTTCTGGCCAAAGTAAACAAAGCACTTTGTGCTTTAAGGCCCACGCACGCCTCGCATTTCGCCATTCACCATTCACCATTCAGCATTCTCCGTTCGCCATCGCAATGGCTGCAATGGTTTAGTGCACTTTGTTTAATGTGCCGGTCGAAAAGTGTTTGGGTCGACGGTCCTCGATCCTTTATAGCAAGAAGCGACTACCTAATAGGGCCAACAACTGATGGGGGAATTGGCATAAATAATCGATAAACAATTTAGATATGGAGCTCGCTTGCAGCTTGCCAAGTTTAATGCCCCAACTCGAAGTCGCTTTAAAGACCTTAATCAACTCGGCACTCTACTGTGTTTGCGGTTATCTCGGTTTAAACGTGAATTTATGCTCGCTTTTCTTCGGCTCTTTTCGATGCTTCGGCTGTCAGCAATTAAATAATAATTGAAGTTTGCTTGTCTTAATGGCCGTAATTGCAGCCCTGAATGCTGTATCATGTTGCCAGCTTTGCGCCTCAAATATTCCATCTATAATTACAGACAGACTGACAGACTGCAGTTCCTTGCCACTTGCCACATGCCTTTAATTTCATTTAATGCTAGCTCTCAGCGCTTTCCCTCCCTCAGCGCATTCCCTGTGGCCCTTGTGCTCACCCTTGAGTTTTCTGCGTAATTTACACGCTGGCAAAATGCATCATAAATATCATTTATAAACGAAATTCTCGTAATCATCATTTATGACTGCATTTCGACTGCACTCGCAATAGTTGTTTTGCCCTCCTCCCCCCTCCACTGTCGCCCGCTCTGCGCTAACAGATTGTTTCATGAGCATTTCCTGGCGCCACATTGCGTATGCATAATATTCGCCTAGATTTATGCAATGCTTTTTTCCACAGCGCAGCTCAGAGTGAGGAGTGAATGAGGTTGGAATTGAGAAAGCGCGAATACTCGACTCGCATTATATGCAATATGGATTCGCCTTCACTCATGCACATCCCAGCCAGCCTCGCCGTCGATGACGATACCGTTGCTGATGCTGATGCTGAGCTAGAGGCTGAAATAGAGGCTGCTGATGGGACGTGATGAGCAGCGAGGCACTTGGCTTGCTTGCCTTGCGTTGACCTTGCAACAGTTTAATGCATACGTAACTGTTTTTGTGTGCTGGGCTGCTACACATATGGCGCGCCGATCCCTTGGCCATGCTGCAGCACACTGATTTATTTCCACTACTTAAACGCGAACCATCCAACGAATCATGCCCCGAAGTATAGACTCCGAATGCGCGTCCCAGCAAAATGAAATATTGATCCATTTAAGGGTCTAGCGTATGCAAAAAAAAAGGAAAATAAAAGGCTTACAACTTGCGTAGCGGAGGCGTGTCACGTGGACTTTTATCAGGCGACAACAACTTTGTCAACCTCACCCATATAAATCTTGCGGGTCGCCACCACCACTCACCACGCGCCACTTGCCATTCAAGAGTTCCATATTGTTATAGTATGTGCTGAGAGTATTGAGATATTCATGCTGTGACCGCAAGTTTTTATTGAAAAATCGCATCGAACGAAGGAGCGGCTAGACAAACACTTGACGTGCCTCATTTGCGGCTGAAAGCTCTTAATGTCGGCTAAAGCCATAGTCATTTATTTGCTGTCCCCATTATGGGGAATTTCATTCTCAAGGTATGCACCACACATGCTCTTGGATTATCACTTTTCACTCTGCAGCCACATGCAGAAGGCGTATACAGAATTTTCTTGGTAATCGCAAAGTTGGCGCAACTTTTTTACAAGCTGTAAAATGTTTCACTTCCCGCTGTAAAGTTGGCGATTTATGAATATGCGATGCATCATAAATGTATTCGCAATACGCGACGCATGTGGCGCGAAGGCTTTGAGCCCAATAAAGCAGGCGTAGAGTGGAAGGGGCAGTGGTAGGTGAAGGGGAAAAATGCTTTTATGTATTCACGAATTGTAGCGACGCCATTAAGAGCTCAAGGTGCACACGACGTATACGCAATATGCGCATGTTGCCTGGAACAATTAAAATTGTTAAGTCGTTCGAAGAAAACGCTTCAAACGATGCTTAAGAAAAGGCGACACAACTGTAATTTATGCAGAGCACATTTAAAGCCATTGCCTGACTTCAAACAATATACAATATTTAGCTGTTAAACGCCTCGAGCGCAGTTCATTTAAACGCCACAGCTTGTGATTAAGCGGAGACAAAGGATGCGCAGCTGCCACTATTTTCCTCTGCTTCAGTTGAGGCGACTCCAAGCCGAGCTAAGCTGAAATTAATTAGCTGCAACTTGGGCGACAATTCGCACAAACTTGACCAACTTGTCTGTCATTGATTCGCATTCGACGAACAGACAACTGAGGCTCTACAATTACTTCAGAGCGCGCACATCTCGGCTATTGACATTTGACTCTGTGACGAGTATGACAGACAGCAGAGCAGAGCAGGCATTAGAGCCGCAAATTTATGGCCACATTCATTCGCAAATAACGCCCAGCCGAGCGGAGAGCAGACCTCACAGACCTCACTCACTGGTGACGATGTCCAGGGTACAGTCGAGTCAATCAGCATGCTGCGTGCTCGGCTCATTCGGTTAATGTATTTGTCATCTTCTGACGCAGCCACAAAAATTGCGAGCCAACTAAATGTGTCAGCAGCAGTGGAAAAGCCAATTAAATCTAACGGCCGCATTCATACATTTTGACAGCTGTGTGCATTAATGCATACGAGCATCGCAAATGATGTCTGTCTGTGTGGGTGTGTATGTGTGAGTGTGGTGAAAAACAAGGGAATATACAATTCGTGGAAGAGAGCTCTTTTTTTGGCCATCGCTGTTACTGTTGTTGCTGTTGGCGCACTAAAAATGAAATGTTTATGTATTTTGTGGCTTTTATTGACAGAAGACAGAAGTTTAGTCTGTTTGCATAAATAAGGGACGAAAATGAATAGAAAGGCTTGCTTGCACTACGTGGACTAAGCTCAGCGCTCAGCGCTCAGCGCTCAGTGTTTTGAGCTCTCGGTTTAGCCAACTTGCGTGGCAATTTCCTTGAGGGAAATTAGAAAACTTTGCGCTATCTCAGCGCCAACTGGGCACAAATATTTTGGCAAACAAACAAACCTTTCGTGTATTGTGGCCCTCGTCGTTCATTTGTTCGTTGTTGGCTCTTCTCACACAAATTTCTGGACTCACTCCGTATTCGCAGCTCGCAGCTCGCAGCTCGCAGCCCGTAGCCCGTAGGTATTGTGTGGCCATAAAAAGTGATTCCTTTGCCCTTCTGCGCCCCGCAGCACGCAGAGAGAGTGAGAGAGATAGAAATCTAGACCGAAATGTAAAAATTTCTACGTTTATGTGTTTGTGGTTTTGCAGTGTGTATTTTCATTTTTCATTTTTCTTTTTCGTATTCGTATTTGGTTATTTCTGTTGTCTTTTCCTCTTTTTATTTTGTCTTGTGGCTTTCCTTGACTTGAGTTCTGCTTAAACTCAATTTTTATTCGAAGTTCTACTGCTGCCCCTTCCCATTCGCTTCCCATTCGCTTCCCTTTCGCTTTGCCTGCATAACGATTTTTATGACTTTCCAAGCAGCTGTACAAATGATTCGACTGGCTTTTACTGTTTATTTCTATTGCATCGCAGTTCAACGCAACGCACCGACTGTCGACTTTGGCTGTCGACTGCGTCTATTGACTATAAAAATATATTTTATGGAGAACACGTAAATTTCATTTACACTTTGGCGTGGAAAACTACACCCAAGTTGATAGTTGTGAAGTCGTTGTTGTTCTTGGCTCTGCCATTGCACTTCTGTGGTCGCATCGATCATAAAAAAAGAGTAGAAAAAGCAGGAAGAGAATCGCCGGCGGTATTATACTTGTTATAGCCATAAGTATGCGGGGGGAGTATGGGAGCAAGGGAGATAAGCATAAGTCACTGTCGACGAGGGAGCTTTAAAAGTCAAACACTAAACAGAGGGGGACAACAGGGCTTTATCAGAACTAGGCTCCTTCCGAACAACAGTCACTAGCTCAACTTATTTGACATGCACCTTGGCACAATTTTAATTAAATTTATCAACTGGTCGGCCGGTGGGACTATTAATGTTAATGGCGCTGGAAAGCCGCAAAATCCTCATCAAAGCAACTTTGCGAAATTGGCAAAACTTTTCGAAATTTTTGGGGGGTTCCGGAGACTTGAACTCACCTCAGGGCCGATGCCGATGCTGATGCTTTGAAGCCGTGTTCAAGCAGCCAAAACTGAATCCCAACTGTAGCTTAAGCTGAGGCTGAGCTGACGGCGCGTTTACACGATTTCAATTAAAGTCAAGTCGCGAATTGCATTTATCATCTTTGTTGATAAAAATCACTTCAACTTGATGTCAGTAGCAGCAGCAGCAGCAGCACCAAGAGCAGACGAAATTTTCCTAAGATATTTCAATTTATTTTCTTAATTTGCTTTTCCCTTTTTTTTTTTTGTTTGTTGGCATTCGCCTTTTTATTTTTTTGACAACTCTTCGGTCGCGCACAAAACGCGCCAGGCAAAAACGGCAGAAACGAGACCGAAAACTGAACTCAAACTCGATTCAAACTCAGAATTTTTGTCAGACAGTGAGTGAGTAACTGGGAAAACTGAGATCCTTAGCCAGAATGATGACCGAAGCGTTGCCGTGACACGTGCGTGCGGCGCCGCAATGGAAAACCAACTGAAACACTGAAAGCTGAACACTGAACACTGAAGCACACACAGTCAGCTGCTGCTGTCGTCGTCGTCTTTGGCCGTCGACGCGAGTCGGTTTCCTGTGCGCCTGTCGAAAGTGTTGCCAGCACCCGGGAATCGGCAGCGACGTCAACGGCGACTGCGGCATCGGCAGCGGCCATCAGCTGTTGGCTCAGCTTGGCAGTAAACAAGCCTTGCGATCCACAAGGCGCAACTGGTGTACACTGAATGGCATCCACAGGCAAACAGCTGGCGGTCGATTCGCTAACTTGTTGACGTTGCAGCGCTGCAAAGCTCTCTCTCATACTCTCTCTCCCGCTCTCTCACTCTCTGGTAGCTGCTCTCGCGCTTTGCAGCCATTTTATTTGTTTTGCTTTTGGTCTGTGGATTGCGTGTGTGGCGTCGTTGCTTTTTATGAATGAACAACGCACGCCAGAGAAAACACGCCTTTCGCTGTTCGCAGCGCTTGCGTTTTTTCTAGCTTTTGGCGCGCGAAACTTTCATACCTGCGATGTGATTTTATTTTACTTATTTATGGCGAAACTTGTTCTTGGCGTAAAAGCTAGCTAACAGCCAAGCATGGCTAGTCGACTGTCAGACGCACGCAGACAGAGACACACACATAGTTACTGCCAACGATTTGTACATTGGGGAATAACAATCGCTGGTCGCCGCTCGGTGGTCGGTGGCCGCTGGCCACTTGGCGTATGTGTAATAAATCAGCAAATGGAATGATTTAGTGCACACACTTTTTCTGCACTCCAACAATTCGGACAACAAAATGGCGTTTTAATATACTTGGCAATTCCAATTCCATATATGAAAATATGTTTAAACCCTTTTTGAGTTGCCATAACGCGTTACGCTTTTATCAGGCCGCTCTCTCATGTTCCGCTTTCGCATTTCACTTTTTGCCAGCTGCTGCATTGTTAGATTTATGTTTGCCAACTCTCACACGCATTTGTCATTTCAACATGTGTTTCAATTTACCCGCTCTCTCCCTATCTCTCTCGCTCCCTCCGTGACTGGTTATTATTTATTTATTTACTTAGTTGTTTGTGGTGGTGCTTGTATTTTTTTCACACATTTGTTGATTAACTTAAACCGTTTACGATGCCCATTCTGGTGATTTACGACAACAACTTAAATAAATGTATTATTTATCTAGAGCACAACCGCGCGCAATATGTTTAAATTCTCCATTTTCCAATTTTACCACCTTATCAATCGCTGCAAGCGAAGAGCGAAAAGCGGTGTCACAACAACATAGTTCGACAACGAGCTAGACTATATGATGTGGCATTAAATTTGCGCTATTAAATATGATGGCACAGGGCATAATAATTCCGTCTGTGTGGGGGTGGGAAAGATAGCTAAGTTGCCCCAGAAATGTGTCCAAGTGAATTGAAAGGATTATAGCGCTGGGTTGCGAAGCCCAAAATGCTTTTGGTTTTTGCGGTTTAAGGGAACAGTTGCCATGCCAGCTGCTCTTTGCCTGCCTTTTGGCAATGCGAGTTTGGGTTGAAAGCAGAAGGTTTTGCGAGGAGGGGTCGGGGGGTCGTAGAATGGCGCTGTCAAGTCAGCATTTCCTGTTTACTATGGCGGGCACTTTAGCTCCCCCCTCCACACACACACACGCGCACATAACGGAGACTAAACCGCAGAGATGTTGTCGTGCGGATGCCAGCGGATATAGTGCTTCAGCTTTAGGTTCGGCTTCGACTTTGGCCGAGGCAACGAGGCAACGGCTTTAATGCAAAGCAGTTGAATTGGATTTGCCAGTGCGTCTGTGTGTGTGTGCGTCCAAATGGCAGCCACATTTGGCTGGCGGGACAACAAAATGGCTGTCAAATAACTTCCGGCTAACGTTTCGCTTTAATTCTGTGGGATCACGTGCGAAATTGAGGCAAAACGACAGTCACGCAGAAAATCAACAGTTTCCCCCCTCCCCTCACTTCCAACTCTCCATTCCCCCTCCATTAGCTCTGCGTCATTCTGAGCACATTATCAAATGTCTCGTTGTCATTTTGCATCGCAGATTTGATTGTGTCCTGGAGCTAGAGCGGTAACTTCAGCCCCCCGCTCCGGCCCCAGCCTCAGCTCCAACTCCAATTCCAACTCCAACGCTGAATGTGCTCAACGCAAATCGATGCAATTGAAAAATAATTGAACGTTTGAAATGTTTATTGAATGTCAGTCGAATCGAATCGAGACGAAAGGAAACGAAGCGAGTCGCGTTTAGTTTGAGTTGAGTTGTAATGTGTGAGCAGCAACGTACGCTGCTGTTATCCCTGGGGCTGTTATCCTGCCAGCCTTTTGCATATCTAATGGGTCTCCGCTGTGTGTGCAGCACACACGGTGGCATGCTTCGCATTCACATTCCTCATGCCACGCACGTCTATATTGTGTGATAAAAGCAAAGTTATTGATTGGATTTTTAGCGGTGGCTGCTTTAACGACACTCGCCCGCATAATTGAGCTGCTGATATGTGGCCAAGTCGTGGCCAACTCTCAGCCCAACTCGCAGCTGTGTCAGCCATAATAATGCGGCATGTCTACCTATTTATTGGCCAACTAGCCAAGTTGCTGACGCAGTTATTAGCGCATAAAACTGAATCGCTTTTTGCTCGGCTTTAAACTTAAAGCTTGTACATGATCGAAATCAATCAGTGCCACAAGTTTGATGTGTGGCAAATTGATAAAGATCACAGGCAGCGCACATAATAAAAACTGTCTGGAGTTTGATATAAATTTAATGGGCCTTAACCAACACAGATTTGATGTTAAATGAGGCTTTGTGACAAACCTCAAATGCAAAGTTGATTATGGTTAAGCTTGTGACAACTTGACACATCTGACAAGCTTTCACACACACGCACACACTAACATACACAGCTGAAATCCAAGTGAAAAACTGAGCACAACATGAGCATTTAGTTTGAGTTCGCTTCCATATGTGCAGCTAAAGCGCAACGAGGAAAAGAAGCAAAGTGCTGGTGAAATTATTATTATTTTTATAGAGCCCTCTCAGCTGTCAGGGCTTCTTGGGGTGCAATTTCGTTTTTATTCTCTGCTTGCTGCAAATTAAATTGCGCATAGTTTCTGTCAAAGACAGAGACACACTTTTGATCAAATTACAGCAGCTTTTTACAGTCTTCAAAGTTCTTGTTACTTGCAGCCGATTCTCAACCTTAGCCCAAGGGAGCCGGCCACAAAAAATCAAAATCTGTTTTAGGTCTTTGTTCTGACATTTAGCCGAAGGGTTAACTACGCTTTTGCTTCCTCAAAAATCACATTTCAAATCGCCCTTCTTCAAGTTTGACATCAATTACAATTCCCATTAACTTAAGAGGAAATTGCATAAATATTTAATTATTTCTGCATAAAACTTGGCATTGACATAATATATTTAAGGCTTACAGAATTAATGTTGCATTCACAATTACACATTTTGTTACATTGCCAGCACTGCAGGCAGTTGATTTAATATTTATTTCACATCAAAATCGTATTATTGACGTCTTGGTGTGCGAAAAGTTTGCTCCGAATGTTTTAACATTTTTTTGTGAGCGCTTTTCATTAGCCGAAAAGGTTGCACATTTAATATTTGTTGCTGTAGTTTAGTTACCGTCGTACAGCACAAATCAACTCGGTATTTATTCATATTTGATTGCCACACACACGCACACACTAACACACACAGCTGAATTCCTGAGCACAACATTCGTCTTCAGAGCTGCAGAGAAGTCTAGCATTTAATTTGAGTTCGCTTCCATATGTGCAGCTAAAGGGCAGCGAGGAAAAGATGCCTTAAAACTACATGTTATCGACGTGCTTCTTTTATTTTGTTGTCACCGCAAAGTGCTGGTGAAATTATTTTTATTTTTATAGAACCCTCTCAGCCGTCAGGGCTTCTTGGGGTGCAGTTTCGTTTTTATTCTCTGCTTGTTGCAAATTTAATTGCACATAGTTTCTGTCAAAGACAGAGACACACTTTTGAGAAAATTACAGCAGCTTTTTACAATCTTCAAAGTTCTTCTCACTTGCTGCCGATTCTCAACCTTAGTCCAAGGGAGCCGGCCACAAAAAATCAAAATCTGTTTTAGGTCTTTGTTCTGACATTTAGCCGAAGGGTTAACTACGCTTTTGCTTCCTGAAAAATCACATTTCAAATCGCCCTTCTTCAAGTTTGACATCAATTACAATTCCCATTAACTTGAGAGGAAATTGCATAAATATTTAATTATTTCTGCATAAAACTTGGCATTGACATAATGTATTTAAGGCTTACAGAATTAATGTTGCATTCACAATTACACATTTTGTTACATTGCCAGCACTGCAGGCAGTTGATTTAATATTTATTTCACATCAAAATCGTATCATTGACGTCTTGGTGTGCGAAAAGTTTGCTCAGAATGTTTTAACATTTTTTTGTAAGCACTTTTCATTAGCCGAAAAGGTTGCACATTTAATATTTATTGCTGTAGTTTAGTTACAGCAGCAGCACAAATCAACTCGGTATTTATTCATATTTGATTGTCAAAACATTGCTGCTGCTTTCAAATGTTTTCGCAGCTTTTCACAGTGAAACACATACGAGACGAATGCGAATTCGACTCGCTTTCAGACGCTGTGACAGAGTCCAGCCCTTTGTTTTGTTTATGCCACTTTTGTTTGTTCGAGTGGTCCGCAAAAAAATAAATAATGAAGAAAAAAATGAAAATACGCTTTGTAAATCAAGCGGAGAGAGACAAGTTTATCACAGGCTTTGCTGACGGATGATACGAGTTTTTTTCGGGTATTGTCAGCTGCTCCGAGTCCCAAGCAGCAACAATGAAAACTTTTTCGGCTATTTTCGGAGCTTCGGTGGGGGAGTGGCTAAAAAAATTTATTATTGTTAATATTTGCGTTGCCTGTCGCTGACACATTTATGATATGTGGGCCTGTTTCCATTAGTGTCGGCCTCCGCACATTCCCATTGCCTACTTGGCGGCGACAGCGTGAAGCCTTTGAGCTGACGAATTTCAATTGTAATCACACACACACTCATACACTCACACACCCACACACATACATAGTGGGGCACAAATGGCAGCCAATTTGTTAAATGAGCACATGAAATTACGACGCTGCAGCCGTAGAAGCGCCGGCAATCAACAGACCCGAACGGATCCCCAACGCGACCAGGCCAAAGGTCAACATCGAGGCCTCCCCCGACGTGCCCAAAAATGCAGCTGTCTAATTGATTTTTTATTGAAAACTCTTGCCCAGAACGTGGGCAGACACCCCGAGACGAAGACGAAGAAAGAGAGACTGAGACTGAGGCAGACAGACGGGCGTCGTTGTTGCGCGACTGTGAGGCAAAAGGATGCCAAGGATGGCAGCGCGAAGGAGTCTCAGACCCAGGCAGGCAGCTCGCGTGCAATTTATCACGAAATTCCCAATTAGCAAGCGTTAAAGTTGAACCAGCTCCGCGCGAATCTCGCTCGCAATTAAGTCGTAGACGCCACGGGTAATAAGCACGCCAAGCGAGCAGGGATGTTGAATGGTGATGAATGAAGGGCGTGAGAGGGGCGGGGAGGGAACGCTCTTGAAATATACTGTAATCAGGGCAAGCGTATTAAGTGCCTTAACAATTTATTGTCATTGCAACTGTCAGCTCATAATGTGGATCGTGCAGTTATGTTAATTAACTTGTTGGACGAACTCGACAGGAAGCCAGCAGCAGCCAGGACAATGGATGGATGAGCGGACAGAAGGACAGACGACGGACTTGTGAACGGAAGCAGGATGTTGCGATAAAGCCGACGCCTTTCACGTTGAGCGCGTGTGTAAATATGTATTTGCAGAAGAGTGGAGAAAGCGCTTCAATAAAGTGTAAAGGAATTTGAATTATTCCACTACTATTTTATTTGCATTCTACAGAAAGATTGCAAAGAATTTAATTCAAATTGAATTTATATTTATGCCAATTTAATCGAAAGATTTTCCATTAAAACCACCTTAGAATTATTTCTATGCCAATCTAATCGAAATCTGTACTTTACTCAACCATGTGGTTTAGACATCATTTAACTTAAAATTGATTTAATTGATTTATAAGCTTGTTCCATGCTGACAAATCTTATTGCTGCAAATTCATCTTTAAACTATTATTACTTGTATACTATAACTACTATCTAAATCAAAGTCCCAATTATCAATTTTAATTGAGACAACGTTTGATTTATTCGCCAATCTAATTTGAACTGTATTGTATGTACTACTATGTCTAATTGGAATTAACTTGATTATATAGTCATTAAAAAGAGCTTCTAGATTTGCAAATGCCATTGTTATGAGCTGGCAGAGCAGTTGAGATTTGTCGCTGACTTATGAGTTCTGCAAGCACAACACTTCGCTCCGATACTGGCAATTTGGAGTGCTCTTTAAGCATTTTAGTGCCGCATTAAGGTAATTGACCCCAAAAGAATTACCTTAATCAGCGATTTATGAGCACACTGCAGCATAGCACAGCAAGTATAATGTCGAGTAGCTGCAATCATGCATGGCGCGAGTTGAATGCACCCATTTGAGCCCAATTGTGTGGCTGTCACAATTGGCTGGCAGTTGAATAAACTCGACTCGCTTAATCCTTAAATCAGAGCTCCTCTCAATGCGCTGCTAATGCGACAATGTTTGTGTTTGCGTTTGCGTTTGCGTTTGTTGTTGTGGCAGGCAAGTTGAATGAGCTACGCCCAATGCGATTTCCAATTTCCCGCTAAGAAGTCATTAGATGGCAACTGAGATACGATAGAGAGAGAGCGTCGTTTATTGCTCGGCTTGTTTAAACAACAATAACAACAAGCTGAGTTTAAAGTTGCTAGTTTGGAGTATGTACAAGATGCAAGCAAATACATTTACAATTCATCAGAGCCGTGTGTTCAACTCTTCTTGCAGTTATTGCCGCGACTGCAATTTCAGAAGCTTTTCCCGCAAAGCTAGCGCAGTCAGAGCAACAATCTACTGTTTTGTGTGTGTGTGTGTGTGTGTGTGTGTGGTGTGTGTATGTGTGTCAGTGTGTGTTACCAGCAACCCTGCATGTGGCTGAGCTGCTGAATGGCCCCGCATCCGATGCGATTCTGCATGTAATCGGGGAAATTGCTCTGCAGCACACGCATTGTGTTGCGCTTGTAATCGGGCACCGCATGGGTGACCAGCTGGCAGGTCTGGCTGCGGTAGACGGGCTTGAAGTTCGTCTCGGCGAACGTCGAGTTGGTGTCCCAGCGATAGACCTCAGCGTCGCCCTCGTTGCGGAAGAATATCGCGGAGCCGTTGTCGGTGCCGATGATGACCATGCGGCTGGGTTTCTTGCCCAGATCTAAAGCGAGACGAATGACCCTTAGAAATCAAACTCCAAACACCACCAAGAACTAGATTTCACTCACCCAGAATGCGACCATCTGCGACGCCGCTGCGCAGATACTCGGACTTCAGGGAGAACAGCTTGCTGGTGCTCAGATAGGTGAAGTAGAGCTCAGTGGAGCCGCAGTCACGACGGATCAGCGCAATGTAAAGCACGTCACGAGACCGACAGCCCGCCGAGACCGCCTTGGGCAGCACCACACGGAAGCCGCGATCCGCCTGCAGATTGTAGACGATGATGGCACGATTCGCCGCATCGCTGACATAGATGAAGCAGCCGCCGTCGGGCGCATAGTCCACGACCAGATACTGCAGCCGCGAGCTACTCGACGTCAGACCCTCCAACGACACCGTCTTGAGCACCTTGCCCGTCTTCACCGACATGGCGACCACCTTAGGCGCACACTTGCGCACCGGCGTCTCTAGCGTGTTGACGATGCCAGTGTCCAGCACCCAGAGCACCTCGTTCTGATCGACCACGAGATCAACCACCGACTGCAACGCCTTGCAGTTGCCCTCCTCCTGCAGGTCCCAGCAGGGATACGGCTTGAAGGTTGTCGAGCAGGTGCCGGGCTGTATCGTGGTCTTCACCAGCGTGGCGGGCACACCCTTGCGGTAGCGGGGCAGCGCCAGGTAGATGGTGTCACCTATCAGCTGGGCACGTGTGGCAATCACGTTCTTGGCGATGTACTTGCCGGAGCTCTTGAAGAGCGACTTGGTGCTGGCGCAGGGAAACTCGAACTGTCCGCCCGTCCACTGGATGGGCTGTGTGTCGGAGTGGGCGCGGTCTGGGGTCCACAGGCCGTACTTGGTGCCCTGGCTGCCGGCTAAAGGGGCGGTGCTGACGAGAATTAGCAGGATTGGCGCCAGCAGCCGTCGGCTGTTGGCTGGCTGGGAGTGCATCTTGGTGTGGTTTAGCTCTGCAAATGTGTTGTGCGCCAAGAGTTGGCTGCATTTGGGGCTTATATAAGCCCAACGCATGCGACTACAAATCAAAGACGTGCCGCCAGCCAACTTCTCAGATTGCAAGCGCTTGTTTTTCTGGAAGAACCTTGACGGCATCTCGCCCCAAAAAAAGAAGCGAAAAACAAATAAATGCAAATAGTTGTGAAAGAGAAAGTTTGTGTGCGATATGTGTGTGTAATGGGTGTGTGCAATGGGTGTGCGAGTGTGCACAGTTGGCAGCCAATTGCATTAAAAATAATTGAAATACTTCACGCGCAGAAGCCGCTGCAAAGCAGGCAGTGAAGCTCGCTAAAACTGATTCAAGCTTGGGTTTTGAGTTTGTTATTTACTATTTTTAATTTCTAGATATGTCATAGCTTAGTTTCATTTATTTATTTGTTTCCATATCGTAACTCACTTGACGCCCTCAATCGTTCAAACGTTGAACAGAATTTCCGTATGGCCAACATTTCTTAAAGTTCAGTCGTAATTTTCATAAAAGATAAATAAATTGTTACTCTATTGTGGCTTCACTGTCGCATATGCAGTGAGTGCCAAGTGAATTGCCGCCCACTGCAGTCAGAGATTGGCCCACGGCCAGCTAAGCCCACTAAGTGCCTGCTGATTGAATTTGCTTTGCTGCTTGCTTGTCATCATCAGCATCAACATCGGCATCGGCATCAGCTTGAATGACGTATTTACGGCTAATTTCTGCTGATGCACTTGAAATTATACACCAGTATAATCAATTGATTAATCATCACTCAAATGATGCTTGAAACATTGAAGGCAAATACGTAATTGGCTGCAGCTCAAAGCAAGAGCGGCTAAGTAGCAGTGTAGTGGAGCCCTGATTTTTATTAATAGAGTTAACTTATCACATGATGGCTTTACCTAGCGCAAATCCTCCGCAATCAAAGCAGCTGCAGGCACACAAATACACACTCACATGGACGTTCTGAGGGGCTGCTCGAAGTTTTGCCAGCGTCGCGACATGTTTGGCATGCCGAAATGTCAGCCCAAAAGCCACCACCGCCCACCGCCCCACCACACCACGCTACAATGCCCGTATGTGAGTTGCCTTACTGCACTGACTTGGGTGATTTATTTGCACACTGTTCGAGACAAACTCAAACACACGCAGAGCTTTGTCTACTTGGGGCAGGAAAAAATATTGATGAGAAGCACTTCCGGGCGTCTTTCCTTACATAATTTATGCAAACATTAGTTGTCCCAACCCCGCGGCAGATAACAGAGACGACAAAGAATAGACAGAGACTGAGACAGAGACTGAGAATGAAACTGAGACTGAAGCTCTGAGACCTTAACTGTGACTGCGACGGCGACGGCAACTGCGATTGAGATGAAAACTGACCTATTGGCAACCTGCCATTAGACACGAATTGAATCTCGGCCCGTAGCTATTTTCTCTGCGATTACTTTGACTGCTTTTATTGCCCCGCTTAACGAGGCGTATACGTCATGTGCAGAGGCCGAGTCCACAGGACGCGGGGCTACCAGACAAGTCTGTCCCATATTTATTTATTTTTTTGTGCCAAGTTAGCAAAACGATTGTTTAAAATACTCCAAATATGGCCAATAAAAGTCGCAATTGAATGCGCAAATAGCCAAACAGCCAAATAGCTTTAGCCTAATACGACATGTAATTTGCCTCTCGTTTTCTGCTGCTCTTTCCGTTCGTCCTTTGGCATTTGGCCTTTTTGGGGAAAAACAAATAGCATGCAAACTAAAAGAAGACTGTCTGTGGTCACGTTTGTGTCTCGTCGTCTTGCAGCTCTCTTTAGCCGCTGTTAAATGGGCCGCTCAACTTGCTGGCCGCAGCAACTTTTTTTCCCAATGCCCAACGGCAAAATTCACATAAATTATAATAATATTTCAAGTTTTTGGTTTTGCTTGCGCGGACTATTACAGGGTATATAGAATAGAGGCTATTACAGACAGTGATTGATTGTATCTTTTGATCTAAGCAGGAAGGACGAATATATTCGAATATATTTTTGTTGGCTCCCACAAACTACCGATAGATGGCGACTGAGAAACCAAGGCAGAAGAAGAAACTAATATTTATTATATTATTATTATTATTATTATTCACACTCGTGTATTCGTTTTATAAATATCATTTCATCAGTTACTGCAGGGCATTCGATGGGTCGTGCTAATTTATTGCGGTCTGTTTTGTTTTAGCTTTGCTTTCGCTTTCGCTATCGTTTTAATCTGCGACTTCGTTTTGCGATTCTCCGACTTTCTTTTGTGTCAACGTTTGCTTAACGCTATCTTTCACTCGCTGTTGTTTTGTTTCATTTCGTTTTTCTGCGAATTAAATGATTTGTCATAAATTAAACACTGCGCCCATCGACTCGTCATATTAAGTCGTAGATACTCTTGTTCCGCTTGTTAGCTTAACAATGGGCAGATATTTGAAATTAAATTGAGAACTTGGACCATTCTTAAAATTATAATATTTGCTAAATTGCCTTGAAAAATCCAAGTTTAAAATGTTCTAGTATTCTGCAAGAGAATTGTGACTTCGAACACCTTTGAATGAATAACTTTATATTTAAATACAATTAAGGTTGTTTGCGTTTACTTTTGGATTGGTTGCACAATCGAACATATCGCAAATGTCTTTTGCTATTTGTTGGCATTTTGTGTTTATTTTCGAGTTGTCTGCAAATTGCAACGGAATTTATTGAATACGAAATATTTTGAGCCATTTATGAGCACACCAAATGCTGTCAATGGCCAGGTTTATTATTTATATATATAGTACACATATCAGCAGTCAGAGGCGGACGGAAAGACAGCGAGGGGGAGGGACTAAGGGGGGACAGAGGGAGGGACAGATATCTGAATTGAACATGCGACTCGTGTGAAGATTTGTGCATGATTTCGTTGCTCGTTGTTCTGTAGCGTATTTGTTTTTTCATTATTGCTTTTATTTATGAAAGCGCATAAATATTTATCTACAGCTCGTGCAGCGCATGGAGCTCGCATAGCTGGCAGCTGATGCCGCCACAGACAAGCAATCGCCCACGCACACACCACACACCACACCACACCACATCAAGTCAACACACACACATGAATACCATCATCGATGTCTATGAGTTATAAATGTACAGATTATCATCAAAAAAGGCAACTTGCGACAGTTTATTAAAATGATTTCCACACAAAAATTCAATCTGCTCGATGCGAGATTTAAACTCAACTACGGAAGTCTATCCCCTCCCCTCCTCTCAACCTCTGCTTCCCTCCGATAAAAGGGTCAACTCGATTGACCCACGTATTGATCTGTTTTTACCACAGCTTTAATTCATCGATGCGCTGTGTTGTGCCTGCACTCGGAGTGAAACTTAAACACAATTCACTACATATGCTGCCCCCCTATATCCCCCCGCCCCTTGCGCAGCAGCCAGCTGGTTATTGTGTCCACAAGTTGCCATTTATTTGCCAGCGAGAGCAGCGAGAGAAGATGCCGAGATAATCAGGCAGCTGCTGACTTTATGGCTGGTCACGCATTGTTTACGCTGCGCTCGCACGCGACCTCTCAGGTTCAGGGGGTCAAGGGTCAAATGCAGAGGTCGTCATCAGCTGCACCTTTCATTTGCTAAAAATATAAATAAAAAGATGGCTTCACAGGGGGCACCCGGATTTGAACCGGGGACCTCTCGATCTGCAGTCGAATGCTCTACCCCTGAGCTATACCCCCAGTTGAAATGCAGGCGACAAGACTTGTTGTTGATCTCAACAGCAGGCGACGCGAGACGAGAGATAAAATAAAAAGGTGGAAAGAAGACAACGAAACCAGTTGAGTTTCGAGTGTGTCTGTTTGCTTATCGAATATTATTTTTAATTTTTCCCAGCACTTGCCAACATTCGAAGTTGACTGATAAAGTTGACAGCGAACTCGCTACATGTTTAGCGAACTATGGGAATCTATAGATGTAATTTTCGCATTAGTTTTCCGCATTTTCTCAGCATCGCATCGCATCACAGCGCATCGAACGAACGAACAAGTGTAACGCATGTGTGCATCAATTAAAACAGAGAACTGAACGCGCAACACGCGGTGCAAACACACTTCGGTGTCAACTTCCGCAAACTGCGAAGGGCGCGGGTGGCGGGGGCAGACAGGGCGGCTGTGGGCTTCCGCTGTGTCGCAAAATGGCGTGCAGCAGACGTGCTGGCTGGCCAATAGAACGTGTGTGTGCGTGTGTGTGTGTGCTTGCGTGTGAGACACATGTTTCCTCGTGTTTACCACACGACCTTGCCCCATGAACACGCGCTCGCCTCGCCGTCAAGCGTCGACTGTCGAGTGTCAAGTGTCAAGCCAAAAATCTTGTGCCTATAAATATAAACAAATGCCGCAAGCGCCGCGACAGTTTTACATAATCACCACCACCAGCAGCAGTTGCTCACGAAGATCTCTGACCGCTGACCCACAAAATACCCGCTCCAATGGCCGCACTTCGGTCCCTGCTTCTGCTCTCGCTGCTCGCCGTCGCCTGCGCCGGCTACAGCTCCTCGCTGAGCGACTCCACTAGCGCCAGCTCTAGCAACACGATTGCCGGTGGCAAGTGCGACAAGAATCCGCTGACGGAGCTCACCTTCCAGCTGAGTGGCAGCAACCTGCACTGGCCCTGCGACTCCACCAAGAACATCTACGTGCAGTCGGGTCGCTATGTGCCCCGCAACGTGATTGTGACGCGCGCCCAGCTGCAGCGCGACTCGGCGTTCGTGGCGCTGCCCCGGTACAAGCAGGGCGTGCCCTTCACCCTGGGCAAGGTGAACCTCAAGAAGGGCGAGTGCCTGGCCAAGATTGCGCCCTATCCCTGCTGGGCCATCCAGGAGGAGGGCAACTGCCAGGCGCTGCAGTCAGTAGTCGACGTGGCCGTGGACCAGAATGTGAGTGCAATTAAATTGGATATTCCACGACATCACACATACATACAAACACATGCACACAACACACAAACACACACATAGTGAGTTGGGCGATTGTTAGTGCTGGACGAAATGCAATTTGTTTCTTTAAACCCGAAACTTGCGACGCATTTTTTAACAGTTTACGCGCTGAATGCACTTCAATGTATTCATACACGCACCCATACACTCTCACACATAGACATCCCTTTTGTACACCACGAAATTGCTTTTTTAATCAAATAAAATACAGCGCCAAGTGGCAAATGGCAAGCGACCGAAATAAAGCTCCATCTCTTGGTAAATGGAATATTATAAAAGTCAACATCAAATGATTGCCTATCCCTCCCCCTCCACCTCACTCGCTTGCACTTTCACCCCCTCCTTCTGCGGCAGTTCAAGGCAAAAGCAACTCGTTGAACCTCATAAAAAATGCTGATAAACTCAATTGCAAGTGGAGAACTGTTCATTTGTCAGCCAGTTCAGTTCGATTCAATTCAGTTTTATCAGCCAAATTCAAGTTTAATAGCTTGTGCTGCACAACTTTCGACACTCGAGATACTTGCGCTACATTTGGGCTTCATGATTAACTTAACTGCATTCAGAGCAGTAAAACTGATTAAATAACTGAATAGTTAAATTCTAGGAAAACATTTCATACTCCAATCACCTAAATTAATAAGTAAATCAGTTTGAATCGCTTTAATTTCATAGCATAGACATCAACTATAATCAAATTTTTTCAATCACTATAATTTAAGCTTCAGGCTTAAATATAAATCAATGAACGCATTAAAAAACAGTTCATATTAAAATCACGTATAGTTCCAGCAGTTATTATGCTTCGCACGTACTTTCCAAGTATAAGTAAAACCTTAATAACTGTTGCAGACATTTCACATTTAAATCAGTCAGCTATTAGCCGGCATTTTATATATTTCATAAGGCCAATTTAAAATATGCAATTCATCTGTTATAAAACCCGCACTCAGATCGATAGAGCTGATGAAATTAGTTCAAGTGTCGCTGAGTTTATATGAAGATCCAAGTAGTGGTTATACATATAGCCGCTTTAAAGACAGTTCACATTGACGAGCCAATTTAATGTATCTATTAGCATTCAGATGCTGATAAAACTAATTAAAATGTCGCTAAACGTATATAAAGACCTCTTTTTTTCAACTAGTTATGTATCGTATATTACTTCAGTAACTTTAAAGACAGTTAACATTGAAAACAATCAGCTATCAGCTGAGTCTTATTTTCAATTAATAAGCCCAATTAATAAAAATTAAATTATTCCTAAACCATCTGTTAAGATCCAGATCGATATAGCACATTAAATTAGTTTTTCTCTTTATTTTCAAGTAGTTTTTTATAACTTAGAAGACAGACCATTAAAATCAATCGGTTGCCAACAAATGATAACAAGCCGCGAGGTCAAGGCCCAAGCCATTGTGAGACTATTTAGATTGTTCCTTAACCATCTATAATTGAAACTCATCAACGACAATTTGCGGTTAGAAAATCGGTCACATTTGCGAGTAAAGTCAACAACAAGCCAAAGCAATGAAAACAATAATAATAATAAAACAACAATGCAGCAGCAAAATGCATTTGTTTACTTAATGGCAATTCAGCAAAAAATATGTGTGTGTAAATTGCGCAATTTGTTGTTCTTAAAGCGCAGCGAGAATTAATTGCAAAACGTTCGACAAATTGCAAAAAAAAAGCTGCGAGCTGCAATTACAAAATGGAATTTATGACTAATTAATTGATTACGATTCTTCGATCAGGGTCTGCTGTGGGCCTTGGACGTGGGCATTGTGAACACTCTGGAGCAGCCCATCCGCCGCTGCAGCCCCAAGATTGTGGCCATCAACACGGCCAACAACAAAGTGGTGAAGAGCATCGATCTCAGCGATCTGGTCACCTCGGAGTCCCGCCTCCAGTTCATCGTCATCGACTACTCCAAGGACAACAAGCCCTTTGTGTGAGTCTCCAAGTGAAGCTAACTTTAACACTGTAATCTTATCAGTTGCACAGTCTGATAAGCACGCAGTGAAAGTCGCGCGAGACCCAAATAACTATATCTAATCAAACTGGGACTTCGCCCACACTTTGCAGCTACGTCGCCGATGCTGGAGCTCGCAGCATTCTCGTCTACGACATCACCGGCAACAAGTCCTACCGCATCGTTTTGCCCCGCGCCACAGCGCCCACCAACGATGTGCTCTACGTGGCGCTTACCTCGAAGCCCGATGGCACCTCGACGCTCTTCTTCAGCTACCTGAGCTCCTCGCGCCTCTACTCGATCAAGGGCGAGTATCTGCGCGTGGGCCAGGGCGCCGGCTCCATCATCGATGTGGGACCCAAGCCCTACGGCAAGCAGGCCGTACTGCTGGGCGCCGACGGCGGAACGTCGCTCTTCTTCCGCTACAAGGGGGAGAACGACATTTACCTGTGGGACTCGGAGACGTGCTTCAAGGCCTCCAATCTGCAGGAGGTGCAGCGTGGCGGCGACTGCCGACTGTCCACGCAGGTGCTGCCCGGACACAAGCGCTTCATGTGGGCGCTGGAGAGCAACTTCCACGACTTCATCTCGGATCGCACTGGCTGCAATGGCGCCTCCATCGTGCTGCATCCCGTGGTGCGCGAGTGCGACGATTAAGTTTGGCTCCGCAATCGCGTTTGCAGTCTATATTAATGTTAAGCTAAGTTGTTGTTATTGTACAATATAAAGATCGGCTCGACGAGCACGCCCTTGAAGCTCACCATTGTCTGTCTGCGGGCCATAAGCGACTAACTGCCCACACATAGTTGTAATCCTCTGGACGCCGCTGACAGTTCAGCTCTCACACATCGCCATAGAAAAAGTATGTTGTCGTGTCTGCCGGATAATTGATGCTCGTCTCCTCCACACCAACACTTGCCACTGAGTCAAACAGTAGCCAGGCCAAGAGCCGTCCTCCTCTTCTACTCCATCAGCTCCGGCACCATACTTGACCTACATGTCGTGGAAGGTAGATGGGCATCTCCACTAAGAGCGTCATCCGCTGTAGCACGAGCAGCAGCCATCGGGATTGTGGGATGATCAGAGGAAGTCATCCCGGCAATCGGGCATCCTGTTGGCCAAGCAACCAGTGACAACAGCAATCAGCAGGAGAAGCGACGACACTCTAGATACCCCGCTTAAGAGGTTTCCTCTCATGTAGCTGGCGATATGTTTGCCATATCTCAACTGCAAGATAATCAACAGCAGGTGAGTGTGTTACTAAGAAACATATTATTATTGTCGATTACTGGAAATCAGATGATAGGCATGGCCAGGTTATCTCTGTGCTTTGTATAATGAAGGCGATAGAAAGAAGCATATATATGCTGTCGAAATTACCAGAAAAAGGGGCCTGTGTGGCTCCTCATACATGCTTGGTTGCGAGTTTGTTAACAAACACTTCTTTAATAGCTCTAGTTACTACACCGCCCTAGTTATGCACATATTCTTAAATCAGATAAGACAAATTGCTAGAAGTCTTTCAATTATTTATTTAGGAATTGTCAATGCAAAGTCTTTGGCATACAGAGGCGATCTTTGTAATCGAAGTACTTGTCCTCACCGCAGGCTTGATAGATCAGCTCACCCTTCTGACAGTAATAGAATCCATGCTCTGAGTCCGCAGGATACACTTCGTAATCTGTGCAATTCTGCGTCTTCACACAAGCCTGCAGAGTCGAGTCAAAGATCAGGCCTGACATGCATTCCCCAGAGGCCAGGTGTCCATTGTAGCAGATGTAGTAGCCAGACGGAGTCTCTGCCGGATAGAACATATTCTCTTGGCATTCCTTAATCTTGATGCAAGCCTTCAGCGAGTCGTCAAAGTATGAATCCACTGGACACTGCTGATAGAACAGTTGGCCGTTCATGCACACGTAGAATCCATACTTGGAGGATGCAGCAATGATCTCGCCATCCTGGCACTTCTTGGGATCCGGAATGCACACGGCAGCGGAATCGTCAAAGACAGCACCTATGGGGCACTGCTGATAGTACAGCTGGCCACTCAAGCAGATATAGAAGCCTCTGGGATCTTCAGCGGGGTAGAAGTTTCCGGTCTGACATTCCTCAGCCACGTCTTCAGCGTGCACAGCGAAAGCTGCTAGCAGAAGTAGCCAGAAGTACGTGGAAGGCATTTTGTAAACTGCGGCAAGCAGTCGCTGATGCAGACGTTAAATAGCCATAGATACAACTATGCCCAGATATGATAGTGGTTTAATTAGATTCATTTAATCTGCTCAACTCAGATAATATGCCAATGAAGCAGTTGATTTGAAATTTATTAATATAGATGATTAGAATTCACATTGATGTTTTCCAAATTCACTTTCATTGTTGGTCTTAATTACTTAATTACAAGCTGTATATTAAGCTAATAGATAGCAAATTAAGTGAGTTTAAGGCTCTTAGCAAGTGCCCCGCACACAAGTGAATTTCACCAGGTCGAAGATATAGTTCTCGGGGCAATTGCCACGTCGAACTGCGGCGCCTTTGACAGCGCAGTGGTAGAAACGACTGCAGTCTGTCAAGTCGCCAGTTTGGCCAACGCGTTGACACTTCCCGAAAACTTCTAAGCTATCGTCGGGCGAAGGCGAAGGTGAAGGCGACGTTGGGGAAGCGGGAGGATTTGGAGGTCGCTTGCCGGGACGACACGCAGACATGTGGGCGTCAAAGTAGGAGTCGTCGCCCGGACAGCTGCGATCTTCCAGCACGCCATTGACGCACTGATAATATTCGTTAGCTGCTTCTGCGGCATACAACACGCCGTTCTTGCAACCTTCTGCAGCGGCAGTGCCAGCGACGGCGACAGCGACTGCGGAGAGCAGTAATAAAAGCCCGAGCAGAGGCAACAAACCGGACGAACTCATTTTGAAGACTGTTTGCCTAAAGCGCTCCGCAGTTGTAGAGAAACGCTTGACCAGATATGATAGTGAAATAATTAAATGATTAACAGAGCAGCGCTCACGTTACACATTCAAATTGAAAGCAGCAAAAGACAGCGCAGATAATGTTAAAAGACAGGGGAAGTACCGCAAGAAGAGAATAATCCATTGGCCATCGCAGAATACAACTGAGTTGACCCACTGAAGGATACGGAAACAAAACATCGATTTCAACTTGCTTTAGGAATGCATTTAAATCCGAACAGTGAACTTGTAAATAATAGTCAAGTATAGACAGAGGAAAAAGCTTTTGCAATTCATACTACGTATAAACTGGAAAATCTCTTGGCACGCAGACGCCTCGGAACTCGTCGTAGTAGGCTGCCTGGGCAGGACACAGCTGACGGTGCAGCTTGCCCTGGACACAAGTGTAGAAACCATCGGAAGTCTCCGCCGGCGAAGTGCTAAACTCCACGCAGTTCTCCTCCAGCTGGCGACAGGCCTGGGAACGCACATCGAAGTAGTACTTGATGGGACAGCGTTCATAGATGAGCCTGCCATGCATGCAGTAGTTGAAGCCGTACGGGGTCTCGGCCACAGAGGAGGCGCCCTCCTCGCAGTTGTCGGGGTTGGCGCGACACAGCTTGACGGCGACGTCGAAGTAGTAGCCCACGGGACACGCCTGGAAGGTCAGCTGGCCGTCGTGGCAGGCAAAGTAGGCATTGGGATTGTCCGAAGCGAAGCGTTCGCCATCCCTGCACGTCACATGCTCACGCTCCTCCTGCTGCACGGCTACGGTCCTTGTCTGCCTCGTGGCGTAGACGCAGCTGTGGCCGTTGAAGACGTAGTCGTCGTGGCACTTCATCATCAGCGGATAGAAGACAGACTGCTCGCCGGCGGTGTCCCGCTGGCACACATAGTAGTAGCTGCTGTTGGCCGCCCAGACGCCAGTCTGTCCGAGGTAGGTGCAGCTGTACTGCTTCTCCGAGCAGTGCTCGCTGTCGCGTGGCAAGCTGCAGCTGTGGGTGAGTAGCGAGTAGGCTGCGCCGTTGGTGCACTGGTGTGGCGTATCCACGTTCTGGGCACTGCACTCGTGGTAGCTGCGGCAGTCGTAGGGATCGGGATAGATGCCTGCGCTCTGGCAGTAGAACTTGCCACGCACTGGCACCTTGCAACGCGGCTGCCACGTGCAGCCGAAGGTCTCCTCGTCGCTGCAGTAGAAGCCGCGTTCCGTTTGACACGTGGACATCTCGACGGTTTGCCACTTGCCAGCCACATAGGAGCAGTAGCCCAGTGTGCTACAGTCCACGCAAATGAAGCCTGCTAGACGCACGTCCTGGCAGGGATTGGTCACCAACTCGGCGGAGTCGATGCCCAGACTGTAGTTGAGCAGTGCGTTCGCCTGGCAGTGCTTGAAAGCAGCCAGGACGAAGAGCAGCAGTAGGGAGAACTCGACACGACGCATCTCGAATAACGTTTGAATTTCACAACCAGCAGAAGGCAGCTTAAATAGAGGGAGATAAGCAAAGATTCATCGACGAATGTAAGGCGCATAATTAAAAGATAATGGCTGCTCGTTCGTTACACACGTCGAGATTCGACTCAAAACAAGTGTGTTTGAGAAGGAGTTGATTGAATTTAAACAGTTTTATTCTTTGCTTTGTTTACACCTGAGATGCAACTATATTCTAATGCATATCATCCAAACTGTGTCTACCACAAACTTGTTCGGCATCCTCACACAAATATTTAATATTATTCTGCATGTTTCGATACTATTTTCGTTGTTTCGATCCAAGAGAATTGAAAAATTTTGCGTTGGTTTTGCAAACAAAAAGTTAACATATCTAATTAAAAGCCTAAAAGCTTTAGGAATGAATATATGTATATATATATTTTCTACATAGTTAAGTAATTAGTTTGTCTCACATCCACGGAAAGGAAAACAATAATTTCAGGGCTTGAGCAATATTTTTTAATGCGACAAATGCTTCTCAAACCAAACTGTTATTTGTAGAATAGTATATGCTATATATATATTTATACTTCAAGTGCATGAGCCGCGCACGCAAGCGGACTGATCTTGTCGGAAGTATGTGCCGTCGGGACACTCCTCATGTCGCAACTGCCCGTTGAGGGCGGAGCAGAAGAAGTACTTGCGACAGTTGTTGCCGTCAGCCATCAGACCGACGTGCTCACATCTGGCGGGCATCACGTTGAAGCTGTCGTCGTTGGGATCAATCGAGGGCGCATTTGTGGGCACCAAAGTCGAGCTGTTGCCAGGACGACAGACGTAGTCGGCGAAAATTTCACCATCATTGCAGCGATGCAGTGAGGGATAGGTGACCACAGAGTCCTCGGCATTCTGATTGACCGTCGACTTGCAGACGTAGAAGATGTTTGGGTTGCTGGGCCAGGCTGCCACGTAGCCCACGTGTGGACACTGATACTGTGGCTGGGTGCACACAGGACTCTCCAGCGTCATGGAGCACTGGCCGGTGCGTGCATCGAAGGCTTTGTCGTTGCCGCAGTCTACGGCGGCAGCCACGAGCACAATGTCGAGGAAGTAGCACATGTGGTACTTCTGGCAGTCGTAGGGGTCGGGGAAGATGCCCTGCGAGGTGCACTGGAAGTTGCCCTCTATGCCGAAGGGATGGCACGGTCCCGTCGCATTGGAGCAGGTGCCTAGCCGAATATTGCAGTAGTAGCCATTGGCCACATCACACGACTCCACTGGGATGTTGACCCAGCCATTGGAATGCTGCACGCAGGTGGCAAGAAGCTCGCAGGACTCGCAGATGGGTCCTGGCGTCTGGCGACCCTCGCAGCTGCTCGTCTCCCTGGGCTGGACGATGCGTGTGGTCACAGAGGCCGCGGCGAGCAATGCGATGACGTTGAGCACAAGCTGCGAGAGATGCATTAACATTAAAGAACACTTTACTCGAATTTAGGGGAAGAACACTCACCAAGATGCAAAATAGTTTATCAAAGGACATTGTGAATTAATTTGCGATCTAATTGTGTGGCACGTCTAATTGCTGCGAGTTACTCCAATTGTCTGAATCGATAGCGTGGCTGGTAAGAAGTTTGACTCACAGCCCAAAAATACAGCGAACACCCAAAGGTAAATTTATCTTCTACTCTCCCACCAGCACAAGAGTTCGTCTTTATATCAATAAATGCCTTGTCTCTGTCTCTGTGTGTGTCTTGCGAAAGTCAGATTACATCCGCAATAACAACGACAATGATTGGAATGCCACAACGACGACGACGATGATGATGATGATGATGGGTAAATGGTTCTTATTGACACACTAAACATTGAAAATTGGAACAAATTCTTAGCTTAACGGCAAATCGGAGATGTAACAGTCTATGGCTGTATTCTCTTGGTAAATATCGTAGCACTTAACCACTTAGAAATAACAAATATTTGCATAGCGTAATCACACTTGGACACTTACAAATTTAAAATTGGCGCTTAACTACAGGTGATGGCTCCAAACTGTCTGCATCTCAAACTGTACAGTTTTGAGCGTGCATGTGGTATGATTCTAGAATATTTTCACGGCACTCGAGATATTAATTTTCTACTTTCATTCCGTTCGTATGCCCATTTAATAAATCATAATTTGTTATAATAAACTATAATGCATACACTAATACGTAAATAATTCATATTAATTGGCTGCAACAAACATCGATGTTTCCCATATTTCCGATTATTTCACAAATTTCTAGTGTGTTATCGATGTGTAGTGTTATCGATGTTTCCTCACCTCTAAGTCACACACAATAAATATTATTAGTAGCTTTAAATTGTATTTTTAACTATTTGTAATGGACTTTATACACGAATCTGTGGCGCTGGGCGTCGATCTGCTCATCCTGGGCCTTTGCGTGCGCGAATATGTGCACTACAAGAATACGGCCAGAGTGCTGAAGGTAAAGTTCACTCCACCCCAAGCGGCGAATGCATAATCACACTTTTGTTGTTGTAGGAGGCTCCACAGTACAACATTGATAAGGAGCTGAAGTCAATTGTGGGACAACAGCAGGACAAGAAAATACCATACGCCGTCATACGCGGCACCGTCACGCCCATCGGCGTTCCCCTGCGCAGTGCCTACGTGCCAAGTGTGAGTGGCGTGCTGCAAATCGTGAAGCTGCACGAGCATCGAGTGATGCGCGCTTTCGCCGGCTTCTGGGCGGAGCAGCGCAAACTGCTGCACGAGAGCGTCAACGAGATGCCGTTCGAGTTGCGCCAGCAGGAGCACGGTGTGGAGATTATTGATGCAATGAGTGCTGCAGTGCTGGACGTGGACGTTGTCTATGACAACTACGAATCAACGACGCTGTCGTTCTTCGATCACATCTTTGGATTCTTCACGGGCGTGCGCCAGAAGGGCTTGCAGACCACGGAGCAGGTGCTGCGCGATGGCAGCTTTCTCACAGCCATTGGCGAGCTGGAAATGGACGGCTCAACGTTGCGCATGCAGCCCTCTAAGCAGGGCCCGCTTTTCCTCACCACGGCCACAAAGTCGACGCTAATCAAACGATTCGAGGATGCAAAATCCTCCATGCTGTAAGTGCTGCTACTTTTTGACAAGCCATTGCTTACTTCTACCTCACTTTCAATAGATTCAAAATTGTGCTGTGCAGCAGCATTTCCATGGTGCTTGTTGGGCTGATTGTGCGCAAGGTTTATCGCAAGAAGAAACAGGAGCGTGAGGAGGCTAAGATACGCAGACGCCTCGAGAGTGAACGACGCGAGCGTCGTGCTCGCAGCAGACCGCACACTCTAACCCAGGATCAGCTGTGCGTGGTGTGCTCCACGAATCCCAAAGAGGTAAATGTAGATTACTCGAAAAGTTCTACCAACTATTTCAAATTATTTTAGATAATTTTGCTGCCTTGTGGACACGTGTGCCTCTGCGAGGATTGTGCCCAGAAAATCGACGTTACCTGTCCCGTCTGCCGCAGCATCATCGAGTCCAAGGCGGCGGCGTTCATCGCCTAGTGACGGCGCAAGCAACACCTCCCGTTGTACCTGTTGCCAATTGTCAATTGTCGATTGTCGTATCTCATTAGCGTTTATTACTGAGCAATTTTCGTGGATGCATAAAATTCGTTTTGATGTGTTAAGTCTGCCTGCCCTGCATTATGTCTCTGTACTGACGCTGATGCTCCAGCAGCTTCAGGAACACCTTGTACTTGCGATTATGCAGCTCCACAGTCTCCGGATTCGGCGCCAGCAGCTGCCCAGTGCCGCCCATGGCCTTCGAGGCGCTCTAAGGGATCCCTCATTAGTTTCCTACACTCACAAAAATCTGCAACTTCACTCACCTCTAGGGTGTCGTAGTGACCAGCGGCCGCAGCGCCTAAAGCAGCTGCGCCAACTAGAACCATTTCCTGCTCGTCGGGTATCAGCGCGGGCAAGTTGCAGATGTCCGCATGGCACTGCACGTAGAGCGGATTCTTGGCCAGGCCACCGCAGAAGAGCAGCGTCTGAAATGCGGCGCGCTGATGCTGGTAAAGACTCTCGATGATATGCCGCGTGCCGTACTGCAATTACTAATAAACATAACAACAAACTAATTCAATATTGTAAAAGTTGGAACTCACAGCCAGCGCCTGAGTGAAGGCCAAGTACTTGATGGCCAGAGATTCAACGCCGCGCGTCATATCCAGCCCCGTAATCTGACGATGAGGAGAAGCGTTAAGCATGGAAGTACAAAGTGTAACCCACACTTACTGTGCCACGCAGCGTGGCGTCCGCCACTGGGGAACGATTGCCATGCAGATCAGGCCACACGTGAATGTCCTGCGTCAGGCAGTGCAGACTGCTGAAGCCGCGCTCGGCTGCCAACTTGGCGAGCAGCTTGTTCAGATGCTGATAAATGAATCTTAAACAAAACATGAAATCAATCGAAAGCGTAACCAGAATGTGACAGCCACCTACTTGTCGCCGCCGAGCTTTTTGTTGAGCGCAAAATAGCATTCGTGCGTCTTGAGCACGTGATCGAGCAAATGCCCAGCGATGGACTGACCTCCCTCGTTGAGGAAGTAGCCCGGAATGATGGCATCCTGGTACGGACCCCAAATGCCCTTGGCGAAACAGGCGTCGCGCGTGATGCTCATGTGGCAGGTAGAAGTACCCGCAATCAGCGCCAGCTTGCCCTGCACATCGTCGTCACTTTCACTGTCGGCACGACAGCCAAACATGCCCAAAGCACCCGCGTGCGCATCGATCAGCGATGTGCTGACCACGGTGCCCACTTGGAGGCCCAGTTCGGAGGCTGAGCGCTGGGAGAGACCACTGCCAACAGGCTTGCCAGGTGGTTGAACATCGCTGCCAAGTGCTGCGAACTTGTCCCTAGTCAACTCATCGAGATCTGCGCCACGCAGAAACTCCGAGTTCCAGCTATGCGCTGCCGCATCGTAGTTCCACTTACAGACCACAGAGCAGAGCGAACGAGTGTCCACCTCGGTGGCCCGCCACGTGAGGAAGTCAGGCAGATCAAAGGCCCGCCAAACGCGGTCATAAGTCTGAGGCAGGTGTCGCTTCAGCCACAGCAGCTTGGGTATCTCCATCTCTAGCGACACCTGGCCACCCACATACTGCAGCAGTGGATGCTTGGTGGCATTGATCTGTGTCGTCTCTTGCTCGGCACGATGATCCATCCACAGTATGATGTTCTGCTCTGGGACGCCACTCTTGCTCACCGTGAGTGGCGCTCCCTGATCGCCTAGGATGACCAGCGAGCAGGTGGCGTCGAAGCCAATGCCCTTGACTTGCTGTTTATTAACACCGGCAATAACAAGCTGCATGCAAAGTGAATTGTGGGTTAATCTAATCTCCTTGTTAGAGGTTATCAGCAAACGTCTCACTTACCTTGACGACCTTGCAGATTGCCTGCCAAATGTCTTCGCTGGACTGCTCGTAGTAGTGTGGCTCCGGTGTCCACGTCTTGATCGCTTCTACAGCCTGCTCCTGGACGCGTCCGTTGGCTGCAACCAGGGCTGCCCTCGCACTACCCGTGCCCACGTCCACCCCCACAAAGTACGTCTGATGCTGCTGCTGAGACATGTTGCTGCAACTTCTATGGCTTGAGGTCAAATAAATGTTACTAAACCAAACTCGGCAACCGCCCGACTTTGACTGATAACAAAAATGAATAGCGTCTGTTGCTCTACCGATTTGTCGTAGATTGACGAGTTTATTGCACGTCGGAAGGTAGATGTTGGTGTTGCGGAAGGGTTCTGCCTGCAGGAATACCGTTGTACTCTTGTCTCAAGTGAGCACACCTTCAATATTACCCGCCAAGGTATGTGTGCAACTCTAGCTATGTTCCACATTTTTTGTATAATTATAAACGAAAAGCAAACTATTTAATTGATGTACTGCAAGCAAATGATTTATTTCGGAGAGCAGAGCAGGCACTTACCGTGGCTTCCGCTACCTGCCACGCTCATCAACTAATAGCAACTAACGCCATGCTCGCAAGTGCGACATAACTTATTCAAATTGCTACTTACTCCCGCCTAATTCGCTCTCTCTCCCTCGCTCTCATGGGCTCTTGGTTGCACTCATCATCAAGGTCACGATCGTTAGTGTTGCCACTTTTAAACATGATATTGCTTGTAATAAGTCTGGCAAGTCGAAATATGGCGCGCCATAAAATCCGGCAAATAAATCAATCAAATGGATACATATTTTATTTGTATAAATAGTGAAACAAATAAAAGCTAGCCTTCAAGAAATTATAAGAAATATTACTTATTTGCATAATATTTGTTCAACCTATCGAACGATTTTTCTTGGCATCAAAGTCAATCGCTTATCACGATCAATCGACAGCTTAGTCAGCTACAAACGTGCTTGTGTTTTCCATACTCTGGCAACTCTTACTTGCTTATGTGTTTACTATGGTGCGCATCAAGAATCGGTAAATAAAATAAACAAATATAATTATTTATGACTTGCACTCTAGTTAATTGGCGTTCACACTCCTTATCAGCTACATCGCCATCCAAATAGTGCCGCAAACACCAGTGCAAACCCTACGCCTCAACGACCACATTCTGTCCAAGTGTCTGCTGCAAAATGTGGAGAAATATTATGGAGTCTATGGTCTGGGATTGTTGGAGCACGGTTTCCGTGTGAAATACTGCAACGAGCGGACCAAAATTGCTATCATACGCTGCCTGCACCGCGGCCAACGCTATGTATCTAGCATATTGCCACTAATAACACTTGTGAGTGCCAGCAAACTGTTTACACGAATCCAACTATCAATTTACTGCTTTTATAGATTGGCGACGTTCGCGCCAAATTTCGCACACTTTATGTGGGTGCGACGGTGATACAGTGCAACAAGTTCATCATCAAGCATCAGCGGCATTTTCTGGACCGCATGATGGGCCAAACAGCGTCGGCTAAGGAACGACAGGATCTCCTCAAACGCGTTATGGAGCTCGACATGGAGAGATAGTCGATGAGTGTTAAGAGTATATAAAGTGGACTGACATGTCCAAAGCGGTTAAGAAGTGCAGAAAATTCAAATCGCTCTATTTGAGTGATTTCCAAGATTTCTAAGTTGACCAATTTTTTGGTCAATAATGGTTAAGTGACATTTAAACCAAATATATCATTATTTTGAAGCTTAAAAATCAGGACTAAAAAATAATGATAATTTGAAATTTATTATTTTTGAATGAAAGAAATTAAACTTATTGAAGAAAAAACTTTAATATATTTTTCTTTGTTCGAAAATAATAAATTTAATCTAAGATATTTCAAAGTAATCATTATTATCACTTTAAAAATCAAAATATAATTATGGTCATTTAATTTTCAATTTAATAGAGCTTGAAAAGTGTTAGAATGTCGAATAGTTTACAAAATTATATATATTTACTTAAGTTAAAAGTATATAGTACAAGATAATCCGATTCGACTAAACAGGTTAATATTATTTTGCTTTTTGGTACACTTAGACCTCGATAAGGAATTTGCGAGTCGGAGAACGAAACGCAAACCTCGCACTGAATTTGCTGAGTTTGTGCTGCAGATCAGTGAAAGTTAATTTGTTCTTCTTGCTGTAGACGTTGAGGTAGATGCCCAGAACCACAATGAGACCGGACCACAGATATCTGCAAGAATGGAAAGTGACATAAGATAAGGAGATACGCAAAATTCGTTTAATACTTACTGCACGGTGAAAGGTTTGCTAAAGAGCACAAAGGAGAAGGCAATCGTGACAGCCTTGCGCGCGGTGGTCACCGTGGCAGCCAAGGGAGCGCCGCTGCTTCTGACCAATGCCAGCACAAACTGGATGCCCAGATAGCCGGAGAGGCTAAACAGAAAACCATAGCCAAAGGTCTCCAGAGGATGTGCCAAGCAGAAGGCGAAACCACTGAAAAAGTTGCCCGTGAGCAGCATAATCACAAACAGATAAACGAAACCCAGTCCATAGGAGTAGAAGACAACCTCGCTGCTGGGGGCTTTGTGCTCTCGCATCGCCTTCTCCTGCACATTCCCGATGGCGGCATCGCAAAGAAGAGCACCCGATATCATGGCCACTCCGAGCGGATTAAAGTTGGGCGTCAGCTGTGAATCAGCCAGCGTGAACCAGGCGAGACCAATGCACATAGAAAGTGCGGCAGCAAAATCGAGTGGCCCATAGCGTTTGCCCTGGATAAGAATGCTGCCCACCAAGACAGGGATTAGCTTGCAGCACTTGAAGATCACCTGCGTAGGGTAGTTGAGATACCCGAGGCTCGAGTTGGATAGTCCCATGGTGCCCAGTGTTAGTGCGGCTAGCACAAAGTACGTGCGCAGTGGGATGCAACGTGGCGCCGGCTCTAGGCTGCGAGAAGCGCGATACGCCTCCAGGCGCCGCTCAACGAGGCCAAAACCAATGTAGTAGCCAAACTGCACGAGAGTGAGGAACCAACCGTATGGCTTGAAGCCCTCCACAGTGAAGATCAGCTCCTGCAAATATCCATAGAGTATGTAGAGAATAAAGACGCCGGTGCAGCTCAGCAGGAACTGCGAGGTTCGGTTGTAGTGGGTCAGCTCAAAGCATAGGATGCGTAGCTCCTGTGTGGGAGACGGCTTCGAGGCGGATGATTTGCGTTGCGCCGACTGTGTCTCATTGTTGATACTGATAAGGCTGTTGTGTCCGTTTCCCGCTCCCGCTTGACTATCAACGGCCATTGTGCGAGTGTGTGAGTGGTGTGTTGTAATTCTGTTATATTATGGCCACGCAATACTTGCGTTACTCTCTGGTTACTCGTTCTGTTACATCATCAGTAAGTGGCAGACAACTTTAAAAGCGCAAATGTGCCTTTAAATAAACCTTTTTGCGATTGCAGTTTGTTTATGCTGCACTTGCTGGCAACTCGATACTCATTAGCTTCGCGTTGCCAGACTATGCCAATGCGATAACAAAGTTATGGTCACCCCAAGTGCTGCCAACTACCTGAATTTGTACTCGTGCCAGCTGGCAACGCCGCAGACTCAACAACATCATTTCGTCATTTAAGCAGCTCGCGTTTTGCGTTTCATTTTAAAAATGGCAGACGTAGAAAAGGAGCCCGAGAAGACCATTGCTGAGGATTTGGTGGTTACCAAATACAAATTGGCTGGAGAAATTGTAAACAGTAAGTGTAAAAATGCATGAAAATGTTATTTTAGAAACACGCTGCAAAGTGAAAGTGAATTGGGAATTTTTCTTCGTCGTCGTGGGCCGCTGCTACGTGTAGCGAGCCGACAACAATGGAGAGCCAACGAGAAGACGTCAGCGTCGACGTCGCTGCTCTGCCATTGCTGCCGACTGAAGTAGCCACGCGGCGGTGTACGCGGGATAAGCGACAGCGTAACGTGCATAACCTCAAACTTTTCAGGTGCTCACAATTTTCATCAAAACGTTAAACTGGTTGTTTTACTAAATTTAGGACTAATAACTATAGTTTCTCTAGAGAGAGAAACAGTTAAAGTAGGAGAAGATTAGCATTCAAATTTGAGAGATGACACGCGAAACGAGTTTCGAATTGAAATAACTCTACTATTTCAGTTTCTCATGCGTTTTTGTGCGTTTAATTTTAGAAACACTGAAAACGGTGATTGGACTGTGTGTCGTGGATGCCTCTGTGAGGGAAATTTGCACCAAGGGCGACAATCTGCTGACTGAGGAAACCGGCAAAGTGAGTTTCAAGTGGATTTTTCCACATCCCGCTTTGAAAACAAGTCCAATGATTAAAACATTACACACTTGAGGGTGGCACTGTGTCGTCGCAGCCATTGCACATTCCAAACGCCTTTATGGACAGCATGTATTCCGCGTGCTTTCCACGTGCGCCTGCAATGTGTGTGGTGTGTGTGCGTCATTTTGTAGCCCAAAGATCATTAAGATTATGAGATCTGAGGACATTATTGGCAAGCAGCCAACTGTCACCACATGGTGGTAAATCGATTAATGAGTTATTATTGTTGAATCGTTTCGTTGCCATCGCTAGGTACACAAAAGGGAAAAGGATCTGAAGAAGGGCATCGCGTTCCCGACATGTCTCTCGGTCAACAACTGTGTCTGCCATTTCTCGCCAGCCAAGAACGATGCCGACTACACACTCAAGGCTGGCGATGTCGTCAAAATGTAAGTAACACCCACTAAGTAACTTGCCAATAACTTCATAATCTCATCTTAATTTCGACAGTGATCTAGGTGCCCACATTGATGGCTTCATTGCCGTCGCAGCGCACACAATCGTTGTTGACGCTAGTGCGGACAATAAAATAAGCGGACGACAGGCTGATGTCATTCTGGGCGCCTATTGGGCTGTGCAGGCGGCGCTGCGTTTACTTAAAGCTGGCTCTAACGTAAGTCTGGCCTCCGGTTGTATGTTAGTTATCGTCGCACTGCGGGCAACGAACTTGGCTGTTGCCTCTAAAACTTGGCACATTTCACTCGGCGCTCGCGGAGATCAATTGCGGCAATTTCGTGAACTGAACGAGTTTATTACCCAGAAATGTTTGGTCTTTACAATTGCACACAGTACCAAAAATAATTTAACTCAAGTTGTGATGTATCTGGAATTCTTTGCTCCTAGTCATTAACTAAACTATCAAGATATTTAATCTAATGTTTTGCTTGTATGTTTCAGTACGCTACATAATCTATGATCTCGTCTTTTACAGAACTACTCCATCACCGATGCCGTGCAACAAATCAGTGAGTCGTACAAGTGCAAGCCCATTGAGGGTATGCTTAGTCACGAGCTGAAGCAGTTCAAAATCGATGGCGAGAAAACGATTATACAGAATCCGAGCGAGGCACAGCGCAAGGAGCACGAGAAGTGCACCTTTGAGAAGCACGAGGTCTACGCCATCGATGTCATTGTTAGCACCGGTGACGGCGTGGTAAGCATCTCTCCTTGATACTCCTTTCACCCATCGAATTTTGTTCAATGATTAAGAAACACGCGCTTGAGGATTAGCAGTTGCAATGCGAAGGTGGCCGAGCATGAGAGCGTCTTGTGCGCTCCACGAGTTTATACCTCGGCATCATGTGCTGCTTCTGAGCTGCGCTTCTGCTGGCCCGAAGATTGCAAGATTATGAGATCTGAGAACGTATCAACTTTTATCAAGTCATTTGTATTTCTTTGCCAAACCACTTGCTAACATTTTGGTCTTGTATTGCAGGGACGGGAAAAAGACACAAAGGTGTCCATCTATAAGAAATCCGAGGAGAACTATATGCTTAAGCTGAAGGCATCCCGTGCCCTGCTCGCTGAGGTAAAAACCAAGTACGGCAACATGCCCTTCAACATCCGCAGCTTTGAGGAGGAGACCAAGGCGCGCATGGGCGTCGTCGAATGCGTCGCGCACAAGATGATTGAGCCTTTCCAAGTGCTTTATGAGAAGCCCAGTAAGTGTACATACTTTGTGTCTCTCTTGATTACCATTTGCAAAACTTAATTCCGGATTTGGTGTTACTCTCTGAGCTGCCAACTACGGCCAGACATTTTGCAAGATCAAAGCTCCAAAGGCTTTGGCGTCTTCAGCGCTTGCCACCAGTTCTATGGCCTACGTCTGAACATGCCACTGTTACAATAAACTCTTGACAACCATGTCGAATGACTACTATAATGAGGGCTCTCTAATTACAGCTGAGATCGTGGCGCAGTTCAAACATACGGTACTGCTCATGCCCAATGGCGTCAACCTGGTTACCGGTATCAACTTCGACGTGGACAGCTACGTGAGTGAGTACAGCATTGCGCAAGCTGAGCTGAAGGTATGTTTTTGCTTTTAGTCCTCTTGACTCGATGCTAATTATCCCCATTCGTTTGCAAACAGGAACTGGTTGCGCAGCCACTGGGGCCCGTTAAAGGTAAGGGCAAGGGTAAGAAGGCGGCGAGCGGCGGAGCTGCTGCTGTCGCGACGAAAGTGGAATCGGCGCCGGCCGTTGAGACCAAGGCATAGATAGGGCCATGGATAAAAACCCGATAATATCAAAGCACGCCCCCTTAAAGCAACAACATTGTGAACAATTGCGCTGCCTACTGCTGCCGCTCCATTAACTTTTTACGATTTAGAATTCGTTGAGTAGTAAAACCAGATAATGATGAACAACCTTTTGACAACCCGTTTTCGTTCCAAGAACTTTTAAAGATGCCCTCACCCTGAGATACTAGCAACGCCGGCCTAAGGGATTTTATCTACGTGTGGCAGGTGTTGCAAGTGCTTTCGGTAAGGCGATATTATCTTCATTATTAATTCTTTCCCTCCTTATAAAATGCTAAATGCGCTATTAATTGATTGTGACGTTTTGTGTTCAAAAATCGCAACGAAACGAGAATTTGTAAGATTTTTAAAGCACATAATAATATCGCATCTTTGAAACAAACTTATATAATTCAAGAAAATTGAAACAAAACAAAAAACGTTAAACCCGCGCCGTAGTAGGTATTACAAAATAAAATTAACATTTTATAAAAAAAAACAAAAGCTATTTCTTTGCAATTCCCACAAATGGAACTGAACTGATTTAAACACAAAATGAACATAGTTACAGATAAGAATTTTTTGATTCCAATACAAATGATTTGCTTTTATTTTTTATATTTTTATGTAATTAATTTAAGTATTTTCACAATTTGTTTTTCATTTATTATTTTGAATTTGCTCTTGCATGTAATTAAAATTGTACACAGTCTCAAGAATTAGCAAGAATTATATTTTTTTTTACTGTTGCTAGGACACCCACCAAAAACCAGCTCCTCCTCCTCTCGCCTGCCGCCCAGTCTGCTGCAACACAGCTAAAGATTATTGCGCCAACAAATGAAACAACAAAACAAATTACAATATTAGATTGATCAGAGTGAACTAAACTGAAGCGGACAACCCGATCTAAATGATGAGAAGGGGAGACGATGGCGTCGTCGGAGGAGGATTTAATCAAGTGTTTAGTTTGAAATTATGTGTGTGTGTGTGTGTGTGTGTATTCATGCATCCGGCCGATTATACAACGAGCACAACAACGATGACGTTAATTTGCGGCATGTGCATCTATGGGTGCCGAGGGTGTGACATTGCTGGGCTTCTCGGGTGAGTCCAAGTAGATTTTCAGAGCACGTTCGCGTCGCTGCGAGTAGCGTGTCGTTGAAATGCATCCCAGTCGATCGAGGCGCGCTTTCTCCTTGTTGTTGAGCGAGCGCCGCTCCTCGTCCGTCAGTTCTCGCACTGCCACCGAATTATCTCTGCAAGCAGGCAAGCAGCCACGATTAGCAATCGATCAAGCAAATGGAAAGAATTACTCTCGACTCACTTGTACAAATACATGCTGCCGCATAGCGTTGAGGACATCGGGTACACTTGCGGCGAGGCCGGCTCGGAGGACCAGCTCATGGTGTCATTGACGCTAACTGCCGATATGCTCGTGTAGGGAAAATTGCTGTTCACCTGGAAAACAAAACTGGGAGTTGGATTTCTTTCAACGGCTACTAATCAACCTGGTGTTTTACCTTCACATAGCTCAAGTGGTCAATGCTGATATCGCAGATTTGGGCCAAACAGCTTCTGAGCTCGCTGCCCTCTGCAAGAAGCAATTGATTAAGTACAAGTGATTAAGTACTAACAGTAAACTCTGCTGAAAACTTACTCTCCATGGTGATCTCCTGGAATTTGCCAAATTCCCATTTCTGTGGACACCAGCGACGCACAAAGATAGTCAAAGAGTCGTCCGATGGCTGCGCCACAACACCCGCTTCGCACTCTTGCAGAATGTACTGTGCAAAGCAAAGAAGATTAGATTCTTCTTTGAGAGTCGCCCGTCTTTTATAAGACAAACTTACCTCGGTGGTGATGGTAGAACGCATGTCGCCGAGCGTCTCATCGCTCTCGAGTATTTTGATGGGACTGCGACCGCCTTTCAGCCAGATGCGGCAGTTGTCAACCGTGAGGGATTTGTATTTGGCATCGATGCGATGCAACTTGGCCACGAGCTCCTGCTTCGCCTGTTCCGTCGTCGTCGTTGACTTGTAGATCCATTCGCAGACGCATGGCAGCTTGGCGGTCTCATTGTCCAGATCGGCGAGTCGCAAGAAATATATCTTGGCCTTGTACTCGTCCGGCTGTAGCGTTTTGCCCAGCTCCACGGTCAGTGTGTCGCCCTCGTTGAAGGTGATGATCGAATTGAGCTGGCTGCTCGATATGGTGTTGTCATGCTTGCCATTCACCTCGTGCAGCCTAAAGTAGTCGCCTGGCACGCGGATCAGCTGCTCAATGTGCTGCTTAAAGCTGCCCATTCCCATGCGCGAGCCCACGAACAGTTTGTAGGATTGCGTTGGCTTGCGCAGTTGCGACTCCTCATCCGACTGGTGGCCACTACTGCTGCTGCTGTGTGTCGTTGTGGCTGTCGCTGTTGTCGTTGTGATGTTGCTGCTGCTGCTGATCTTGAGGGCATGGAAAAAGTGTTGCGTCGTGCTGGGCGGCAGTAAGTGAGACGGCAGCGTGTCGCCCGCCTCGCTGGCATAGCTGCCATTGTCGTTGCAATAGGCACGCACTCGCATCATGGCATCGTGGGAGGCCGCCTCGTCCTCGGGACTCGACAGCTGTGGCGAGTGGCTGGTGGAGCTGACCTGACTGTCGCCGCCGCCGCGATGCTGCATGCTGTCCATGTTCTCCACCAGCGTGCGATCACCGTCGCTCAGGCTGCTGTCCTCCGAGTTGGACTCGTGGCCGGGCGTCACGAGCGGCGCCAGGGGATCGGGCTGGTCGCGCTTATAGCGACGCCAATCACAGTCGTTGTTGCCGTTGCTCGCGCCATGCTCGGCGATGCCGTTCATCATGGCAGCGTCGACGACGTCGCCGCCGGCGCAGCCATTCGTGAGTGGAGGCTGCAATGAGGCCCAAAGTTAACAGAACGCTGATAAACTACTCATACTTGCATTGGCAACAGCAATCTTGAAAGTGATAGGAGACCTACCTCGGTGGCTACTGCAGGCAGCTCGCTGCTTGGCACGCCCAGCATCTCGAGGGTGCTGGCGTCCGTGTTAGGCACGTCCAAGTAGAAGTATGTGATATATCTGAATTGAGTGGTGGCCAATTGCTGCAGCCTGTCCAGCGCCTCCACCGTCGGCTGAGGATCGTACGCAACGAATGCCTTCGGATTGCTGCCCCGGGCACGAACGGTGGCCAGCAGGAACTCCTGCTCGCTAATGTGCAGGCGCATCGCGATCGAATGACGCAGCGCGTCGGTGCATTCCCGCGCTGCTGAAGAAACCAGGAAGGGACCGTCCATCGCCATGGTCGAGAGATCTACGATAAACACATACCACGTGGTGCCATCGCTGGCATAGCTTTCGAACTCCTGATCCTCAGCCCGGAACTCCAGCAGAAAGTCCAGATTGTAGTTGTGCGAGGAGCGAAGTTCCGTCAATGCTGGATCCGTATAACTCTCCAGCGACTGGATAATCGTGTCCATGGCCGAATTGTAGGCGACGAGGCGGCAACGCGACAGCGGCGCAAACTGCTCCACGTTAAGCTTGGTGTGAGCCGATTCCAACACGCGATTCACATCGAAACTGACCGACAGATAGACACGCGTCATCTTCAGCTTTTTCAGCGTCGGATTGTAGAAGTAGACGCGTGGTTTGTATGCGGGCATCGCCAGATCTGTGACTGGGATGTGCCTGCCCATACGTGTACTGCGCGTCTCCTCCTCCGCATGCAGCTTGGGCAACAGCGTCTTGATGTGCTCCGGGAATTCGCTGGCCTTGGCCGCCTGTTCGTTGCGCTTGGCGTCCACCTGGCGGTACATCAGCATATAGGCATTCGTGCTGGATGTGTACGCACTCGAGTAGTAGCTGCCGTTGGGGCCGCCAAACGAGCGCTGAATATCCTCCTGAGTGATCTGCAGATAAGCGAGAAGAGAACACACATTAGCAAAGGCGAAAGCGGAGTAAGCATTCAACCTTACAGAGGAGACGTTCTGATCGTTGAAGCTGAACCAGTTGTGGTTCTCAAACTCCTTGATGTAGGCGTAGTAATGGCCGCCCGAAGCGCTGCCCGAGTGTATCATGATAGCAAAGAGCTCATAGTGATATGGACCCGGCTCCTGCTTCAGTCGCTGATCTATGTGTCCGCTCTTGCCCGTGGTGCTGCTGCTCATGTCGATGCCCTCGTCCTCATCATTCATGTCGTTCTCGTGCTGACTGGAACTGGCCGTGGTGCCCACGCCGCTGCTCAGGTTGTCCTCCTCCATGGCCGAACCACTGTCCGCCGTGCTGCAGTCGTCGACGGTAGTCGAGCTGCTGCCATTCATCTGATACTGTTCGCAGTGCGCCGGTGTGCGGTTGACGAAGCTGTTCAAGTTCAGATGCTGCGGGAAGGTGACTCTGAAAATCAGGAATAAAAGCACGTGAGTCCCGACATTATAGAAGTAAGAAAGTTACACTAAAGAGTGCTCGGTACTTTTAGGCAGGGGCTCATAAAAATATGTAAATTTCTTCTGCATTATCAAAAATTACAATTGCTAAATAGAAATGGCGTGGACATACTCTAAGATAAACGTAACAAGTGCATAATTTTAAAATGTATGTGTGTAGGGTATAATGTGGCTGCATTTACAGACAGACACAGACAAGCACTTCCCTCCGTACTTACCGATCGTTCAGCTTGATGCGATGCATGGTCTGATAGTCAAAGTCGAAGCGCTTCAGATGCAGCGTCAGGATGTAGGGGAACGACTTAAAGTGCAGCCCCTTGTGGGCATCGCATTTCTTCTTGCACTTCTCGCACAGATACTGATTGTTGCCATCCAGCGTCTCGGGCTGGACGAAAGCACGCAGCGCCTCCTCGATGCTGCCGTAGGCTGAGTTACTGCCGAAAGGTCGCACGGGTAGCGGGATGTCGAGGAAGGTGTCCTCGCGCGTCTTCTCTGTATTGCACTCCAAACACTTGACATAATCGTTCATCTTGCCCTCGTAGAGCGTGGAGATGAGATTGGCTTGCTTGGTGTTCTTGAACTTATGCTCCAACGCATCGAACATGACGCGACACAGTTCCTGGATATCATGCTGCTGCCACGCCTCCGTCGAGTCCCAGCCGAAGCTGCGCGTCAGATCCGTTGTCTCCACCGACGACTTGGACGATGTCTGGAGGTTGAGAAAGAGCTTCTGCAGCTGATACGGTATATTCTTGGCCTCGTTGTCATTGTCGAACTCCCAGCGATATAGCGCATTTCGGAATTCCGGCGTCATGTAGAGTGCCTGCAGCAGACTGTTCAGATAACAAGTCATCGCCTGGTTGACCAACCCCACATAGGCTCGTGGTCCTGGTCCATTGCGATGCAACTCTGTTTCTGCGTTGGCCGACGCCACAAAGTCAGCAGCACTGGAGTTGTTTCGTTGCCAGGCGGCCACTTCATCGCCACCATACTTGGGACCAAAGAAGTTCGTAAACTGCAAATCTTGGCGAGCTTCCTCCTCGGTCTTGCCTGCGGCTAAAGCCTCCGCGCCAGCCTGCGTGGCCGACAGCAAATCGCTCTCCGTTGGTCCCGCATTGCCAAACTCAAACGGTGGTCCCATCATCGTGGGACTGGCCGAGGCGCCGAGTGCCAGATCGTCGTCGGACAGCGGCTCGACGTCCGACACGGGACTGATGTTGAACAGTTCGGAGGGCACATCATCGACAGGTGAGATGAGCAGTCGGTTCTGCGGCAGCTGATGCAGCTGCTCGGTGATTTCCACTTTGGTTAGCTCATCGATGGGTATCTCTGGCATGCCACCGCAACTAATTGGCTGCGGTTCTAGATCCTCCAGCTCCAGGGGTTGTTGTTCGCTCGCGCTGGGTTTCAGGCTAATTTCGCTTGGCTTTGCCTTTAGTTTTGTGCTTTTTTTAACTGGCGAAGCGACTGTAGTGTCATCCGTTGTTGGACTGATGCTGGTCTTAGTTTTGCTGGGTGACTTTTTCTTCTTTTCGCCGGCCGCCGTCGTCGTTGTCGTCGTCTTTTTCTTCTTCTCCTTGTCGCCGCTCTTTGTTGCTGTTGCCGAGGTCGTTGTGTTCTCCGCAGGTGCCACCGACGCTGCTTGTTTTTTTACTGTGACCATCTTCTTCACGACCAGCTCGTAGCGTTTGGCCACATTGCCATCCCAGCTGCCTTCGGGCAATAGGACAAAATTATTCTTCAGCTTGCGCTCAAAGCCGCTCACATCGAACAACAGCTGACTGTCCAGTGTATTGAGATACACCTAGATAATGGCGGAGAGTAGACGATTAACAAGATTGCAATGAAAAGACTTGAATGATTGCTTACCAGATCTTTGTCTCCGTGTGGCTGGAGCAGCAGCTCGAATTTGTCGTAGGTAAACTGTGTGCCGATCAACGTAATAACGCGCTGCACTGTAAAATGATCGCGGACCACAATGTTAATCTTCTTCTGCTGCGAGCCGGGGGTCTGGTCAAAGACGACACACTGTGTGCTCTCCTCGCCGTCCTTTTTAGCCTGCTCAGCCATCGTGTGACGGACGAGTAGTTAACCAAATGGTGGGGAAAAAGGCCTGCACAAGTGGAAATATGCATAAATATTACGAAACCGAATAACTTTTAATTTGGAAATAAATATTTGACATGTCATTGAGCAGCTCCTTGGCTCGCTGTCCAGCTGCAGCTGATACTATAAGGAAGTCAAGTTGACGACCCCTCCCTCCCCCCATTTCCGACGATCTATTTCACTGTTCATTGCTCTGCCTTCTGCCAGCTTTCCCTCTACGCTTTTCCGCAGACCTCAATTCGAAAATAAACCACAACCCAATCGACGTCGCCTGCGTCTCATCTCAACTCATCTCCGGCTGATGCTTTTCGCGCCTTATTTGTATCGCGTTGCCCAAATATGACTAACACGTTGCGGAATTTTATAAACAAAATTGCGAACGGAGACTTGGCAGCTTCTAGAAGGAGCTGCCGCCATCGTTGTTCTTGTTGTTGCTCTGATTTTTCTGACCACGTCGGCAATTTTCACGTCAGCGTCATAATTGCCGCATAAATTGCTCGAGCGAATGTCATTTCCAAATTGTTTCTTTGTTTTGCCATTGGGCAACTTTTGTGCCTTGTCGTAACGGAAGTTATACACAGCTGTACCTCTATCTCTATCGGTATCTGTATCTGTGTCTGTATCTGCATCTGTACTTGTATCTGTATCTACATCTATAGCGGCAGCTGTATCTGTATCTGCATGTGCCAATATAGAGAAATGAAATATTTCTGGCCGCAATGCGCAAATTCAACAAAATGGAACGTCAGCGTTTTTGGGTCGTGCGTTCGAAAATGCAAATCGATGTTTTTCAATTTCTACAAATTACAAAGTTAGAAAATATATTATTTGAACACGCTCAAATTGCGTTTTGGTTTCCGCAGCGGAAACGAGGACAAGCAAAAGTGTCAATTAAATAAAGAAATTCATTTGCATATATCTATACATAGATCTGTGTAGAAATCTCCAGTATTAGACCTTTAAGACGCAGCTGCTGATTTTCAATCTGATCAGCCGCTGATGCCGATAATAATTAAAAGTATTTCTCTGATTTGGCTGTCGCAAATGCTTGCGCAGTCTAATTAAATATCCAAAGCAATTTGTTAGAGTTACAGAAATAGCCACAAACATTGCAAGCAAAAGGAATACACGCAAATTGAGCTGCAATTTCAAACACATGTTGCTTGGCCACAAACCAGACGACAAATACAGAGAAAGACTCGACGACAGTTGCAGATACAGCTAAACATACAGATGTACTATATTCGAGAGGAAGAATCCAAAAATGCTAATACGCGACCAGCAGAAATCAAAATAAAAAATCCGACAAAAATTGTGCGTCTAAAAATAGATGCGGACGGCGAAATTGAAAGAAAACACACACGAAAAAAAGCAAAAGACGGAGAAAAAATACGTCAAAGACAAACAAATATTCAAAGCAGGCAGCCAGGCGGGGAGCGTACAATAAGTATCCGTCAGATACTCAGATACTATCTGGCTATTTGTAAATGCGAAGGTTTCCGATACCACGTCGAAGCAGGGACAAACTCACGTACTGTGTGTATATCAATTGAGAATCAGAGACGCATAGAATTCACATCAATATTTACGTTTGGACGCCGTCTCATCGACGGGCGCGACGGGGTCGAAATTTTTACAGAAATTAAGGCAAATGCTGTGAAACGATTTCGATGATATTTCTATGTTTTTGTCCGAGGAGAACAAGACTAGAAGAGTGTTAAGTCAAGTTAAGTGTGTGCGGCTATTTCGCATCTCTTCGTTGTGTGTTGTGCTATTAATAAAACTATTTCTCGCTCCGCCACATGCCAGATAGTTCAGATTTCTCGACTATATAGTACACACACTCACACACACTTGGGGACAAACCAGGCTATTGAGTTCGAGTTTTGAGTTGATGTCGAGTATTCTCGCTCTCTTTCTCCACTTTTCTATTCGCTACTGCAATTTATTACGAAAGCGATCTATTTACGTACAAATGGGGTTTATTTTTAGAGCAATTGGTAGGGGCATTTGCATGTTATACACACTTGTGGATAACTTCACTTGCAACACTCCAAAACTAAACGAGCAGGGACTTAATAGCCCATATACTATATCTCATATATGTACATATACACTCTAAATATATACCGTCTGATTGCTAGCGAGTTCTTGGCGCACTACAAATAATCCGCCGTCAACGCGACGACATCGTTTCACGCATCCACGAGTACTGACCATTAGCTGATTCCGACAAAACAGCCGTTGGATGTGGCGCCCCATCACTAGAGTGCGCTCGATTCGGATCGGATCGCTTCCGACTTGGCCGCCTACTCGAGTGCGCTACGACTTGCTTATTGCACACTCACAGCATGTGAAGGCAGTTCTTCCCCTGATAACAAGTAAAAAATGTACACAACAAAAACAGCTGAGTTATGGTCGAAGGTATTCAGCTGAGAAACACCCACTACTAATTTATACGCAATTCTAAAAAAATTAACTTCAAAATGTGTTTTTCCCTTTTTAACCAATCAGAAAAGGGATATTTAAGCAGATGATCGTTATTGCCTATTCGGAAATTGGGCAACTGATGAAAACCAATCAAGAAATGAGGAGTATTTCATCTGATTATGGGTAATTATTATTGGAAGTCAGAAGATTTGAAATTGGTTTCTAGGACTAACAAAACTAATAATTTCAATCTCTATCAGTCTAAACGTAGTGGGTATAATAAACTGTTGATAATGATATCGCGTGAGTGTGCGAGCGAAAGAGAGAGGGAGAGATAGAGATAGAGAGACGGAGACAAGAGGAAGCTTATTAGGCCCTGAGGAGAGGGCTGTGACTCGCTGACTGTGATGACGGCGAGTAGCCCACCCGGCAGGTGAATGGTGCCCAACCTATTTCGATTTCTCAATGGACGAGCCGAGTATATATTTGTATAATAGACTTGCTCGTTTATAGCGAAAGTGCTATTAATGTTTGATTTCAGATTCTCCGCGTCGCTCGCCAATTGTCCGATGAATGACTATTTTTATGTGTCGCCGTCGATGCCGATGTCGCTATGCCGCGCCAGCGTCTTGTTGTGTGACTAACGCCGACTAACCAGGCAGCCGGCATCCACTTCAGGTCTGAGGTCTCTTTCGCGACAAGAAGAGGTCTTGAAGCGGACGGACAGACGGACGGTCGGGGACGGGGACTGGGGCATGTTAGCAAATTTTTCGTTTGCGCAACACTGCAAAATAGCACTTGGGTGGGGTGCAGGGCGGCTGATCGGTCAAGGTTTCGCTTTGGAACGTGACACATGTGACTTTTTGAGTGTGCGACAAAAACTAGTTCAAACTGTGTGTGTGTGTCCTTCGACGTCTTTGGCCAAATGTCGGGAAAACTAGCGGCTCCAAAATACAATATACAATATGCTCATATATATTGTATGTGAGCATACACCAGATACAGATACAAACGCACATACCCATATATACATACCAGCATACATATGTATGTAGTACATTCGTGTTCGTGTATATGTATGTATGTATGATTTCACTCACCTGAATTGTAAAAATGTTGCAATATTGTGTGTGGGATTTATGCCCAATCCGGCCGTACGGCTGGGCGTACACAGGGACTTCGTTTTGATGCTATCTAAACTGGCTAAACTGCGGTAGCTTCGTGTGGATACCGACCAGCGACCATTTTAATAAATGAAACAAATGTTTTTTGTTGTTCGGCTGCGGTTTGGCTGCACTGCTATCGATAAGTATGGCGAATATCGATGGTGAGCTGATAACTCGTGAAAATCTACTTGATCATAAGTATCGATGCTCAGAGTTGTATCGCGATAGTATTTATCGCATACCCTATTGGTATTAACAGAAATGTGACCATTGATAATAATATACTAGCACAGATTTTCATTTTTTTCAAGCTTTTGCTTCATTTCTCAAAAACGTATAATGGAACGAGAAAAACCTTGCTTATTACTTATTAACATTTACGAAAAATATTATCAAATTGTATATTTATTTATTCAACGGATAGCCTGTGCGATAAGGGAAAATAGTTGAAAATGACTTTTCTTTGTAAACAAAATGATATTCAAAAAATGGCGCCTGAATACCTAAATTTTTTCTAGATCTGTGGAGAGTGACCAGGCCGCAAATTTACAAGTGGCACATTTTTCGTTCCGGATGCAATCTTAAAGAGCGAGAAACATCGAGAATTTTCGACGAGCAGACTGTGCAGAGTCTATATAAAGCCCAGTGTCAATGGGAGTCCAACTCATTGTAACAAGGAACGAGAGAGACGATTGTTGGGTGTGTATCGAGAACACAGAAAGACGACATACATAAAATATTTGTAAAGACAAATTGAGCGTCTGAAAAGACCATTTTATATAAATTCAAGTGAAAACTGAAATCAGAAACAGCATTTCCTGCAAGACAAAGTGAAAAAGAAAGAAAATTGCACACAGCTGCAAAGAAATAAAACAAACAACAAAATACATAGTATAAGGTGAGTGGCCTAATAGGTAATTGTTGCTTAAATTTGCATGTTCGCCTTGAGGGGCATTCTGAAGCAGAAAAACAATAACAATAACAATGAGAATGCCCATATTGTAAAGTCGAAAGAAAATACACTTGATTTCCACGTTAATCTCAAACACGGGTGGCGTCGACGTCACTTTCAGATTGACAACACAGCAGCGCCTCGCAGCTGACGTCGACGTCGTCGCCATTGTCGTTGTCGTCGTTGCACAACTCAAAGCTTCTAGCAAATTCCATTGAGAGACGCGTTCGAAAAAAAAAACAATCGGTACGTTTGTTATTGTTGTTGTTATTGTTTGGCATTGCTTTTGTTGCTTTCACATTTCACAAATAAATAGATACATACATGTATATATTTAAATATCGGAGACCGTTTACTCATATGCTTTCTTTTGTTTATTTCTTCAGCTAAAGCAAAGCGAAATGGGCAAAGACTTCTACAAGATTCTCGGCATTGACAAGAAGGCCACCGACGATGACATCAAGAAGGCCTATCGAAAACTGGCCCTCAAATACCATCCCGACAAGAACAAGAGCCCCCAAGCCGAGGAGCGATTCAAGGAGATCGCTGAGGCCTACGAGGTGCTCTCGGACAAAAAGAAGCGCGATATCTTCGATCAGTACGGCGAGGATGGTCTCAAAGGGGGCCAGCCCGGTCCAGATGGCAGCGGGCAGCCAGGCGGCTACACATACCAGTTCCATGGCGATCCACGCGCCACCTTCGCACAGTTCTTCGGCTCACAGAATATCTTTGGTGCGGCAGATCCATTTGGCGGCTTTTTCGCTTCGGGTGGCGGCGATGCCCCAGAGCAGGTGTTTATGAACATTGGCGGTGACGAGATGTTTGGCGGCGGCGGCTTCAGATCACAGTCGTTCAACGCACAGGCGCCGAGTCGGAAGCGGCAGCAACAGGATCCGCCCATCGAGCACGACTTGTATGTAACGCTAGAGGAGGTCGACAAGGGGTGCACCAAAAAAATGAAGATCTCGCGCATGTCCATGGCCACGGGAATGGCGCGCAAAGAGGAAAAGGTGCTCAGCATAACCGTCAAGCCCGGCTGGAAGGCGGGCACCAAGATCACATTCCCAAAAGAGGGCGACCAGGCCCCGCAAAAGGTGCCCGCCGACATCATCTTCATTATTCGCGACAAGCCACACACACAGTTCAAACGTGAGGGCAGCGATCTGCGGTACAGCGCCCAGCTCAGCCTGAAGCAGGCCCTGTGTGGCGCATCCGTGACAGTGCCAACGCTACAGGGCGACCGCATCTCGGTCAGCACACAGGGCGAAGTCATCAAACCCACCACAGTGAAGCGCATCACAGGCCGCGGCCTGCCCTTCCCGAAGGAGCCGTCGCGAAGAGGCGACCTCATCGTTGCCTTCGACATCAAATTTCCAGATACGCTGCCACCCAGTCTGAGGAATCAACTGGCGGAGCTGTTGCCAAATTAAGTCGCGTCGAGCAACCTGATGAGCTTTATCCTCCCCTATCCTCCTTCATAAATTTATGTAGTATGTTATATCTCATTTAAGTGCTAATTTGGTTAAGTTTATTGTAGAGAATATCGCGCGATGTAAGAACGCGCAATTAATTTTTAATTCACAAACTCATGCGTCGAGGCTTTAAGCATGTCAAGATTTGATGCACTTGTAACTCGCCAATTAGATATTGATGTGGATACAACAAACAAGATGTCGGCCAAGTCCTCGAGCCAAATGGCGCGTTACGCAACACACACACTCACACAACACTTCAAACATTTGCAAAAGTTATCAGCAAGGTGTAAGGCGTTTTGTTCTGGAGACTGATCGGTTATTGGATTAGGAATTATTGATTCACTCGTGGATGTGTGTATATATATATAGTAAACTATCCTAACCAGTAACAGTAAATTATTCAAATAAACCATATTTACAAAGTGGTCGAACTGCATCATTTCTTTCGATCGATCGTCTCCGATATAGTAATTGGCTATTTTATATTGTAAGACAACACACACTCACACACTGACATGCAAATACGCGAATTCAGACACATACATTAAATAGGTTTAGTACGTTTTAGTACCATATTTATAATTAAAAAAAAGTATTGAATTTGATTAATTTAAATAAACTGATTATAACAATTTAAACTTTCTGTATTCACTGGGTGGATTTCCAATTTTCATTCAGAGCTGCTGCGAACGGCTGAAAAGCGGTAAATCATATGATGAAATGCCAGCAGCCAGCGGCAGTCTTTAAAGTCATGCGAGTTACTCTCCTTTACTCTCTTTTGCTCGCTTTATTTATAAAATTGCCCACGTGTCTGTCGAGATAGCTTGACGCCTTGTACCTACATATATGCAATAGTAGTAGACGTCGTTGTTGTTGCTGGCCAATTTCAGCTACCGCGAACGCCAAGAAAACGGCATATCACCTAGTGAAGTACCAGGCGAACAGAAATCAGCAGCAGGCAGCTGCACTGAGAGTAAGAGAGCAAGAGAGTGTGCTATACATCCACACATACACAGGCACACACACCAAGGTTTGAGTCATTGTTTGAGCCAATCGACGATCAGTGATTTATGCGATGTGGCTGAGAGCGCCATTTTGAGTGCAAGCATGAGTAAATCTGTGCAACGCATAAACTGCCAATCATTAATTGACCCCTGCCCAATCACAGCGCTGCCCCGATAGCAAACACCCACACATACCATTATGCAAGTATTATGTTGGTGGAGTGAGGAGGGGGTGGGGAGAGGGGCTTACACTGATAACGCAGCGTCATCAGCATGGTGAGAGACGTTAGCGAGGGAGTGGTGGGGGCATTAGCTAGTGAGTTAACAAAATATTGTATGGCCGACACCAGTCCCCTATAGAGGTTTTGTGACACAGTTTCTGCAATGCGCACATTTTTCCTATGGAAATATCTTATAGTAATATGCAAAACTTCCCAATGGTGTATTTTAATGCTTGCTGCCTATTTATTTTAGGTTATTATGATATTTTTGTATAATTTAACCTCTTATTTATTAATAAATTAAAATTAAATTTTTATTTAATTCACAACGATGATTAGCACGGTGAAAAACATAAAAATACTTGAATTACTTATTTTTACGTGACCAAGTAAATCGATCAACGCTATAATTTATTTATATTTGTATAATTCAAGAAATAGTTAAAAATTTATTATTTTTTTTGAATATGGAGAAACTGAATATTTGGTGTTGACTGCGTACTGCTTTTACATTTATGATTTCTAATGCTCTGGGGTTTCAATCATATTTCAATCATTCCAGGCTCCAAGGAATTGTTCATCAATGAGCATCGGTCAATGCTAAGATATTATCTCTGAAATTATCCCTTCCCGAAACCAAAAGGCAATAAAAAATGTTGTTTTGCAATTTCACATTTTATTTTGTTTTTTTTTTTTTTATTTTGGTTTTTGTTTCACTTCAAAAGGATTTTTGTAATTCATTTATTTTCACATATTTTTTTCACTTTCCTTACTTTGAGTGTTAATTTGCTTTTGCAATTGTATAATAATTTTGTTCATTGTGTATTTGTTGCTGTTCTTGTATATTTTTCATCATTTCAAAAATTATTAACTTCGATTGCATTGTTGTTGTTGTTGCTGTTTTTGTATTTGTTATTAATGCAGCTGTTAATTACCATAATAAAAATTGAATTCATTTAATTTGTTTGTTCATTTGTTCTGCTTGCTGTTCTTTTACCTTTTGTTTATACTAGAATTATGTTCGTTTGCTTTTGGTTTTGTTTAACTTGCTGTTGCTATTGTTATTGTGTGTTACAAATGTTAATTTCGATAATTTCTTGTGGTTTCTTATAACTGTAATACATTTGCCATTTATTTATCTTTCCACTTTCCATTTTCCCTTTCTCTTTCGGTTCTATGCGCTCCAAAGAAAAAAAGAGGAAAATCAACAATTGCATAAACAAATCAAGAACACATTAACAATTTGTTAATCCCAAACTAAACTAAACTAAAGTTAGTTAAAATAAAATATATACGTATATGTTAATTAATAAAATGTGTATTTATACATGGTATAATAAGTATACATTTACTATTAATAGATTAATAGATAATATATCTTTTAAAATGCATTAAAAATAGTCAAATGTGTACAAAAGTTCATACTGTTTTTGCGAATGATTCATACAAGTACAATTACGAGTATTCTAGTATTCGTAGTCATATTCATATTCGTTTCCTAAATGAGCATTATAATTTAACTATTTCATTGACTAAAGTTTTCCGCCAACAATCGACTGCACTGCTCTGCCTGATGCTGATTCTGATCCATTGATCACTTGTTTATATTTATTTCTTCATTATATTATTATAATTATTTTGTTTTAGTTTGTTTTTTTTTTGTTTTTTTTTTTTTTTTGGTTGTTGTCAAACTTATATAAACAGTAAAAATGATGTTAAAATGTTGTGATTTGGTATTTCTTTTCTTGCTTTATTTTAGTTAATTTTAGTTTTGTGTTTGATTAACATTCATTTATTTTTTATCAATTAGACTGTTGTATAATTTGGGTTTTTGTTTTTAGTTATTTATTTATGTTGACTCGATTCTTAAATTTTCTTTTTGTTTTGTTTTTGTTTTTGCTGTCTGCTGTTTAATTAAAGTTTACATTGTATATTTAATTCAATTTGATTGGAAACCTAAAAATGTTTTGATTATGTTTCGATTTTTGCTACATACGATCGATCAATGAATGGGGCGGGGCGGGGCGTTAAACTGAGAAATGAACGCCTTGTCGAGTACACTGAGAGAAAACCATAGAATATATTTTAAAATCGAATGATTGGCACTAATTATGCACTGAGTACTCATGTCTAATGTACAGTGTACGCTGACTAAATGAGCTGCTGGTTAATGTCTTGAATTTATTCAGCAATTTGGGGTAAATACGAATACTTTTGTCTGATTCGAATAACTTCCGAGTTGCATTCACAACCAATATAATTATTATTCTTCAACATTTCGTTTTATATTTGGGTTTTGTTTTCTTGTTGTTAATCTTCTTGCGATTCGATAATAATAACTAATCAAAAATATCGCATATCAAATATACAATTGAGAATAACGAATGGAAATTTGTGCTCAATATTTGGTTTTTCATATTTATTTTCTTCATTATTTTGTTTTTCGTTTTTCGACTATGGAATTTGACCTATGCTTGTATTGTTTGTTATTCGAGTGAAGATCTTAATTAGTATATTATTGTAATTTAGCTAGAAAGGTGTTCCTCTTGTGAGTGAGTGTGACTGTGGTTGTGTGTGTGAGAGTGTGTACGTGTGTGTTTTCGCTTATATAAGTATTTTGTATATTTCCCTTTGTAGTTTATTTTAAATGTGTTTAACATGTTAGGTTTGTTTTTATATTTGGCTTTGAATGCTGCGATTAATCGTTTCTCTTGCAGGGATTTCAAATCCCGAATAAATCATTTAGATTTCGATTTAGTTTTTTTTTGCGTGTGATTCTTTTGTTTATAAATAAGTTTGTTTGTTTGTTTGTCGTTTAAGTATGTGAAATTCTCGCTTGCGCTTGCTGTTTTTGTTTTTAGTTTACCACTTAACATTTTGACTAAATTGTTGCTATTTGTTGTGTTTCATTCGCTTTCATTTCTCTGTCTCTTCGACTGCGTGTTTTTTAGTTTTGTATTTCCATATTCATTTTTTCAGTGTACTTCCTACAACTAAACATTTTGCAATTAATTGGAGTGTGTGTGTGTGTGTGTGTGTTCATGTGAGTGTATGTTATTGTGTAGCTTAAGTCACTAAGATTTTTTTCATTTTTTCTTTTTTAGGTTTTTTTTAGAACATTTGTTTAAAGTTGCATTTTTAATATAAGATTTGTTTCATTTTTATTTTTTTTGTTTCCATTTGCAATTGTTTGTATTTGTATGATTTTATTTTCTTTTTTTTTTCATTTTGCTTTAGTTTTATTTTAAATTCTCTAAGCCTAAATACAATCAATTTTTCAATTTGTTCACGTATTTCTCCTCAATAAATGTATGTATGTATTTATTACGTACGTTATTTAAATCGAAATTGTTTCTTTTATGTTTATGTTTATGTTTATTTCAAGTCTTTTTTAGCGACAAATGCATTTGAATTTGTTCACATTTGAATTCTTATTGAATTTGTTCAAAATCCTCTTGCTTTTTAAATTAATTATAAGTTTATTATATGTTTTGCACATTAAATACAATACAATACAATACAATACAATACAATCAATCGATCGATAATACAGGTAAATATAAATCAAAGTCTTGTTTTAAAATGATGTCGTACGTTGACGAGCATTAAACTCGTCTCATCATCTCATCATCTTTTCGCTCTCATTTTAAAAACGCGAAACACAAAAAAACAACAAACGTTTTCGATGTTTCGTAATGCTTAAAAAACAATTCCAAACTATCCACCAATTTTGTTGGGCAAGCAACCTCAAGATCGTGTAGTGTGAATTATCATTTACTTGTTGATGTTGCTTGACGTTACTTGCTTGAAATATTATCGTTATTATAATAATATAAGTGTCTGGTTGGCATTGTTTGGGGGGTTGTGTAGTGTTCATTGATTGAACTGTTGCCGTTTCTTACACTTGATTAGTTAAAATTGAACTAAAGAAATTAGTTAAGAGTTCTTATTTCTTTTGTTTGCATTTAATTTGCTTTGTTTCGTTTGGTTTTTTCTTTACGGTTTGTTTTGCTTTTTCTGATTTAATTTTTCACATCGTCTTTGCGGGTTGTTGACTGTGGATCTGTGCCTAAATTTATCATGTCTCGTGGTTTCCACACCGGGGACCCTACAATTAAATGAAAGAAAAGAAAAGATACAATGGAAACCATATATGAAAAAATATGAAATTTCAAATTCTCGGTCTCTTCTTTCGCCTTCTTCTTCTCATTATTCTTTACTTAGATCGATTAAATAAGAATTCAGAACTTAATTTAGCATATAAAGATCAAGAGAGAAAGTGAGTAAAAGATAAGAGATAGATAGAGAGAGAGAGAGAGAGAGAGAGAGAAGTAGAGTGAGAGCGAGAGTGAGCAGGAGACTGGAATATTCTCCATTTCTGTGGTAATAAATAGTAGATAGGATTCGATGCCAATCATAGAGATAATTTCGATAATTATGTACTTTCAAAACATGCAAGCATTTCGCTTAAAGTATCTGAGCACTCGTCTCGTACTTTAAACGTTCTCGTTTTAGCTTAAAAAAATATGAGCAAAACTAATTTTTTTAATGTTTAATGAGCACTACTTGCAAACTGTTGCGTAGCTACTTAAAAATGCAAATAAGAGAGCGGGGAAGGGTACAAAGCAGGATGGAAGTTCAGCAGCTAAAACTAAGTAGGCAACTAAGTAAGATTTTTGGTATATTTTGTATATTTTTTGAGGACCGAAGGATCAGAGCAGTATGGGGAATAAAGTTAAGAACTGTTGGTTAAAATGTTGACATCGCTTGGTTTTTCGTATTATCTGTTTTTGTTCTTTTCATCCAGAATACATATATTTAGCTTGAGGTTTTAGTTAAGTTAATTTTTTTTCGTATTTAAAAATATTGTACAAATTATCGAATTTCATAAATCTCAGTTTTGCATTTTATGCCAACATTTTTTTCTGGTATGTTTTGTGTTCAGTTGAAATGGAAATCGAAATTGACAATCAAAAGAAACGAAGAAACGAAAGAAAACCAGGAATTAACTGAAATCCACAAATAAAAATGAACCTTTCAGATGTGTTCCATTCGAAATTCGAAGAAGATCGAGTGCGATAATCGAAAATGAATAAATATAAATAAATTTTCTCATTAAATTTTGTCGAGCTGAGTTGAGTTTTCGCCCCCATTTGTTCTAGTTAGTTCAATTTGAATTGAAAAGTTTTCAGCTTGTTTGGAAAATTGTTGATGAAACAAAGTAAAGTTGATTAAAAACGATGAAAACGCGGTGCAATTCTCTCACAAGAATGGTAAATGCAATGCAAAAGTTGTACCAAAAAGCGAAATGAAATTTTTGGAAAAATTGTTCAAAAACGTTTGAATTGAAAGAGGAAATGTGTTGGTACAGTTGTTGTTGTTGTTGTGGTTCAGCAGGTTGTTTGGTTATTTGGTTGGTGGGTTTGCTTTGTGGGGGAGGTGAGGAACACGTGTGTTTAACCATAAGACATTAATACATCATTTATCGATTCGATTCGTTTATCATTTGCTCTTCATTTGTGCGAGCAATTCGAACTTGACTTTATTTGGCACAGTTTCTGTTTTTGGTTTTCATTTTTTGGTTTATTGCTGTTGTTTTTTATACTTGTACAATAATTAAGAAAATGCAAAACGGATTACGAGTCTTAAAAAGTCCCATTTCATTTGTTTGTGAATTAATTAATCAAGCGATGCCAACTAATAATTGTAATACTTATGCGTGTACTTGTTATTGTTGTTTTAAGCTATCAAGTGTAATTGTTACAACAGCTATACACTATAAACCCTTTGTTATTATCATCAGCATTAGCTAAAAGTCGAAAGAAACTCTGAGTCGGATTCTGATTCTGATTTTGATTCTGAATTTGAATTTTGAGTTGTTTGTAGGTTTTTTAGGTCGTTTGTAGGTTGTTTTGTTCATGTTCATTTATCTTGGAGATAATTTGCAATAACAAAATGAAATATCACCCGTTTAATTGTTTAAACTCTATGCAATTTAATTGTATTAATTACGCACCTAATTACAATGAATTCTTGTTCACACTTACCTGCTAAATGATTCGACTAAACCAACTCAATGTATTTCAAATTTCAATTAATTCATAACTAATTCTTCTTTGGGTGCCTAACATACGATTTGGATTTGTTTGTGAATTTCTATTGCTATCATTTGCAGGCGGAATAGAGGGCGACAGGGGAAGGGGGGTTGTAGGTTGAGGGGTTCAGGGGACTGTCATGTTGTCGCTGTCCAAAGAGCCATTGACATTAATTTGGATTGTTGTTTAATTAGCTTTCCTCTTTGTTTATTTTTCAATATTCGTAATTTAAATGTGTGAGCTTAATTATCATTTTATTTGCTATTTGATTTCTTTCTCCTCGCACTGCAGTTGTTGATGTTGATGTTGTTGTTGATGTTGTTGCTGATGTTGTTTTAGTTGTCGATTGATTATTTATTTTGATTATTGGTTTAGTTGGAGCATTTGAAATTTGCATTTGCATCTGCATTTGCATTTCCCGCAAATATCATTTCAAGTGGTATTTCCATTAAAGTTCTTTATACGCAATGCATTGGCGAGTATATTCGTTTAGTATTCATTAGTTTAGTTTAGTTTTATTCTCATATGTGTCTATGGGATCATAGTATGTAGTTGTATGTATCCACATATATACATATATATGTGTATATACGTTTATTATAAATATTTAATTATCTTTAATAGTTAGCATATTTATTTGTGTATAACTTTATTTCAGATTTTGATTCGTCATTTCGGAAACTTCGCATTTGATTTTTGAACATTTTGATTTTGCTGCTGTGAAAAGCCCAGTGTAAACTGTACGCGATTACGTTACGAGTTACGATTTACGAGTAGAGTATGTAGAGTTACGAGTTACGAGTTACGTGTTACGTGTTACGTGTTAGCGATTATCTTAAGTATTATCGTATGTTTGATTCAACTATTTTTGCTTCTGCATTTTGTTTTTTAGCTTGAACAACCTGACATTTGATCTTGTGTAAGTCCGTCTGGGGCGTCTCCCTATATGTATATGAGTGTGTGTGTATATACTGCGTTTTCTGTTTCTATATCTGTCTCTAGACACCCAAACTTAGTCTATATGCGAGTTGTATATGTGTATATAAGTTAAGTGTATACTGTATGCGAGAGCGGCAGCTGAACGCATTCAAAGTTTGGGGCACGTTCAGGGCACGTTCAGGGCTTCAGGGCTTCAGGGGTTCAGGGGTCTTAGGGTTTCAGGGGGATCGTCGTGATGCTTGGAAGAGATGCGTTCAGTCTGCCCTTCTAATAACCCTATACTTGTATGCATACATTTATATAGTATATAATTGTAGCACTAGTTTAATATAATATAATTATTTGTTGTATTGTATTTAATACTGAACATTGAGGTACGACTTACGATTATCATTCTTCAATACATTTATTGTATTTGGTTTAATTGAATAATTGCCTAGTTCTCAATGCGAATGCGAATGCGAATGTGAATCAAAATGGATTACGAACCAATGAAATAATGTTCACTGAATCAATTCGTATATGTATATAGTATGCATGCAAATTATTTGTCACAACACCGCACACATTTTCAATGACAATTTTCTCTAACTATCTACGAGTAAATGTAAATATTTCCCTTTGCTTTGCTTTTGGTTTTGTCTCGATTTCAGATCTTTTATGTTATTTTTGTTTTTGCTTAGGTAGTGTGTGTATACTGTTAACCTATAGAATGTTGCCAACCCGCATTTTCACTTAGACCTTAAACTTAAATACGCAAACGAGCAGCAGCTGCAAGCGTGTTTGTGTAATTAAAAATGTTTTCGATTCGGAAATGGCAGCGACACAGTTTCGAGCTCGACTAATAGTAGGTGGTAGTAGGTAGGGCTGCTGACTTTTTATCTACAACTTTTGGCCTGCATGGCGGAGGACTCGTTGCCTATACATCCTTCATCCTTGTGCCTGTTTTTTGCCGTTGTTGTTGTTGTTGTTGTTGCGAAGTTGTCTTGTAGTTAGTTTACTTGAATGCGAGTATGAATTTCAATTTTAGTTTGCTTCCTCCCTCTCTCTCTCTCTCTATATCTCTCTCTCTTTCACTTTCTGTGGATAGCTCGTTGGTAATTACGCCACTTGAGCATTGTGTGCAACGTGGCGTATGCGTCATCTGTGCGTATGCGTAATTTTGCTTGGTTTGCTGCCGAACGCACAACTTCCGCTGCACATTTCGTTTCGTTTGCTCTGCTCATGTGTGTGTGCGTGCTCCACATTTGTTTGTGCAGCGCAACTCTGCCTCCCTGGCAACTGAAATAATTAACCTGAAATGTGCCACGCCCCCCAAATTGCTTGCAAGTCATATATCCGAGTAGTAGGCTCGCTGGCAGCTGCTGCTGACTTAATCTAACACTTAAACATGACTCATTAAACTGTGCTGCGCTTCCGCTTGCTGCTAGTGCTGTGTTCTGGTGCTGTGGCGTAGTGTAGTTCAGTGTGGTGTAGTGTAGTGTACGTGTCAAGTAGTTTGCTTTCAATCCCTTGTGATTAACATTTTGTTTAGTTTCCAGTTAGTTTGCGTTCGCGTTCGCGCTCGCGCTCGCGATTACGTATATTTAATTGTATTTGTATTTGGTATCTTTATCTTATTGGTTGACTGCGCTTTCGTATATAATTATAAGTTGAGGCATTTCGGGTTACGCTTGCTCTGCTGCTGCTGCTTCAGTTATCTTTGGTTAGTTCTGAACTCTCTCATATCCCTGTCTTATCCCTGTTTCCGTCTCGCCATCTTCTTCTCCTCCTTGTCTCCTTAGAACCGCTTAGACATGTATCTCGAAGTAGTCGTGACAATCAACACAGCCGCCCTGATCGCCGCCCATCTCTGGCATGTAGCCGAGGCCGCCGCTGGATGTGGGCTGCGTGCTGACCACCATGTTGCCCATGCCGCTCATGGGCAGTCCCGGCATGCCTGGCATGCCGCGAGGCGTCTTCTTCCGCGTGCGACTCTGCCGCACGCGGGACTTATGCTAGGACGGTCGCTTCTGGTACAGACAGTCAATGCAAGTGGTGTACTCGGGCGCCGAGGAGCTCAGCTGGTAGCCGGCCTGCTGCGACGGCTCGTGCGGGCAGCTGGGCGGCGGCGGGCCCTGCCCATGCCCATATCCATGTCCATGTCCATGTCCCTGCATCTCCTGCATGTAGCCCATCATCGGCATGTACTGCTGAGGCGCCTGTCGCGGCAGCGCGTCATAGATGGGCTGCGAGAACGTGTTCTCCGCCGACTGCGAGCGCAGCGGTCCTGAGCTGTAGACGACGTAGCTGCGCTCCGGGGAGACGCCGTAGGCGCGGTACGAGCTGCTGGTGGTGGTGCTGTCCCTGGAGTTGGAGCGCTCCAGGGACTTGCTCAGGCGACTGCGTCCGTTGCCGGAGGCATAGCGACTGGAGGTGGGCGCGGCGGCCACATAGTGATCGCTGCAGGTCTGATTGTCGTAGACCGGATAGTACTGATATGTCTCCTGGGCGTGTGGCTTGTGGCCCGTCTCGAAGCTGCCGTGGGCGGACATGCTGCGCTTCCTCGAGCCGCCGTAGGGCACGTCCAGGTTGTGGTCGGAGCCGCCGTGGCTGTCGAAGCTGCTGCGCGGCGAGTGGCGCTGACAGATGCTGGCGCGGTCCGGCGACAAGTGATCTACGCTGCTCCTGGGCGAGATGCGGGGCGACAACGAGGTGGCCGCTGTGTTGGGCTCCGCGCTGCACACGTGCGAGGGTCCGCCCTTCTTCAGGCAGCTGCGATCGGGACTCTTGGACTTCGCAGGACTCGCAGGTGGCTTCAGGATGCCGCCGCCGCTGCCTCCGGTGTTGGTGTGCTTCAGTATGCCGCCACCGCCCTCGGAGCTGCGTCGTGGGCTGGGAGTGCGTCGGCCGGCCGAGAGACGATCCTGCGAGTTGTCCCGGCTGGAGCAGATGCTCAGTCGCTTGCCCTGCTCACTCACGCTGCTGCGCGGCGACTTGATCTTGATGATGCGCACCGGGGAGCTGCCCTGCGACTTGCAGCGATCCGGCGATATGTAGATGCTCTGTCGCTTGCCGCCCTTCGCCTTGCCGCCTCCACTGGCTGTTGTGCCACTGGTTGTCGAGGTGCCGCGCTCTGGCGACTTGGCCTTGAAGATCTTGTCCACCTTCTTGTCGATGACGACGATGTGCGAGGCCAGCGAGCTCGTTGGCTCGTCCTCTGTCTCATCGCCCGAACGCTCCGAGGGACCTGTGGTGTTTCCCGTGCTGTCCGACTCGGTGGCGGGACGCGAGGGCGACTCTATGTCCACGGTCACAGTCTGCTGCGTGTTCTCCACGATGGTCTGGGGCTCGGGCGACAGACTCGAGTCGTTCTGCTGCTGATCGGCGGCTTCCTCGGCAATGTCCGCGGGGTCGAAGGACTTCTCCCGCAGGCTGGCCATGTAGGCGGCAATGTCGCAGGTGCCCGCTGCCAGATTCTCCTGCTCCAGATCGCTCAGATGCTTGTCCATGTAACGAGAGCTGGCGTCTGCCTCTGCCGCATGCTCCGAGCAGCCCGAGCTGCTGCTCGAGTCGCGCTCGCGTTCGCGTCGCTTGTGCTGCGATCCCGCTGGATGCTGATGCACCACGGCCACCTGCTGAGCGGCCGCATTGCGCTCGGCCTCGCTCTCGAAGATCTCGATCACTTCGATCTCCTGCTTGGGCGACTGACGCGGCGACTGGCGTGGCGACAGGTGTCTCTGGGTCAGTGACTGGGATGCGGTCGGGTTCGGGGTCGCGGTCTGTGTGTGGGTCAGGGACGGGGGGTAGGGACTGGGATCGCTAGTGACTGTTGTGATGGTGGTGGTGGTGGTAAACAAGCTACCGCTACTGCCTAGACTTAGATTAAACGTGGCTGCCACGTGGGCGGCACGTGCCTCGGACTCTGATTCAATGTCGGACTCGCTGCTCTTACCTAGATCCTTCATCAGCACCGGTTGATAGCTGGCCGGCGGATGCGATGATTGTATCAGGCGCGCCTGGCTGCCAGTGCTGCCCACCGAGAGCGTCGACGTGGTGCTGTGTGTGTTGGGAGGAGAGGAGCGAAAGTCGAGCGATAAGCGGGCGTTACATTGCTAGTGAGAGTTACTTAAACACTGCTTTCTGACATTGCAACCGTCGTCGACTCTTAGCTTAGGCTTTTATCTTTGATATTTTATTTTGTAAGACTAATTTTTAATTTAGAAGCTGTTGTTGTCACTGTTGAAACTATTGCCAAGAATTGGGTATAATTATTTGCATTCTAACTACGAATATCTATTTTTATTGTGCTTCTCTAACCATTTCATATTACTTCTTTGTCTTTAGCGCCATTTTATATTATGATTAGAATTATTATTTTGATTTTGTTTGGCTAAATCCAGAAATGATGCGACTATTTAGCTTACGTTTGACTTAGGTCAACCTCTTACGAGAGTTATGAATTAAGCTATCATTTAAATATCAATTATTCAAAAGCGAATTGCTTCAAGCCTTATTGGATTGCATATTAGTAATTCGAGACTCTTCGATGTAAGAGAATATCATTTAAATACTGACTACTTCATGATTTTATATATGCAAATTGTTTGCCAAGTAGCAAAATTACTGATTTCAACTTTGTTTACTTAAGACAAGTTCTTGAATCGTCTATTAATAATGGCTTTGCTTTGATTGTGAAACAACTGTTATTAAGACATTAATCTAATGTTCGTCTTAAGCCCATCTCTGAGGTTGCAATGTAAAAGCACAATCAGGACACCTACCTCAGCGTCAGGTGATTGGGCGTGCGGCCCAGCGTGGCCTTGGGTCTGATTGTGCCCTGCTGCGAGTCCTCCTCGCCCTCGGATTTGGTGCCCGGATCGATGCGTTCAATGTCCGTGCTGTGGTGATGCAAGTGTGGCTGCCTGATCGGCGGCGGCGGCGGCTCACGCGGATGGGGATGGGGATGTGGATGCGGATGCGGGGCAGATGCCTGCTGCTGCTGTTGTTGTTGCTGCTGCTGGTGCAGTTGCTGCGGTGGCTGCTGTGGCGAATCTACGGGCGATTGAATGATATCTTTATGGCGTGACAGAGATGATCGCAATGAAGTGCGCACAGTTGAACACAGTGTTGAGGTTAGCAAAGGGACAGCTTCACATTCTCTTGGGCCAAACAAACTCACCTGTGACGTCGCCGAGAGTCTTGCTGCGACCCCGGAAGCCGCCGCCATTGCCACCCGCTTGGTGCTGCTGCTGCTGCAGCTGCTGGGTGTGTGTGTGAGGGGCATAGTGGACCACGCCCACAGTGGGCGGCAGATCGTCGCCCTCCTGGCTGCCAGACAGATTGTCGTAGTCGATGTTGCCCGCCGAGTGTCGCTGCGAGCCCGACTTCTTCTTCGGCTTGCCCAGCGTGTGCGAGCCATGCACAATGGTAATCTGCAGAGTAAGGAAAAGGAAGCAAGGCATTAAGTATCCTCAGGGAATAGTTAGTAGCCTTCGTGGGACACTCACCTGCTGCTTGGGCCGCTCCAGGGTCTGCGAGTTGCCCGCATAGCCGCCGAGCTGCGAGGAGAGCCCGGACACGGAGCCAGAGCTGCCGCCAAAGTTCTTCATGGGAATTGACATGTTGCGGACGCTTTCTCGTATTATCTGCCGGATTGTCTTGAGGAATGCGTTGCGGAAGTCCGCGGTGCTGTTCGACAGCACGTAGACCTTCTCGGAGCGACGCTGCAGCTGCGAGCGCAGGTGGATGAGCTCCCACAGGAAGTGCGAGTCCATGTCCTTGGCCGAGCTGGCGCGCACCTGCACCTCGGTGACCGGGATGAGCACCTGGTAGCGAATGATCTCGACTTCATTGGGGGCATTCTTGCTCGAGACGCCCTGCAAGAAGACGAACATATATTTGTGAGTGAGTAATGAATGAGAGTTGAGAGTTGAGAGTTGTAAAGTGCACTGACCATTAGCTTCTTCTTCTGACGCAGACGCTCCTTGCAGAGAAAGACGACGGCCGACTTGAAGACAAAGCACATGGCGTGCAGCTCGAGGCCCTTCTTGATCTTGCCCAGGAAATCGGAGATGTTGAGCCACTCGACGCCGCCGTAGTAGAGCAGGTCGCCTGGGAATGCGCAGCAGTGTGGGGGATTGGCATTGGCTACAGTGGAATGCGATTGTTGTTGTTGCTGTTGCTGTTGTAACCCACCTGGACTCAAATCGATGGGCTGCTTGCACGACTTCTGGTGCTGCCGGAACAGATGATCGAATATGGCGCCGTACTCCTCGTGGATGCGCTGCATTTCATTGATATGCTCCGCCACCTTCTCCATGCCCTTGAGTGCCTCTGCGAGCGACAAGAACAAGAGCAATTGTGAGCACACGAAGGAGCGCCCAGAGAGCCTTCGACTTACCGCATAGATGAACGTGCTCGTCGGCCCGCGTGTCTGTCAGATTGCGCATCTGCTGCAGGAGCAACGGATACTTGAGGATGCGCTGAATGGGCTTGATCAGATACGATTCCAGGGTGCTGCTGTGCTGCTGCTTGGGATTGCGGGCAGCCAGGAACTCCTGCAGCGCATGGTTGCCCTCGTCTAGTGGGGGGCGAGAGTGGAGAGATTGGACAATGGGAAATTGAGACATTTGGCAAATGATTTGATTTCAATGTGCTTCAGTTCAGCTCAGCCATTAATTGCAGCGTTGGCTCATTAGGGGAAGGGCAGCCAGACGGACGGAGGGCTGCTCGACAAGGATATGCTGTTACAAGGATATGCGCAACGCTGACAAGAAAATGTCATTAACTTGTTCTTATTGTCAGCTGAGAAGCTTTGATAAAGGCACAGTCAAAGCCTGTCTGTTGCACGGATTTGCGTCTAATGGTGCCTGTCCTGGAGCCTGTCTGTCTGTCCTGTCTCCTGCCTGCCTATTGCCGTCTCTGTCTCTGCCTCTGCCTCTGCCTCTGCCTGAATGACAGCCTGTCCTTCTGCTGCTGCTGCTGCTCGTAACGAAGGCACTTAAGTGCACTTCTTGCTATAATTAATTATCCTTTCAACTTTTTGCATAAAATTGCATGCAACAGCCAAGCGCAGCAGCTGCTGTAGCAGCAGCAACAACAGTCGAGTGCCTGCTGCTTCTCTAAAGCTGCTTTTGCAACTAAAGTTGCCGTCAGGATCTGTTGCTGCAGCTCCTGGCAGCTCCTAACCTGGCTTGCCTTACGTCAGTTTAGCCATTCCATCGATTGCAAATATTGCAAATTTTTACCTCAACGTTCTTTGCCTCCCCTCCGTCTCCTCCTTCTCTCGTCTTAGTTGCTGCATGTTGCACATCAATCAGCTACTTTGTTATGTAGTTGTAAAACACTTGCCACGCCCCCTGCACCCATCTGCCTGTCTCTCTTTTTTGCTCTCTGTCTCTCTCTCTCAATCTCTCTCGTCTCATCGTCTTCTCTTTGTGTTTGCTCGAGTGTTTTTAAGCTGCGACTAAGTCTAATTTAATTATGACATGTTGTCGCCTAAGCCTGAGTCTCCCAAGTTCTTGGCTCCCGAGTCTCGAGTCCCGAGTCCCAGCTGCTCTCTTACTAACAACTTTGCTGCCTTTTATCCGCTTGACTGCCGCCACTGCTGCTGCTGCTGCCACAGCCAGTGGCAACAACGTGGCATAGTTTTCGGCACCGTTCGCCATTTGCAAGCGTGCCATAATTCTACAAGTTTAATTAACAAAAGATACTTGACAGTTGCTGGCATGGCATGAATATGAATATGCTGACACTCCCTCTCACATTCCACTCATTCTCTCTCTCTCACTCTCTCTCTCTCTCTCTCACTCTCTGTCTTCCATTCCTCCTTGGGACTTGGGACTCTCGCCACGTCTCGGCATTTGTGGTTGTAATTATTCATTTAACTTGCAAATCATTTAAAGGAGTGCGGCATGTGGCATGCGACATGAGGCAGCTGTGGCAGCAGCTACAGCAGCCACTGACAACAATTGAAGCGCATAGTTTGCCAATTGTTCGAAACTTGTCGCTTGTTTGACTTTTACAACTTTCCTCTGCCCCTACGCCCCTCCACCAACTACCTAATTTTTCCGTTTACAATCCAAACTCAAATAGACTTTGACGCTTCACATTGATTGCAATAGTTGAGGCTCACACTCACACTCACACACAACCGTCAGGCTCATAATATATGTATTTATGCATGTGGCAAACACTTTTCGTTTGATTTGTCATAACGACGTCACAACACAAATGGCAAAAGACTTCAATAATTTGCTTCACATTTAAATCTGTAGCCTAAAAGTATGCAATGTTTTCGTTTTTCAATGCAATTGCAATATTTCCAAAGGCATTTCGGTTGTTATTTGCAATTATTAAACAATGTCATGAATCTTAGAATATTGCTATTTTAAAAGACCCATCGAATTTGATAATAAAATTATGTTTGGCATATGAGGCGTATGCGTAATGAACTCCAACAAGAATGCCACTTTATTTAAACTGCAGCTCACTTGGAGTTTAAATTGTACTTCGATTATTGTCATGAATTGTTAAGCAATCAATTTTTAATTTAAATAATTGCATAAATAACTCAACTTTCTGCTTGAAGAACATTTTTCAAAGTGATTAAAATGCAATGAAGCTTGCAAGAGAGAAATAACTAGCTAAAGAAGTAAATTTCCAAATTGTTATTTCTTTACCGAAATACAAAATAACTTAAATACTTTTGTTCGCCAATTAGATGATTAATTAGTTGTCTGCGTTTTGTTGAAGGTCTTTGTGTACTTACTTGGATGCAGAACCTTTTGCGCCTTGCTGTGGCTGGCACAGAACGAGGAGTAGAGCTTGAAGTGATTGACATAATAGAGGAAAGCGGATCCAATCGCAAACAGGACATTCTGCAAAACACAAAAGGTACAAAGATAAAGTGGCCACCAGGAATCGACGACTCGTTGACAAGATGCTTACCCTAAACTGACCGCAATGCTCGAATTTATTGAACTCGGGCTCCAGTTCGAGCGCCTCTTCGAGGTTCTGGAGAAACTGTCGCTGGAATGTGACAATCTCGTGAATGTTGCCAAAGAGTGCATTGATTTCGGCGTTCGATAGAAAAGTTTCCCGCTTCATGGGCTCCAGATAGTGTTCGAGTAGATTGTTCAAGTGCTGCATGATAGTGTAATTTAGTTGTTTGTTTCGCAAGTTGTTCAATAAATTACAATTTGTTGACACATAAAAAGAAGCGAGGGTGAAAAATGAGGGAACCACCAAAAACGAAAAACGAAAAAATAAAGAAAATGAATGCATAAATTAAATTAAAAAATCAGCAGCAGACGCCCAAAACACGCGCCCTCAACTCCCTCAGCGGAGACGGGAGCCACAACGAGGGAGGTGCGGGGCGAGATCTGAGTTCGCGGCGTCCAGTTTGGGTAGCTGAGCAACTTTTAGTTTGCCGAGTAACGGGACAGCACACACACATACACATCCACACTCGTGCGGCAGTAAATAAAAATATGAAGGATAAAAAAAGTGTAGCATAGCCGCAGGCGCGCGCTTTCATTTGGAACAATACTTCCGGCCAGCGGATAGGCAGGCGAGGCAAGAACGTGAGTGGGTTGCGGCTGAGATAAGACTCAGACTTGGCAACGTTGCCGCAGCGCAGCGCAGCGGCGCTTTACATAATTTCTAAATTATAATAATTATTTGTATGCTTCCTGGGGCACAGGCACAGGCACAGGCACAGGCACAAACTCGAGCTCGGGTTCGGGCCGATGGGACCCGGACTCGGCTGGGCTTAAAGCCGCCTGGTTAAAGGATTAAAATTTGCATTTTTAATTGCAGCGCGAGCTTGCGACTAATGAAAGAACCAAACAGCGGCAACACAAAAGCACGAAATATAAAACACAAAACAGAAACGAACCAAACTGAACTGAATCAAAGTGAAGCGGACTAAAGACAAAGGATGACTTCAGCGCATTTAATAGGATTGCTGGATTGCTTACCTTCACATAGGTGCGCTCCGTGTCCACCAGCTCCATGATGACTTTGCGCAGCTTCTCGGCATCGGTCAGCTGGCGTGACGGTGTCAGCGCTGTGGTCGAGACCGACGATGTGACTGAACCGGTGGGGCTCGATTTGCGCGTTTCCTGAGGTGAACGACAAAATCCGGTAACCTTAACAGGTCAGGGTTCGGGTTGGTTGGTTGGTTTGTTGGTTGGTTGGTTGGTACATTGTGTTGTGTTTTTGTTGTAGTTGTTGTTGTGTTGTTGTTGTTGTTGTTGTTGTTGCATGATGAGGATCGTGAAACGAAACAAACGAAAACGAGGCGAGGCGAAGCGACCACAAAAAAGAGACACCAAAAATAAATGACAATAAACAACAAAAATGAAGTTAGCATGACAGAGATAGATAGACGGCGATAGTTATAGTGGGCAACAGGGATACAGAGAATGGGGGTCTAAGGGTGTTAGGGTGCAAGGGTGCAAGGGTGACGGGGATGTGCTTTGGGGTCATCGTTAAGCTGGCTTGGCTCTCGCTTGTTTTGCTGGCTCTGGCAACTCCCGCGGCAGCCACTTTAAACACCAGACTAGAAGCAGAGGCGAAGGAGGCAGAGGAGACGGAGGCAGCAACAACGACGCCAGGCTGTGGTTCTAAATGACTGTCACGTCCTTGTCGTAAGTCCAACTTACGTTGCGGGGCCGTCGTTTTGTCATAGTTGTTGGCGTCGTCCTCGTCGTCGTCGTCGTTGTTGTCGTTGTCGTTGTCGTTGTTGCCGCTGTTGTCGCTGTTTGTGTGCGGTTACAAGCACATTTGGCACTGACAGTTGACGCTTGACGGTTGACATGGAGTGTGTGTGTGTGTGTGAGTGTGTGTGTGTGTGAGTTGTGTGCATACACCCACTAACACACACAAACACAAACACACACACACACTGCCGCACACTCGACGCGACTCAACCGGATTTTGCATAAAGCGTCGAGGTGCGCAAATCTTCAGCCCTTCTTATGTCACTTGCACAGTGGTCTGAACTCACACACTCTCCCTCTCCCTTTCTCTCTCTCCCCCTCTACGCTCCCCTGATTTTGTCTGTTTGCGTTTTTGGGCTTTTTTGGTTTTTAGTTCGTTTCGCTTTTTTGTTTTGTTTGGGGGTTAACTTAGCTTTATTATTCGTAGCTCTGCTCTGTTTGTTTTTCAGCCTGCCTGCTTAGAAGAAGTGTTAAATGACGCGTTGACCGGAACTTGGATAAATTGACTTGCCACGCCCGACTTCTACACTGCCTACTGCTGCTGCTGGTGCTGGTGCTGCTGCCACAATAGTGCTGGGCAAAATATTGAACGAATTTGCATTGTAAATGCCTAAACAAATATTTTTATGCGCTTAACATTCGCCACTCTTCCACTCCTTCGTCTGTTTGTGTGTGTGTGTCTGAGTGCTGTGCAATCTGCAAAAGGTCGGAGTTTAAATCAACACAGCTCGAGAGAGAGAGAGAGAGAGAGAGAGAGAGAGAGAGAGAGAGAGAGAGAGAGAGCGAGACGAAAGAGCGAGAGAGCGACCACTGTGCTTGACAGTGATGCGAAAGCGACCAGCTTGAGGGGCCCGTCTGTCCCTCGTTGCCTCTCTGTCTGTCCACTGGCGTTGGCGATGGCGATGACAGCGTGACCGTGCCGAAAAGCTTAGCTCACAAATCCCCTCCCTCCCCCGCGCAATACTCTTGCACTCTTTGAGGCATTTGATAGGTTCCGAAAACTCAATTGAAATTCAGCAAGCAAATTGCACTTTGGCTGACGCCCTCTGTTGCCACGCAGCCACAACGGGCAACTTGAAAGAATAGCTTAAATTGCAATACATATGCAAATTGTGTAAAAATGTACAACAACAATATACATACATAACTTTGCTGGAGCTGCACTTGGGCAGCCCATAAGCTGAGCATAAAATATGTTAAATTCCTATTGCTCTAAATGCTTTCAATTTGAATATTTGCAGCTTACGCCATCTGTTAGCGTGTAGTTTCCATGGCAATTTCCTACACATTACGGGTACATTACTTTTATTGCTTATATCTCATTTTTGAATTCGACCTTTAGACTACGAACTGTAAATTCGACTTTGGCCTAAGCTCCTCCTGCTCGACGACAACTATTTTATTCCTATATTGTTCTAAGTTGCGTCTATTGTTGTCGGCGAAACTTGTCAAATTATTTGCAATTTTCTTGTGTTGCCTGGCGCCATCTGTCGCCCGTTGGCGTTGACAAACTTGAGCCAATTATAATGGGTATTATCATTTTGATTCTCGTTCTCATTGCCATTCTCCGATATTTGCAACTTTGCAGTTGCCACAGTTGCCGTGACTAACTGATATTTTTGTCACGTTTACAGCGCTGTCGCTTCTCTGCCTGTGTCTCTGTCAGCCTCTCCCTCTGTCGCTGTCCCTCTTTCTCTCTCGCTGTAGCTTTTCTCTGACATGGCGAGTGTGGCAACAACAATCTCATGAAATTTCAGTTGTCATTGTTCGTGCAACATTCAGTTGAATTGTTCTTGTTGCCTGCTTGTCGCTATAGTTGTCGTTGTAGTTGTCGTTGTCGTTGTTGTTGTCGTTGTACGTTGGCATTGTGAAAGACATTTCACTTTTATGCAGTTGCACTTTGTGTATTATTATTTCGTTCGCTCTCTCTTTCTCTCCATCTGTATCTTTCTCTGTCCCACTCTGTCTGCTGTTGTTGTGCAGCTTGTTCTTGTCTACTTTTAACTGTTTTATTGTTCTGCATTTCTTTCTTGCTCGCAACGTCGCTGATTTGCATAAGCGGCGACAGCGTCGTCGTCGTCGTCGTCGACGACCCAAAACCAACAAAGAGACTGCCACAAAAGGGGTGCGGGGTGAGGCAGAAAGCGAGAGCGGTGAACGGTGAGCGGGGGGCGGAGGGAAGTCAGGTGAGGCTTATGGGCCAGCTGCTGAGTGCCAACATTGTTGTTGCAACTGCAACTGCTGCTGCTGCTACTGCTGCTGTTGTTGCTACTGTTGTTGCAGGCTGCTGGCGTCATGCCCCAAAGATGAAAAATTTGAAAATTTCTTGAATTTCTTGGCGCTGTGCGAAATGTCAACTTGAATTAAAAGGATTCTTATGTAACGCCCTGACTCTCCAGTCACTCACAGCTGCCTGCCTGTCTAGCCATGTGTGTGTGTGTAGAGATGTGTGTGTGTGTGTGTGTGTCGGGCTCAGTGTGTTTGTGTGTCACACAGTGTTCAAGTATCATTAAATGAAGTGGGTTTCTGCCAGTTTCGAGCACACTTGGGTAAAGCATATCCAGAAACAAAGTGCATTCTGTGGCATCTTTGCGTTTCTTTCTCTTCGCTTCGTTGTCTCTGCTCTGCCCCTCTCTGCTCCGCTCTCTGTCCCTGACCATCACTTCAGTGTCTGTCTAGCATATTTGTTGTGTATATATCCTTGATATTTTTATGCCAGCCCATTTCTATTTGTGACGTTTATTGTTTGGTGACTTGCAGCAAAACAAGACCCAATAGGCCAAATTTGCAGCCGCCCCCCCCCCCCACTCACGACCCCTTCTGCTTGCTTCTGCCTCTTCTCTACAACATCTTGACAGCCACTCCCCTGCCTGCGTCGTCGTCTGCCTTCAAACCCCTAATCCACTTGAAAGAAACAGACGTTCATTCTCTCCCGCTCTGCCTCCACTCACTTATCTGCTCAGCTCTGGCAAATTTCAATTTGTGCACATTTCAATCAGAAGTGCACCACATCCCAGGCACCTCGCCTCCTCCCTCCCAACCCCCCGCCTCCCTCGGCCTCTTGTGAACTGTTTGCTCGTGTTTGGCGCTCGTTTTAATAGTTTCCGTTTCCGCTCAGCGAGTTCAAAGCAATTGGAACTGGCTTTGCCCGCTGCCTTAGCCAAGTGCCAAGTTCCGGGCTCAACTTGAATGTGTTCCTCTTTTTTTTGTTTTTTTTTTTTTTTGGCAGCCAAGTCTTAACGTTAAAGGGTGGAAGGAAGGGGAGGAGGGGTTTAACGTGTTTGCGTTTTGTTTCTTCTTGGTCATGTTTATATTAGATATATATATATATATATAGAGGTATATATTATACGTATACAGACATATATTTATTGCGAGTACGTTCGCCGAGATGTGAAATGATTTCTTTTTTTTTTTTTGGGGGGAGGGGGCGGACGTTGAGATGGGGGTCTGGAGGAATGGGGTAACTTACTTGCTCCGCGGTCTTGAGCAGATTCTCAATTTCAAAGCTGCTGGTGCGCGACGTGGGCTTGGCCACGCCCAGCGCCGAGACACCGCCACCGCCCACAACCAATTGCGATACTGTTGGCTCCACAAATGAGGGCGCCGGCGAACTTTCCGCCTCCGGTGAATACAAATCCTTGCCAGTGCCATCTGCAGAGCGAGAAAAAGAGATAGAGAAAGGAGTGGGTTAAGATAACAGTTAGTCATGTTCTTATTGTCATTATTATTATTACGATTATGAGTATTATTAGTTTTTTCTGCTGCTCATAATTAGTTGCCACTGGGCCTGCTTCTTGTTTCACTGCTGCTGTGCTTTTGGCCAGCTTTAAAGATCGATTAAGTTGGCTATTCGTTACCCCCATTGTCGTTGTTTGCTGCTGCTGCTGTTGCTGCTGCTGCAGCTTGTTTGTTAATTTTAAATTCCATGTTTGCGCAATAAAAAAAACAGCAGGAATTTAATACTTGCGCAAATGGCGTTCGAAGGCAACAAAAACAAAAACCCAGGAACGAGCACAAAGTGGAAACATAGCAGTTCAAAGAGTGCTCGACTCGTAAACACTCTGCAGCTTTCAGATATGGGATATTCTAGTGCGACGTCACTGTTTTATACCAACTTATTTGGCATATACAAAAACTAGCTGTTGCCACTGGCCACAAGATGGCGCCACTTTGAATTCGTCTGCTTTCAACTAGGTTAGATGGTTTGAATCATACTCCAAAGTAGACTACATAATATCATTAGCTTATTAAGAGCTAACGCTCTGTCTACATCACATTTTAATATAAAAACACTCAAAACGGTTGCAATTGTCTACGAATTTATTAAGTTGCTTATGCTAAAAGTTAATGTACCTCTTTTCGGTAATTGTTAGTGAGTGTAGGGTATGAAAAGAGCACAGAATCGGCAGCAGCAACAGCAACAACAACAGCAGCGTCGCATAAAGCTGAACGCTATAACACCAACAACAACAACAACAACAACAACACGAGCAACAAAGCCTTTGCATCAACAAGAGCCACAACAAGCTGTAATGATTATTGCTGCGATGTGTTTGCCACAACGTCCGCAGCAGGCTCAACGAGCGGGCGAATTGCGGGCCAACACAGGAAGAGAACACACACACACATGCTGGCTCACACAACACACACAGACACTCTAACAGACACAGAGCAAAGATTTTACCCAAAAAAAAAACCAAAAAGCAGCGAGCAGAAGAGAAAAAATTTATGGGCCATATATGAAGCTTGTATACAGCTGTAAGTATGAAAGTACGACTGTAGCTGTATCTGTATATTTATCTGCGTGTGTGTGTGCCAGTTTATATAGCGGTAGTTTTTGGCAACGCCAGGAAACGTTTAAAAATCATGTCCTTGAATGCCCTACTCTCCCTCTCTTTCTCTCTCTCTCTCGATGCTTTGTGCTCTGTTCTAACTTTGACTCTATGACTAGAGCAGCGTCTCTCTCTCTCTCTCGCTCGCTCGCTCTCTCTCTCTCTCTCTCTCTCTGGTCCCTTGGCTGCTGCGCATGCAAAATTGGTTACTACAAATTTTATGAACATTTTGCTTCAAATTTGACACCACACACACACACACACACACAGAGACACTATCTTGCGGACTGAGTGTGTGTGTGTAAGATATTGAAATTGCCGCCTTATAAATTTAAACTTGCGGTCTTCTTACAAATTGCACGTAGTCCCTTTGTAAGTGCCAGTCAACAACAACAATAACAACTACCGAGTAGGCTAATAACTTATAGACCTTGCTTGCTCGTTGTCCGTTGTTGTTTGTTGTCGGTTTGCTGGTTTGCTGGGTTTCCAGCTTGTTCTATGTTCAGTGTTCAGTGTTCAGTGTTCAGTTTTCAGGTTGGGAACGTGCCAACCTAAATTTTCTGCATCGGCCATAAACTGGCAGAGTTTTAGTGGCTTTACTTTAACTACGTTTGGCCGCCCCGGAGAAAAGGTGGAGACTGGACGCAGCTTTTCAGTTTGTGATACGTGCAACGTGGCGAGCGACATCGCTTGGCAGACGTGAGGCAGCTAAAGGCATCGATTGCATTTGAAGGACAGCAACAGCATTTGTAGTTGCTGCAGCTCCACTGATGAGAGCTCATATTTCAAAGGTATGCATCAGTCTCTGAAATGCCTTTGGGCATTTTCATATTTAATGCGATGCTTGGGCAGAGTGGTCAGCATTATGGCAATAAGTTGAATTTAACTAAATCAACTCAAGCTCAGGTTTTGAGTTAACATTTCCATGTCTATTTAAAATTTAAATTAATTAAGCCCAAGTAATTGAAACTCAAAGGAATTGTATAAGTTTATGAAGAAACTGCACGAGTTTCTCGGGTTACAAGTCGATGTTTAATTAAATAAAATATTGAGCTATCAACGAAGGACTCGGCTCATAAAATAAATGAAACGAAACTAAGGACACCCCTGGGCATATATAAATTATTTTTTAGTTCTCTTTTTATCGACACCGAGCGCTTTGTCTCTGCTGCCTTCAAAGTGTTGAGCATCCTTTGGCCTACGCGTATAATAATTGATTGCCATCAACATGAAGTAAAAGAGTATTCATAATTTGGGACCGCTTTCAAGTGGAATATTGTTCTTCCTTTTGTGCCCTTTTGTTATAGGATTATGTATGATAATTAAATCCTTTTGGGACTCTTAAATGAGCTGCGCATAGCGAGTAACGAGTCGCAAGCTTGACCAGTTTCCGAGACTCCATATGAGTTCTGTGTACTGTGTGCTGTGTGCTGTTTGCTCTGCTGTTCCTTTGCCGGCTCATTTTTTGTTTCGTTTTGTCATCCCCTCTTGGCAGCGTTCCTCGCTTTGCGTTCTTCACTCTTCGTCCGTAGTAAATTTCACTTAATTGTGCATTTAATAAGCTAAAAGTGCTTCAACATGGCCCACAACTCTCCAGCTGCCTTGCTGCCCGAGTTCTTTCTCTGTTTAATTGCCAAAGTGAAATGTAATCCACTTTTTTCTCTGCCAGCCCCTGACTGCCCCCCTCACATCGTCGTGTGCCTATCCTTCATTCATTTTGAATGGCAAACGCTTTTTTCGTGCATATGCCGCCATATCCATAACCCATATGCCACAAATGTCCGTTCATCAGCAACCGGAGAGTGTGTTTGAGGGTGTGTCGTAATATGGGGTATATATGCACTGCCTTCTTATGGCCACTCGTCACACACACACACACACACTCACACACACACTGCTGCACACTTGCAACCAATACGTGTGCCAGTCGCATGTGAGTCGTTTAATTTTTGCTACAGTTCTTTCTGCTTTTTTCTGTAATTTCGTATACCTCGTAATCTGCCGGATGGTCGTGTGAGGCAGCTTCAGTTTGCCACTCTGCTTATGTTTGCATTGTCTCGATTTATAAGGTATGTTTGCGTCGTGCTTTGTGTTTGCTTCTGTTGTTGCATGTGTTTTATTTTAATTCTTTTTTAGTTTGTTGTGCCTTTTAATTGTTTTGCGCATAAAAAAGTTTCATTTTGTGAATAAAATACACAAACACACACACACACACACACACGCGTATCAGTTGTAGTTGTTGTTGTTGTTTCCGCTGCAATTGTTGTTATAGTTGTTTTCTGCGTTTGTTGGTTTTTAATTGTTTTGTGTTCTCAGCCACTTCGGCTTTTTGAGTGCAGTGCAGCGTGTGTGTGCGTGTGTGTGTTAGTGTATGTGTGTGTGTGTGTGAGTGTGGGTGCAGTTTGTAATCCTGTAATTATGTAGTCGTTGTTGTTGCACAACGAAACCAAACCAAACCAAACGAAACGAAACGACAGCCTCGCACAAGGGGGAGGGATGAGGGAGGAGGGAGGAGGGAGGAATCGTGCCACAAAACCTTCATCTCCTTCTCTATCACACACACACTCTCTCTCTATGTCTCTATCTCTCTCTCTCTCTCTCTCGTCTTCTCGTTGCTCGTTCACAGTGTTGCTGGCTCTCTCTGGCTGTTAGCACGCTACTTATTGATGTAATTGTTGTTGCTGCCGCACGTTGTTGCATGTTGTAGGAGCACTTGCAACATGCATTAAACGAAAAATATAAATTACTTTAATGAACTTTACAAATTCGCATGCAGCGCTCACGCCCGGAAATGCGCTTCACGTTTCCGCTGTTCCCCCCTCCCGTTCCTCCACCTGTCCTCTCCTTCCGCACACATACAGAGAGACCGCACCTTAACCACAACAACAACAACAACAACAACAACAACGACAACAGCAGTTAGCACAGGTGAAGGTTCTGCTGTGATTAGTTTGCTGTAGCCGGAGATGAATGTTCTGTTGCGGCTTTTAAAATGTTACTGAAAAGTCCCGCCCAAAATGTAGAAAAAAAACCTTGCGGAAAAGTAGGAAAATTCCGCACACAGTTTTAGCAGTTGTGAACGTGGAATCGTCGAGGGAAAACCGCTTAAAAAATACTTTTATATAGTGGTTATTTGCCGTGGGCTGGTCTACTTACTCCAACCGGGCGCTGGCACAATCAGTCCAGTTATCATCTCCTCGCTCATCACTGGCGGATCGGTCGGCGGCGGGGGGCACACCAGGGAGTCAATCATGTCATCCGTGACACGCATGATGCCCACTAGATCTGGGGGTTCGGTGCGCGACGAGCTGCAAAAATCACAAAGCCACAAAATGACGGGGTGAGTGAGGATGAGTTCAGTGATGGAGGAGGCGACTAACTTTGAAACAACTTTCGGCTTGTTCCGACAAAAAAAAACATAGACATTAACATAAATTTTATTAGATTTGATTTTTGCTTTGCCTTTCGGTTCAGTTCAGATTCAAATAGAAATAATGCAGATAGATGGGGGCGTGGGTGGTGGCGGTGGAAGTCTGCCTTACGCTGAGGCTGACCTTTTTCTATGTCAGTGGCAAAAGATGCGGAAAAATGGCTCTCTACAACGTACAACGTTCATAATTTGAATGGCAAGTTTGTGTTTGCGAGGTCGGTGGGGACGGTGGACGGGGTGGTCGGGGAAGGGGGAGGTGGAGAAAGGGCTACAAACGCTTAGCACAAAAGCCAATGCTGCACCCATAAAGAGCAGCTAATTAGGCTATCAAAATGCTGTGCCAGGCTCTGGGAGTCAGACTCCTGTTTGGAAGGGTCATCGCAGCAGCCAAAGCGGAACAAGTGCCCTTCTCCTCGCCCCCTCCCCTCGTCTCTCCTTGCTGCTGTGAAATTGGCAGCGTCGTGTTTATGTTCGGCTGCGGCTTCAATTTGTTGTTTTTGAGTTTAGCAAATGAAAAGCGAAAAAATATTGAAGTCTCGCAAATTCGTTGTGGGTCCTTCGTTGCCATTGCCATTTTTCGTGCTAAATTTCACATTTTTGATTTGTTGCAAAACAATTTGCCTATATGCGAGTGTTTGAGTGTGAGGCTGCCACAGTTTGGGGCAACTTCTTGCTGCCCAGCTGCCAAGATCTGCCCGGCAAAAAAGCCTGTCGAATGTTGACATTTTTCGGGTTTCCCAGTTGAAAGTTTGTTGATTTTTTGCTTTCAGCTCTCTACTCTCGGCTTTTTGCGATGCGGTATTTAGCATTAAGGCGAACGCTGCACAACTCAATTTCGAGCTGGGTTCGAGTTTCCCTTTTTTTCTTTTTAATTAATAAAAGTGGTTTCTGCATTGCGCAAGTGGAGAAATTAATGAGAATTTTCTAATTTTGCAGTTTGCCATGTTGGGGCGGCAAAGTAAAAGAAAATGTTGCTCTATTTATAAACTGACAGCATGTTTCGGTATCGATGGTTAAAAGGGCTCGGAAGTCGAGCTAAGGGTCAAAATTGCGTATACGACTGGTAAGCAGATTGACAACTAAGGCCAATTAAAGCGTGTTTCAGCTGCCAATCAGTTCAATCTTTATTCTTACCTGTCAGTTTTGAGCTCAATAAACTATGCTAACTAATTTTATGTTATTTATTACAAATTGCAATATATGATTTAGTTTCAATTGAATTTGTTTCCGACTTTTTGTGCACTTTGATTTATATGAATTCAAAGTATGCATCCGAACGCAGTATGCAAATCAACTGTTGTTTTAAGAGATTACTCTGTTATTCTACCTGAAAATCGATCTGTTTATTAAGCCATAGTTGAGTTCGGTTTGTGAGCATGAGCTCGCATGCTATTAAAAGTGTCACGTAGCAAGTATATATAGTATATATATATATAAATATATGCTACAGCGGCTATTTGGTAAATTCGAAAGCCCAAGTGGCGGCTACGCAATTAATTTGTGAACAATGCAACGTTGCTGATCGGAGCTGAGGCACGAAAATGGCGATAAATCGCATTGTAAGTGCAAACAAAGGCCCAACTGGCGACTAAAATAGTTAATTAATCTGTGTATCTGTTTAAACAATACGCAGCGTATGCAAATGCCGCATGCGACGACAATTGCAAGAAGGCGGACGACTTGTATTGTCAATAGAAATAGAAATGTCATGAATGAATGCCGGCTCAAGCGGAGCAGTGACAGGCGTGGCCATAGAGAGGGGGAGGGGAGGGGAGGGGGAGCTGCAGCTGTAGCTGCAAATGGTCGCACTTAGTTGCCGTTGCATTCAAGTCAACAGATGTTTGCAGAACGTGCGATAGCAGGACAAACAATTGACAGTTGAGCTGGCTGCGTAAAGAGGCGTGCAAAGGGGGTGGGGGAAGGGGAGGGGAGTGGGGCAGCCGCACTTACCGCATCATCATGCTGAGGGACTGCTCCTCCTGCAGGACGCTCTCCAAGTACATCATATCTAGATCAGATACAATCGCACCATTAATGACCATTATTTCGTCTCCTTTGATAATGCCTGCAATGGGAAAGAACGAAAGAAACGAAAGCCGGCAATATGAGTTACAGTTAACTATTATGCGAGTGCACAAATAAATATATATCTACTATATCTTTATCTACCACACCATAGACACACATATACATATAGAGTAGTTAAGGCACAGACAATGGACGCAGTCTTTTCAGCTCCATCGACCAAGTGAAACGTAAAAGATGCGCGTTGTCTAACGTTGATAGCTTCTGCGAGGAGGCAGGACGGTAGGTTGGCAGGGAAGTTGTTTGAGGATATACAACATCAATTGTGGTGGAGGCAGCGGCAATCTTCCCTATATACATAGATAAGCGCACATGTCTTTGCCAGTGATAAAACAATAACAGCATTGTGGCTTTTGCATTGTTCAGACGCCACGTTGCCAGTTTTACGTCTTTCGTTAGCATTTTCTAACGTGTGTCGTCTTTGCTATGGGTGTGTGTGTGTTTGTGTATTTTCTACAACATTTATTTCGACCAGGCTGCTGCTTGTTTTCTGCTTGCCTTTACTTTGTTTTGCTGCTGCTGCTGCTGCTGCTGCTGCCTTTGCGTTATCATTGTTGCAGCTGCAGTTTCTTTGCAGAAACTTCGACAGATTACATGTGCAACTTCAGCTCTCTCTCCCTCTTTCTCTGCGGGTTGTTATGTGCCTGACAGTTGTGTAGTTTATGCCCGACTCGAGCATACACCTTGCAACCGACAGCAACAACAGCAGCACCTACGTGCAGCACACACAATTCTTGCATTTGTTATAAATTCCAAATAGATTTCCTCGTTTTTGTGGGCCAAGCAGACAGCAAAGGGCGAGTGGTAGGGGGTGGAGTTGGCTTGGAATTCGTTACGTTTACGTTCCGTTTGGTTGCGTTGCGTTACGTTTGCATAGAGATTATTTGGCTTTGGTATTGCCAGCATATGCATTAGACAAATATCAACTCGACTTGTCTTTATATTGTTTATTTTGCGGTTGCACTTTTGCCTTACCTCCCTCCCCGCCCTTCCCGCTCTCTTTAACAGTCCTTCCCCAACTCCACGCGCTGCTCGTTGGGGCTTCTTTTTCGACAGTCTGCGTTGTCAACAGCTTTGTTCATTGGGCTTGAGCAAATTGTTATGCCTATGTTTGCCAAATACTTTGTCACGCCTGTTCTCTTCCATACACACTCGACTGCGACTGCAACTGTGTACGCTGCATGCAACTTTTGTGCACATGCTGCCACGGCTGCCACGTCTGCCACACACAGTCGCGGCAACTTTAGCAGCAGCTGCGCTTGTGGCCATCGTTATTATGGATGGCTTCTCTCGCTTCTGCTGCTGCTTCTGCTGTCTGTTTGTTAACTTAAAAAGGCCAAGCAAACACAGTGGGAAGAGCGGGAGAGGGAGGAGAGATCGTGTTGCAAGTTGCACTGAAAGTGCAACTCTGCATTGATTTAAGCCTGTTACACTTTGTGCCTTCATTAAAGTGCTGGCCAAAGAGTTTTGGGGTTTCAATTAGCTCAAGAAAAGTGGCGAGCCGCAGCATTTGCATTTCCATTTGGATTCGAATGCAGCCGTTGCTGTTGCTGTTGCTGCTGTTGTTGCTGCTGGATTTGCGGTTTCACCTGTTTTTGTTTGCACCATTGGCAGTCGCAAAATGCCTCCTGGCCATTCCGATATGCCGAGCTGCTTGCTGCTTGCTGCTCATGCCGAGCTTTGTTTGTGGTCCCCTTAACTTGCTCTTTGACACATACTAATATGAATTAAACTCAATTGTACGAATCGAATCGAATCGAGTGGAGTCGAGTGGAGTCGAGTTGGCAGCTTAAAGTAACAACTAACTATGTATAGTATTGCCAGCCTACTCTGGGCGACTGCTTAATTTATGCACACTCACGCAATTCCATTCAATCTGTGAAATATTGCGTATACGTAATATTTGCTTGCTGTCCTTGGATAATATTCTAGCATTATCATTGATTTCTGGCTGCCGTCTGCCGTCTGTCGTCTGCCTTCTGTCCGCTGTCTTCTGCTTAATGTTTGCTTCTTCGAGTGGAAACCGAAAGCAAGGGTGGAAAGAGGGAGGGGGACAATACTGGTCTAAATGCTATCGATACATTGCGTATACGCAACGTGATTTTCTCTGAATTTATTGCACTCGCTTGTGAGTCGAGTTCTGCTCTCTTCCTTCCTCTGCTCTTGCGAAATATTTGCAACTTTATTCTTTTGCAATAATTGAACTTTGATTACACACACACACAGACACACATAGGAATCGAGAAGCATTTGCGATTGAATTGCAGATCTGCTAATGAAGCTGCAAAATGCTGAACAGTGGGAAAGTCATTAGCAAAGTCTGTCACTTTGCAGTCGAGGGGTCGCTTTATTTGCTGCTCATTAAATTCAACACCCTGGCTGAAAAACTTGTCCAGTGGCATTGTTAACGCAGTTTTAAACCGCCAAAAACAAAAACAAAACGCGCAAACAACGCAACAAAACGAATACGGAAAGAAAAGAAAAAAAAACTCATGGCAAATTATAAACTAACCGCTACTGGCTGGACTAACTTTTGAAGGCGCATTGCGCTAGAGGTGTGAGTGGAGTGTGAGGGGAACTCAGCTGGATTCATGTCTCACTTTTTTCGCCAGCGATTTTGGTGCGCATTGTTTCACGGACTTTTGATTCGTTGTCGTCGACGACGGCGACAGCGACAGCGACAAGGACAGCGACGACGACGGCGGCATCGTTGCCACATTCGCACTCAACGTGCTTAATGAGTTTTCCGCTGTGAAATTTTCTTTCAGGTTCATCACTTTTGCAAGTGCATTGCAGTTTTCCTTCTTATGCCGCACACCTCACTGACAGCTGGGAAACAGCAGGTGCCTGGGAGCTGGCGCGGGAGCTGGAGATGGAGCTGCGACTGCAGCTGTAACCTGCACTGTCAACAGCAGGCGACATAATTTAAAGCGCTGCTCTAGTGGCATTTCGACTACAAGCACTTGACTTGCTCCTTGCGCTTTGCAGCCAGCCCCAGGACGCGCAAAAGATGGTGAAAGAGGAGTCGCTTTTCCTCTGGGGAAGCGGTGTATGCAAATGCCAACTTAAGTTGATTTTAAGTGATAGAAAAACAACAAGGAGCCCGACTCGAAACGGGAGGATGACGACCGAAAACCCTTTAAGGACTCGACATGCATCTATGGCCCTGTGGCCCCCCAAGAGTGGGAGAGAGAGAGAGCGACAGAGAGGACATGGAGGAGGGGACTTCGAGTGTGATGCTCATCAACAACGTGATCTCCACTCGCTTACTTACAAGCGCTGACTGTTGAGTTTTTATGAACAAGTAGCTGGCGGAGACGCGGAGTCGAGAAGGAGTCAGAGTTGCAGTTGCAACTGGAGCTGTGCCCCGAGCTGCGCTGCAGCTGCGGCGCCACTTGACGCGCTGACTCCATGCCAACCAAAGTGAGTTTGTTCAAGTTTCTCTCTTTCATTCATCCACATAAAAGTGAAAAGCATTTAAATATAAAAGAAGCACAGTTCAACACTGAAAAGAGCACCTCGAGTGCTGGCCACGAGGGGCAGGTGGGCGTAGCACTGCGGCCACGCATTTAGCGGCTGACTTGAGCTTAAGCAACTGTTTAAATTCCAATACTCACCGTTGTGCATGGCAACGCTCTTGTCCTCGACGCGACTCACATAGCAGCAGAGCTCGTCCTGGCGCTCGGCGTTCTCGATCAGCTCGGCCTCGACGGAGAAGCCCCACATCTGCTCGAGCGTGGTGCGCTGCAGCTCCACCTGGTACAGTATTTTCATGCAGACCTCGACGAACTCGTGATTATGTAGCTGCAAAGTGCAAAAGTCCAAAAATTAGCCAAAAAGCCGCAAGCTCTTGTTCGTTGTGTAGTTGTGTGCAAGTAGTAAGAAGTTATTTTTCCCAGCGAGTTTCAATAAATTTTTGGGTTCCCCCCTCGGTTCCCACTTGCCCACATTTCGCCCCTAGAAAAGTTGTTGGTTTAATTCGCAATTTATTGAGCAGGCGAAAAGTTTCTGCTTCCCTCCGTTTTTCTATTTTTTTTTTATTTTGGGTGCAGCTGCACTTTTGACCTGGCAATATTTACAGCTTGTTGTTCGGCTCAAAGTTTTTGCGTAGTTCCCAGCGCTGTTTTGCTGAAGCACTTAGTTTCCACAGTTCGCGGGTGGAGGGGAAGTGGAGGGCGGGGCAGCGAGCCGAAGTGCTGACTTGAGAAATGGCATTCTCAGACTAATCGCCTGCTAAGTGGCAACATTTGCTGCATGCTATTTACAAGCCAAGCAGCACGCTGCTTAAAATGAAAACATAAAATCTGTCAGATAACCATAGATGTCCATAAAGAGTGCTCCTTGCTCTTCGGAAATAAACAATTATTTATTATTTCGTATAGTAATTACTAAGCCAATCTTCGTCGCAAATCGTTGATTGTGAATTCCGAGTTCTGCACTTTGATTTCAAATGCAAATGCTAATTGAAATTCCTTTCATAGTTCTGCGCAATAATTTAATATCTTCCAACTGACGACTTAAATACGCTTGCAAGTTGAATTGTCAAATATTTGGTAGTTTCAAATCACTCGGATAATTGTTCCATTTGCAAATCAATTATTAAGTTGAGTATATTAATTTAAAACTGGTTGCCATTTATTTGAGACATTAATTGACTTAATTGACTTATGAAATTCAACGAATTTTATATCGTTTATATTACTGAAGTGATCAAATGACTGTATAACAAAAGTAACAAAGAAAAAACTGCTATTGGAATTCGCATTTTAATTATGTGAATTGATTAAACTGGAGTTATGGATACATTTAGGAAAATGTGGTTTAAAAAGAGGCAATCTAATCAATTGGCTGTCGAATCACAGGCTGCCGATTTACACGTGTGGTTTCAGTATCGATTTCAAGCATTTAATTAATTAACTAATGATTTAATTACTTATCGGCTAAATGCTTCTTCTATTGTTGTCCTGGACCTGCTAACCAATGGAAATGTAATTATAATTCATTCAAAAAGTAATTAACGCTTAGTTCACAGTTCGCAGTTCACACACGGTTATTGTTGAATTCGTCAATTTGCCACACAGCGAAGAGAGCGAAGAGGCGCTCACACCTTGTGACCCTTAGCGCAAGACTTGCACTTCGTTTTTCGTAGGAAATCGGATTTAATCCTTTGAATTTGCTGGCGAATTCTATAGGCGCTGCTCAAGTCAGAAATCACCCTTAATTGCCTTTAATTTTGAACAAACAACAAACACGTGCTCAAAGTTCAAAGTTCAATAGGAATTGCCACTCACACAGTCACCGACAGTCGCCCAGTCGCCCAGTCGCCCAGTCGAACACGTATACGCCGCGTGGGTGGGAGGTGTGGAGAGCACACAAGGTGGATGGGTTGGAATGGCTTCGATTGGATGGGTTACTTACATAATTTTCAATCAGATCATTGCGATGTGGCACAAAGTAATTGTGATCCTCCATGTCACGTCGCTTCTTGACGCGCACAAAGTGCTCCATGGGATTGAGGCTGCGACGGGCGCAGGCGCTGGCAAGGAATTCCTCCACAGACATCGCGTCACGTAGATAAACTGTCGAGTAAGCATTGTCGGGCATTGCAACTTTGAAGGTTTTTTCCGGCTCGTCACGTGAATTCATCTGGAAAAAGGCAGAAAATTCGATTGGATAAACAGGCGCACACACACACACACAGTGTCATTAAGGGTGTTGTTACACACACACACACACACAGGCAGACACACGTGGAGACACACAGACACATAGATACACTCACATGCGGAAGTGAAAATTGAAAAATAGCAAAAACACATTTCGACCAGAGGAAATGTAATGAAAAACGTCAGCAGCAGGCAACCAGCAGCCAGCAACCAGGCAACGAGCAACGAGCAGCAGGCAGTCATTCTGTTCGACAGTCGTTCGACGGCGAAGCGAGGCGAGCGAAGAAAACTCAGTTAAAATGCTTAACGGCATCAGCTCAACTCATCTCATCTCATCTCATCTCATCTCCTCCTCGTCGTCGTCATCGTCGACGTGTCTGTGTCTCGCCTCTGTGCGCCAGTGTTGGTTAACGAGACGCACAAAGAGCAAGAGAGAGGGCGACAGAGAGGGAGAGGGAGAGAGAGATTCAAACAGTTTGGCCAACTGCTAAACGAATCAGGCGCCCAGCTGCCAGTTGTTGCTTGCTGCAAATTGCATTTGTATTGGCAGCCATCGTCGATGGTTTTGCTGGCTGACTAACTTTGACGCTGCTCTGTTGCCAGCAGCCCCGAGGCAGCCACACATGCGAGTACAGGTGTAGCAAGCACACACACACACACACACACACACACACACATACACACCCAGAGAGAGTTGTCAAATGCTTGCTGCCTGGCTGGCTGACTGTGTGTGCAGTTTACTACTTGCACAACAATTGAATTAGTTCGGCAGTTGCACAACTCACACACACACACACACACACAGACGCGCACAAACTTGCAGCAGCCACATTTACATGCACATCCGTCAGGCTTGCCACACATGAGCTGCTGCTGCTGCTGCCGCTGCTGTCGAAGGGAATCTTCGCATTGCATAACAATTGGGCATGCAGTTCGCATATAAATATAAATACTATGCCACCATATACCATATATACATATATTCAGTGTAGTATATCGCGCTGTATCGCCTGCAAAGTCATTATGCCACACAGTTGATGCCGCACACTGAATCAATAATAAATATATAATGCAAGCATTTTTGGCTGTCAACTTGATATTCATGTTGAGCGCCACCAAAGGAAAAAGCTAAAAAGCCAGAGAAAAGCAAAAAGGAAATGAAGTCTGTTGTGCGTTGTTGTTGTTGTTGTTGTTGTTGTTGTTTGTGCGCTCGCTTGTGGGTCTCAGTTGGCCTTTTTCGTTGCATTGTGGCGTTTATTTGTTGCATGCACTAGAATTGCAAATCATAACAATAACAATAACAATAACGTTCTTCGACTCACAGATACTGTGCGACTGACGAGAAAATATTACAAAAGTTCTATCAGAGATCAAATACTTTAAATACTCTGCATTCGAGAGGTAAAAATGTTATTCAACTAACTTCATTAAATGCTACTTGTTGTTGTTTTTCTGTTCGTTTTTTAAAGCTCACTATTTCGGAGTATATGAGAATTATTTGAGAGCATTCAAAGAATGCATTCAACGTTAGAGTTGGAGCTGAAGTTGCTAGCTCTGCTTTAATGCAACTTTTTCAAACTGAATTTAAACTCTGCAGCAGTTGAAGTTGCACTTTTGCCTGCAACTTTGCTCAATCGATTAATGAACTTTGGCACTACTTAATGCCGCACAACGCACAACACTCGACGCACAACGAGTTGCCCAGAGTTGGCAAGTCAATTTGTCAGTTGACATCTCGTTGCTTAATTCAATTGCCAGTTGATGATGTTGGCTCTTCGGCTCTTTGGCTCTGCCACTATTGGCCAATTAAATGCGTCGCGGCGAAAATGGTTTAAAGCCTTTATTTCGCTTCACTGTGTTTTTTTTAACTTCTGGTATTTCCCCGCGAATTTTGCACTCGTGCTCTGGTTTCTGCGTCAGCTTCTGATTCCTCGACCTCGCTTCGCCTCGCCTCGCCACCAGATAATTGCCAGTTGCGTGTGCTACGGGCGCTGCAGACACCTTTAATTTGATTTCATTTCATTTTCAATTGCAATTTCTGCTGCATTGCAGCTGACATGCTGGCAAAATGAAAAACTCTACACACACACACACACACGGCGCACACACATCGAATCACAGTCATGCACTCGCGCTGGATACATGAGAGTTGACTGCGCAAAAATATAAACCAAATCAAATGCACATTTTTCAAATTCATTGAATTTTCAGCGCCACATTTGCTGCCACACACATACACACTCTCAACACACATGTCCGCACAACGAGGTGTCTCATTTTGCGTTACAAACATTTCTGTATTTATGTTATATTCACTTGTTTTTGCCATGCATATTTTTGGCTTCACTGACGGCGGCTGCAATTGTGCAGCGTTGGCAAATTTAATTGGAAATGAAGTGTGCACGCCTCTGTGCACTGAATGTAATACTTCTGTGTGTGTGTGTGTGTGTGTCGTATGTATCGAGTACTGTGCACAAGATTATTTTGCCAATAATCGAAACAAATTGAATTTATGAAATGAATTTCATTATACATACGAGACCAGGCGAAATTGGCAACTCTAATTGAAGCTTATCAAATATCCAGCATCAAATACATAACGACTGCATCTAAATAAAAGAGCTGAGAAACAACGACTAGAAATGACAGATTAAATATGCCAACCTTTTAATTAACTGCAGCTCGTTTAAATCGCAAGCTTTGTGCTTTGTGTAGCGAAGAAAACTTCGCATTTGCATAAAGTTGCATCCCTTATGGCAAGTTGATCAAGTGGTAAAGTCCCAGAGCAAACACTTTGTCAAGTTGACTTTAAGTGTCCATTACAGGGAATTGAGTTGAAAGTTTAATATGCTGTGATGCTTGCAGCTAGCTTACGCTGCGAATGCGTAATGAAAGTGCAGAAATTCTTTAAGCTGTGCAAATACGTTGAGCTCTCGACTAACGCTGCATTGGATTTTGGCCAGATTTGATTGCATTTTATTTTTGATAATTTTCGATTTTAATCGAAAAACCTCAATTTGCATTTGGCTATTGACTGATTGACTCGCTGACTGTATTGGCTGTATGATTTATTTGATTGATGGCCCGGCACATCAAAAGGAAAGCTGCATTTGCTTTTAGCCTCGGCTACAATTTGTGAATTGTAAATGGTAAACGGCAAATTGTAAACGGCAAATTGCAAATTGTAAATTGTAAACTGTGTGTGCAGCAAAGGCCAGGCTATTAAAAATGAAACTGCGTACTTTATGCAAATATTTATACAACTTTGGATTAGTTTTTTTTTCTCGTTTTTTCTCGCCGCCGCCCTATCTGCACTGCTGCCTTGTGTTGTTTTTGGCTCTATCATTTTCGGGCGGGGCCATTTGGCTAATGGCTTTGTAACGCGGCAAGCTGAGAAATGTGCCAGCAGCATGCTAACCACGATACAAGCGTATTCGTCGTATTCGTATTCGTATCCGTATTCGTACTTCATAAATTTGTTTTTGTAATTCTTGATGGCCATTAAATTTAAATTATCAAAAGCCCCACAACAAAAACAACAGCCAGCTCTGTGTTACAAAAGATAAAATATGCTAAAAATACGCGAAAATACATTAGAGTCCGCTGGACTTTTCGCTGGCGACACATTTGCTGTGGCCATTTTTGTGCAGCTCAGTTGGCTCGCATTAGCGCTCAATTTGGCTTTTAATGCCGTTTCCGCTGCCTTAAATACAAATTCAATTATTCAAACACACGGACACTCGCACACACACACGCACACACACACACGCACGCTAGGCTATAAAAGTGTGAGACAGTCGCGTCGTAAAAGCGTTTTAAAATTGATATAATTTTATTACGCATACGACGCGCGGACCCAAATCATGTGTAGCCCATGGCATAGGATGACGACTCGAGACTCACCTGCATGGAGCGACGACTGGAGCCGCTGTTCGAGCGCGACAACATCGGAGGTCGCCGCTTGGTGGCCCCACGTCCAGCCAACAGATTATTGAGCAGCGACGGCGACCGGGCGCAGATGAAGGCGTGGAACGAGGAGACCGTAAAAACTCCCAGCTTGTTTAAAGTGTTCTTCGTGGGACGTGACACATGTGTGAGCAGCGACTGTAAATGGCGAAAACGAAAGAGAGATTGAATTTATGATAATAGAACATTAAAGTGCAATAAATTCGCTTATCAGCAGCAACGCTTTTTGATCTACAGAATATCGGCGGAGAGTGTGAAACAGGATTGCCCCAATTCCCCAGCTGCAAGCTAAATTGAAGCACCTAAAAGGGGCATGGCCGCGATAATGACAAGAGCAGATTGTTGGCGATATAGACAAATTGCAATAGATGCGACAATTGGGAATTTTAAATCAGAGGATTGAAACCATTTAGAACTTATTAATGTAGAGTATGAAATATGTTTTTACAATTGTTGCCCTAATAAACTTGTCTTTCCATTTTTATTGAAGGAGCTTATAAAAAGATTGGTATGGAATATAAATTGAATAATCATAGTGCAAGCAATAAAGACAGAGCGCAATAATTGGATAATAAACCAATGAATAGTTCTGGAAGCTTAAAAGGATAAAAGTCTGCAGCAAAATACAGCAGGTGAATACAAGTTGATTAGACAATAGAGAATTGAAATAATGGACGAAAAGAAGTACACGTAAAAAAAGCAAATAATATCTCCAAATGGACTACAAATTCAGGCACATTAATGTGGCAATGCAGCACAGAAGAAGAGTGGAGAAATTGATTACTGCCATAGAAACAGAGAAATAGCAGAGAGAAAGTGGTGCACTCAGAGCGGGAATAAATTGAAGTACATTAATGTGGCAGTGAAGGGCCAGAATAATTATATAAATTAAACAAGCTGCAAGTGACCAAGGCGAGCGGACAGATAAAAAGCTGGAGAAAGAACGCTTTAAGAGCAGCCGAATGATAAATTCGGTCATTTGGAGTGATATGACATAATTAATATCTGGATGCAGCACGCAGACGACGCAACCAAACTCCATTAACTAATGTATGCTTTGTGCCCCTTTCTCCCTCTGTGTGTGCGTGTGTGTGTGTGTGTGTGTGAGAGTTTAAGTGTGCTGTGCAAATAGCCGCTGGTGCATGCACTTTCTCGTGTAAGTGGCGTTGCTGGAGTTGTTTGAGTTCTGCGGTTATTAATAATAAATGTGGTTGCTCTTTATGTGCGTTGCAAGCGAGCGAGTTGAGCTCGCCTAGTCTTCTACTCCCTCTCGCTTCCTCTCGCTCCCCACCTCCGTCGGTCTGCGCTGACAAGTCATAAAAAGCGCAATTAACTCGCAGCCCTTTTCGTCACCGACCTACAACGACTACAACGACTACATCGACATCAAACTTGGCTTCGCAAATCTTTTTAATGTCGTGCAAAGTTCGAGAGTTGCCGCACCTCTGTTCTTCAATTCAGTTTTGTGGTCGTGTTTACCGATGTTGTTCCTGTCGTTGCTGCTGCTGCTAGTAGTTCAGTGTAATGTCTGAAGTTGCCACAGCCACAGCCACAGCCTTTTATCGCACTTTGACCCTTTAAGCTGCAGCTCATTTAAGGCGCTTAAATTGTGTTATGGAGATTAATGTTACACGCTACGCATTCTCGCCTCCGAAGAAACGAAGAACAAACTTCACTCACTCACTCAACTTGAGTTGTGTTTGTTGTGTTTAGTTCGAGTTGCTTTCGAGCAATTCAATTGCGTCCCCTTTTGGCCGCCATTGTGTAAATAAGTAGGTAAAAAGCAATTACAGACAAGAGGGCCAAAGGTTTATAGCTCAAGCAGTCCCCGTCCCTTTTCCCCTTCTTCGCTTCTGCCCTCCCGTCTCCACTGTCACTGTCGATTGTGTCTTTTAATCTCCGTTATGGCCGTGAATCTGGTTTTGATGTTTCACAAGTGTGTTTGTATATATATCTATACATATATATATATATATATATGTATATATGTATGTGTGTCGGGCTGTGTATGGAATTAATCCCTATGGATGGGGTTTTTAATCAATCTTGACTGCCTTTGCTGCATTGTGCGAACTTTAATCAGCTTATAGACAAGACTTTTTGTGTTGTCTCTGCATACGACGACGACGATGATGACATGGAGCTGTGGAGTAGGAATCCACTTTGTTTTCACAGCTTAAAAACCTTGCAATAGCAGCATCTTAATTAATTTCAATAGAAATTCATAAACATTTCTAATTAAAGGCATCGGCCATGGCTTTGTTCTTCGCACTCCGACTGTCTGTCTGTAAACAACTAATGCATTCCGATGAGACTTATCGCAAATCGCTAAACCCTTCGACTCAACAGTTTTTGTAGTGTACTCTCAATTGATTTCGTTGAGATTAAATCTGCCTTTTCACATATTTCATTTATTTCCCATTCCATGCGACCATAGACGTCCAGACATCCATTTTTATTCGCCTGCTCTCCGACCGTAAACAATTAATGCAGTTGTGAAGGTTCGACTGCGAACTCCATTTGCTAATATTAACTTCTGTTTCTCGCACAGATTGCTCTGATTAATGTTTGGCCATTAAATATTTGCCCCTAAAAGCAGGCAACAGTTTTGTGTTGAGCTCTGCACTCTCTGCACTCGGCAGCCTCGCTGCTAAGCTGCTGTCTGAGTTGAGTTGTAATTTGCCATTGGGAAAGCCAAGTAAACTCTATAAAATTTATACATTTTTCATGGCTTCGCCCTACTGCTTTAGTATATATATCGTATAACCTGTTACAGTCCGTGGCCGTGCTTGATCCCTGCTATCCGTGTGGCACTTGACAACTACTTTGCATTGAATAGCAGTTTGGGGCACGCACTTTATCACCTCGGGAGTGGCAGAGAAATGAGGCGAGGGGCGAGCTAAGTAATTCAAATTGACGCAATCTCAGCCACGTGATGTGAACTTTGCTGTGGCTTCCGCCCTGCTCTGGGCTGCAAAACAAATTGCTGCAATTTCAGCAGACATAACTCACCTTTGGATTGGGCAGCTCGCCGCTCTGCAACGAGGCCATGTAGCAACGTAGTCGGAACTGTTCGCAGTGCAGACGCTCGAGGTTCTCCTCCCACTGTAGTATCTGTGTCTGAATCTGATGGCGTGTCTCCTGATCGGTGACAACTGATTGCTGCAGCTCAGCCATGTGCTTCAGCTTGTGATCCTGCGAAATGGAATAAATCGCAAACAGAAAAAAAATACGGAAGTTAGACAACACCCAAACTATGGCTATATTCAGATTGTGAGAGGGGGGTTAGGGGGTTAGGGCGGTTTGGGACTGGGATTTGGGTTGTGGATGCGCCAGTGTCGACGCCGCACTCGTGACGGTTATGAAAGCATCTCTGGCATGGCATGGCATCATTAGCATTTCATGGCAGCATCCCAGCAACAGCAGTAGCAACAACTATTGCTGCCAGTGCCTCCACTGCTGCGGTGGCTGCCATTTGACGAAAATACATAAATCACGCGTCATGTGCAGCAGCATTTTTCGTTGGCGCAATTCAAATATCTCCCGCTCTCGCTCTCGCTCTTGCTCTGCCTCCCTTCAGTTCTCTTCACTGAAGTGCGTTGGCAATGCACCAACTTTGACACACACAGAGCGAGACTTTGGCATCGTTAGCCACACACACACACACTCACACACTCACACACACACGCACACTCACACACAGTGGCACAACACATGGCCCTGTTTTCATTACAAATAACGTTTGACTTCCGCCGCAGCGTGTCCCATCAGGAGCAGAATGCGCTTCCTAGTTTTTAGCCAGCCTGCCTGGCTGCCTCTCTCTCTCTCTGCTGCTCTCTATCCACTCTTCTCGTCTCATCTCTGCTCTGCACTTCATGTCTCAGTCGCTCGCTCATTGCAATCCCACTTTCACGTGCATTTTTACACGCTTGCATAGATTTCATGGAGCACGTGATTGTTTCATTTTGGTTGCTAGATTTTTCCCCTTTTCACTTGCCGTTCTCGTTGCTGTTGTTGTTCTTTGTTGTCGCTGCATTGCATTCAGTTCGTGTAAGCTGACAATTATTTGCAGATGCAGCTGCCGTCGCCATCGCCATCGTCGTTGCCGCTGCAGTGGCGGATGCAGTGGGCGTCGTTGCCGTGGCAACATCAACCTGAATGGGCACTTTCGATGTTCGACATTTTAATGAATGTGTACACATAAACAGCAGCAGCAGCACAACGGCAACGTCACACACACACTCTCACACACACTCACAAACACACTCGCTGTGTGTACATATGTAAATGTATTTGTTGCCGGCTTACACAGGTGTCTCACTGCGCCTGTCTCTGCCTCTGCCTCTGTGCCTCTGTTTGGGCGCGAGGACACGCCACTTGCCAGCTTATGTGATGTTGAGCTCGGCATTGTTTATTTTACGTGAAATAAATCATATTTGGTGTATTTTACTTTACGCATTCCACACCCCAAGCAGCGCAACAAAAGCAACAACAACAACGGCAACAGCTACACAATACAATATGTCTACGTATACGTAATATAACAATCCAGCTTGCCACGCATTTGAATTTGATTGCATACATTTTGTGCTCTCTGTGTTTGTGCGTATTTCTGTCAAATTGATATAACAAAAGCATCCAGCGACTGCCGCGCTTATCGATCAAATGAAACAACGCCTTCTTTCGGCAATTCAAAACAGATTTAACACACACCAAACAAGCAACATATGCTATAAGAAACGGGAATGCTCGGAACGGGAATGAGAATAAATAAACTTCTGTTTGGCATTTCAATTTGAATCTAAAATGAAGTGAATAGTGACTAAATTATTCACATAAGTATGGACGAAATTAGCGATATTAAGAGAAAGGGACGATCAATTTTTAGACAGCTCAACGAGTTTAGTTGTTGAATATAAAGAACGAGTGAATCTCGTAGAGAAATTCAAGCAACTGGTGAAGCTATAATAATTAATCAACATATCTAATTATATGCAGTTATAGTGCAAGAAGGAGTTGTACAAACGCAAGCTAGCAAACATTTATGATTGATTTAATTTATGCGAGAGCAACATCGTCTGTTGAACACTCGAGTGCAACATTTGACAGTTCGATCAACGATAACCCAACAATGTCCTGAAATTGCTCCAATGCTGCTAGCAGACTGAGGCAATTGAACTTTTGACTGCTTAATTGGATGCAATAAACTTGAAAATTTGGAATTCAAGTTGAGGGTAATGCTGATTTATGTGCTGGTTGTTTCTGTTTCTGCTTGTAGCTTCGATGCGAAGAGAGGCATCCATTTGGCCACTTAATGAGCTCATCTGCAGCCTCACGATTGTCATTGTTAATTTAACGAGCAGCCAGCACAATAACTGGGCTTAGGATTTAATGACTGTATTTAATGTGCTTGCAATTTCCCATTATACATTACAAACACACAGACGGCATCACAGGAGAATGGGAGTGAGAGAGAAACACGATCAAGCTGCGGTTGTTCAAGTGCTTGGCAGCCGCATCAATTTTATAACAATTGCAGCAGTCAGCAGGCAGCAAGTTGCAAGTTGTTGTTCAGTCTGCGGCAGACGACAAGAAATGGGATAATTAATAAGGCAGCTTGCCGCACCGGGTGAGTGGGAGATTTTGGCAACTACATTTTGTTATTAATAACCGAGAAATCGAGGCAGTCGAGTCAACAGTTTGTTTGGGGGCCAAACACGTAGCGAACGCCTTCAAAATAATATGAGCACATAAACATATGAGAGTGTGTGAGTGTTTCTGTGTGTGTGTGTATGTTACCGAAATGTGCACACATTAATCGTGGGCATTGTTTGTTTATTGCTCTCGTTGTCTCGTGCTGTTTGTTGCCTTCTCCGTCGCCGTCACGTTGTGCACTTCAGCTGGGTTAATGGCAATGTTAATTGTCGTGTAATTGCATGCAATTGCAATGTAAATGCTGTTACTTTGATGCTTATCGAGCTGCTATCGATTATACGGTAAACATGTAATACTCCCATATATATAACACACATATATATGTGTTTTCTTGTATCGATACAATGCACACACACTTTGTGACACCTGTCAGACGCCAGGTGGCAGCCAGGACAGCACGATTCTCTAGCCAGGACTCTCTGTTCCCAGTCGCTGTCGCAGTCGCTGTTTGCTGTTCACTGTTCGCTGTTCTCCGTTTCGACTGTCATCTCAATTCTCTCCACTTAACGGGAATTTTATTATTGCTACGTTGTTGGTTGCTGTGGTTTGTTGCCCATGCTCTTTGCTTAGTTATCTTTTGCTCTGCTCCGTCTATGTCCTGTGTCTCCGTACACTGTGCTCTGTGCTGTGTCCTGTGAGTGCTGTGTCCTGTTGCTCCTGCTGTCTAGCTGTCCGCCTGTCAGTCCGTCTGTGGCTGTTGCTGTTGCGCTTTCATTAAGCGGCACTCGTGTATGGCTCCCCATGCGTACATTTTAGTGAGCCTGGCTATGCTCTGAGGCTCAAGTAGGCGAACTGTAGTTGTAGCCAGCACAGAGAGATTGTCTCGTTTGTCCTGTCTTCGTCTCTGTTCCTATCTCTGTCACTGTCCCTGCTTCTGTCTCTGGCATTGCCATTGCCGTCCTTGTTGTCGCCCATTGTCGTACTGTCATTTCCGCTTCCTCAGTTTGGCTGCCTCAGTTGAGTTGAGTCGAGTTCAGTTCAGTTGAGTTGAGTCGACTCGAGTTGAGACGAGTTCATGGTATGTGTTTTGTTTTGCTGCTGCTGCTGCTGTTGCTCTGATATATGTTTACCCGAGAGTACAATTAAAAAATACATTTTGCCATTGTTGTCATCGTCATCGTCAGCGTCGTCGTCAGCGTCAACATCGCATGACAAGCCAAAGATGCCGCAAATAGCAAAACCACAGCAACCGCAAACCACACACCAGCAACAACAATAATAACCACACCTCACACACTCGACACACACACACACACGCAAGGCGACTGAAATAATAATAACGCGCAACAAAAAGCCAAAATGGCAGGCAAAGAACTCGATTCTGATATCAACTTTTCTGCGGCTAATGGCTTCGTTGTTGTTGTCTTCGATAAGTTGGGCGCTTGTAGTAAACAATAACGATCAATTAAGACGCTCGCAGAGACAGCTGCAGTTAAGGCAGCGAATTAAAAAACAACGCTGCCGGGGCAACGCGGCGTATGAATTGCAACATTGAATTTCGGAATGAACTGCAACTGCAGCTGACCTCAGGGCAGCAGCAGTCTTTTGACTTTGCCTGTGTGCATTAAATGCCAGTCTCCTCCTCCCAGCCGCAGCAAAAAGTCAAATGTGAGGCCGACCAACCGCAAAAGTGGTTGAAGGGTGCGACGGGTGCAAACGTCAACAAAAGGCCTGCAAATTGTGCGCTCCATGCATGTGTGTGAGCGAATGTGTGTGGGTGTGTGTGTGTGTGCGCACATGTCCTGCATAAATGCTGACCACAAAATGATGGCACATTATATAACAAGCGAACGAACGGGGGGATGGTGCGTGAAACGATCTCCGCCTAAGCGCAAAACTAGCGCCTGTTTGTGTTTGTGGCCACAGCCTCCTCTCTCTTTGCACCCAGTTGGCTGCCAGCACCTATTGCTGTTGACAATTGAATTGAATTTGGCAGGAGCCAGGCTTGAGTCACGCCCACATGCCAGACGCATAAAGCATATTTCTGCATGCAAAAACCAAAAATCCCAAAACCAAAAAACAAATCAAAAGCCAAAGCGCATTTATGCCTCATGCACTAGCCCTGGCAGCCATGCAGGGGCAGGGGCAGGGGCAGGGGCAGAGGCAGGGGAAGGGGGCTAAGGGTCCAAGAGCCAACACCTAGCCTAGTGTCAGAGGCTTCAGGTCCGGCTGCAACTGCGGACCATATGCGAGGCCATTTCCTGTGCAACTTGCGACCAAAAGTTGCAAAAATTTTCGCACGTTTGCTCCAAAACAAAGCCCCAACTGCTGGCAGAAGGGGGAAGGCGGATGGGGAACTTTGTTGCAGCATGTGTGCGTGCTTTATGACGCTAGAACTCGGCTTTGCTCATATTTCTTGCCATAAATTCTTCCCATATTTTTAGCATGGGTTTTTTTTTGCTTTTTTTTGCTGCATCGGTATTAGTTTATGAAATGCCCCAGCGACGCCCACAAATATGTACATATGTGTGTGTGTGTGGGTGTGTGTGTCGGGGGCTGTCTATTTACAATTTGCTGTGGCCGGTTAAAGTTGGAAACCTTACAGAGCAGAGCATCGAGCACTGAATTTTACGGTAATTATAAACTTTATGCTTTCATTACGAGAAATTTGATTAAAAAAGAAAACGCAAAAATGAAAACGAAAAAACAAAGCCAAAAAAAGATTCTTTAATAATATACTTGCAAGTTGCATGCAGTATCCAGCATCCAGCTTGCAACAAGCAGCAAAAGTTCCGTCTCGTTCGCTGCTTTATTGTTTTGCAAAACTTTCCACAATGTGCGACCCTCGGCAACGTGCAGCGGGCAACGGACAGCGGGCAGCGGGGGCAAGTGAAGCTGCATGTGGTTGCAAGTTGGTCGGCAAGGAAAATCAACACACTAATTAACCAAAATTTAAAACTTAACTAAATATGTATTTCATTATGTGCTTTTGCCTCAGCTTGGCTTCGCTTTTCCCTGTAGTTTTACCTCGCATTTTCACAATTTTTTCCTTCATTCCCAACTTCTGGCTAGGTGTTGTGTGTGTGTGTGTTTGTGTGCGTTGGTGTGTGTTTTACACGGCAAATGTGCATTTGAGCGGTGCTGCAGAGCGGACGGAGGAGCGTTGCAAATTTAAGGATTTCGTGAGCTTAAATTTAAGCTTAATTGTAATCAAATTAATTAATGGCGGCGTCTGCGTTTTTGGGGCCAGGCCAACTGCAAATTAGCTACCCGAAACATGCTGTGGCCGAAAGTACGAGGGCCGGAAATAGTTTTCGACTAATTTGCGATTAGTAGACACTTGCAGGGGGATTATATTTATTTTGTGGAAGCTTTCGACAGCTCTATCTGCAAATTTGCAGCACATTCGCAGACATATTTAATAGTCCCTGTAGATGTCTATATGCTTTTTGCTTTAAAGTAAACTAAGTGAATGCAAATAAATAAATACCTTCAACAAACTCTGACAATTAAACGACTATCAATGAATTGATAAAATTCAGCATGACGTGTGGGTTCGCGTTATTTGTATTCATTTATGAAATGTTATTATTTGAAATGCGAGAGTTGAGAGTTAATCGCTGGCAAATTAAATTCACAATAATACGCTGAATAATTGAAATTGGTATATTTGGCAGGAAATTGATTCATTTAAGCATTGCGTTAAGCTTTTTTTAGCCTCTCAATTGAATGGCATAAATTGCGTTAAACAATTAAAAGCCTAAACGATGAATGCAACATTTAATTAGCCCAATTATTCATACACATACATATATATATGTGTGTGTGGATATATGGATATCGATGTGCTGTCAGACATGGACAAGCCACAGGACATGCGAGTCGTCGATGCAACAAGCAAGGCAGATGTATAAAAAATTTAAAACCAAACAGGCCAAGCGATTTAAAAAAGAAGAGAACAGAAAACACAGAGACCGCATTCGACCAAGTGTGACAGGAGTATGAAGGGGGCGACGAGGGAGAGAGAGGGGAAGTGGAGAGCGCGAGGAGTTGCTATTGAGCTGAAATTACAGCCGCCATTGCAAATTGAAAGCAGCAGGCAAGTGAGCCTTGTTTAGACTGCGCGCCATGGCAATTGCACACGAGCCACGAGAGCCACTGGGAATAAAAACAGTAACAGCGGGGGATGGGAGCGTCGTGGGGGGAGGGGGAGGCAGAGGCATGTATATTTGTGCACGCGTGTGTGTGTGTGTGCAGCGAGCGGCGAAGCAGCGGGGGGGAAGGGCCTGTTGTAGGAGTCGTAATTAGAGCGTAAAAACCAGAGCATACGAAAAACCAAACGCGCTCGGGCAGCTACTGCCATTTTTTTCCTTCTTTCTCTACACTGTATGTGTGCATTGTGTGTGTGTGTGTGCGGGTGTGTGTGCGCGTGCTTTATGCGAGAAGAAAAATAGATAGCTGGCGAAAAACTAGAAAAGCTAAAGCAAACGAAGCGAAGTGCTCTGTCCCCCACTGACACATATATGATTATTTCCGAAAGGTGACAGCCATAAAAAAGGGCAGACAAACAGCCCAAGCTTACACACCTACACGCTGGCACAAAGTAGAAGTCGAAGACAAAAAGTGTAGACAACACTGTTGCTCATTTCAGCCACGCCTGCACGACTATAAAACGCCAGTCGTTGTTGTTGCTGTTGCTTCTGCTGTTGCCGTGATACGTTGATAGGCAGCCCACGTTGGGCGCCACATGGCGACACCTTTTCATCGCACCCTGCACGCCCAGCAAATGCTGCAGGTCGTTGCGACTGAAAGGCAGTTGGAAAAGCATTTAATTTATATTGTATCTACTTGACATATCTCTATTTGAACTGGCAAAATATTCAGTTTGCTTTTATATTTGCGCTACTAACTTTAGCTTTAACAAACTACTGATTCACAACATTTTAAAGTTTGAATATGTAGTCAAAGATATCACTGACTAAAGTGGCAAAGTGTCCCCTCAATGAAAATGCTTTTAATTAATATTCTTTCTAGCTGCCAGTTAGCTTTTAACTTAACCTAGACAACAACTTAAAGGTGGAAACTGTCTTTAACTCTATTGAAAAGCTGCATATTCGACCAGCAGGGTGCTTAACTGTCGAGCACTCTTCACTCCCTGCTTGCCACACAGTTGCTTAATTCCATTTAGGGCAATAACATTGCGACTTCTTTGTCATCGTACAGTGTTTTATTTTTTTTATGACTTGGCAGCTTTGTTTATCCCGAGGCACTTTAATAAGTACGACGACGTCGACGACAATTTCGCATCTTTTCTTTGCACACAAAATTAATTAACAACAAATGCGAATGCGAATACGAATGCGGATGCAAATGCAAATCCAAATTGTAATGCAAATGCAATTGCATTTTGTGGCCACTCCTGCAGCTCATTTAATTAATATTCATGGCGGCAACTTTGGCTGGGCCAAATTACATTCAACAAACAACAAAAAAGAATACACACAAAACTTAGGCCCAACGCCCAGCATTTGGCCAGTGGGCGTGGCACTTGAAAACTAAACCAGCTGACTCTCGAGTGACTCTTGTGACAGTCTCGGACTCGGACTCGAACCGGACTCGAATTCAGATTCGGACCAAAGCGTGGTCAAAACGAAAACAAAACAAAGCACGAACAACAAAATCAAGTTGAAAACTTGCGAGTGGCAAAAGTGGGGAGAAAAACGCAGCGTTCAAGGAAGTAATTATGGTTTATCCAAAGGGACAGATATCCTCGACAAACAACTGACGAACGAAAGGAGAACTGAAGACGACGGTTCATAACATCAAACTGGAAGTTAACGTGTAAATGAGAAAAACTAAATTAGAAAAGGGCCGCGAGACGCTGCGACGTCTCGACAGAGACGAATGAATGAAGTCAGCGGCTGCCTGGCAGGCTGTCAGGACAGCCAGGACAGCCAGCACAGCCAGGACAGCAGACAGGATTTGAGATGGACTCGTTCTCTGGCGTCGCCTGCTAGATAGACAAAATAATTGTCTTTAGCAGCAGTTGCGATTCCAATCAAGACTGGTCGCCAATCCCTCCCCAAGGAGCAGATCAGCACTACCCTACTCAGCTCCTCGCTGGTTGCAGGGTATGCGCGCATGAAAAAGATGGCCGCAGAATTTGCGCTGCAAACGACACGATGTGAAAATAAATAAACAAATCAAAGCAACAGCCGACGTAAAAAAAGGTTTATTCAGTGCACCACGCTGCAGTGTCATCCAAAAGCGACCCCAACCCTTCTCCCCCTCAACTCTCGACCCTCGACTAACAAGGCATCTCATCCCTCTTGCTGGCACTGGGCGCAGTTTATCTAGCCATTTATTGTGTGCGGCAAGTGCAGTTCCTTGTAGTCTCCAACGACTTGACTCGAGTTTGAGTTCTATTTGGTTTTGTGTTTCCACTTTTTGTTTTCATTGTGGACGCGCAATTTTGCTGCTGTTGTTATTGTTGTTGTTGTTGGCCGCAAAGTTGTGCAAATAAATTGCACTGCAGCCGAGCAAGAAACAAATGTTGTTGCTGCTGCGAAGCCGCGACGCGAAATTGATGGGGAATTGATTTGAAAGCAAATACATAAATGGAGCAGAGCCAACAGCAGCAAGGAGCAGCAAGGAGCTGCAAGGAAGCTGGCAAGATGGAAGCCAGCTCAAGCTAAAACAGGCAGCGCATAAATCATTGGGGAACTTCACTGAGAAATTGGCTAGAAATGTGCTTGTGGCTGCGACGACTATTGCGAAATTGCGAAATTGTGGAAGAGACTGCTTCCCCTTCCCTCTCCCCCAATCACTTCCACCGCTATTCGCTATTCGCTGGGGGAGGCGCAGGAGGAGGCGGCAAATGCGTTTGTTGTGTCTTGTGCGGCACAAAAAGTTGAGGCGAAGTTGAGAAATCATCGCGAATTGATGTGTTCGTTCAATTTGGCTTTGTTGTTTGATTACTTGAACGAATGATTAGGTGCCGAAACATAGAAAATCCTGTTCTGAATATCAATGATGTGGCTGCCGCATCCACAGCACCAGCCACAGTGGCTGCCAAATTGAATGAACACGAGTAGCTTTAAGATAATTTTATTGATTGATTTAATGCTTTTACTTGGATTTTGTTGATCTTTTAGATTGCCGAGCATTTACAAAAGCCCCTCGTTGTTGCTGTTGCGTCCATAATGAGACTTCGTTGGCGTCGATGAGCAGCTATCATCATCGTCATCATCACAACGACTGCTTGACTGCTCGACACTCAATCGAAAAAAAAGGTTTGCAAAGTGGATCGAATGTGTTACAGGTAGAAGACTCGCTGCTCTAACTGCATTTAAATTCGATTCGAATGTTAATCGTATTGTGCGAAAGTCGTACTTGAAAATGCCTCACATAATTATGCCATTTATTTGAAATTCGAACGTAATCGAAATGCGCTTGCAAATGGAATCCCGCGAATCTAAAGTTGACTCAAAGAAAGAGGAATGTGTTGAGCATTTGAATTGCGCGTTGAGTCGACTCGAGTCGAGTTCATAAATCAAGCGATTTAAATGTCTACCTCGACTTTCGCATATCATTTGGTGAGCGCATAATAATGCCGTGTAACTGCAAATGTAGTTGAATAGCTGCTGCTCGACAAGCGGCTTTCGCACACCTCCGAGAGGGGAGCAGAGTGGGGCAGGGTGGAGCAGAGAGCAATGCTCATACTTAACACATGCCGAGAGTACACTTTCAATGCTGGGCCACTTGAATTTGTGCTGAAGCAGCTCAACAATTTCCTCAAGCCAAAAACCGCTCGGCAACAATTCAACTCAATATCCTTGAGCTCACACACATGGGTGTATGTGTGTATGTGTGTGTTCACATATCCTTCAGACATACTCAACATAATCGCCAACAAATACTTGCCGACAGTTTACAGGTATGCTGCCAAGCACAAGGGGGCGGAGGACAGGGGAGGGGAAATGCTAAGTATAACGTGGGCATTCACTTACCGATTCAATGGCCTTCTCCAGGCGAAAGATCTCCTCCTGCAGCAGGTGCAGCGTTCCCGTTTTGCCGCGATGACGTGCAAATGCCGCGGCACAGGCGCTGTGTATGCTGTTCACCCAATTCTCCAGCTCCACCTGAGAAAGCGAGAGAGAGAGAGGGAGAGAGAGAGGTAGATAGAGGTAAAGAGTGAGAGGATTGTCGCTACAAATTGCAGAGCCAAATGCACCGCAAGCAATTTGACGTTGCTCCCCAGCGCCAAATGTTGAATTCAATGTTGTCGTCAACATGTTGTTGTCGTTGTCGTTGTAGATGTTGTCGTTGTCGGCCTTGTTGGTTGACTATCAGTTATGCAAATTTAATGACAAATCACTAAGGCGGCGGCCAGGCAGAAATGCTGTCAGCCAGCAGGGGCTCCAGCTTTCGCATTGGCTTCGAGTTGGGTTGGCGGGCTTGGGTTCGAGACGAAATGAATGAGCAGCGTATGCCTTTGAGACATGTAACAGTTTAGACACAAGGACCCAGCTACTGTTACGTTCTTGCATTCAAGGCAATCTGCCAGCAGCCAGCAGCCAGCTGCCAGCTGCCAGTTGGCAACGCTGTCGCAGACCAACCTCAATCGCACTTTAAGCCTGGCGATTTGCATTTGAGCCATTTGCGGGGGCTGCGCTGCATCAGTTAACGCCTGCGAGTCTTAAACTGTCAGTGTTTGTGCTGCTGTTGTGTGTGTGTGTGTGTGAGGCACATATTTTGCATGGCGATTACGTGCAGAGGTCTGCTGAAAGGCCGCGAGCGCTGAACTCGACACCACCACAGAAACACACAGGGGGACAGACAGCTGATAGATATCCTTGGTAGCCTTACGCAAACAGTGAGCAGTGAACTGCACTCAATGGCTCAGATGGCTGTGCGTCGTCCAAGTCCAAGTCTTGTTTGCCAACGCTGTTGTCGTCGCTGCCCGGACAAGGCCAGCTTTTATGTCCTCCTGTCCTGGCGTTCTGGCCGGAGGCCATTGCAAAGCTCGCTCTTTTCTAATTGAGCAAAGAGTCTTACGCTTGAAGGACTTCGCTGGCTTATTGACCAACCATACGCGACACACGCAACAATCTCCGCTCATTCACTCACCTGACACGGCGCCTGAAACAGATAGGCATCACCGAACGCGGTGCTCAGACAGAATATGTAATCGCGCTTCGGATGCTCCGGTATCGGCTGCATAATTGCCCCGTCGACAATGATTAAATGCTTCGGCGCCGCCTCGACACTGCGCCCCTCGCGCGAGTCGCACGGATAGAAGAGTAGCGTGGTTCCCTTCAGGCATACCCAGTAACCCTTCCAGCCGCGCTTGCGAGCCAGCTCGATCTGATGCTTCTTGCGTAGTAACCATTTCTTTACCGATAGAAAGCTGCAAGCGATCGAAAAGTAAAAATAAAAGAAGCACAAATCAGTGAATTAGCAAATCGTATAATTTATAATCTTCCTCTTGCACAACTGGGTTAATTAAACGCCAGCTACTTGCATAATCTACAACTGCAATGCACGAAGGAGGCACTGCAGCCTATTCTTAAAGCATCAAGTTGCCTTGATTTTATCAGAGTTTGGCAAATTATTGCATTTCTAGTCATCTGGCTTTCATTATGCCGCAAGTAAACATAATATAGCTTGTATTGATTTCTATTTTGATGTTGCTTTAATTGCATTTTCTCTTCAAGTATGTGAACTTCCTTTCTTCACTCTTTTCATTGACTAGTTTTACTTTTTACACACTGATATCTTGCTAGACTGTTTGCATTTTGAGTTGGATGAGTAAGAAATTGCTTCGAAATTCCATCGCTTTTTTGCCTGTCGCCAAACTTGAAGAAAGGTGTCAAAATCTAGTTGCCATCATTCTAATGTTCGCTGATAATCCAGCATCGTCTAGCAGCCATTTGTTAGCTCATAAAATAGCCTGAACCATTCCTACTCCTTGCAGTGCCCTCCTCTATCTGCTGCTATCATCCTATTTATCAGGTGTCTAATAATCTCCGCACACACTTCATAATACGCGCCGTGCACGTGATGGGAGATAGGGCCGCCCATTTGACGCGTTATTTATGACGAAGGAGTTGTTGTTGGAGTGAGAGTCGTGGACGTGCCACGCAGCAGCTAGCCCCAGGGGGGCGTGCCACACTGATAGCTATCGGTACTCACCCAGCTTTGCGGACAGCGCCCGTGCAATTGAAGGAGGATGCAGCGGTGCCAGTGGCCTTTGCTTTGTATGGTGACGCCATGACACTTTCGCCATCATCTTCATCCGAAACGGCAGTAGTTAGGCTCATTCGATCATCGTCCGAAATCTGGAAATGGAAAGCACAAAAAAATGCCGCAAAATGAAAGCCAATTAAGCAAATCAATGCACGATAAACACACACAAGCACAATGAAGAGCAAACATTGAAATGTATCTGGCGACTGGCGACTGCTTCTTGTTGTCGCTGGCAACAATCAACTTGAATATTGAAGGCGCACAAATAATAATTGAAATAATTAAGTCATAATTAGCAGAGCCAGCTCCAGCAACAACAGTTGGGAGGCTGGCCCCTCAATTCGCTGCCCGATCGAAGCCGTAAGCCATTTGAAACCAATAATGGTTGACTGCCTGCATGTTGTTGTTGTTGTTGCTACTGTTGCTGTTGCTGCTGCTGCTGCCGTTGTCACTGCCGACAGCAACATTTGTTACGTATGTCGTCGATAAAGCAATTTGTCTTCTCTCGCCTGCATTTTTAGTGAAGTTGGCAACATGGGACAGGCAATGGATGAGGCAGAGACAGAGATAGAGAGAGAGAGAGTGAGAGAAAGAAGGAGGAAGAGAGCAGCAGCGATGGATGGCGATGGACAGCACAACAATTGACAACAACGAACGGCTCAGAAAACGAATCAGCAGTGGCTGCTGATAGAGAGAAAGAGCAGAGAGCGAAGCGGGCCAGGCAGGAAGTGGGGGCAATGCCAAACAGTTACTTGGGCATGTTATCGAGCGAGCATTCCATCAAAAGCCGGGTCGAGAGCGACAGCGACAGCCAGGCTGCTGTCTCCTCCCCCCGCCCCGCTCTTCCCCATCTACTCCCCCTCTCTCTTTCTCTGTCGCTTTGGCCATCTTCCGACTTCCTTCCGTTCTCACCACAGCACCCAGTGCGCCAATTTTGCTTTCGCAACAGGAAAACAGACATGCCAAGGCAGGCTGGCAACTGGAAGCAGGAGACGGGGATGGAGACGGAGTCGAAGCCTGGTCCGTGTGGGAATCAAGTTGAGGCAACGACAACGACGCGCTACGTGTCCCGCGTGGCAATAAAAATTGGTTTGCCCATTCATTCGTTTCAATTGGGTGGTGCTACAGGCCACGCCCTTTCCCCTGCCCCTTCGCTCTCCCCCCCAGTGGCTCCCACAGCTGACAGAGCCCACAATGTCCTCGTCGCCGTCGCCGTCGTCGTCGTCGTCGTCACCGCCGCCGTCGTCGCTCACTTGCTTTTCATGCCATTTTTATTTGAGTTCCCAAGGAAATCAATTTACAATGTGTTTATTCGTTTCGTCTTCTCTTCCTGCAGCGCCAAACGGACGAAGGCGAGCACAGTGTGTGTGTGTGTGTGTGTGTGTGCAGGACTAAGGAGGACAGCACCCGTCAATTCCTTGGCCCCAATTTCTTGGCTTTGGTAACTACGATACAGTCGCTCGCCCTCTCTGCCCCTCTGTCTCCCTCACCTTTTTGGTTTTCGGCAATTTTCAAACATTTTTGCTCATATGCATGTTTTACAAGTTATTTATTTGACTGCCCCACGGGGGGGCGAGCAGGGAGCAGGGAGCAGGGAGCAGCGAGCAGCAAGCTGTAAGCAGGCAACAAGCTGCCAGCTCACAACTCTCTGGCAACTGGCAACTGTCAAGTGGCGTGTGCGTTTATGTTTGCAGAGCAGCCACGCCCCAGTGCTCGCCCTTTTCTGCAGCAAAGTCATGTGTGCTTAACCCACAAGTGACGTCCTTTCTCTCCCCCCTCGCCGCCTCGCCACCTCTCAACCATATCCCTATCATCGCCGTCGTTTGTCGTTGGCCAAGTTTAATCAAATTTTATATTAATCGAAGGAGTGCAAAGGCATGCAAATACCCAAACGTGCGCTGAACTGAGCTCAACTCAACTGAGCTGATAGAGTTCCCCTCTGCTTCCCTCTGCTCAGCCCCCTCTCGGCGCATCTCGCTTCAGCTCCTCGGGCTGCGAGCGGTAACATAAATATTTTCAGAGTTGGAATTACCAAAAAGCAAGAAGAGCACAAAAAACACGAGTGAGGAAAAATAAGAAATACGAAAAAAAGATGATACAGAAATAAAACCAGCAGCAGACGCAGATCAAAGCGGCACCTCTGTGGCAAGGGTAGCAATTTTATTGGGCATACGGGTGGCATGCGGCATGTCGTACGGGGCATGTGGCATGGGGCACCAGCCATATGGCATGCGGACTCCATTGAGGTCGCAACGATAGGTGCTGATGACACATCGCTTGTAGCTCTGATTAATTGGCAAATGTCGCAAAGGGAAAATTCCTCTCTCTGTCGTTGTGTGTGTGTGTGTGTGTGTGTGTGCGTGGGCAACATCTGCGTGTGTCTGCAGTAAAAGCAGGAGCTTCTATGTTTAAAGCGTTCCACAACACTGCACTCCAATTGTGTAATTGCCAAGACTGATGAATGTTTCGCACTAAAAGAGAGCAGCTTCCACAATAGCAAAAGTCTGTTTCAATCGCAAAGGCTGCAAATTTACGATATTAGTCAGCAGCTCCAACGAGTTTGCAACTTTGAAAAGCGTTATTTTCAACTGCAGGTGAAGCTACTGCATTGTAAGCTTGAAGATTACAAATGGTTCGTGTGCTATGGTTAGTGTCCCAACTTATCGAGGACACGCATACAAATTAAATTGCATACTGAGAAATCAGTTCTTATTGCACAATGAGAGATGTGGAAATCTAAGCGCTGAAACTGAAAGATAAATTCGTTCAGCCGGTGAGACAGTAAAGAATTGAATCAATGCAAATAGTTGCAACTTGATTTGAATTTAGTTGAAAGCTGTGTGAATAGAATTTGGGAGTGAAGTTTGTAAACAACAACACTACTCGTATTTTGATTAGTAGCAAAGACTCTTCCGAGGCTCTTATGCATGAATGCAATTTACATCAGTGTAAATAATTCAATTTTGAAATTGTTATGCACCAAAAGAATAATCGACAAATGTTCAATACTACGCGTCACTTAAGTAATTGCACAACACTGGCATTGTCATTTGTCTTGATGCTGAATTTATGTAATTCTATTACACTTGCAATAGTTGCAATTGTCTGCTTAGAAATTGTCGCCCCATAAGGAAATGATGTCAGGCAACATTTGGGCGAGCAACAGACAAAAAAATTGTGCAATACTATTTGCCATTTATCTGATTGCACAATACTGTGAGGTGTGCAGAGGCAACGCAATGGCATCGACATTGATGGACATTTAGTTAATTAACAATGTCAACTCTTTGTGCAGTTCTAGTTTTCCAATTATCCTGCTCACTGTGGGCTGCCCATCAGTTAACGTCGAGTGTCTATTTTGCAATAATTTGATGAAATTTATTTTCCACATTTTCAACTATTGAATTTTGTTGACTGTTGTTGCCTTTAAAATAACCCAGTTGAAGAGGACAGGCCCCACAGTGGCCTCAATCATTTTGGGGGCAGCTTCAATATTGGAAACTTCAAAAACACTCAAAGAGCAGCCGTCAACGGCACAAGGGATGTGATGGGGGGGTGGCGAATGGGAGGGGGAGTAACTCGCCATTCGCCATTTGCTATCCACTCACGCCACAGGCCACGCCCCCTCGGCCCACCTGACAACATTTATAGCGGCAAATGAAATAGTTTCCGCTTGCTCAATGAAGTTTTCCATGAAATCATCAAGCCGAACGGAAGCTGTCGAGCGGAACTGTTGAACTGTGTTGCAAGCAGCCATCGAACGTCGAGCGTCGAACGTTGAACGTTGAGTTGGCAACCCTGTCGCGCCACAGCGTTGCGAGGTGCGCTCTGCGAGTAGCTGGGAGCAGAGAGGAGCACTAGAAGGACTTGCAAGTTTAATGCCCAAGGATACTTATGTCTCTAAGCATCGACGTACATAAGTATCTCGAGGCTAAAGGTCACTTCATTAGTTTGCTCGCTCTCTGCTCGCCGTGCACATCAAACGTAGCCGTAGACGCCAAAAGACTCGCAACCAACAATCGGGGCTAATGTAATGGAAAACCCTTTAGAAAGTGCAAAAGTGCCTGGCTGCCAGGCTGCCAAAAAAAAAATAAGGGACAAAACGCTCTATCTCTCGTTGTGTTCAGGCATTTACGAGTTTTCTACCTTTTACTTACAACAGATTACTTCATGTCTCTCTGTCTGTCTCTGTCTGTGTCTGTCTGTGTGTGTGTTTTGGCCGACAAACAATGGGCGGCAAACGAAACCGTCGGCAGAGCATCAAATGCGACCTCGACTGATTGGCCGGGCGAATGGCAACAATTTGCAGCAGGCTCCCAAAGAGTTTTGTCAAATGATTCATGAATTTTTAATTGATATCACCCCGAATCCCCCACACAGTCCGATGCCGGGTCTCCCAAAGCCGGGAACACGCTCCGCTCTCCCCTTCTCTCCTCTGCTCAGGCTGCTGAATTTCATCAGCTCAACTGGGGCTGACAATGAGCTGCCCCAGCGCTGCCACATGCCACATGCCACACTGGGGTAAGCCTAAATGGGCAACCCGAAACACGCACACACACACTAACACACTTACACACACTCACACACACACACACCCTCGCACACACATCCAAAAGATTAAATGCTCTACGCTGGGCCTACACAGAACTTGCTGCTGCTCTTTCTCTTTCTCTCACTCTCTCTCTCAGCTCCAGCTACACAACTGATTACTTTGGCCTAATATGCCATATCTCAGCATCAGTGCAAAATCAAAATTCAATTTACGCACACACACACAGACATAGGGGACACGCCCACTTAGGCAGCAATGTCGCACACCCTTATCCTAGCCCGGACAGGTGCCTGCCTCCCTTCTCCCTTCTCCTCCCTGGCCTTCGTCTGTTGTCGAGCCTGCGTTTTCTAATCAAGAATTGATTGTGATCCCTCGATGCGGCTGTCGTTCACGTTTCATCCATAATTATCAATGACTTTTGAATGTCAAATGTGAGACTGTCGACTGCCATTGGCACCTATGCTACCTTCTGCCTCTCGCCTCACCTCACCTCCTCTTCCCACCCCTTCTCTCTCCGCTTCGGGCTGGCAGAAAAATCATTTCATTTGTCGCTGTCGCTGTCAAAAATTACAATATTTGATAAAGTGTTTATATGCACACGCTGTATTCCCAGTCTGCCCCTCGTCTCTTGCACCCTCCCCCTCCCCCTGCTTGCCACAACTTTGGCCAACTTTAACATGCGCACAATTTCACATATGTGTAAGCAAGCATTCGCTTGTGGCTGCTGCCAGCTGTCAGCTAGAACCTAAAATTCCTGGCACGTTTGCCACGATCTGCGCTTAAGTGAGGCATTAAAGGAGAAAAACGGAGGCGGAGGCGGAGGCGGAGACGGTGACGAACGGAACAAAGTCAAATTGATTCAAAATGTGCAAAATCTGCAACGCATTGCAAGTCTTTTCATGTGCTTTTCCTTTTACTTTTCTTAGTCTCAGCTCAGCTCAGCTCGCTCAACGCCAGTCGAAGCCAAAACTTCAACTCGACTCGCTTCGCAGCCATTCAAATTACTCGACACTGTGTGCAGTGTGAAAAGCAATTTGGCATTAACCGTAAGTTGGTATTTGGCAATGATTAAAACGGAAATGCGACAACGAGCGACCGAGAGGGAGATGGGAGAGCAAGAAACGTGGCAGAGGCAGAGACAGCTGCCTTGGGGGACAGGTGAATTTGCTAGCATGTCATTTGGATTTGATTAAATATGTGCAGCAATTCAGTTGAGCAGCAGCCATCAGAAGATGCTTAGCGTTAATTGGCTGCCTGCTGGAGAAGGTTAAAGAGGGATAGTGGAAGAAAGAGAGAGAGAGAGAGGGGAAGAAACCGAGGCCTGCTTAGCAGCAGATCAATCAAAACTAACAAGGATTTTAGTTGACGTCGCAGGCAGACAGCAGCCCGAGGCCAAGCAGCAACTGGACTGTAAGCGATATTAAGTCAAGGCACAAGGCCGAGAGACAACGAGGAATTGGGTCTGATGAATATCTCGGCCTGTGCGAAACACTAAACTTAATAAAATGCTAGAAAAAAAGTCTGTGACCACAGAAGAGCGAAGCCTCTTTATATGCAACGAAATTACACTACACTTTTTTCGCTGAGGGAGAAACGAGCTTAAAACTGACAAGCAGCCAGAAATAATTTCATTTATTAAGAATTTCCTAAACTATGCAACAACATAACAATCTTTACTATGCACAAAAAACGAATCTTTGGCTCTATATTTGCTATTATGAAACCTGCTTAATTTGAAACTAGGGAGCACTGACGAAAGAAAACTCATGGGAATTAGCAACTTGCTGGAGTTGGAATAAACTCCAAACTACTCGGAACTGCCTCCAACAATTTAAATATTCCCTTAACTAAGTTCGTGCTGACCTTTTGCTGGCCTAGTCTGATTTATGCAGCTGCGAAGCTTAATCTAATATGGTTAAGCCCCCAATGCGTTGAGCAGAGCTTTAATACCCTTTGAGCAGAAGGTAAACTGATATTATCTGAGTATAGAGAGACGCACAGAGATGCAGAAGGGGGAGAGGAAGAGTATATATATATATATAGTACAGGATGGAAGCTATTCATTTGTATAAACGCGTGCTGTAACACGAGCAAAGCCCGGGGAGGCTTCATCATCATCATTATCGGCATTGTGCTCGTTGCCGTTGATCTGGCAATTAATTAATATGCAGCGCATTTCGTCAGCGTCAAGCCAACTTGGATATCTCACTATTCGACTACTCGCCTAATGCGCTGCCATTCAGAATCACTCATGAGTGCGAGTGCGAGTGTAAGTGTGAGTATGTGTGTGTGAATACTCATTTTGAATGCAATCAGCTGACTTTTTCGCCCCCTCGTCCGCTTATGCCCTTCATTATTGTGCACTGTGCAGTTGGTCAAGTTGAATTAAGTCGGCAGATTGTTGGTGTATGGTAGTTGCCATAGATACAAAGATACAGGCTCCAAGTGCTTTGAGAGCTGAATAGCATGAATGCACTCATGGCTTATGCCACGCCCTGCATTCCAGGGGACAAAAGGACTCGCACATGGGGGCCAGCAAGTAACCTCCTCCATCCTCGTGTTTGCAGCTGTGATTCATGCGAGCTCCAATCAATGCCATTCATTACTCCAAAAACTAAATACGAACGGTAAATGAAGCTGGGAATCGCACTTCGTTTGCCTCCCTCCTTTCCCCTGTACTTGTATCCTACGCTCTCCTGTGTGTTTGTGTGTGTGTGTGTGTGTGCTAAGAGCTAAGAGCTTTTTCGGCTTGAGCTAATGCTTTAATTTATTGCCTGCCTCCTTTGTGGCGATGGCGAGGCACAGGAAGGAGTCGACTCGCATCAGCTCGAGCGTGAAAAGGATGCTTTGGCTTTGATCAACGTTTTGTTAGGCAACCAAAATGAATTTGTAGCAGGCAGACAAGCGAACACAGAGACCGGACCGACAGACAGACGGGCAGACGGACTGAGAGCCAAGCAGGCAACCAGGCGAAAGCCGAAAAAGAACGTTGCGACAATACATTTAAGTCATTTGAAGCTACCGACAAGAGGAACAGCCTAATGGGGCAACGAGCGACAGCGACAGCGACAACGACAACGACGGCGATAGGGGCACAATAGGCAGGGGGAGGGGGTGGGGAGCAGGCAGGAGACGGGGGCACAAGGCCAGCGCACAGGGCAAAGCTCAAAGTTAAAGCAGCTGCTGCACAAGCATCAAGTTAAACTCTGTGTGGAATTGCTCAAGATTGAGATACAAATTTAAAGTGCACAGTCCCTGAAAAGGCGACCAAAGGACATTAAGGACATTCCTGAGTTGTAATAACAAGTGCGACTCGAAGGTAAGTTGACCAATGTAATTGAACATGTGCATACCTAAAGCATGAAAGTCTCTGATATTTGCTAATGCTTTGAATGCAACAAACACTCGAAAATAATAGGAATATTAGCTTAAGCTTGAATATCTTAATGTTCCTATGATATTTGGTATTAGAAATTGTGCCATACTCTTGTTGGAGTGTGTTCCAATCAAGCTTGTTACATTAGTAAGTATACAAAGTCTCTTCTAAGTATCCCGCTTATGTCAAATTCCTTATTCCCCCTAAAAGCTGGAACACATTTTCGCATATATCCCAATCAAATATGAGTTGTATTTAATTGTTGCTGATTTCGAAATAAGAAAGTATTTCACTTGTGCAAAAAGTATGCCAAAGCAGAGAATATTGCTTAAATAGGGTTATTAAATATTATAGATACAGTTAAAGGTTCAAACACAGTTCAGTCATGTGCTCAGATATAGATCAAGAAGCTTTAGGACAATTCTGTGTGCAACATCTGGCAGATATCGCTTACAGACAGACGTTCGTCCCAAGCCTCCCTCAAGACAAATTTCGATAAGCACAACTGACAGATACAACACATTTCCCTCAGCTGGCACCCAAGTGGTGTTTACCTTGCGAAGGAACATTTCGTTGCACTGCTTGGCGGTGCTGCGCCAGTGGCGATGGCGGTAGCGCGAGTTGCCCAGCTTGAGGGTGCCCTGGAGGTCGGCGGCCTCCTCGACGACGCGTCGAATGCACTGGTACCGCAGCCGGTTGCACCGATGGATGGGCTGGAGGGCGACGAGGCCGTGCTCGGGCTCAGACTCGGCCCCCGAGCGCACCTGGTCCTCGTCGTCGTCCACCCAGGCGCTGAGCACGCCCTCGACAAAGTTGTACAGCAGCTGGATGTTGGCCTGCATGGGCGCCGAGCCCGACGGCACCTGCTCGGTCTTGATCAGCTTCCTGTTCTGGCAGACCTCGCGCAGCAGATTCTCCCCGAAGTGCACCGTCTTGTGGCGTCTGCGGCGCGAGTTGAGCGACGCCGCCGAGGCGGACTTCATCAGCTTGCCGTTGCCATTGCCCAGCACATGGTGGTGGTGCATATGATGGTGTGACGTCGTCGTCGCGGCCCCCGTCGGCAGCTGGCTGCAGACGGGCTCCAGCCAGCCGAGGTTGGCGGCCAGGCCGCCGCAGCTGGAGGCCGTGGAGTCGCCGCGCTGCAGCGTGTTGGGCTGCGAGCTGCTGCGATAGTGCTGCATCGGTAGCAGCGGCAGTGGCTGCTGCTCCAGCTCCAGGTCCAGCTCCATATTCACCTCGAAGTCGCGCTCGTGATCGAGGGGCGCCGGCTCAATGGTGTCCAGCGTGGCGGGGGGCTGGGCGAGCGAGGTGCGCAGCCGATTGAAGTCGGCGGCACAGCGAGGCAGTGAGTTGCACTTGGCGGCATTGAGGCATTTGCGATTCTGGCAACTGTTCAGCGGCGGACACGATCTGCACTCGTGGCAGATGACCAGGCGCCGCTCCCCTGGCATCACAGTGTTTGCTGTTTCCGTTTGGCTCCCAGCCACCGTCGACGCGGACGCCAGCGGCTGCGGCTGCGGTGGCGGCGTCGCCGTCGTCGAGGGCGTCGTCACGTCCGAGCCGTGCCCCAGCAGATGCGCGGGCACCGCGTGCAGCTGCACCTGGGCCAGCTGCTGGTGGCGCGCCAGGTTCACCGAGCTGGCGCTGGAGGTGAGGCAGTGACGTCGCTGTCGCTGGCACTCCTGGTAGCGACAGTGGGGATCTGTGCAGATGGGCAGCAGCGGGCAGGCGGGGTCTGTGCAGGGCGACGGGGAGCGCGAACGCGGCGCTCGCTCTGCGCTCGACGACTTGCGCTTGGAATGTGACTGCGTCTGCTGCTGCTGGTGGTGAGCTGCCTTCGCCCCGTGCGGCTGCTGCACGGACATCTCGGTGACGGTGGCGCTGCGCTGCGTCTGGTGGCGCCGCGAGCGCTCGCGCTTGGACTTTGGATGCTGCAACTGCTGTGGCTGTGGCTGTGGCTGCTGTGGCTCCTTGGGCACGTACTGATAGCGCTCCTTGTGCGGCTTCGCATACAGACGCTCCAGCTGCTGCGTGGCCGCCGTGCTGCTGACCACCTCGCTGGCCGAGTGCCGCAGTCGACGCTCCCTCGAACGCTCCTCGCGCCGTCGCTGCTCCTGGCAGAGCGGCGTGTGCGTGGAGGCAACGGGCACATCGTAGCCGCTGGGCACGTTGGTGGCCGCCTGCGTCTTGTGCAGCGGATAGGCGATCCAGTCGAGCTGCTGCAGCAGCTGCTGCTGCTCCTCGCCACCGCTGTCGCCGCCGCTGTGGCCCAGCGAGTGTCGCTTGCGCTGCAGCGCCGCGTGCTCCGTCTGCGCCTGCGCCTGATCCTCCTGCGAGTTGGAACGTGGCGCGGCGCCGCTGCTGCCGTTGCGGCGATGATGCGAGCGTCGCGACTTGCTGCCACTGCTCCCTACTGCGCCCCCTCTTTCGCCAGCCCCTCCGCTCGAGACCTGCATCTTTGTCAGCCACTCCACGATGTCCGTCTTCAGCAGCGAGACTTCGCAGGGTCCCGAGCTCTGTCGCGACAGCGGCTTCTTCAGCAGCTCGGCCAGCGCCTTGGCGTACGCTGAGCTCACCGGCGGCTTCTCCCCACCACCGCCGCCGCCGGCCGTCGACTGGCGACGCTCGCGCTCACGCTGCCTGGGCAGATGCTCCAGCAGCCAGTCGGGCAGCTCGTCCTTCAGCACGGTGATCTCGCTGGGTCCCGACGCCGTGCGAATCGGCAGCTGCTGCTGCTGCTGGGCTGCGCTGCTCTTCTGCAGCTTCAGCCAACCGATGGTCTCCTCGCGCACTTGGCCGCCTTCAGCGGAACGCGCCGAGTGACGCTGCTGAGCCTTGCGATCGAACCATTCGAGCTGCTCGGAGGCTTGGGCTTGACGCAGGGCGCTCTTGGGCATGGCCACCTCCTCGGCGCTCTTCTGGCGTCGCGGCGGCAGCTGTGGCTTCTGCTCGCCGCCTGTGGGCGGCAGACGCACGTAGTGTTGTGGCTCACTGAGTCGCACTGAGCCCTTGCGCTTGATGCACTTCTGCTCCATGGTGTCTTCATCGCGAGCGCGCACTCGGCGCGTGATCTCGAAGATGTCGCCGTTGATCTGGTGGTAGAACTTCTCCACCTCGACGCCGCGCTCAAACTCCTCCTTGACGCTGTGCTTGACAGCTGGCCGCGCTGGCGGCCGTGGAGGCGTCTCCTCGAGCTGTTTCTTCTGCTGCTGCTTCTCCTCGCTCTCATCGGAGCTGGCGGCTGTCAGAAGAGCGCCGCCCCCGCCGCCATCGACCACCCAGCTTATGGAGCGCTCGCCGCTCGCTGACTGCTGCCCTTGAGCCGGCTGCTGCTTCAGCAGATGGTCCAGCGATCCGTGGTGCGTGGTCTTGAGGGCGGCGGCCTCGCCGAGCGATTGCAGGCGACACTGGGCATTGCAGATGCAGACGCCGGTGCGCTTCTTGCTGCTGCCGAAGCGGAACAGTTGGCTCGCCAGCTGCGAGACGTTCTCGCTGAGTCCCAAGCCTCCCCCGCCGCCGCCGCCGCTGCCCCCCGCCCCCTGCGAGGCATCCTTTCCCGAGGCCGTTGTTGCGGATGTCAGGCGTGCCACCGGATGTGAGACGGGTGTAATGTCGACGATCACGCAACAGCAGTGTAGCGAGAAGGATTTCTTGGGATCGGGGGCAACGCTGTTGTTGCTGCTGTTGCTGCCGTCGCCGTTGTTGCAGTTGCCTTGACTATTGCTGTTGCTGCAGTCGACTTTGCTGCTTGTGCCGCTGACGCTGCCGCTAACGCCGCCGCCGCCGCTAGTCGCGTTGGTGGCGCCAACACTTGTGGCGCCGCCGACTTCGGAGCTCGCGTTGTGGCCGCTGTTATTGTTGTTCGGCTCGGTGGCGTGTCGCTGCTCGTTGCTGGTCTGCTGGTGCTTCTGGTGTTGTTGTGCCAGTTGTTGTGTTGGGGCGGCCAGAATGAATTACAGCAACGGCGGCAACAACAGCAATAACAGCACTCGCGATCTCCTTCGACTCGATGATGGCGCGTTGCGGACTCAATTGATCCGTTTATCGTTGTTCTTGTTCTGGTTGTTGTTCTTGTAGTTGTTACTGCTGCTGCCATGCATGTGGCATGGGGCATCCAACAGTGGTGGAGCGTTGTGGCACGTGCTGCACATGTAATTGTTGTTATTTATTTAGTGATTAATTAAACTAAAAGCTCATTTATATAATGCAGTCCATTTATTAAACGTTGCTCTCTCTCTCTCACTCGCTTTCGATTTCGCTATCGCTTTCGCCGTGTCTGTCGAGCACACATTTATCTATAATTAATTATTTTACTTGTTGCGATACGCAACGCAAATGGCACCAAAAAAACACTCGCTAAATTATACGAGTTGCTGGTTGCTGAACACATTTGTTTTTCGTTTTCGTTTTGGGGGTTTTTTTAATTCGTTTTTCCTGTTGTTCATCTTGTCGCTTTTCGGCCTATTTATTATATTTATTTATTTAATTGTTTCGATTTGTTGATTTCGCTGTTAAACAGTTTATCTGTGCGTTTCTGTTTCTGGATCTGTTTGTGTGCACGGTGCGTTCACATTTATTTACAATAAATTTAATTATATTTACGCTAAAAATAGCCGTTGTTCGTTTTTTGCTTTTGTTGTTGTTTTTGTTGTTGGTGTTCCGGCTGCTGCAGCTTGTTGAAATTCGAGTTGTTCTTCCTTTTTTTGTTGCTTGTTGTTGCTGCTGTTCGCTTTTTTGCGTTTATTATTAATTCGTTTATTTATTATTCATTTCATTGTTGCTGTTCATTTGCTTAATGTTATTGGTGTCGTTGGTTGCTGTTGGTGTTGCTGCTGCTGCTGCTGTGTTGTGAAATCGTTACCAGGCGGTTTAAAAATTTAAATGCTTAACATTAAATGTTTGTTGCCTACACTCAGAATGGCGCCATTGCGCCTGGCGATGCCTTTTTCGTTGCCTACTTTCCGGCTGAACTCAAAATTCAGCTCTGCACATTTTCCGTTGCCTACTTTTCAGCTGAGTCGCAGCCTTCAGCTTTGTTTTCGTGTTCTCGTATTTTATTTTACGTTTTTTCTTTCACTTTGCCTCTTACCTCTTGCGCTAACTGTGCATCACGACTATTTCAGGGTTATGCTTTTGAGTGTCTGTGTGTTTGTGTGCAATTCGACTTTATACAAATATATACATATTATTTTTAGGCACAAGGACAACACACACACACACCCACACACACAAACACTGTCTGTTTTGGGTGCCCGCCTCTGCCTTTAATTAGCATAGAAAAGTGCCCAAAAAATCAGAAAAAAAAAACTGAGAGAACATAAGCAAGAAGTTTTTAAATTTCAACTGCCCTAAAATCTATTTTATTTTCATATTTTCATATTTTCATATTTTTCTCTTGTGTTATTTTAAAGTTTTGCCTGAGCGAGCAGGGTAGATGGAGGAGAGTGGCAACAAAACTTTTTGCACGACTCCTTGTGCGCAAATATTTTGTTTGTTATATTGCTAGCATAAATTTGCTGGCTATCTGCACACCCCAACACACATGTTAGCAAGAAAGAGAGAGGGAGGGAGTGAGGGGGGAGAAAGCGAGATGTGCATATATTTATAAGCGCATACATAAATACTTTTCTGGCCTGGCAAATGCATAAATTTCTGAGCATCATGTTGTGTGAGAGGCTCCAAGTCACATCCTGTGGCACCTTCCTGTGCCCCCTCTGACCCCTCTGGTCCTGCTGCTGCTTGACTTGTGTTTATGCAAAGCACAACATCGCAGTTGAAAAGAAGAAGCAGCAGCAGCGGCAGCAGAAGAAGTGCGCAAAGTTTTTCGGTCTGTTGCCAAAAGTTTGCTTGTTAAGTGAAAGGATTATATGATCCAGTATGTTTTTTTCTCTCTCTCTTACTCTCTACGTTTCTTTTTTTCTTTTTTTTGGCTTTCGAGCAGCAAACTTAAAAACAAAAAAAAAACAACTCGGCAACTTTTCCTATTTTTATGTTATGCTTATGCCAGTTTGTTGTCAGACTGTTGTTACTGCATCAGCTAGCTCAGTTCTCGCAGTTCTCACTGCTCAGTGGCAATCTTGAGGAAAGCGCAACTCTTGCCACAAGCCCCGAGTTCTGTTGATAGTTTTTATAGCCTACTTTTTTCTTTTGGCATTGCGAAAGAAAACACAAACAAGCAGCTCTTGGCGAGAGTTTCGCAGAGTTGCGAGTTGCGAGTCGTGAATTAGTGCGTCTTAGTTGCCTTTTTAGCTCAAATGTGGAGCAGGTGGAGAGAGAACTGATGGCGAAGAGGGCACGACGCACACACAAAAACTTTCGGCCAGCTTGTAGCCGTAAGATGCGACTTGTCGATAACTCTAAGTTGCCATGTGTTTTGCTCCTCAGATCCCGTCTGTCTGTCTGTCTGTGCTCAACTAGTTTGGCAAGTTGGCAGTGCTGCCTTTGGAAACATCTCCTTTCTCGCCGCCGCCGCCACCACTTGAAAAAGGTGCTCGAGCGCATTTGTTTAGCAATTTTCTCTTGATTCGCCCAATAAAGTTAATTTCTGCGCCAAAGTTTTGCCTCATCTCACCGCCTCGCTCGCTCATGCCCCACTAAATGACATTTTTATAAGTGTATCTAGGAAACTGTAATAAATTATTTCGATTGTTTCTGCACGGCCAAAAACTTTTGCTGCCACCCATCGACTTGGGCTAAAGAGTTGCGTCTAAATTGAGTATCACTAGCGGGCTAAACTTTTTGCTCCAAAGGATTAATGCTTTAAAGTTAGTGTTTTGCTGCTCTGATTTTCATCAATTTTTATTGTTCTGTTGCTGCTTACTGCCTGGTATTTTTATTAGTTGAATTGTCTGCAGCCACATAGCGCAAAAGTAGGCAACGCTCTTTTGCACTCGCACTCAAAGGCATTTCGCTTGAGGAGTTTCAAATGGCGCCGCTAAGTAGGCAACGTTTTTTTTTCTTGCACTCGCTTTGAAGGTTTTTTTTTGTTTTTTCGTTGTCGGGTTTTTTGCTTGGCTTCGCGTTAAAGTCCTTTCGCTGGGCACATAATACGTGAAATGTGTTTCCTAGAAATTTGTGTTAAATTTATATTGCCAGGCATCGAAGTTGTGTTGTTATTGTTGCTGTTCTTGTTGTTGTTGTTGTTGTTGTTAGCAGGCAGGCAGGCAGGCAATTTGAGATCAACTGACTGACTGCTTGGCTGCTGCAAATAAATTAGATTTCCGCATAATTCGATGGGCAGCCACAGGCACTAATGAAAGCAGCCAGCCAGGCAGGACACTTGTCCTGCCCATGCTGCTGTTGTTATCGTTGTCGAGCAGCAGCAGAGCAGCATTTATTTTTAGTTAAATAAATTCTAATGAATTTATCAACATGTTTTTAATGCATTTAATGTCAGCACACACACACACACGCGCACGCGAGCAGCAAACGCACACACACACATATGCAGTCATAAATATAAATACGTTTAATGGCAGTAAAAACAACAGTCGAGCAGCAACAACAGCAAATATGCCACACACTCTCTCTCTCTCTTTCTTCCCTCCCTCTCTCTCACTCTGTGTCACTCCATCTCGCTCTTGCACTTTTTGCTTTAGCAGGCATGACGTTGATAATATCCTTGCACATGTATGACGTTGCTGGTTATCCTTGCAGCTGCTGCTGTGGCTGTGGCTGCTGTTGCTGTCGTCTCATCGCTGCTGTTGCTGTCGTTACTAGCAGCAATATGCCACAGCAACTGTTGTTGCTGTTATTGCTCTAGTTGTTGTTATTGCTCTTCTTGTTGTTCCTCTTCTTGTTGTGCTGTTATTATTGTTGTTCTTGGCCCATTTGCTTGTTGATATGTATTTTATTAGGACAAAGCGCCAAAGCGTAAGCAAAACTTTTCCTGCTTTAAATTCTTTGCTAAAAATATGGCCACAGCAACAGCAACAACAGTAGAAACAACAGAAACAACAATAACAGCGACAACGACAACGCAAATGAAAACGAAACGAATCCTAGCAAACGCAGAAATCTCAAGTCTCGCTTTTTTATTTTATGCTGCCGCGCTGTTAAATGTCTCTGTCTGTTGTTGCTGTTGCTGTTGTTGTTTTCCCCGCCAACTCTTTGTTGTTGTTGCTGCTCGCTCGCTTCCATTGTTGTTGTTTTTGGTATGTGTGTTAAGTGCGTTGGTATTTGCGTGTTTTTCTCTGCTCCGCTCTTCATTCTCTTCATCTGCTGCTGCTGCTGTTGTTGTTGTTGCTTCTGCCCCGCAGCTGTGGCAGTTTTTTTTTGCTCAACACTTTTTGCGTTCAACTTGTTTTTATTTTTATTTTCATTTATTGCTTCGTTTTTCTCTCGCTCGCTGGCTCGCTTTCTCTATTTTTTCTTTGGATTTGTTAATTTGCTTTTAATGGCAATTGCCCCAAACATTTTTCATTTGATTTCTGCACACACACGCACACACGCGCATTTCTTCTTTTTTTTCTTTTTTGGGCGGCTGCGTTTTTGTTGCTCTTGTATTTTTTCGCTTTTGCTTTTGCGTTTGCTTTCTGCGTTTAACTTGTCTCGTGTGTGTGTGTGAGTGTGTGTGTGTGTGTGCTAAATTATATCGAAGCCTGCGTCGCTGTCTGTGTGTGTCTGTATACGCGCGTGTGTGCGTGTGTGTGTGTTGCTGTTTTGTAATTTGATTTCTTTGCCGCCCGCCTCCCGCTGTGGCGAAGGCTTTAATAACGGCTGCTGCTTTCACTGCACTGCTGCTGATTGGAATTCTTATTCCGATTCGACTGATTGTTCCGATAAGAAGAATTCTGATTCCGATTCGAGTTCTGCTTTTTGTTTCTGTTTCTGTTTCGATTTCTGTTTCAGTTTCTAACGCTGACGCACTTTTCTCACTCAATGCATTTTGTTCGCCGACTTCGTTCTCGTTTTCGTTTCGAATTTGATTTTGTAATTTTCCTACGCTTTCGCTTTATTTATTTCGCACTGAAATCAGCAGCAGGCTCTGCTTGCTGTGGCTGTGGCTGCGACAGAGACTGAGACTGCGACTGCGACACAGTGTGTGGCTGGCTTGCTTGCTTGCTTGTCTTGTTTTCTCGCCTAAACGCTGCAAGTGCAAGTGAAGCGCGCTAACAGCTCGCGACGACGTTCCCGTTCTGACTGAATTTCACCACGCACCAAAGCCAGCAACTAACCGACGACGCTGCTTCGCCTGTCGCTGACGCCGTCGTTGCTGTCGTCGTCGTCGCTGTCCCACGACGCGACGTCAAACACACGACAGGCGTTGGGCGACACTCAACTTCAGACTGAGAGAGCAAAAGTTCTCAGAGAGCAAGCGAACGCTCTTTCTCTCTCTCTCTCTCTCTTTGGCGCTGTCAGCAAGTAGCATCACAGCCTCGTTAGCATTCGTTTGTTTCAGTTAGTTGTTCAGTTGTTGTTGCTGCTCCTCGCCCCATTTCGGGTGTAGAGGCTGAGCTTACACACAAGCGACCCGCTTTCGTCGGTGCTTCGGCTCGGCTCGGCTCGGCTCGGCAGCTCAAATTGTTGATGTTCGTATGACGCTGTCGTCTCGCTGCTTCGCCTTTATTTACGTAATCAGTAAAATCAAACAGCTTTCGCAGCATCCTCTCAGTCTCTCTCACTCACTCACTCCCTCCAGTCGCATTTAGTCACATGAGCGCGGTGAAAAGCTAAGCTCAAGCTCAAACGTCGCTCTCAGACACACTCACGCTCTCTTCGCTGCTGCTGCTTTTAAGAGAGCGCGCGTGCTTTGCTTTTGTTAACAGCCCGTTAAGTCACATTATAAATCTAAATACGAGAGTGTGTGACGTGCGTGTGTATGTGTGTGTGCAAGCATAATTTACAAATCAGACGACGACGTCGACGACGACTACGACGACAACGACAACGACAACGACGACAACGTTGTCGACGTCATCAAAACCAAAATGCAGTTATAATGCACTCCAAGGAGCAGGCGCTGGGGGCAAGTTATGGATGGGAAGCAGGAGTGGGAATCGGGGTGCGACCAAGCACGCTTGACAGCTGCCAGAGGGCGAGGCATATCTCGAAATCTCAAAGGTGTTTAGTCAACATGAGCAAGAACCACAACAACATCAACAACGACAACGACAACGACAACGACGCCATCGACAAGTCGAGTTTACGGTGCGGTAGGTCGGCCGCAGCATCTAAAATTAAATTTATTCATTGTTGTCTTTGGAGCAGCAAACAGCAAACAGCAAAACAGCAACAGAAGCTGCCGAAGCAGCTGCTCTTTGTTGTCGTCGTCATTGTTGTTGTTGTCGCTGTTGTCCTTGCGCTGCTGTTGTTGTTGCTGTTGTTGTGTGCACTTAGGATTTGGCTCTGGGGCGTATTAAAGCTTTTACAAATCGTAAGCATAATTTATTTTGTTAGTCTCCGTTACAAGAAGTTGGGCGAGCGTCGCCAGCAGGCGAACTTAATAGAATTGTATAGCAGCCAAAGTTGTCTCTGCCTTTCTGTCTCTGTGTGTGCTTGTGTGTCTGTGTGTGTGTGTGTGTGTGTGTGTGTGTGCGGCTTGCTGCAACAGAGATAAGTCCTGCCACGTGGCGGCAAAATGCGGCCAACTTCATAATTATTTGTGTCGAGTTATTAGGCGAGCGCACATAAAAGTAGGCAATACTTTGTGTGTGTGGTCGGCCCCACTGTTAATGGCTCGCGCATAAAAGTAGGCAACACTTCTTGCAGTGCAGGCCACAAGTTGTCGCGGCGTGCATAAAAGTAGGCAAACATTTTTATTTAAACTTCGTATTTTAAATACTTTGGCTTAATTACGCGTGAGCAGCGATAAGCGTGCACGAGCGTGTCTAAATGCTTTAGCTGCAAACGAGCCATAAAGTTAACACCTTTTTAACACAACGCACACACACACTCACACAATTACACATATGCATGCATACGTGGGGATTATTTGGAAACGCCCCCGCAATGTGCATAGGTAATCAGAGTCACAGTCATTCGAAAAGTTGCTTAAGCGACGCGTCGCTCGGCTCAAGTAAGTCACATGGCCCACATGGCCACGCCCACACACACACAGACACACACACACAGAGACACACATGAGCGGGCATTCGAGTTGTGCGCTTCAGTTTCAGTTACAGCACATAAATATTTAGCTTGCAATAAGAAAATATCTTGGAAATATGTTAATAATGAGAGATGGGTGCTGGTGAGTGCGAATATTATTCATACCACCAGTATGCCCATACATACATATATATACTATATCCTGTGGTAGGAGAGAGTGGCGGGGAGGGGGATGTGTGTGTGTGTGTGTAAAGCAGTCAGTAAGCTGCAGAAAATCTACATAAGTCGGTCAAGGACACTGCAGAAGGCTGCGGCTGCCACCAAATTGCCTTTAAATATAATTATTTTCCTTTATGCGTCAGTGACAGTCACACACATAGACAGCCAGCAAGCGAGCGAGTCTGTGTGTATGTGTGGGTGTGTGTGTGTGTGACTGCCTGCCAGCGACATTTAAATTTGGACTACAAACACACACAGATAGATAGGCATACAGAGAGCTAAAACAACTATAGAGAGCGAGAGAGAGACATCAACACAACGGCATCATCCATCGCCATCGCCATCATCGTTGCCATCGCCATCGCAATCGCCATCGCCATTCGCTTGTAGATACTCAGCCAGATAAGAAAAGACACTTTTATGACGTCAGTAAAGCATTTCAGGCCCACATTTTGCAGCCTGACACAAAATGTTGCCAGTGTTGCTGCTGCTGCTGCTTTTGCTTCTGCTGTGTTGCCGTCGTAGCGCGCGCAAATGCTAGCAACAACAACAACACCAGCAGCAACAACAAACAATAATAACAAAGAGAGAGATAGCGCGAGACAGAGAGAGAGAGAGCGCGGGAGAGAGAGAAAGCGCAGCTTCAGCCCCAACTCGCTCTTTGAAGAGCTCGCAAAGCTCCAGCTTCACCTCTCTTTGTTTTAGCTTCAGCTTAGCAAACTACAACTCGCTCTCTCTCTTCGCTTTCTCTACTCGCTGTATGTGCTGCTCTCTCATCTATAACCATAAAATCAAATCACAACAATAACCATAACCATATAGCAAAGATTTAATAACTGTGATTGGAATTTGAAAAATGAATTTTTCTTCTGTTGGTTTTTTTCTCCATCGTTTTTCGCCTTTTTTGTTGGTTTGTTTTTTTCTATTCGTTTGCTATAAAATTGTTTGTCTTGTTGTTTGTTTCTCCTGAACTAAACTTTCCCCACCGCCCTTCGCCCCTCACCCCCTCGTTCTTCACCCCGCTCCATTACTTTCTCGTGTCATTTCGTTCCGTTTTGGTTTTGCTTTTGGTTTATTTACGTGGATTATTTAATGGATTTTCTGTCCTTGCGTCTTTGTGTCCTGCTGTCTCTCTGTCCTCCTGTCGCTCGTGGATTTGGATTTGGCATTGAATTTCCTGTGCGTAGCCAAAAGAACCTTTTGTAAATATTGTCAATGTAATTGGAGCGCGCGCGCCGCACAGTTTTATGGATGTAAATAAGAGCATAAGGACTCAGGCAGGACTCGGGACTCGGCATTCAGATCACAGGACTCAGCATTCAGCATTCACGAATTATTTATTATTGCCGTTTCGTCTCGTTTCATTTCGGTTTTTATCAAATTTTCCAGAAATATTGCCACAATTACACGCGACGATAAAGTCAAACGAGGCTTGAAATGCATATCTAGGATTTCGTTCGAAATTTGCAGCAATAATTTGGCATGAATTGTAAATACTAATCTATACCTAGTTGTCACAGTGTTGCGACATTAAGTATTGTTTTTTTTCTGCTTTGCATCGATCTAATAAACGGCCAGTAATTGCAAATTGTATTATTTATGCAAAAGATGCTTTTTACGGCCTATTTCCGACTCGTAAAGTTGCGCGATGAAAAATAAAAATTGCTTCGGCGATTATCCTTCGCCCTCTTCGCACGCTGGCGGCAAACCAATCAAGCTCAGCAACCGCAAAATACAAAAAAAGAGCGAAATAAATATATCTGCATTTAAGAATATTTTATAATTTCCGGCCTTATAGCGTCCGCTTTCATTTCCGCCTGCCTTCTGCAACAATTGCAGCAACAACAACAGCAACTACAGCAGCAATCGCAATCAACGACAACGACAACGACCACGAGAACAAGAACGTCGACAAGTTGACAAGATTTATTTGCGTGCCATAATTATAAACTGCGTCCTGTTTGGCGGTTCAATTTCTGCGTTCCTTTGTTTACTTTATGCGCGCCGCCCGCTAAATTCGCTGGCCACCAACGGCGAAAGGTGCAAAAAAAAAAGCGTATGCGGAGAAAGGAGAGAGTGGGAGAGCGGAGTGTGGCAAGTGCGAAAATGCCGCTGGCAACATTGCGCCCAGCGAGTTTGGTCAAGGGACACGCAGTTTGGTAGTAGCCGAGTTCGAGTCCGAATGCGATGCCGACACGGTTTTGCATTTTCTAGGCCAAAGCTCTGTCAAGCTGTGTAACATGACACAGGCCGTAGAGGGAAGAGAGGGAAGGAGGAGTGGAGGCTGGCCGCAAGCAAAGTGCTGGCCCAGAGCCTTTGACAGCTCAGCATCAGCAGCAGCAGCAGCAACAGCGACGACAACAACGACGGCAGCTGCGACGTCTGTTCATGTCCAACTCGTGGAAAATCTCCGAGTGTGTCTCTCTGTCTCTGTGTATGTGTGTGTGTTTATGCCTCTCTGACTGTGTGTGGGTGCAAAAGCTTCTGCGGCTGTTGGCGGCATTAAACACAGCCGTCGTAGAAGTGTTTTGAAATCCAATTACCAGCGCAAATTTAATTTGTTGCTGCACTCGAAAAAGTTGCGAACTTGCCGCTGACACCGCTCACTAACTCGCTGGCCCCGTCCCCCTCTCAGCCCTTCCGCCACTCACCCCATCTCGACTGCCGCTGATAGGCTATGAAAATTGTTTAGCTGCAATAAAAGGGCCGGCCAAAAAGGGGCACGAGGCAAGCGGCAAGCGTCGAGTGGATATCAGGCACAGCTTTGCTCCTGTTTTCATTAAGCAGCCCGCGGCGCAGTTGTTGTTGTTGTTGTTGTTGCTGTCGTTGCTGCCATTGTTGTAGTTGCTGCTGTTGTTGTTTTGCTCGGTGGCATCATCAAGTGGTCAGAGTGCAAAGTTTAATTTGAAAAAGGTTTTCTTTTTTTTATTATTATTATTATTACGAGCATAATTTTCTCTTTTTTTTATTAATTTTTACTGTTGTCCGCGCTCTTGTTGTTGTTGTTGTTGTCGCTGTGTTGTGTTGTGTTGTAGGTGTTGCTGTTAGGTGTTGAATTATGAGCAAAGTTCATGAGCTGCACGACGCGTCTCAACAATTTATAAGCCAAATAAAGCCATGTTATGGCCATAGGCGGGACCCGGAGACCAGAGACCAGAGACCAGAGACCAAAAGCCTGACCCACCATCAGACGCTCTCGCACGTGCCGCTCAATGTGTGTGTGCGTGTGTATTTGTGTGTGTGTGTGCGTGTGGTGAATAACGTTTGCGCAGTGGGCGTTTGCCTTTACTTTGCTTTGCTTGCTTTGCCTCAACCTCACTTAAGAGCGTGCGTTTTTTTGGCGCCTTTCAACTTGTTGTTGGCTGCGCTGTTAACTAACACTCGCTGTTAGCTAACAGCCGCCTAACAGCAGCATCAGCTAATTGCCTGACCTGTGCAAATCTGTTGCAATGACCGCGCACCACACACAAATCCTGCGTCCGCTGTTAGCAAATTGAGTCGCTCATGACTTGCAGCCAGCATTGAAATAATCAGGGAATTGCCGACCTTTTTTTTTTGGCATCGTTTTAGCCCAGTTTGGGTTCCAAATAAAAGCGGATTTAAAGAGCCTTGCAATATTCATAAAGGTTACCCAATTTCATTACTTGTGGCCAACTCACAATCGAGGGCAGTCACAACTTTTTATACCCACTCCCACTTAGCACAGATGTAAGAAGCTAAAGCTGCTTGCCGGACCACAAAAAGTATGCAGAGTCATAGCAAAAAAGCCTTTTTTCTCTATCCAACTGTCGGTCCACTTGTTTGATCAACCAGATCTCAGAATCTACATTATTGTTGTCTCTTAAACTTAACTGTGGAAATAAAATATACGTCGTAGGCGAATTTCTACAAAGAGTTCGAAATAAAAACTAAATAATATCTGTCAAATAAGAAAGGCAGGGATTTTGAGCTTGAAAGTTCCAGACATTGAATTAATAGCTTGACTATCAGTTGTTGCGTTAAAAATTAACTTTAAGTAGTTTAGAATCTCTTGAAAATAGCTAGCGAGTATTCGAGAGTTGAGCAGACTCGCCTGCAGCATTCAGACATGTTTTTTTCTTTTATTGTTGTCGATTATTGAAGCGGTGTTTGCCTTTGGCCTATTTGTGTTAGTTTAACTACGCACATGAGTGTGCGGTGTGTGTGTGTGTGTGTGTGTGTGTGTGTATGTGTGTGTGCGTGTGTGCGTGTGTTTGCCAGCTGCTGCCACCTAATTGTTGGGCCGTTGTGAAAACTGAGCAGAGGCAAAGGCAAATAACAATTGCCTTCACTTCGAGACTTCCCGCAGCGTTTTGACCAGCACGAAACGCCTCGTGTAACTTGAAACTTGCCACGCGCGCAGCGTGGTCAGAGGCGAGAGGGTGGCGGAGGTGATGGAAGGAGGGATGCTGCCTCTTACAATGGGGCCATAATTTGAGAGCCGCTGCGAAATGCGACTGCGACTGTGACTGCGAATAGAGAATGCGAGACTCGAGTCTCGAGACTCGACGCTTAAGCACAATGCCCCACTAAATTACAGTTAATGTTTATTTCTTGGCCCCAATGACAGTCGGAGCCAGTGACCACCATCGAGTTGAGTCGAGTCGAGGAGTCGAGTCGAGGAGTCGCCCCGTTGCCCAGTTGGCCGAGAGAAGCTGAGAGTTGAATCGCTTGGACAGTCAAGCCCAGGGCTTTGTTTATTCTTCTAATCTGTCTGCCTTTTTTTTCTCGCTGGCTTCCCTTCGCTTCCATCCGCACTTATATCGCAAGTTGTTACTGCATTTCGATTGTATCTTTGACTGCTGGCGTTCGTTGGCTGGGTTTTAGTTTCGCTCGTTTGTCCATTGCCGCTTCTACTGTTTTACTGTTTTACTGCTGCCTTTGCCTTTGCCTCTGCCTTTGTTTTATGCGCCACTCCACTCTTCTATGGCTTTGGCTAAGGACAATGCTTTATTGAGTTATGGCTTGCATGCGGATATCCGCAAACAGAGCGAGACGGCAACAGCCACAGTGCCACAGCGCCACAGCGCCAGAGACGGCAGACAGAGATACATTCGCATTTACTTGGATCGCAGTGTAGGAAAGGCAAGCAAAGCAAAGCGAGTTTGCTATTGGCTCTGCATCGAGGTGGCTGGACCAAAATAAAGCCATAAATTAGCAGCATTTTCAGTGGCCCCACAAATTTCCAAAAATAGTGCAACATCACACTCCCAAATCATAATAGCAATAACAATAATGCTAATAATAATAGCAACAATCCAAATACTTACCAGAACTTACAGCTCTAACCCAAACGAACACAAAGCAGAAAACACAAACAGGAAATGGCATCGAAACTTACCTGAAAAGAAATAGAGAAGAAATTCGTTTAGATATGCAATTTATTATTTATTATATTAATCTGTGATTTATGGACACTCTAGTCTCAGCAATGTTCCCGCCTTTCTTTCTATTTGTCGCAAAGTGCCCCAAACGACAAACGACAGTGTTGCAAAGCGACACAGGAAAAGAATTATGAATAATGCGATAGCTCGTTAAACGTCGAACATTTCTGAACTGTGACATCCCATTACACAATAAAAAAAACTCAAAACACAAACTCCTTCCCCTAACAAAATTTAAATGTTCTCTTTAACATTTTTCATACGAATGTCTTAATCAAATCTTACGCCCACGCTGTTTAATTAAACTTTATGAAATTATAAAACAAACTTGAACGCTTTATCGCACTTTTTTATGGCCCCAAGTGGTAAACTTTTCACAGCACTTAATGATTTTTCAAATATCTGAGTGTAAACTTGGATCCATTTTGATATACAGTTCGTCAGGTTATTTGACATCCGATAACTATTATCAAGAGACATTCATAGCACTCAATAGCACCTCACTTCTAAGGTAATAAAAGCATCGTTGAAAGTTGAGCTTAAAATAATTTGAGTGCGCAATTTGATTTGTGGAAATTAAAATTTTTTGTGCTCAAGATTTGTTCAGCGTGCCTTGCTCATTTGTGATTTGGCTGCTTTATTGGCGTACTTTCTTTGTTCTGTCTCTGTCTGGGCCAATTAAGAAACTCATTCAAGGCATAAACTTCAAAACTTAATCTTAACTGTGACTACAGCTAGCAGCAAGGGGGAGAACACAAAGTGAACAGCAGAGAAGAGAAGAGAAAAGACAGACGCGCAACATTTCAATTCAACTTAATTTGCAACTTTGGACTAATCTTTTCTTGTCATTGCCTTAATTGTTGACCAACAGCAACAAGAATAAGCAACAACAACGAGTCGTCGAGTTTTATGCGCAGCCTTTCCGTTTGGCTCGAGCAATTTAGTTGATGGCTTTACGCCGCCTTTGGCCGCCTTGCCATAAACACCTGAAGAGGACTTTCGTCTCCCTCTCTCTCTCTCGCTCTCTGTGTGTTCCTCACAGCAGCGCGCTCTCTCGCACTTCGCCGCAATTTAAACATTGCCTTATAAGAGCTAAAAATGTAGTTGTTACATTTAATTATATTCATATCTTTTGCCTGCCAAACGTGCCACGTAATCCGACAAGTTACAAAGCGGATGGCTCGACTTGCCTCGTCTCCCTCCCCCCATTTCTCTGTCTCCCCGGTCTCTCTGTCTCTGCGCTCTCTGTCTCCGTCTCTGTCTTGTTGTGGGCGTGGCGCGTAAACTTTCGTATCTTGCAAACTGTGCGAAATGTACAAAAATGCTGAACACATGCCAATTACCAGGCTCCAAAAAGTGTCGAGGTGCCAAAATGAGGCCTCAGTCGCTGCGCTCGCTGCTCGAAGGTGCACGGCAGCAGCACGTTGCCACGCCTCTCCCTCCCCCTGCCCCCAACGCCACTGCCACATACACTAACACACTCACACAACGCACAACGAGCTCGCACGGTTGCCAGGCACAAGCTTAAAATGCGCGAATGCCAAACGACATTTACATTTACATACAAAATGCAAAGGCAACTCAACGCGCGCCCTTACAGCAGCTTCATGGGGAAGGGAACGAAGGCAGGGGAGGCAGGAAGGCTGGTTGTCGGGTAGGGTCAGGGTCTTCACATTTGGGTGCGCTCATGTGAGCAGCACGGATTCTCGGATTCTCAGCTTGCCGCTGACTTTTGCCAAGCATTCGTTCTCGCAGTTGTTGTTGCTGCCTGCCTGCGTTGTTGTAGTTGTGCGTTCGCACATTTTATTATTTTTTATGACTTTTGACAAAGGTGCGAAAAAGCATGCGTGCAATGCCAGCAAACGACTGCGAGATGCCCTGTAAAATACGCACACAGCCGAAAAGTAGGCAATAGAAAATTAACTAAACCTTACGAGTAAACGCGACTGCCTAAAAGTAGGCAACATAAAAGAGTTGAACTGACTCCCATTCAATAGCTTTCGTCTATATGCATGCTCGTCGCATAGTTTAAGTTACGCTGCCACATGCTATCACATAAACCAAACGCAGATTTAACTGGCCACAGTTGGCAATTCTTATGTACTGCTCTTGGCTCGGCGCGGCTTTGCTGGGTATAAATATAATAAGCCGCGCTCGCACACAAAAGTTGGTGAGAAAGGATTTCGGTTTGGGGCTGCGCGGCGACTTACACGCCGTTTCGTGGCTGCTCTGGCGGAAGGAAGAAATCAAGGAGCGGCGAGTCAAAAGGCAGAACGAAACAAGCCATTTGCCATTTGCCTTTTGCCAGTTGGCAGTTGCCAGAACGTGGCTGTTGCCTTTGCTGCCTCGCGCTTTTTTCTGGTAACTTGATTTGCAACTCGTATGAGCGCGGTTCATATGCCACAAGCAGATGCTGAGAGAAAGGAAGAAGAAGGAGGTAGAAAAGGAGAAGGAGGGGGGAGAGAAGGTGTTGGGCCCATCGTCAGCTTGTTCAATTGTTAAAATGTTTGTCATTGATGTTTGGCTTTTGTGTGCGAGAGCAACATTTAAGTATTTCTCGTTTTATTTTTTCCTTTTTTTTCATTCTTCGCTGCGGAGATTGTCATCTCGAGTTGACTTTTCCATTTCCATTTCCATCACAGTTTCAGTTTTTTGACTTAAGTGTTTTGCCAGCTTACTTTAACCTGTCCCCTTTGCTGTCGTTGCTCTTCAATTGAAATAGGAGCCAGACTGTTGCCACATTCCACATTCCTCTGTTGGCCTGTCATACGCCTGGTTTGGCATTTTTGTATTCAGCCATTTCATTCATTTGCACAAGTCTTTTGTGAGCGGTCTTTATTACGTCGAGCGCACAACGCTTTCCCCCTTCTCCTTCTCCACTTCATAAATATTTCTATAATTCGTTTAAAGGCAACTCATTAAAGAGCAAACGCTGAGCAGAAAGAGTGCGAGTCCCGTCACAACTCAATTGAATTGAAGTTCGTGACGATTTCTTTGTTTTTGGTTAAAGGCATAAAAGTTTTGTTTGCACTTCAACTGACTCCCAACTCCTCAATGCCGGGCTGCGTCTGTGAGTGAAAAGTTGTGTAAGCATTTTAAATCCACCACAAGAGAGACAAAGAGAGAGGAATGGCAAAAGCAAACCAGCTGGGAATGCCAACCAAATAGCGGACGTCAAGTTTGCAATATAGTTTTCAAGCAATTTCTCAAGTAATTCAAGTTATCAACTACAAAACGTGGTCTTGGCCGTTTGCTAGCTGCACACTGCTGCACAATTATGCTCGATAACTCCATAATTATAATACAAATTAAGCGCAGCTTCCTAAAAGGAGCAAGTTGCAGGAGGAAAGGAAAGTGCGCGTTTAAAAGCAGGCTAGAAAGCACTGATTTTGTAATATAAATAAAACCTTTAATTACGTTTCTTATGCACTCAAGTGAATCTCAATTGTCTTGGCTTTGTGCGAGAAACATGTGAGAAACTTCTTTGCAACTCTTTCTTTTATTGACGCTGCTTAGAATGCAAACGCAACGCGTAATTTCTTTAGTGAAAAGTGGAAATCAACAGAGGCAGAGAAGCGTTCTCAAAGTTTTCCCTTGGACCGCCGGAGGCCATGTTGATATTAAGCAAAGCTGCAAACACATTAAGAGCGTAACTCGTTTTTTTCCTTTTTTTTTTTTTGCACACACGAAAAGTGCTCGCAGCTGTAACTTAGAGCTGCTGGGGCAATATATTATCCAACGAGCAGTTTTTATCCAATATTGCAGCCTAAAAAGAACGATGTGTCACCGTTCAATCCGGCCCCAGCGCCGTGCCACATGCCGCATGCCCCAACTCGCTGTCATAGATCAGAGGCAGACTTACAGCTGGCCCCAGAACTTGTTGGTGTTGTTGGCCATAAACTGCATGGAATCCGAATGGAAACGAAGCTGACCAAGTTGAAGAGGCGGCGACGGCCGCAATGAAATGCATTGCAATGCGCTTAAGTTTCATAAGCTGTGGCCAAAAGGGCCAACGGCCAAATCTGTGCCACATATCGCACAACGATGAGGCAGCGCCCCAGCAGCAGCAGGACGATGAGCACTACTCAGATTTGCGAAATGACCACGCCCCAGTTGAGTTGGGGGTTTCCATGTGTTGCAAACACAGCTCCCCCAACAACGACAACAAAATGCCGAGAGCACACAAAAAAAAAAACAAAAAAATTAGAACGAACGGAAAGCAGGGAAGGAATTATCGAAAAGTGAATTCAAGGCAATGGTTTTGGCTTTAGCTTTTTGGCTTCAGGTTTGGCAAAATTGCCAGTCACATGACATGAAAAAGACACAGCCCCCACAAAGTGGCGAGCTGCAGAGGATGGATGGATATTAGCAAAAGGGTAACTGGCAACTGGCAACTGGCAACTGGGAACTGGGCAACTGCAAATACGTGTAATAGTTCAACAAAACTCTCGTTTGGTCAACAGTGATGCGAACTAAAAAGAAAAGGGAAGAAAAACTGTTATTTTTGTGTCAAATAGTTTGACAACTGTCCACGTACACGTCGAACTTTCGCTGACAGCTGCCACCGGGCGGGCCACGCCCCCCAGCCTCCCCCTCACGCCTTAATGCACTCGCTGCAAATTAATATTGCAGTTTTTTCCCTCCCAAGCAACCAAGGACGTCGACGATAGTTGGCCCAAGTTGAGATGAGAAACTGGTAAGAAACTTTTAGCGCGTCTGCTTTCTTCTTCTACATGGTGTCTCGTTGTTGTTGTTGTTGTCGTTGTTTTTCTTGTTGCTGCTGCTGCACAAAAATTAGTTTCTTCACTTATTGAAATGTCAATGGGGATGTCAGGCAGACGACGACGACGACGTCGACTACGACTTTTCCCTAGCCCAAATTGTAATTTCCACGTCAGCACATCTTTTGCGAGTTTTCTCTTTTTTTCGCGTCGTCGTTTTTAGTCCTGGCGTCAATTTGCTTGAAATGCTTCGTGCCAAATGATTTAGCGTCTCGCGTTTTTTCATTTTCACTCACACACAGACACACAGACAGCTTGTGAAAAGTTTGAGCTTTTGTTTTTCAAGCTTGCCTCGGGGACCAAAGGCAGCCTCAGCTGTTTGGCAGCGCGTTCGTCAATTTAGCCTAATGATATCAGCGGGATTCCAAAAAACCAAAGAGACGGTGGCGGGGGTGGCGAAGGGGAGTAGGAAAAAGGTGCGAAACTGAAATTTAAACAAATTAAAAAGGGAACCTGCTCGCAATTGACGGGGCAGCAGCATCGAAGCGATGCGATGCGATAAAGCAATGAGAAAAATGCGAAATAAAAAGGTTCGCGCTTGTCGCAGCTAATGAGCATGAGCCAAAGTGACAAAGTTACAGCTGCTAACTGAACCACAACAACAGCAACAGCGACAGCAACAAAATAAAAAGGTCATTCCGCTAAGTGGCTTGGCTTAATCCAGAACAACAACAACAACAATGACAACATCACCCTGCACGCTGCCTTCTAATCAAAAGTGCCACACGCTTTGTTTGCTCTTTGGGTTCATCTTCATCTTTATCGGTTTATCTAATGAAAGTCGCGAATTTTCTTTTACGCCCGCGTTTTTCCACCACATAAATTAATGTCGCGGCTCATATTTAAAACGCTTTTCTGGTAATTAATCAATTTGATTGATCATCGCCTGCCCAAAAGCTGACTGGCAAACAACATTTTTGTCTATTCCATCCCCCTCTCCACCCCTCACCACTCCCCCGGCCCCACTCGCCCAAAGTCACTTGAGAAATGATGATGGGACATTATATTTGATAAATATTTTAAATACTCGCATTATTGTTTGCCGCTTTACCTATTAAGCCAGTGAAGATAAATGACTTATGAGTTCGTAACGCTCAATTAGCATAATGTAAACAGTCTGTTAACCAGTGTCAACAGCTGTTGTTATTCGCAGCAACAAACACTTGGACTAAACTGCAGTCAAATTGCATTTTGCAGTCTTCAATTAATTTACAAATTCAATTGGCTGCAAGGGGATGGTCAAGGGGCAAAGGCGGAAGAGGGAGAAAGTGGGGAGGTCAAGCTTCCATTACAGCAGCTTGTCAGAGTCTTAACAGCGGACACTGGACCACTTCCCCTTCTTTTTTGGCCACATCCTGTGGACACGGCAAAGCTTTTAAGTCCCCAGTTTCAAGTGCTCGGCCCGGCTCGGCGAATTTCGCTTAACAGCGCTGAGCAGGGCTGGGCGTAAAAGCTTTCGGTAAAGCTTTTAACGCTATGTTAAGGCGCCACACGATTTACATTATTTAAACAGCACTCGCAGCTTTGTTTGCTCACGCTCTCTACATCTTATGCTCTCAGCTCTCAGGTCTCAGCTTAAGCGACTACAGTGGATAGTGGCTAAAATGAACGAAGAAGCGAACAAAAGCACTTGATGCCATTTTAAGGCATCGCAAGTGAATAATTTGGAGGGAAAGAATTGTGAAACAGACAAATTTATAGTAGGTTCATCAAGAACATAAAGAACATAAGTTGTATTATTCGTAAACAAACAAAAACAAACATACAACAAATTATGTTCTAGAATATACAAATTCATTAAAAATATAATATGCAACCATTTAAACGAAATGAGAGCAGAAATTCCAAATAGATTGCAAGGTTAGTTCGGAGACAGTTTCAAGATAGAATGAAAATCTCTCACCACAAACAATATAAACAAAAAGAATTTATTCTGCAAGTCACTTCTGAGTTATTAAGACAATATTTTTGTATTTCCGAGACGCTTCCAAGAACAGCATGAATGGACTCATGATTTATGCATTCACTGGTAATCGTTGTGTGCAAGTTCCATTTAATAAACAATCTCAAGTGGCACATGAAAGATAATCCTAGTCGTATTTAAGCGCCTCAGGCTGATGGCATCGCACAGCGCTTTGCGCCTCAATCAACAAAGCGGGGCGAGTGGATGAGATTCATTAGTTAAATGGCTTCGCAAATCATTGATTTAGGGCCGTCTGTGAAATGCGGTTAATGCTCGCACAGCGCCTATCAAACGTTATCAGCAGCCCCGCGTTTCGAAAAATGGACGCTTGCTTTTGCAGCTACTAAGCTGGGCAGCCATACAACCGCCGGCCCCGTTGTTAATACACAACTTTGCGGGTTTATCAAAACACAACATCAATACAAACACACGCACATAGAGAAATGGAGAGAGAGGGGGGAGGGGGAGAGAAGGTGTCACACACGTGGCTCAAAGGGAAAACGTGATGCTAATCGCATTTGCCAGTGACATTTTGCAGTTATTTTCATTATTTCGTTTGCATTTCGTATTTTCATTTGTCCCGCATTTGCCGCCTCGCTCGGCAAAAACATATTTGCCAAGTAACGGCATTTTCTTGTTTTCTAGTTTAATTGAAAATTGTGCTCGTGGCTGTGATTTAGGCACATTGCGTTGAGTATATGCAACTGGGGGACTACGAGGGCGACAGACAGACTCGTAATGCTAAACACATAGGCATATTACGCATACGCAGCGTGTGACAATCTGGCAGAAAATTTGATTGTCATTTTTATTATTATTGCCGCACTCACACACAGACACGAGGAGACAGAGAGAGAGAGAGAGAGAGAGAGAGAGAGATTGAGAGAGCGAGTGTGGGAGGGAGACGGCGTTAGTTAAAGGCGAATTTGCTTGAGTTGCTTTTATTTTTAGGGCGAGGGGCGAAGAAGTGCTTAGGCACTCTCGAGTCTTACAAGAGATTAACAAAGCATTTAATCTTGGCTTGGCATAAAATGACACAGCACACACACCAGTACACACACACACACTCACACACACACACCAATATACAGTGCACAGCGACAGGGTTAGATTATAGCCTGCTTTGCAGTGTTTTGCTTTATTTATTGTGGCTGTTTCCCATTTAGCCTTCCTGCTGTTGCTGTTATTGTACTTTGTTTTTGGTTTTTTATTGACATTTACTTGCTTAACGTGCGCCTTTCGTACAGCTTGCTTTTTCTGCTTCTGCTTCTGCTTCTTCTTCTAGTCGTCGTTGTTGTTGTTGCTGTTTTTGTTATTGTCGTGGGTTTATTGTTGCTGTAGTTGTAAATTTGTTTTGCTGCCGTTGCCGTTGCTGTAGCTGCTGTTTTTTGTGTGGTATTTCAGCAAAACTGCAATAAAGCGAATTTTTCCACACGTTGCATACTTTTGAGCGCTCTACACACACCCGCACACACACCCAAACACAGTCTCAGAGTCGAGTACACTCACACAGCGTTACAAAAACAACACATACAGAAACGAAAATTGCAGTTACTGCCGCGATGGAAGAAGCAGCAGCTACTCGTGAATTTTAAAACAATTTTTATACACAATTTTTCATGATTTGCACTGCGTTGCCGCTGCTCGCGCTGCTGTCGAGTGCCACCGAGTTCCGTTGGCAGTTATTTGTTGTTGATTTTTTGTGTTTTTTTTCCTTCAGTTGGCAGTAATTGTTAATTTGTTTATTGTTAATTGCACCACGCACATACACAACACACGCACGCACACGCACAAACTGTCCAAGAGACGAGGAGCACGACAACGAGTAAGGAGAACGACGACGGCGACAGCGACAGCGACAGCGAAATCTGTGAGTTGATTATAAAACGACAGAGCAAAAGTTAGCGCAACACTAGCAAAATAGCAGCAGCAACAGCAGAAACACCAGCAGTCGACAGCGCGGCCAGCGGAGCGAAGCCAAGCGAGCGCAATCTCGAAAGCTTTCGCAGCTGGAAGCATGCCAGAGCAGCTTGGAAGTGCACACAGCGAAAGCTTGACAGCGCGCCAAAGAGCGCGAAAGCTCCGCGAAGAGCGCGCGCAAAGAGCAGCGAGAGCTTAAAGCGCATGCGCCGCCACGCGAATGCTGGAAAAAAGGGCTTAGCGTTGGACAAATGTGCGCCAAGTTGTGAACTTATATGTGTCAGTGTAACAATGGAATTTCATTGCAATTACCACACAATCACACACACACATGCATAGTAGAGATGCGTATGTGTGTGTGTGTGCGCCCAATGATGCGTGCCTGCTGTGAAGTGGACGCGACTCATCTTTCGGCCTGCGCCTCATTAGTGTCAAGGCAAAGAGTTCAAAATTGGCATAAAGCGCCGCACATTACATGGTCGCTGCACAGTGCATGCCTGCATAATGCATGCCACGCCCACATACACACACACACTCACACACGCACAGAGGGCTGCTATTAGCCGGCTTGACATGCCGGGTCGAGACCCGTGTCCAGAGTCCAAGGCGACAAATAAATGCAGACAAAAGCGTTGAGCGGCTGCACAGCAATTGCAACCGTAGGCAGGAAAGCCCTTGCATTTCCACATCATCATCATTATCGTTGTCATTAGCAACGTCATTATCGTTATCATCATTATTTAGCAGGCAGCAGGCAGCGACGTTGACGTTGACAAGGCTGCAAGCCGAGGGAGTTGCAAAAGAGAAAGTTTTCCTTTGCCTCCTCGCTTGCAACTGTGTTTGCTTAGGAGTGTATGCCTGTCTGTGTGTGTGTGTGTGTCTATATGTGTGTCTATGTGTGTGCGATGCCTGGCAGTTTGTTTTTAATCAAGGCGAAACTGGGTCAGTTTGGGCTGCAACTAAAAATATCATTTATGATTGCCCAGCCAAATGTGCCAGTTGACTTTCCCTCCTCAGCCTCCCCTCATGCTCTTCGTTTCTCTTTCTGCGCTTGCATTGTGTGCTCAAATACATACACAGATGCAGATACACAAATACATATATACACATATATATATATATTTTTTTTTTTTTTTGTAATTCCACACGTCATCGTCCTCGCAGAGTTACAATTGGATGCTGTGTTAATTGCTACAGAAAGTCATCGCGCTAACACCGCCGCGCTTAACAGCACCACTAACAGCACTAACAGCGCTAACAGTAACAGTAACAGTAACAGCACACTGCCAACACACAGCCAACAGTTGACCCAGTTCTGTCTATAAATAGAGCACACACACACACACACACACACAAGCAAGCACTTACAGCACACAGTTGCTTTTTCGTCAAAGAGCGGGAGAGCGACTCCCATTTACAGCGCCAACTGCGGCTTGGGGTTGACTTTGCTCTACTCTATCAATTGGGGGTTGGGGGTAGCGACTTATGATGGATTTTTGGGCAATTGCAACTGTTTCACAAAAGGTTTATGCCAATTACATTTCTATTTATAAGTCACTCAAGACTTAGTGCCAAAGCATTGGCAACTTGATGGATAACTTTTAAGCAATGCCAAAAGTAATGGGTAAAAATCAGCTATCAACAGGCCAATGGAAATGGGTTTGAATTGGAGCGAAAACGCGCATGGAAATGTCAGCTTGATTGTGATAGATAGTTTACGTTGAAAACTTAAACACTACTTCTGATGACAATTCTCTTGATTAAGAGCAGAGATTAGGTAACAATTGCTCATTACAGAGTGTACATTTGCGATTACGAAACACAACTTATGCAAATGTGATTGAGAGCAGAGATTAAGAACGACTTGTGGATAATTCTATGAAGGGGTGTAACTGAAGATATGCTATTATGTTCCATCCACAATACTATGGCAAATATTATTAAATAATTTACTTATTTACTCTGTGTCTGTTTCGGAGATTTGTCTTAAGATTCCTAGTACAGATTTCCTTGTTCAATCAATTCACATCTACGATTTTCCTTTCCAAAAGGCACCAATCGCTAGTCTACTTAAAGTGAAAACCCTGCTTTTCACGACTATATAAATTGTGATTTTCCTAAACTATCTTCGTCTGATTGGTGATATTTGTCGACAGCTTTGTTTTCTATAGAGAATATCCCCATTTTCTTGCCATATTCTAGACTTGCACTCACCTCGGATGATGTCAGATAGCACATACGCGAATCGGTGCTCTCGATGGAGGCTTGTTGAACAATTCCGTAGCGTGACTCGCGATCACTCAGATACTCCGATCGCAAGCTGTCCTGGCGTATAAATTCCGCACTGCAATAAATCACATGATGTGAGTGACTAGTTCAATAGCGATGAAGATTGCGTCTTACCGTTGCTCCAAAGAATCTGCACGCGCACTTTTGTAGCCAGAGTCGTTGAGGCTGCTGTCCTGACGCAGCGATGGCAACGAGTCCCACGGCGAACGCTTATGGCCCGAGCCGGGCACTTGTTGCGTCATCATGCCGTGGCCCGAGCCCGAGCCAATTGTCGAGCTGCCCGAGCGCCAGCCATCCGAGTGACGGAACCATTGAGCGCGTGCCGATTCGCCAATGCAGCTGGCGCAACGCGAGTTGGAGAAACTGTGGGAGCAGACAAGGATTAGCGACTGCTGAGAGGAGAGAGGAAGGATTATGAGAAGAACTTACCTAGCATTGTGATCGGAAAGATAGCCACGATCTCGCTCACGCTCCCGCTCGCGTATCAACTCGTTGCGATCGCTGTAGTAGCCATCTCGGTCACGATCACGCTCCTTGTCGCGTATGGTTGACAAGGGGCGATGTGGGGGCAGCGGCAAAGTCGAGGACTTAGCGTTGGCTGTGAGCGAAAATAAGAGAGAACATCAATTAAGCTATGAAAGTTGAGAGTGCACTTGGCAAGCTAATTGAAAACAGAACAACAGCGACATTGAAGGCAGGCGAATGCTCGTTACAAGGATCAGAGGTCGAATAACGATAGATTAGACACTGAAACCGTTTAAGGAGTGCAATGTTAATGGAACTACTTACGCCTACGTAGTGGATATGGGCTGCGCTGTGTTGATCCTGGTAGGCTTTCAGCGAATTCTAATGATTGTAGTTGTTATTGATGTTGTTGTTGTCGTTGTTGTTGTCGTGGTTGTTATCATGGTGGTTGTGTGCGAGAGTTATTTGGGTTGTGTATGAGATCGGAATGAGCATGTTGTGATATGTATGAATAGCATTGAATTAATTAATTCGATTCATTAGAGAAAGAGAAAAAGAGAAAAGGGTACAGATAGATTTATGATGGCAAAACAAAGTAAACATTGATCAAAGGCAATTAGAGTCTGTAATTAACTGGATCTTTTCATTCACACACTTTTATTAATCAAAGCGTGCACAACTACAGTTGAAATTAGTAGAAAATGTATTAGAAGATATATTGGCCTTGTGGGTTTAACTTGTGTGAAAACTGCTAAACTAAACTGTTGAAATGATTTTGGCTCGCAATAGATTTCAATTAGCTCGTGAAATGACGTATTTTGCGCTCTTTCTTTTGTGATTCCAATTGAAATTCCTTTGGCAGCTAATCTCCATTTCTGTATCGCACAGAGCACTGGCCAAAGGGCATTCGGCATTAATCGGATTATCGCACTGCATTGCACCCTTCTCCCTTTACCCTTTCCCCTTTTCCCATTCCCGTTCCCCAATCACCAATCCCGTATCCATTCCCAATTACATGCTATCAATCGGAATCGCAATCGCAACATGTAGCGCACGCTTGTGTTTGTTCAACTTGATTGAGACATTGATGGGGAGGGCAACAGCTCGGCTGAATTGAATTGCACAGCAGAGCAGAGCACAGAACTGAAGTGAACTAGGGATAGTTCCGCAGCTAATTAAAAATTCGATTAGAGTGGCAAACAGGAGGTGGCAGTGTAAGGAAGGAAGGCGCACAAATGAAATGAAGGCAAAACGAAATTCGAGCAGACCGAAACTAGAAACTACAACAACAACGAGAACGAGAACAAAACGAGACGTTGACGGCGTTAACGTCAGCGACAGCTGAACAAATTAAATGAATGACTACGAAAAGACCACAAATCGAATGTGAATAAGAAGCGAGAGGAACCAAACCAATAAAGAAACAAAAAAAAGCACTACACAAGCTGGCAGTCGAAGGCAACTCACCCAGATTCTCCATGCTCTGGGAGAGCAGCGCCTCAAAGGTGTGCAGACTGTAGGACTCGGCGTCCATGCCCTTGGCCAGCGTGTTGCGCAGATGCATCTCGTACTCCATCAGCAGCCGCGACGTGGGGCTGCCCGGCGTCGGCGTCACATTGGGCGCCTGCTGATGCTGATGGTGTTGATGGCGCGACGAGCGCTGCTGTGGATGCGGCTGATGTTGTTGCTGCTGCTGCTGCTGTTGCTGCTGCTGTGACGACTGCTGTTGCGGCTGCTGCTGGCCATACGATTGATCCTGATCGGAGTTGCCGTTGCTCGAGCTGGGCGTAGTTGCGTAGCACTGATTATCGAACATCACGTTATCCGAGGGCGGCGACCCCTCAATGCAGCTGCGCTCGCGCTCGCGCTCCAGCTCCAAGTACAGATTACGCGGCGGATAACCGCGTCCAATCTCATGCGAAGATCTGTCAAAGGGCCAGTTGAGAAATGTTCACTCGAAATTCAAAGCAGCTGCCGGCAGCAGCAGTGAAACTCACCTCGAGCCCGAGAAGCGCGACGACTGACTGCCGCGTCCCAATGTATTGTTGTTCATGACGTGATGGCCACCGCCACCGCCGCCGCCGACGCCCATGCCGCCCATGTTGATGGCATGCTGATGCATGTGCTGGGGGCCAAGTGTCTGAGCCGCATTCGCGTTGTAGTAGTTGTAGCGGCGTCGGCCCATCTCCGGCGAGGTGACGGGGCTCTCGGTGCTGGGCATCGGCTTTAGCATGCGCTTCAGTGTGCTCGTATCGACGTTCATGTCCTCGGTGCTCTTGGTCTTGCGTCGTGTGTTGTTGTTGATTACGTTGTGCTGGTGGTGCATGTCGTGCGAGTGCGCGTCGCGTGTCTGCCGCCAGTCGCATGGAAAAGAGAGATTCAGAGAGGTTAGACCAGACCACAACAGACCAGACCCAGAGCAGACAACAGACAACAGAGACACAAGTGAGAGTGTGTCTGTCTCATACTCGACTGACAATGTTCGACCAACTCACCATATCATCGTTGAAGTCCTTGCTGCGAGTGCCCGTCGACTTGGTGGAGGTGCCCACACTCTGGTGCAGTCCACCGCCCACCTGAGTGCCCTCGCTCTTGGACAGATCCATGTCCATCTGGCAGGCGCCGCCGTCGTCTTGGCCCACCTGCGAGCCCACGTGGTTCTGCGAGCACATGTCTGAGCCACTGCCGACTCCAGTCACAATCACACCCGGCGTATTCGTGTTGACGCCCGCGTTGGCCACCATGGCGCCGTCCTGTCCTTTGAGCTGACGCTGCAGGGTATCTGTTGGACGGTACGTGAATCAAACAGGTGATTAAACAACGGTGCAACAAATAGCAGAAGTGCTTCATTGAAGTGCAATTACAATGCTGCAACACTAAGCTGAATTTGAAATGTCAACAAGAGACCGAATTTCCATCAAATGAGACTATAAAATAAATTTAACCCAACCCAATTATCTATCCGTTAAATTATTTCACGAATTATCTACGTTTCAATCATAATGACTTGCGTCTTGACGTTTTGTAAATGTATTTTCAAATAATATGGAACATTTTTAGCCTTTGAGAGTGATTTAAATTAAAGCTTTATCTTGTGGTCAGTGATCAGTTGAAGTAAAGATATGTCATATATTACGATATGACAAATATTGTAACTGTATAGAATGGTTCAACAGCGATGTGTTGCAAACAAAAGTTGATTATGATCGTTCGTTAAATATTACTGCAGCATATAAAAGTGGCAAATCTAATTAGAGCAAACTCATTCTCGACAGCTTCTGATACTAAAGAAATTCGGAGCTAAATAAATAAATAAATAAATGGCTTACTTACCACCTGCTTGGGATGGACCTCCACTGGCGACGTTGTCGTAGAGTGAGGTGCTGCTCACGGCGCTCACAACCTTGCCCTGCTGCTGGCCATCGACATCGGTGATTCTGTGGGAGCCGACATTACGCGGCAACGTGGATGAACCTGCAATGAGTATGGCGATGAGATTTGATGGGGGATGCGGTGGAGGGCTTTGGCGCCTAGTCTTTGCTAATTGCTAGTTGCGTTTCAAACTGTATTTCACAGCGTTTATTCGAGTGGTAAGTTGGTACATTTTTTATATCATTATGAAGAGAGACTCTAAAGTTAAGCGTAACTCAAAACTCAAATCGCCATTAGGCACCAGAGAACGATGCGATTGGGTGGACAAAGTACAACGAAAAGTGATAAACTTGTAATGCAAATGCAAAAAAAAAAGAATAGCCAAAGGAAACTGAAAAAGTTGACGGGAGGCGTAACGATCAAGTACGAGTTGCACTCGCTAACTTGAACTAAGTAGTTAGAACTAACCGATTTGCTTGAGAGTGTTGGTTAGTTGAGTCGACTGAATTGAGTTTGTTTTGGTTTGGTTTGGTTTGTTTTGGTTTTGGTTTTTGGTTTTGTTTTGGATTGGTTTTGTTCTCTCACCTCTAACACGTGGATCGGTTCTCAGGCGCGCATACTGCTCGGCGGACATGCAGGTGCATTGGGGCTCTTGGCGCACCCGAGACGGCGACGCGGGGGTGCTCAACGGCTTTCGCTTGGCCTTCACCTTGCCCTTGCCCGGCGGATCCAATTTCAGGGAGTAGCTCGACGAGGCCTTTCGTGAAAATTTGAAAGAAGGCGACTGTAAAACGTCGCACTATCATTAGGTTAGTTGATTGGGATAACAAGGTTCTGTGTGTGCGGTTTCTCTGCTTTCTCTGCTTTCGAAATTCTCTCACTCTCTCTCGATCGCTTCTCGATCGCGGTCTAAATCTGGCTCAAGTTGCGGGCAACTTGGCGAAGTTTACTTTTGCTTGTTTATGCTTCGTGTGTGATTTTAGAGGACTTAGAGAGCTACTAAGTTGGTTGAAGAGTGCCTTAAAGTTAGTTAGTTAGTTAGAATTAATTGATTAACTGACATGTGCTTGGAGCCTTCGATTTGCTGATAAACAATACATATAGATATATATATTTATATTAATTTTAGATAGAGAGATAGTAGATAGTAGTTGTAATTGTAATTGTAGTTGTAGTTGTAGTTGTACGAGTAGTAGATAGTGAAGTAGACAAACATACACATACAAGCATTAGTTAATAGCTACAATTAGAGTTGAGTTTAAATTGCGTTTAAGTTGAGTTGAGTTGAGTTGAGTTTAGTTTAGTTGGATAGAAGAAGACTTTGATGTTAAGTGCATTCGTTTAAGCAGCGTGTTCGTCGAAGAGCTAACCTCTTCTCTTCGTCTCTTTAAGCGGGGCGCTAGGCGCATTGGGATTATCTAAAGTATGTGAACTTAGCCTAAGAAACGTTTAGTTTTCGATTAACATTTAGTAACATTTAGCTTAGTTTTGATTAAATTGCTGCATTAACAATTACTTCTTTCTTATTGTGAGCATATGTGCGTGCTGCTTCGATTTATTATAATCGCTATCGCTATCGTATTCGATGTCGATTTCAATTCGGTTTTAGAAACCTTTCAAAATGATTTCTCCAAGAATATATATGTTTATATTTGTTCTGCTTGGGTTTAACCTCGCGTTAACTCTTCGGTTAACTATATTAAATTCTGTGGTTAACTTGTGCCTCGCGCCTCTCTCGGCGCGTCTCAAAATACGCTCTGTTTTGCGCTTCTCTCGCTTGGCTGCTATCGCTGCTAGCTCCTCAATTATATCGTTTCTAGTCTAAGTTGAGCATTGTTTTTGAAAGTTGTTTCGATAGTTCTATAACCGCCCACTCGGTTCGGGATAAGGCTGGATGGAACTGGGGTTCTCGGGAGGGGATTTAGGGCTCATCGGAAACGGTTTGCAGTGGATAGGTAACGGTATTGTAGTAGAGGATACGTGCGATTGTTTTAAAGCGTTTTGCGTTTTTCTTTTGCATTTTCATTGTACGTTCGGCAATATTTTCAAGTCAATTATCAATTGTGCAATTGTTTCGCAATTGTTGGCAATTTGATTTCGATCATTAGTTCATCGCAATTGAAAATTTTCATTTGGAGTTGATTGTTTTACATTTTTGTTTTTTGTTTTTTTTAATTTACATTTTTGTGGCACATGTATCAAATGCAAACGAATCGAGTTGGAAATATAACATATATATTTATACATACATAAATATATAATAATAGTAGAAAGTTGTTAAATAAAGTATTATGTTAGAGATAAAAAAAGCATTTTTTTTTTTGTAAGGAGGGGGACAGAGTTGTTCATAGATAGAATATAGAATTTGTAAGTGTGTACATTTAGAGAAGTATAAATTTAAAATTATTTTTGTTATTTGGTTGTTTGTTGTAGTTGTTGTTGTTTTGTAGTTGCGTGTGTAAAGTTTTGTTGAGATAATTTGCAGAGGTCGGTTTTTCGGTTATTCGTTAATCGTAATCGAATTTTCGAGTTAATCGGTACGAAAGTTTTAATACATTTGTACAATAGGTGTATTTTTGAAGTATCAAATGAAATGCGTCAAAAATGATATGTTTTTCAAAACGAATTTTGATTGATTGGTTCGATTTGGTTCGATCGACATCGATTATTATCGATATATTATTATATTTCGATTGATTTTTGTTGTTTGTGTTTCGAGAATGATTTCGAAAATGATTAGAAGAGAGAAAAAGAAATGAAAGAATATATAATATAAATACATTTAACAAATTTTAGTGGCTGTGCCGTGTTTTAGGTTAGTTAGTCATTGTATGTGTATGTGTATGTATGTGTGTGTAAGAGTATGTGTGTGTAAGAGTATGTGTGTGTGTGTGTGTGTGTGTGTGAGTGTGAGAGTGTGTTAACATACATAGACACAAGTAAACCTCTTGAGGATACACACACACACGCATACACAATCACACACACACTCAGAGGTAAAGATACATTTATATAGTACAAATGAATGCAGCTGCTCAGTGGCCTGGTATTTTGACTGGTATTTAGTTGGTATTATCTGGTATTTATAACTGTTATTCTGGTATGCTCAATGTGTGTGCTTGGATTGCTTGGATTTACTTATACTGATAGCGATTTGTGATGGATATTTATTGTTCTATTGTTCGGGGTGGAGGTGGAAAACTCGTGAGACAAAGAGACACACATAAAAGTGAATAGATATAGGCGGTTACAACAGTTAAAACGACACATATAAGGACACGTTCAGGAGTGTGTGAGACTGATTGTATGTGTATGTGTTTTTAGAGTGTGTGGTTGGGTGCTTGGGTTATGATCTTACACATGCCCGACACTAAGGGTGGACGCTACTTGATTATGGGATTTTCAATAGAGTTAACTTTCTGCGTGGCGACAGTAAAAAAGAGTTCACATTTAGCTTGACAGTTTTGTAAATAGTAAAAGTAGCAGTAGCAACAGTAATAGTAGTAGTTGAAGTTGAAGTTGAAGTTATTAATAAGTACATAGTAAGTAGTAAGTAGAAGTACTTTGTGTGTCGTGACAAACAAATAGAATGAAGCGATACTAACGTATTTTTTTACAATGTAAGATACCTGCAACAAATGAGGCGCAAAGTAAGAAAAGAAACGAAACAATTATTAGATACTAAATCCAGACAGTTTCGATGTTGACTGGTCAGAGTGTAGTGTGTCTGTGTATTGCGGTCGTCAAATGCCAAAGAAATATCGTCGCAATCACTTGACATCATTTCAATTCAATTCCATTCCTTTGGCATTTGCTTGACCATGTTTAAGCAGTTGTTCTAAGCTCTGCAATGAGTTAGCACTACGGTACAAGTCTTACTTTTACTTTTAGCCAAATTGAATGTTGCTGAATGTTGTTATGAAACCAAAACTAAACGATGGAAACACAATCTCAATACACAGAACTGAGGTATATAAATTTCAAAGATAAACCAAATGCCAAATTGCTCAAATTTATCAAACTAATGAACGAGAATATATATATGTATATATTATGTTGTATATATGTATATAAATATATGTATACTTAAGTATGTTAACAGTTACAGCTGTTTAATTGTTTAGTTTTTTCTTATTTGATTGTTCTCTTGATTTTTCGAGACCGTTTTTGTCTGTTTTGTCTGTGTCTCTGTGTGTGGAGATGACAGTGACAGTGACTGCGACTGCGACTGCGACTGTGACTGTGATAGTGACTGTGACTAATGGCATGGCATGAGATAAAGCTTGAATTTTGAATTGAATTCAGTTATAGGCTGGATACATCATCATCATCATCATTAAACATTCACCACGGTCGGCCATCATCATCATCATCACAGCATCATCATCAACTTCTGCTGGGCAGTTCCTGCACTTTGTTGCACCAGAACTGCCCAATTTGCTATTTGTAATTGTTAGTAGAGTGTGTGTGTTGTGTGTTCTCTATGTGTTCTGTAGCGTATGTGTGTGTGTGTGTGTGTAGTGGTTGGCTGAGGTGGCATTTTCTTTTCTTTTTTTTTTTTTTGAGGTGGTTAAGGTATCAGTTGAAGGTGGTTGCTTGTCGTCGTTAAGGCAAACTTGTGCAACTCGCAAACTGTAAGAGAATACTTACACAGCATTCTCGGAACTGTTTGGCATCGATGGGCGACGTGAAGTTCAAGCCCCAAGTATCGTTGGTCATCGGATCCTTCCAGTAAACAAAGCATTCCGATGCCTGTCCAATGCGTGTGCCTAAGCGTTCAAAGTGCAATCGTTAGAGTAGGTCAACAAGTTGAGGGATGTAGGGAGGGGTGAGAAGGGAGGAGAAAACTCACCTGGCTGCACAAGTCGCACGTCGAGTATCTTGTCCACCTGACTGTTGTAGGCGGTGATGTGGAAGATGCACTCGGGCGAGTCCTGAATGCATGTGATGTTAACAGGAACCAAATCTTCGGACACTTGTTGCCACTTGACGGTGCCGGCGCCACTGGCCGAAACGTGAAAGACCTCAGCCCACAACCTGAACGAACTAGCGTTGGTTAATAAAATCGTTTTGGATTTGTTGACAATTAAGGCATTAAGGTGGAGAGTTGTTTGTAGTCGGGTTACAGTTGGTTGGTTGGTTGGTTGGGTTGTTACATTTTTGGTTGGTTGGGGTTGGTTGGGTTCGTTTCATCCAATTGAAATTTTGTGCAGTTTTGTTGGGTGAATTCAATTGAAAGTAAAATCAAACAAAGGAAGCGCACAACAGTTGAGATTGTTATTGTTGCAGTTGTTGGTTGTTGCAGTTGTTGTTGGATAGGAAAAGTTGTAGCAGGTGGCAGATTTGTTGTTGTTGTTGTTGTTGTTGGGCCGTGTGGTTTGTGTGTTTTGTTGTTGTTGTTGTTGTTGTTATTAATGTTGTTGTTGGTTGGATTGGAAGTAAAGGCAAGGTCGAAAGTTTTACATTTGTTTAGGTGTTGTTTTCATTTCGTTTTTTTTATTTTTTGGTTGTTTTTTTTTTTTGTTGAAAGAAAGAAAAACCAGAAGAAGAACACAATTAGTTGGTTACGAAAAAAGTTATCGAAAGAGGCGAATTCAATTGTTTTGTTGTAATTGTTCCATATTTACAGCCAGTCAGAGAACAAAAGAGTCACACAGAGCTACACAGTACACAGAGGACTAGACTTGAGCAGATGCAACAACTGGCCACACACTCACCTCAATAGATGTCCATCGCGACGACGGGAACTCTGCCAGGGCGAATCCTCATAGCGATAAGCCTTGCGCATCAATGGAGCACACGAACAGCTCAATTTGTTGCCCATGGCGCAGTTAGCACAGCCCGCCGCAGATCCTTGAAACACATTTTGAATACATTACAATGTCGATTGAATAAAAGTATTGCAGATATTTACTTACCTTTACCAGAGGCACCCCGATGTCACCACATGCCGCTCACGTCCGCCTGCGAGAGCGCCTGGCCGCGATTTAGCGACTGCGAGCGTTGATTATGCCGATGGCCGTGGTAGCGACTGCCTCGCTGCTGAATGCGGGAAGAGAGCAAAGAGAGTGGACACAATTAATAGGCAATTAGTTGGGGAAACATTCAACACACTTGCTATATCGGAATTGGCAAAGTAAAACCTGTTTAGTGGCTCCAAAGTGACCACGCATGAAAAATTGTAGTCTGGAGGTATTTTTAGAATGCATTGAATAAAACAGTTTATGTTTCATCTCTTTGGCTACATTTTAAACAAGCCAACATCAAGGATGTGCTCCTAATCTTGTCACAATTAATACATTCTTAGATGACACATTTTTACCCTAGTTTAAATTCTATTTAAAACACAGAAACCTTCAGTGGGACAACTGGTACTCACATATTACGTGAGTGTATATAGTCAGCATGAGCTAAAGTTTCATCGGGAAAAATGTTTTCCTAGCTTTTCTTTGTTACCTTCTTTTAAAAACGCAACTTTCATTTAAACAACAAGAAGCGATAAATTACTTCAAAAGCAATTTGAAGAAGAACCTACGCAAGTATAAAATCAATAAGTAGCACAACCAAATCAACAACCAATCAATCTAAGTTTAGCAATATTATTCACATTTTGTCATCTCTCACTGCACTCTATCCATAGAGCAGACAAAATATTCGGAACGACACCAAAACAATGCTTGAAAAATGTGATATTTCATTGAGATATTCCGATGTCTGGCATAAATCAAAATACATGGTTGAACTTGAAGCAACTCTAAGAGGCTATGAGGCAACAGTTGAGCTAAGTTGAGTTGAGTTGAGCCACACACAGACTGAGATTAAAACATCTGAATCAACCCACGCCGGCCGTTTATTAACGTCGTTGTGCGAGGTACGAACGAAGCGAGTTCAACGCTATTTGCTGGCCAAAATGCAGTCGAAAGCAGCCTCTTGCCTCATTGCTCGCCGCTTGCCGCATGCTTGGCGTGTAGGTGTCAACGGCAACAACAGCGATTAGAAAAAAATTAGACAACACACAGCCAACACCTTGAAGATTTCCAGCGGAAAAAGTGCTTTGAAGTTGCTTGTGATCTGAGCATATTTCTGATTTAATCAGATCTGATTTGATCTGGCTGCGTTTTATATCTTTTGACACACAGCGCACAAAACTCATTCGCGCCACATGTTGCACATCCACCGATGATGGTCGTCACTTTTATTTATATGACTTTTAATTTTAAATTCCTATAGTACACCTTAAAAATATATATACATATATGATTATATATACATATATGAGAGTGTTTTTTCTTTTTTGTATTTTCGGCCCGGCTGCTGCCTGTTGCCATTTTTTGTTTGTTTTACTAGCGATTCTATACGAATCTATATACACTCTAAGATTTTTGTCTATTTTTGTTTACAGCATTTACCGAGCAGACACCTGTTTACGACCTTTCGAATTGTTCAAATAGTGTTTATATAAATGTTTGCTTTTCTCAGAGAATACAACTCGCAAATGCACGCCACAAACTCAGGCAAACAACTAAAAACTCACAACAGCAAAGCTCGAGGAAAATCCATGCGCATTTTCATTCATATTCAGACATCGCGTTCTCTCACTCTCTTGCACTCTCGCGACGTCTCTTTGAAATCTCAAGAGCTGCTGCTCGCCCACACAGCGAATTGTTATGCTCAAGAGCTAGAGATCGAGACGGAGACGCAGACGGAGATCGAGATCGAGAGATAACTTTTTTAGTGGAGGCCCGCATGCTGCTTGGGGCCCCTCATCAAGTGGATGCCACAGACAGAGTCTGCACGTGTTTTCGTTTTTCTTCAAATTTATTTTTAAAATCAATCAAAAACTGCGCATTCTAGCTCTCCCTCTTCTTTGTATCTCTCTTTGCGTCTATCTGCGAGTCGTCTACTTATCAAAATGCAATCAGGAACGAAGGTGGCGACAGCTTTGGCGATTTTGGGTCACAGTCCCAGACTGTGCCATCATTGACAGATTGAAATGTCTGTGCCGCAGCCAATTGACAACTTGAAAACCGAGAGATGCTAGAGATGACATTCAAGTGTTTCACAATTTTCCAATCATCAATATTAATGATTTACTGACATTCTTAATAAGAGATACATATATCTAGAAATTATATACAGTTGTCATGTATGAACTGAATTCTTAAATAATTATATCCAAAGTGTGAAAAGATAATATTGCGATGTCTTACTTTTTGATTCACTTTCATATACTTAAGACATAAATCAACAATAAATCAACAATACTTTCAATACTGTCAGTCAGTCAAGTATAAATAGATATTCGTGTAAATTATTTACTCTAAAATCAAAATTAAGCTTCAGTACAACGCTTGAACATTTTCTATATTGAATTAGGAATCTGTGTCAATGCAAAATAAATGAATTGATGTTAAAAACACTGACATTCCTCTAAGACCTAAATGTTTCTAGATTAATTGCTCTTTTTGGGATAACTTTTAAATTGAGAACACAAACGAACACTATTTTCAAAATGCGATTTAAAGCAATTGTAACTTAAACACTCTTATTATTATACTATACAAAACTAAATCTACATATATTTTTCATTTCTTTTTTTAGAACTTTTAGTCAATAAATAATGAATATTTCTTAAGATTAGTGAAAAGTTTAGTTGGAATAATAGTATAATTTTGGACACAAACAAAATCGATTGAACAGGATTTAAGATGATTTTACGTGCAACTGTATCTCTTAGAAAAAAGAAACAAATCACAGACTATTCCTATTCTTTACAAGTCTCATTAACTTTAAACCCAGGTGTAGTTTAATTGTGAAATTGAATTGAAATTTGAATATTATACACACCTCCACATGGCCCCAGCCATCGGCATTCATTTTAACAGCTGCCTCGACACTTTCCTTGGCACCCATTGCGTATTTTGGTTAGTTGGTTATTTGCTTGTTTATGTTGTGTTATTGCTAGTTAGTTAGAACTGTTGTTGTCGTTCTTGTTGATTGTAGTTGCCAGTTAGAGTTGGTGTAGCCGTTACACAGTTATACAGTTACAGCTGTAGTTTGTTTGTTTATCTTGTGAATATATTGCTTAGAAGTCGCTGCAAAATTGTGCACTCGAGACCCGCGACTGAACTCGAGTCGACACGACTCGATTCGCCTCGAATTGAAAGGAGCAGGAGCCCGAGCAGCAGAAGGAGCAGGAGAAGGAGGCGGAGCAGCAGCAGCTGTCAGATGTTATTTATTTTGGTGCTGCGGCTGGATATCTATTTTTCTTTTCTTTTCGTTTCGGGTGTTTTTTTCTTTTTTTCTGCTTTTTTTTTTGTTATTTTTTTGGGCCAGTCAAGCAGCAGTCGAACCCAAAAGCGAACCGTACTGAAGTCTCAAAAACCAGGACCTAGTGGCGTCTGCGTCTGAGTTGAGTTGCGATTCGTTTCGTTATGCTGAGCGGAGATTGTGAGGTCTCGTGCAATATAAATATTGAGCGGATTGACGTTGACGTCGCTGCCTCTCTCACTCACTCTCTGTCGCTGTGGATGCTGTGTCGTCGTCGTTGAAGGCGACTTTCAATCGGGCTTCGTCAAGTTGAAAGGTGCGTTGAAAGCAGTTAAATAATAGAACAGCCAGAGTGTACTGTGCTTGTGCCTGGTGCCTTGCCTCCTGTGAGTGCCGACGACGAGTCCTTTATATCCCTTATATCCTTTATATCCTATATATGATTGTTGTGTGTATTATTAATGCAGCCTTGCCTTTGCCTTTGGCTTTCTGCGCTGCCTTTCACAATGTCACTTGAAAATTTCACTTTTGGTGCGTTTGCTTTGTTGCGGTGTCTATATACAAGTATTTGTATATGTGTGTGTTTGTGTGTCTTTAACGGTGCGTATGATTAATTTATGCTTGCATTTTAATTGCTCTCTATATAGTAATTAATTGTGTGTCTGTTATTATTATTAATATGATTATTATTTGTTGTTCGTGAATTATTTGTGCTCGTTTCGCCACTATTTATCGGTGTGTGTTTGCTGCAGCTTTTGATTTGGCAACGCCTTTTGCCTATTTGCAAATAAAACAGACACACACAAAAAAACACAAAACCGATTTTTCTTTCTCTCGATTTTCCTTCTTTCTTTTTTTGTGCGCTGCCAATTCCTTGTGCTTGACTTTGAACTTATTGTGTGATTTGTTTATGATTTTCGCTATATTATCTGCAGTTTATTCGCGTTTTCGTTGGATAATTGAGTGTTAAGTTTATTTATGATGCGGCCATTGGTTTTTATTCACTGTGGCCAAGCAGCAGGAGCAGCAATAGCAGCAGATGACGAGGACATGTCGTCGCTCTGTATATTTGTGTATGTGTGTGTTGTCAGCCTCCTGGCCTGCCAAAATACCTACAAAACTTGACGAAACGAAATGTTTTCACTTGACGAAGCACACATGCGAGAGCGCGAGCGATTGAGAGTAACGGCAAATGCTGCAGCAACCGCAGTCTCAGCAGCAGCTGAGGCAGCGCAGCAGCTGAGAGCAGAGAACTGAGAGCAGAGATGAGCTTCGAATTACAGCGACAGCCGAAAATTGCCTGCGCCGCTATTTCTGTTGTTGTTGCTGTCTCTCGGCTGCTGTTGCTGCTGCTGCTGCCGCCGCTGCTGCCGCTGCTGTTGTTGTAGTACAACATATATTTTAATTTCGATTTCTTTCTTGCTTTTTCGTCGCTTGTTCGTCGTTATCCTTTATTTTGTGTGCCTCTTCGCTGTGTGTGTGTGTGTGTATTTGTGTGTGCTTTGCTTAGAGCTATGTATGTGCAATCGTTGCTCTCCCCTCGCTCTCCACTCGCACTTGATGTGCGTGTGTGTGTGTCTGTCGCCGCCCTGCGCTCGTGCGTGTTTGGCTAAAAACGTTGCATAAATCACCACACCTTAATTTACTTAAATTCCCGATTTTAACACAATTCGCTTCAAATTCGTTTTTAAATTTGCGTAGGCAATTTTCGTTTCGTTGCGCTGCCTAAAAGCACGCTACACTTTTTTCGCCTCCCCCAAAGCGCTCTTCGCTCGCGTTTCTTGTTGTTGATTTTTCGCTTACTTTTCTCCCCACTCGGCTCGTTGTTGGTATGCGTATGCGAGTGTGTATGTCTGTGTGTTTGTGTAGGTGTGAGTGTGTGTCTGTGTGAGTGCGTGTGAGTTTTGCTGTTGTTATTTTGTTTTAATGTTTTTTTTTGTTTTTTGTTCTTTTTCAAAATGTGTTAAAAGCGTTTTGTCAGTTTGCTTGCTGAAAAAAGCAGCGCACCGGGAGCCCAACAAAGCAGCGCGAGCCACACAACCGTCGACTTCGAAAATCGCTTTGACTTTGCGAGCGAAGCCCACGAAGCAGAACAGCATCTTCAGCTGCTGCGCGTCGCTGCCGTGCTCGCCGTCGACGTGAGCGTCAGCATCGCTGCAACTGTTGGAATGTGTGCCATATTTTTTGGGATGGCTGCTGCCGACGTCAACGTCGGTGGCGTGTGTTGTTTTTGTGTGGATGCTGCTGCTGCCACAGCCTCTCCTGCTTCAGCTGCTTCGTGTTCGTACGCATTTTGTTACATTTATTTTACATGTCGCGTTGTTGTTGCTTTTAGGACGTCAAATGAAAGTTTTTGCCATTCTGTTACACTTTAATGTCTCCCCGATGCATGCGTGTGTCTGTGTAAGCATATGCGTGTGTGTGTGTGTGAGTTTGCATGCTGGTGTGCGTTAATGTAATATTAATGTTATAATTTGCTAGCCGTACGCGACCAAACTCAACCCGCTCACAGGTAGCCTACACACACACACACACACACACATACATTTACACACTCACACTTATTCGCATATATACACATGTGTTCGTGTGTGTGTGTACGTGCCAAGTTTGCTCATAAATAATGCAGTGGGTTGCCAGAGTGCTTCATTTTCAGGGGGGAGGTGTTTTTGCTTAATGTGCAGGTGGTCAAAAAAAAGCTTGAACATGCGACAACAAGTCAACTTTGTTTTATGACAACAACAACAGATGATTGTCTTGGGACGTTGCCCAACACTGTCACCCACACACACAGACTCACACACCCACACATTTCGACCGAGACGGCGACGGAGACTGAGGCACGTTTAACATACACAAAGTAAAAGTGAAAAGCAACATCAAAATTAATAAGTAGAAAGGATGCTGAGTGCTCGAGCTACTCGCAGCGCAGTCAACGTCGACAGCCGAAAGCTGTGAACATGACAGACAGAGAAAGGAGCAGGAGCAGCGCAGCGGCAGCGGCAGCGACAGCGGCAGAGAGAGCAGAAGTGAGAGCGAGAGAGTGGCTACTGCTGCGTCGGCGTGCATTCAATATTTAACGAAGGCAGCGTCAAGTTGACAATCATCGCTTACTTTGTGTGCAGCATCAATAATAATGCGAAAGTCACGCTGCATTTGCCAATAACAAAAAAAAATTAAAAACATACATATTTCAATCGTCACATATTTCAAAACCCGGCACAGAGTGGGCTAGAGATGGGGAACGGTGGACACCGACAAAATAAGTGCAGTCAGAATGCAAAATGCAGATGCAGGCTAAAACAACAACACAAGAGCTTTAACGGGATGCGCTAGCCTCACTGACGTCATGCTTGCGCCCCACGCACAAAGTCACGACGTTGACACCAGCATCGCTGCTCTCGTTATCTCTTTAAGCAACGTCATTAGAAACTGCAGCTGGGCGCTTGCAGCGACAGCGGCAGCAAAAAGGCGCGCCTGGGCACCAAAAAAAATTGGAAGAAAAAAACAAAAGTCAATGCTGGACCTTGTTGTAAAATGTCAAAGCTCCTCTGCTGGAATTGTTGTTCTTGTTTTTGTTGTTGCAATAATTGGCAATGTGTGTCGCTTTGTTGTTGCGTAAGGTTTTTAGGGCAACTAGAGGGTGTGGTTCGCCGGGGAGCCAATGTAATATACAATATCCCACACACACATTTACACACACACAGAGGCACACGAACGCATGTGTTAGACGAGATTGACACAGTTTTCGGGTTGTTTTGGGCATCTCTGCCGCTGCGCAAAGCTTTAACGCGAACTTTCCTGTCGTCGCTACTGCGTTTTTATGAATGAACACACGGCAGCAACAACAACAACACCAACAATAACGGCATGTTGACTAAGCTTTTGCATGCAATTCGATTGTTAGCAATCTCTCGCATTTGTTGCTTTATGCATCAAAACATTTTATAAATTTACCACATTAACAATCAATTGTTCACGTGCTCTACAATTAATTTGGCAGCTCTTCGACTTTTTACTAAACTTTTTCACATTTCGCGCGCGCGTTCACAAAGAAAATCTGCTTATGTGTGACCGCATGAACTATATACTAGCAGATATACTAAAATGCAGAAATCGCAAGAGATGCCACCTAGTTACACTAAGTATTGGTATTTTTGCTAGGGCGCGTAAAAAATATAGCATAATTTAAACACCTGTGTATTAGCGCATATATTATACAATCTACATTTTAAGAAAAATGTGAAGTCGTAGAAAAAGTTCCGTAGTTGGAGCTCGAGGAATAGTACAGTCTATATTTTTAACTTTCAAAAGTGCACTCGTGTTCAGTATTTTATACTAATAAATGGATCTTCCGGTGCTTACGATGTAGCTGCGCAATATTGTTTTTATAAATATTTAATTGCTTAGCATAAATAAGAAAGTTACCTTCAAAATACTACCTCTACCTAAAATTACACCAATTGCGCGATAGTTATCGATAGCAGCGCACAGTGTTGTATTTCTCTGCGCACGCTACCAACACTATGAGCCCAGCGAAAATGCGCAAAACAACAACGACTTGTAGCATACAAATTGTCAAATGAGGAGGCGCCGTTTTTCGAATTTGCAAACTAAGTTCAATAGCGAAAAAAATCTGGTTTGCCATGTTCGACGCTAAAGCAATAGATAAGGAAATGTGTGGTACACAAATGGGTCCCGAAGCTAAAGGTAAGCAAATGGTTTGCACTTCATAGAAGTCAACTTCAAATACAAAGCACTCAATTTCTACACAGAATATAATTTATTGCGAGCCGACGAGGAATACGCAAATGGCAATATAGAGCACTCCATTTACTATCAGGTGCGTGCCCTCTTCCAATCGACAGACTTGCGGCTCATGAGCGAGGCGCAGCAGCAGGAAAACCGAAAGCCAACAGTGACGGAAATTATCAAAGCCGCCAGTGCCAAAGAAAAAGCTGAATATAAATCGTGAGTTCCTTAGAAAGAGAATCACTTGTATTCAGTGTAAACTCACTCTTGCTTTACAGCAATTCGTTTTTTATCAACTTGCTGAAGCATCACCAAAAACTCGAGGAAAATAAAGCGAAAACCGTAGAACTGCCCCTTGAGAAACTAGACTTTCTCGAGGGGATTCAGGAGCCTGTTGAGGGCTTTGCTAGCATTGCAAACGTATGCAGCCAACTGCCGCAGGAATGGTGTGTGGTGCAGCTCAGCAAGAGCTTCAATCCTGCCACCACCTACTCCACCTACTACGAAATTGCGGGCTCCAAGGGAGACATCTATTTTACCTTGTTGCGCCACTGTCGCAGCCCAGAGCTGGGTCCGATTTGCCTGCGCTTTGACAACGCTGAACTCGCCGACATCTTCATCCGATATAGCACTTTAGTGGAGCGTTTCAAGCGAGTGGTGACCGTCGATCCACAGACTGTCAAGACAACCCTGGCAAAGTCCAAATACTGGAGCGATTTGCAGGCCTACAGTGAATATCTACAAGTACTTCTAACCGAGTTGTTCCGCTTTGCCGTATGCCAAACCAACTTGTTCTCTTTTGCAGGAACTCATTGATGATCTGAAGCGCGTTTTCACGCCCTACGGCTACTTGTTTATGGGCAAACGCTATGACTGCCCCACCATGCAGCGGCACATCGACCAAGTCTTTGGCAGCGTGGATAAGGTCTGTGACAAGCTTAACTGGAGCAATGTACAGCGCATTCTGCTCTCGCAGGCGGTGCTGCATGCCGACCGCTTCACCAGCGAGGAGCAACAGGCACTGACCCTCGATCTGGCCAATTTCAAGAAGACTGAAGCACAACAAGCTCTGCAGCTGATCACCGTATGGCGCAGTAACTGGCAGCAGCTGCGTGAACAGCAGCCGCTGTCTGCCAAACGTTTTCCCATCATACTTGTGGTGGATGAGGCAAGTCTTCCTAGTCGTAAAATAGATGTAATGTGTTTGAGACTGGCTCATGTCCTGTCCTGTCTTTGTCTTTGCAATGGTCCGTTCTTAAGAAATGTGAAATCTATCAATACCTCGGAAGAACTTCATCTAATATTAATCTTTTTGTATATGAACAGCGCCTGGACCATATGCACTGGGAGCAGATGATGCCGCGGCAGGAGTTCACGCGCGTGAAGTCGCTGCACAGCCTGTGGCGCCTCTACAGGTGCCACAGGGCGCAGCTGCAGCATGGCTACTACACAGTTAACATCAACCGGCGCGGCATGAGCATCATAAATCCCGATTCAGACTTGGTCAACTCCGGGCGGCGTCTGCGCAGCTTCCTCGAGTATTGGCTGCCGCACTGGCATCACATGTTCGAGACGCTGCCCACCGAGCAGCTGCTCACCGAGAAAGCCTTCAAGGCGGAGTGTTTTGTGTAAGCCAAGTGTGCAGCAAACATTTGCGCTCAGCATAACATAGTTTGATAAATAACTTCTCTTTCAGTTATGCTGGTCATGGCTCCACTTTGCAGTACGTTTCGAGTCGTGTCATTTATCGCAATCGCATCAAGGGTGTCGTCTTTCTCTTTGGCTGTGACTCGACGCGTGTGATGAGCACAGGACTCTACAGTCCGCTGTATGGCGCCCACGATTACTATCACGGCGCACTTTGTCCAACTGTTGTGGGCACCTTGATGCCCGCCCTCGATGGCAACATGGACAACATCTCGACCAATCTGCTGAGTCGCTGGATTGCGCCCGTCGTTGGCAAAGTGACGCCCTGGACGCAAATCGATCGTCAGGCCTGGGTCTCTCAGGGCACCATAAGAGGTGACAACAGACTCCAATAGAGTTTTATGCAGTGACTAATGCAAGCAACTTTATCTCAGCAGCACTAAAGGACAGCAAGATGACTGTGGATCAGATTCCAGACTACCAAATTGGCAGCCTCTGCACGATCCTTGCCAACATCCATCAAGGCAAAGTGGAGCCCAAGATATACAACTATTGCATCTACGTGTCTCGCGGTCTGCCTGCCTGGAATCTGGCAGTTGAGCAGCTGCCATTCCCCAATCCTTAGATATTCGCACTCAACTGATATTAGGCACTTTATTCAATTGGTTGTGGAGCACTATGCAACTGTCTTTAATACTAAGTAAAAGAATGTGAAATGCCACCACGAAAACTGATCTGATAGTTTTTATTACCTCGAAGTACTGAAGTCCATTCAAATAAGTTTACATTATTACCAATAAGTTGTTGTATCTCATGAATTGCATTGATTTCTCTTGCAAACTTTTATCTGTTCAAAAACATCATATTCCTGTGTTGCATTTTTACGAGCAGAGCTTTGAAATTCTGGAGCTAAAATATCAATATTAAGACGTCTTCTTTTGTCATCAGAAAGATTGAGCAATTGACATTGCAACTTTGGAGATTAAAAACATAACTACATGCATAAGTAAAATTACGCCTATTGGGCGATTTTTAATTCTCCCTTAAGGAGAACTCTTAAAAATTAAATGATTCGATTCACCAAGGATTATTCTAATATTTACTCCAACTATTTGGTATTTCAAAATATCATTTCTCATATCCCCACGACAATAATTCCCATTCTTTTACATTTTGCTTATTCTCATCATAAATTTGTTTGCATTTAAAAAGTGCGGATGCGGAGAATGCGAAAAATTCAAATACAACATTTAGAATCGCTTAAGAAAAATGAACCATATTGAATGACAATCAGATGGAATAGAATATCAAAAATGTGCTCTTAACTTACCTTATTTGGGGTGCAAAAGTTGTGTGTAGAATTAGATTAGTTGAGGTTGCGTTTAGGTTTTTGTGTCGTTTGGCACTTGGTTGTTTTTGTTGTTTTGTTTCTTTAGTTCTTGATTAATTTGTAGTTTCTTTTAGTTTTACTTAGACATGATGTTTAATTAATTCTTTGTACAAATTGTTTAGTTAAGCTTATTGGAACATTAACCGTTTTAGTATTGCATTTGATTTTAACATTTTGCTGTCATTTGAAACATGCCAGACTCAATTATGTAATTGTCCTGTGCAGGATACAAAATTAATTAAATTTATTTGTGATTTATTTTCGTGTGATTTAAAGAAAAAATTAAATTTTGTTAGGTGATTTGGTGAACAGTGAAAGGTGAGGTGCTTGAACAGTTAGACAGATTGCTTAGTTATAGTACGAATATAAAAACAATTACATCTTAAGTTCTTTAATTATATACATCTTAAAACTTTAGCGTGCCGTAGACTTAAATCCACCCAATTATTGCACAATAAATATATCAGTTATAAGGGACTTTTTACTTTGGTCAATAAAGTGCTACTATTCAAAATCTTAATTTTTAACAAACCTTTTCTAAGCCTTATGTCTATAACCGAAAAATGATTGGGCAAGCCAAAGCTGCTATAATATTTACCATCTGAATTTATTTCTAGGCTAATGACTTTAATTACGATTTTCTTGAATACTTCTCTGACATCACTAAATTGTTGGCTATAAATATGCTGTGCAATTTGTAACTGTTGATTTGCAGGAGAATAGTCTAGCGAAACGGCAGCAAAAAAGTAATTTTTTGTGAATTTCTTCGCCTGACAGCTGTAAGAAATAGACGTCTTAGTGGCTAAGATATATGTCAGCCATTTAAAGAGGCATCAGCATAACTTCTAAGCTGACAAACTGACAAACTGAAAATCCGATGATCAAGGCCGTGTGTGGAGCGCTGCTTTCGGTGACACTAATAATTATCTATCAATTTGCTGGGTTGCATCCCAGAGCCATTTATTATCCAATAGCTAAGCCGAGCTAAGCAGCGAGAGCTGCGCCCATTTGGGAAGCGTCACTTGGCCGAGAAGTTGGCTGCGAAGTTGGCCAACAGAGCACAGCACAGCACACGCCCTTCTATTTATTTACTTAACTTTTACTCGCATCGTCGTCGTCGCCGTGGTCGTCGTTCAGCTGCTCGTTTTTCTATTGCTCACAAAGGATGAAAGATGGGGTTGGGCCAAGGAAAGAGTTTGGCCCTCAACCTCAACCCTCAATCCACTTGACCTACTAACTGTCTGTCGCATTATGACACACATTTCATTAATTAGGCAACGACGATGGCGACGGCAACAGCAGCGAAAATCTCGGACGACCTTCGGCCCAATGCGGCGTATGCGTAATATTAGCGATTGCTCATCGAATTAGTGTCACTAAATTTGCATGCTTAAATGCGACGCAACGTCAGGCCATGCCACGCCACCACGCCCGCAACACAACAATGTATGTGTGTGTGTATGTGTGTGTGGCATATATTTAAAGGATCGTCCTTTGTCCTTCGACGTGCTAATGTCTCAATGCCGTGCCCGTGTAGCGTTTCCAAGTGTATAAATCATTTTAGTAGTAAACTGAGGTGCATGCCACGCCCCCGCCACACGACCTCACACACACAGAGTCACACACACACACACAGAGGCACACACAAACAGCCTCGCCTCCTGCTGGAGCTTGTAACATGACAGGCGACAGCTTCAGAAACAGGATATTACATAACAGGCGCTGCCTTAACAGCGACCGACATGTAAATGTAAACTGTACGTAACTTTGTGTGCCTTGTATGTGTGTGTGGGTGTGTGTTGGTGTGTGTTGGTGTGTGTGGGTGTGTGTTAGTGTGCTGTGATTGTTGTCCTGATTGCTGTTTTTGTTGTTGTTGTTGTCTATTTGAATTGCAATTGAATTTCTAGCTGCCTTTTTTTATTACACGTCCTTTTTTTGGGTCCATTTTGCAGCAGCTTCGCACACACAGACAGACACACACACACACTGACACACACTCTGTCGCAGTTCACTTACTTTATTCGCTTGGTGCAAGCATCGAAAAATGTTGTGTAAAAAAACTTAAAAAACATTTTTGCAACCTTGAACAAATTTTTGTATTTTATTCTAGTGATTTTTTCATTCGCCTTTTGTGTGATGTTTATTAATATTATTTGATTTAAATATATATGCTTAAAAAATGATTATTTCTTGCTTATTGTTGTTGCAGTTGTTGCCGCTGCTGTTGTTGTTTTTTATTTTTTTTTTAATTTCGTATGCAAAAAATGTGTTACAAATGTTTTGGTTTTAGTTTTGTTTTTGTTTTTGTTGCTGAAACGCTGTGTTAACTTTGGTTAAAATTCTTGTTGTTGTCGACGTTATTTATTATTGTTTATTATTATTATTGTTGTTATTGTTGTTTGTAAATTATTTGATTTCTCTTATTGTTGCTGTTGTTGTTGCTGTTGCTGCTGCTCTCGTTGCTCTTGGTTTGGATTATTCAAATCCATCCGCCGCGTTGCACACACAACAATTCTCTGGCAGAGATAAACTGAGACTGAGTCTGAGACTCGACTCTCGAGACTTTTTGGCTTGCTTTTGTGCCTGGCGTGGCGTGGCGTTCAGTTGCGTGGCGTGGCGTTGCGTCCTCGCGGCAAGGCAGTTGCATCCTTCTGGATGTGCTCAGCCACATCCTGGCCAAGGTAGTCGTGGCCACGCGCCAAAAAGAGAAGCGAACAATGTTGCAAAAGCTGCGCTACTCATTATTGTTGCCGTGGCAGCCGCAGCAGCAGCAGCAGCACAAAAATTCCAATCCAACCGCGCGACAAAAACAACGACAAAAAATCAAACCCAACAAGCAGGAGGCCAAAGGACACAGCCGAAAGGGATATTCGCCCTCGTCCAGAGAGTCGTGGCGAGTCGCGTAGCCTCGCGTCGCCTCGCGTCGAGTCGAGTTGAGCTGAGTGAGAGAAAGAGCGCAACTTTCACCTCTCGCGTGCGTGTCCTCGGACAATATCCTTATTGTTGTTGCTGCCGCTGCCGCTGCCACTGCCGCTATTTCACTTTCAGCCATGTGGCTGTGTGGCAATGTGGCAAGGGCCTCGTCGAGGACCACGAGGACAACAACGCCGAGGGGCCGACGCTTCGCGTCGCATGTGCTACAATGATTCTGCGTTTGTCCGCCCCAAAAAAGCTCCGTGCCTTGTTATTGTGTCCACGCTGAGCACGTGACTCGGCCAGAGCTTTCTTATCACAGTCTACCCCACCGCCCTCGTGGGGGGCGTGTCTCCCACCGCGCTTCTCTCTGTGTTTATTTTTTTATTTGCTGTTTGTGTGCTGAGATTTAGCGCTCTTGGGCCAAAGCTGCGTACCGTGGAAATTCGGCGATAACTCGAGCAGATTTTCACGATTTACATAAAACAGAGATGAGGCAACAATTAAAAACTGAATTTTAAGATATGTCGCCAAATATTGTGTTATTGAGAAATGTTCCTGAGCACATTCAGAAGAATCGTTTCTCATAAGGATTTGCATTTGTAATTATTTAAAAGAAAGGTAGATGTTTTGAATTGATGATGTTTTCAATTTTTGTTGAGACAACATTGAACCAATTTCATCCTTTTTTTTAAAGGGATGATATGAAGAAAACAAAGAACATTGAGTATAAGCCACAGCATCATTCGAATTTTCCCTTTAGTCTGTCAGAGGAATAAAACATGTTATTGTAAGTGTTTCATAGAAACATTTGCATATTTGAATTTGAATATTTGAGATATAAAGGCATGTAGAGAATATAGTTAAATTTCACTTTTTACAGTCTAGAAAAGAAATCCCAATAAGTTGTGAATCAAGAGAGAAGTTAACTATCAGTAGAGACAAATATGAACCATGAAACTATTGTGTTCACTTGTGTGGCAGAATATTTTACAAACTTGTGTTAAATAAAAACCAACCAATTTGGCAATACACCTAGCTTATGTGTTATATTGAACTTCGCTTGTTTCTATTCATTAAATGGCATTTAGTTTATTCTTTACTTGCATTGTACACAAAATACTTAGGAGCTAGAACCTTAAATAACTAGCACGACTCGCGGATGCCTGTTCAACTAATTGTTTTGTACTCCCTGACGGCATCCAGAGCTGTTGTCTAATATCTAGAGTTTCGCATACGAAAATGACTGCACTTAGAGGTAGTTTGTGATTTGTGTTTGTGTGTGTTTTTTTTTGTTTTGTTTTGTTTTGTTGTTGTACGTTGGGGTTTCTCTTTGATTTCAATGCGTTTTGTTTGTTTGTTTTTTTTTGTACAAGTTTTGAACTTCGTATATTGCCCAGTAGCTTCCTTTGAATGCACCAGCAGCAGCTGCTTCTTGGGGCTAGGGAGCTGTGGAGAGGGCCAAAGCTTCCACTGCTTCCTCTAAGCTTTTGCTCCCGCTGCTCCTGCGTTGGGTTTGTGTCTGTGGAAAGTGCGAAAGCTCAGCTGTTGATTTCTTTTACAGTTCCCTCGCTTCGTTACTCACCACAGCTGCGTTGCGATGCGGGCAGTCGGCATGCAAATGGTCCTCGCTGCGGCAGCGATGGCAGCGCTTCGGCTGAGGTCCTTGCGCGCACTCCGAGGCGATGTGGTTGGCGAATTCGCCGCAGTTGTAGCAGCGCATGCGGCGAGTTTTCCGGTTGCTGCAGCGAAAGCAAGTTGGGGCACAGTTAGAGTAAATTGTTGCTCAGTTTCGGGGAATAAACTCAGAATTATTTACTAAACTTAAACTTAAATTTAACCTAAATTTAACTGCAGCAATAACTTCGTTCATTTGTTTTGCCTAAATAACTTGTGAGTTGATTTATGAACTAATTCATTTTGGATGTTCACAATATATATACATATATATGTATATAATTTAATGATTCTAAACGTTTCAGTAACTAATTATTTAGAAATACGTGGTATTTTGTCGTTTAAAATTGTATAAATTTAATATTAAACATTTATTTTTTGTTCAGATAGCTTTAAATGTACTATTTTAGTATCCATTTGGTATTTAAAGATAGCATTAATACTTCTGGGGAATTGCTTAAACTGCCAGATGGACAAACAGACAGACGAATAGATAAACTTGATTACTATGCCTTGAATATTGATGCTGTTCAATTACATTTACATTTTATAGTCAACTGCTACGCCTATAAACATTTTTTAATGGATGCATAAATATGTCGCAGAAGTCACCACCAAAACCATAAAAGATTACATCAAACTATGAACTATGAGTTAAATATAAGAAAAGAAATTATATATAAAGAGGTAATTGTTAGCTACGAGGAATAATAAATAACACCAAAAACAAACTATGAATGAGTTAAATATAAGAAATGAAATTAAATAAAATCAGCTTGAAGACTTCTGTTTCTTTTGCTGCACTTTGTAGCACTAACATTTAATTGTTAGCTGTGAGAAATAATAACACCAAAAACATCAAATATTTCATTTAACTACAAAAGAGTTAAATATAGGAAATGAAATTTAACATAAATTGAGAGCTTGTGTTTGTCTTGCTGCACTTTGTAGCCTAGCATTAAATTGTAAGCTACGAGAGATAGTAAATAACACCAAAAGCATAAAACATTTCATTGAACTACAAAAGAGTTAAATATCTGTTTCTGTTTGACTTGCTGCACTTTGTAGCCGACCATTAAATAACTAACTACATTACAATCTATAGTATACTTTGTATACATAGCATATAGAAGTCCTTGCCTTGAGACTTACATGCGTGGCCTGTAGGTGCTGCCGTGACAATTCTCGCCCTGTCGCCCCGAAACGCGAGTCGCCTCCAAGCCGCGCGCCGTGCGCTGGCACTCGAACTCGACCTCCTCTTGCTCGCCCAAGGAGCGAAAGCCAGCCATTTGAATGACGCTCTGTCGCATGGAGCAAGAGATAGAGTAAGTTATGTATGTGTGTGTGTGTGTGTGTGTGTGTGTATATGGAATATATATTAGTTCACCTGATGCACAAAGACTTCTTGGCCGCCGTCGTTGGGCGTGAGAAAGCCCCAGCCCTTGGCCACGTTGAACCATTTGCATTTGCCCAGACGCACACAGCCGCATTCGTCGCCAGGACTCGCTGTAATGGTAAGAAGACGCCGTGGATTGAGTTCGGGATAGCGATTGCGATAGGGATAGGGAGGAAGTAGTTAGTTTACGGGTTCAATTAAAATATCCTGCGAGCAGACAGGCTGCAGTTGCTGCGTTGTTTTGTTATTCAAATGAGTCGTAGCAGCTGACGAGAGAGAAAAGGCTGCGTGTCCTTGTCCCATTTGCCGCAAGGCAAAAACAACGAACAACAAAAAGAAGCAAAAAAAAAAAAACTCCGTCACCATCTCAAACAGGTTTCGTTGTTGCTATAAGAAATGCTTGAGGAGAGAGTCGCAAAGACGCTGGAGCGGAATAAGGTGATTGAAATGGAGTTGTTCTGCTGCTTCTTCTCACATCTCACATCTCAGATCTAATTTATTTTTGGCTATTCATTGCTTTATCTACGGCATGCGTGAGTTTCATCTACACACACGCACAAACTCACACACTCAGAGCACACTCCCATTCATTTGTTGCGCTCATTCATAATTTCGTTTTTCGTCGCCAGTTGCGTTCCCATTTTCGTCTCGCGCGCTTATCTGTCGTTTGCTTAGGAGTATCTCAAAGATACTCGCTCGCTGCGCTAGCTGATAGCTCTTATCTGAAAATATACGTGCTCTGCAGCAGGGTGGAAACTTATCAACTTTTCTTATTTGTTGCATTTATTGCTTCTTGCTGCTCTGCTCGAGACGTCGGGGAAAGTGAAATGATAACGACAATCGCAGCTCAGCTTAGCACTCAGCACTCAACACACTCTCGAAGTAGAAGTAGAAGTAGAATTTGAAATTGAAATGAGATCTGCTATTAATAAAGCACTTGAAATGAAACTGAAAGAAACTTTGGCTCGTCAGCTATTTGAATTTGTCAAGCATTCTAATTTAGTATTCGGGGGAAAATCTGTTTCCAATTGTCGCGATCTCTAAATAGATTTTAATGGAATCGCTTCGAATTGGATCAGTCTAACCTGCGTAGAATATACTGTGGTTTCAATTACATCTTATTCCCTCTTCGTCTTCTTTTTTAGAGTTTCAATAGCAGTTTTCGAACTGCCTGCGAATGTTGTAAGGTATCTCAATTAGTTGATTGGCATGTAAATGCAGTTGAAGATCTGCGCTTCCATCTGGGTCCCAAAAACAACCACCAAGCATGGCTGAGTGCGCTCCCGAAACGCTGGGAAACTTGTCTATTAACGGTGTTAGCGCTCGATTGTTAAGAAAAGTCGTTCAAGTATAAAAATGGGAAAGAAGCGCCAAAAAAATGAAAACGGGTTTCTCTACAAAATATTTGTAATTCAAAGATGTAAATTAGAGCAGCAGAAAATCATACGAATCGCTCAACCAGAAGTTGAAATGGTCAAGCTGGAAAACGAATTTCCAAGCTGGACAAGCGGGACAACGTCGAGGACAGGGCGGTTAGAATAGTGCAGCAGAATGGACTGCAGTTGAGGGCTGCATGGTGGATGGAGTGCAGGGGTGCTTCTCAGTCCAGGGCAGCGAAGGGAAGGGAGGGGGGGAGTGATGGTGTTTGCGATTTGCGATTTACAAAACGCTTCGAGGGTTGATCGAGGGTTGACCCAGCAGCAAGTATATAGAATTTGCCAATAAAAAAGTCGAATGGCGAAAGCAAAACACAAAATGCGGAAAACAAATCACAAAAAAAAGTTCGAACTACGCAGTACATAAAAAGAGGCAAAACAAAAAACAGAGCTGAGAGAACGAGAGCAGCGATCGCTGTGGCCAATCAGCGGCGAGTCTGATAAGATTTCGTGTTGCGTCGATTCATGTTTTGTTTTTTGTTTTTCGTTTTTCGTTGGCGACATAAACAAAAAGTGAAACTTGTTTTTGGCGTTTCTGTTTTGGATACGCGCTTTGCCGTTAGTGGAGTGAAGTGTGTAGTGTGTAGAGGGGAGTATTGCGAAGGGGGAAGGCAGAGGAGGCTAGTTCTTACCTGGTGAGGAAGAGCTGCTGTTTAAGTCCACTTGAGGATTCTCCATTTCTCTACTTTGTAGTTATTTTGTAGCTGCACTTGAATTAATTAAATTGCGTTTTCTTTTTGTTTCACTCTGACTGCATTTTATGGCTGCAGACAATTTTGATGTTTCACACACGCACACACTGTGGTTGCAGTGGCAGATACACACACAAATACACGCCACACGCCACTAGCAACACGCAGCACGAAGCACGAACTCGTTATCGAAATTGGATGTGAAATTGAAGTCGCTGGAAAAACGCTGCCGCTGCGCACGACGCACTTCGTCAAACTAAACTGCGAGTTGCGTTTTACTATTTCTAGGAAGGCCGAGCAGACGCACAAACACACCCAAACACACACACACACACACACATGCCTAGGGTCACATAGATACAACACGAAGCAGACAGGCCCGAAAATGTGGCTGTATTTTCAAAACAAAATTCAAACGGCGGCCACGACGCACAACACGCAGTGTCCGATGAATGTGAGCATGTGTGTGTGTGTGTGTGTGTGTGAGTGTGTGAGTGTGTGAGTGTGTGTGGAAAAACATTTGAGTCGAGCGAGTGTGGTGAGCATGGAACGTAAGCAGCGTAAGTGTATCTCACAGATACTTTACGTTGTGATCGCATGGCGCTTGTGCGAGAGCGAGCGCGACGCACTCACCATGCGTGCGAGCGAGAGAGCGCGTGCTGTGAGAGAGCCCCTTAGAGAGAGAGAGAGAGAGAGAGAGAGAGAGCGAGGCAGAGAGCAGTTTGGTCGCCCAAATTCTGCGTTTATCTGCGTTTCGAGATACAAATTCCAACTGTACGCACACGAGTCTCGAGCAAGTATCTGTCGCAGGGCTCAGCTCAGGATTAACCGCTGTTCTACGCACTCGCAGCCACTGTTATACCGCGTGCAAGTGCCACTGTTATATACCGACCACACCTATGTACTCACTGCGCGCTTCTGATAGGCTCGACGCGCCTTCTTTATTTTTTATTTGGGGGTTTAAAAAACAATCGCAAATCTATCTGATTGGCGGCGCTCGGCAAAAAAAAAATAGACTAAAAAACTGCACAACACCCCGCACGGCAGGCACACAACACTCACAAACTCTCGCTGAGGAGGACTTGCCACCCCGAAACACGAGACTGTTGCAAGATTATGCACACAAATTGCTAATGTCGCGTGCCACGTTTGCACTTACCCCCGATAGCCCCGATAGCCCGGTGTGTGCCACAGGCGAGGCACTCGGCCTTTGTTGCAGCAGCAGTTGGCGAATTGCTGCATTGTTGTTGTCAGCCAGGCCATGGCTGCAATTTATCATGCCACGTGCCGCTGTGTGGCATGCCAAATTGTCGACCAATGCCACAAAGTGTTCGATGACAGCGCAACCGAGGCGGGGCTCAGCAATAAAACGAACTAAACTCTGTCTGGCTGTGTTTAGATTTTGGACGACGTGGAGTGCAAGGGAACTGAAAAACCTCGGAGAATTATAATTAATGATATTACTGGGAAGATCGCAAAAAGCGCTTCCATAATTCTTTGCAATAAATTCTACCAACTAAATAATTCATCAAATCTAGTTTGTATTAATTAGAATTAACTTTTTAATAATTTATATAACTATATTAAATTACTTAATACTAAATGTTTATTGTATATTTTGAAAAGAACTTTTAATAAATTTCACAATAATGTAAAATTGATTGGCATTTATTTATTTATATTACCAAGTGCTCAACCTGAGTTGCTAAAGAATAATTATTCCTAAAATTTACATCAATAGCATGTGTTTTGGATGAGCATAACATAAACGTTCACTATGCAATCTGCAACTATACTTATAAGTTCAATTAAATTACTGTAGAATATTCACAGATGTTTTTATTTATATTCAAATAAAATATTGGCAAACATCAACAAATCGCTTAATTGGCAAGAACGATATAATTCAGCTAGCATTCTAGTTAGACACACGAGGAGTCAAGTGCCAATGGCACCAAAGAAACGATTGTGAAGGCAAGAAGTCACATAAGTTATCTTACGATTACCTGTGTTGTGTTACCTGCCTGTGGAATACAATACCTAAAATACAATGAGAAAATCCAGAATATGTTTCAGTTGAACCACAATTGAATGAAGAATTGTTGTAGATTGACAGTTTGTGGGATCGAAAAAGATTATCTTTTTTTAACTTATTTAAAAGACAGTTAATAATTATTATTCACAGATATTTGCAGAATGATTTAAAAAAATAAATAGGGAATTTAAATATTTCATTCATTTTCGAAAGCGCAATTAAGACATGTAAATATTTATCGGCAGCAACTCGAAATATTTTCCCAGCTTCGTTTTGCATGTGTGAGCGGCATATGTTTGATTGTTTTTTATGGAATCAGAGCAGAGCACGAGTCCTTGCTGAGAGAGGTCAGGCGAGGGTCAGCCTGATTCTTATCTTTAATAAATGCAAACAACAACAGCAGCGACGACGGCGACGAGAATGAGAGAACAAGCGTTGGCTCAAAGGGGCGCTGTAATCAATATTTCGCCGACAGCCAAGTCCTTTGGTATGCGTCCATGTGTGTGTGTGTGTGTGTGTGAGTCCAGGCTGCGGGCACAATAAGAGAAATGGAAATGGAAAGTGCCCATTAGGGATACGACGTCGAAGCACTCACATGCGCATAATTGGAACAGGATTAACAAGGCGCATGGTGAATGCAATTGCCAGCACGCTGGACAGGCAGCTGGAGGGAGGGGGGTAGGTAGCGAGCGGCCAAAGGACCATTGTCCATTGCATTTCCGGCCCAGAGAAACAGAGGAACAGACAGCAGCGACACAAAGGCAGCAGACGCGCACAAAGGACGCTGGAAAATAATCCGCTTTAAGTAGATGAAAACGTTGCCAAACAAAAATTCGACTCGCGCTATAAATGGGGCAGAATCGAGCCGAAATCTATGCAAAATTCGTAATCACAAAACTGCATGTTGCACAGTGGTTGTTGCAACTACTACAGTCCACCCCCCACCGCACACACGTTTGACCCGCCCCAGCACCTCTAGTTTCCCTCTCGTTTCTCGTGCGATAATCTCGCTTGTGCTCTGCTCTGCTTTGGTTGGTGTCCCTTTTTTATGCCAGAGCGCACACAATTTGCATGTTCAGCAGGAGGCCTGATTATTGTTGCGATTGAGCCACAATAACAGCGAGCATTCAAGTATCCGACTTTTACTCGTGATTGACACGTGATTGATGTTTCCATTTGCCACTGACAGCGCTCAGGGCTCTGAAACTCGGAAAAATGCTCGAAAGGAAAAGGAAACGGAAAATGGGGGCAACTACGAGTTCTCGAACTCTTGTCCTGCGTTTCCCATTAACAGCTCTAGCAATGAACAACAGCTCGGTTCAAGGATGTTGCCTCAGCCTCAGCCTCAACCTCAGCCTCAACCTCAGAACTGTCTTGCTCTTCAATTAGGGGCACTCGAAAGCAATGATAAATGCGAATAGGGGAATTATTTCTTTAAGAACTTCTAACAAGTAAAAACAATTGTTATGATCAATAAAAATGACAGTTGACTTTGACAACTTTTCTACTTTACTGCGTTTGGAAAAGCAAAAGATAAAATTAACAACATACATAATTAATTTCTGCTCTTTGTTGTCATAATAGGTTGCTTTGGTTTATATGAAAACTGATTGAATATCTACTGCTAATATTTAATATATCCTTTTATAATTTTATAGACTACTTTATCAAATACTTGGAGCATAGTAAAATTCGTATAAAGTGCATAATTTTTAAGTACATCAATGAGAGAAGAGAGCTCCTAAAAGTATGCTTTGGATTTTCCACCTGCAAGTGGGTTTCAAGTTCAAACTATGCGTAAACTAGAACTAGAAAATAATTCGAAATTTATTTTATTGCTTTTTTGCGACCTATGCAGATGACATTGCAGTTATTTATAACTCCAACTGTCGCATAGAAGCAGCTCGTGGACTACAGAATTATCTTAATTCTCTTGCAGCTTGGTGTAAACGGTGGAACTTAAAAGTCAATCCGCTCGAAACGACTAATCCCTGTTTCACATTGAAGACACTGATAATGAATACCCCTGAAATCCAGCTTGAGGGAGTTACTTTGGAGCAGCCATCGCATGCCAAATATCTTGGAATTACCCTAGACAAGCGACTTACCTTTGGGCCACATTTAAAAGCCACGGTTAAGAAGTGTAACTTAAGGGTACAGCAACTGCGTTGGCTTACTCATAGACGGAGCACCTTGCCACTTAAATGTAAACGGGCGGTATATGCGCATTGTATCGTACCAATTTGGCTTTACGGAATCCAGATTTGGGGGATCGCAGCCAAATCGAACTACAAACGGATTCAGGTGCTGCAGAACCGAATACTAAGAAATATAACGGACTGTCCCTGGTACGTGCGGGGCACTACCCTCCACAGAGATCTGAAGCTACATACGGTAGAAGAGCAGATTGGGAGGCATACCAGCCGTTATAACGACAAGATTTTAAGACATCGCAGCCTACTAGCCAGGAAGTTACTTCCAGCAAGGCCTTTAAGGCGGCTCAAACGGCAAGGCTTTGCGAAAACAATCAGGCGCCAATAAGGCTGTTATTCATATGTGAAGTCCTCATAATTGTGATGAGGTTTGGATTCATTTTTCATTTTCCATACATGTGTTGTTAAGGTACTATAATTTTGCTGTACAGATTCTATACTTAATAAAATAATAATAATAAAAAAAAAAAAATTTTTATTGCTTTTAATCAGCTTTCGATGCTATCAGAAGTTCAGTCACTTATATTCATTATCGAGAGCTGAACAATTACGTATTTCGAAGTTACTGAAGATTCTAAAGATGAATGTTATTGAGGTGTCTTCTTATACTCACTTCTCTTAAATTATTCAAGTGAAACTCGCCGTTTGATTTAGTATGAAATATTTTGTTTTTATTTATGTCATTTTGTATTAATTGTGGTTTTCATTTAGAGATATTTTTAGAGATATTTTATATAATTAATAGGAATTTAAGTTGCGTTCAAATAATGTTTAATAATTTTTAGATTTACGCATACATATATATAGTCAATTATGGATCATCTTCCCCTCGTCATCGTTATTTCTTCTTTTTGTTTTTGTTTTTTATGTGTATTGTGTTTTTGCATTTGTGGCATAAAAGGTTGAATGACAGAGACATCTGCATTGTGTGTGTAGGTGTGTGTGTGTGTGTTTGTGTGTGTATATCGCTAACATTTTAAATGGATTTCAACAAAATACGATCACTAATTTAAGGTTTTAATTGCAATGTTTTGTTTCCTCCTCGTTTGAATGATGATTGCAAATGAAATTCGCTGCGTTTTTAATTGTGTATGAAAACCAATTTTGTACATTTGTGGATACGAAAACAATGTCAATCAAATAGATATAGATGTATATAATATAATTGTAAGTGATAATGTATATATATATATATATATAAATATGGATAACAAAGGCTCTACATGCACTCTATGTGTACTTAATATATGAATATACAATTGCAGTTGTTAAAGATACAGATTGAGAGATACAGATACAGATACAAATAGAGTTACAAATACAGAGATACATATGGGAAATATTGATTCGCAATAAAAGTTTACATACATATCAAGTATAAGTACTTATCGAATCTATAATGCAATATATTTGGATTTGATTTCTATCATTTGTTTCTCATTTCCGATTTCTCATTTCGTTTTGTTTGTTTGACCTAAATCAGAGTCACTTATAACACTAAGAAGCAGTCATTTATTCTCCATTTAAATTTACGTGTTGTCGTCACTTTTGAATCCTGAAACAGATTTCAATTTACTGTACAAGTTGCGTCTCCTCCCTCTCCTCTCACTACGACTACAAACGTGTGCTATTATAAATATATATTATTAATATATTCTCATATATGTATATCTATAATATATGTTTCTGTATTGAATATATTACAATGCGTTTCGAATGAAATAAAGTACAAAGAACTTAATGCTGTCGTCGTATGAAAAAAGTCCATTTCTAAAATATGTCTCTTCTTCCTTCGTTGCGTTCGTTTTGTAAAATATCTAAAGAGGGCGGGGCAAATGAATGCTATTCATGTTTTCTCCATATTTATTTCTTGTTCTTTTAGCTGTTTTAGAGAGTATATATGTGTGTATGTATTGTATTGTATATATAGTAATTCGTTCAGTCTCAGTCTCACAAATAGGAAAGTATTACTTGCTATTTATTGTATTTTACTTTTCAACATTTTATTTTTCATATTTTTTTATTAAAGAAAAGCGGAAAACTTGCCGAATATTGCACGAAATAACGAAATCACAACCAACAACACATGCTCCAAAATATAATATCGAAAAAAGCAACGAAATCGAACCAAAACAATGAAAAAGAGCGCAAATAAAAAATTCAATTTTGTGTATGTTTTGTTTTTTTTTTTTGTAATTTTGATTATCTTGTTTTTATATTTTCCATGTATGTAGGTCTCCTCCCAAAGCCGCACACTTCGCTTTGCATCGCTATTAGAATTAGATTATTCGTATATATATGTATATATAAATATTGCATATTTATAAATTCATTACATTCTAATTTATTTAGTAGGCTACGATTATCGCTAAATCTTTCTTGCGTCTTTGTATCGAATACAAAAATACAAAATGTGAATTTTGCATAGTCTTAGTCTCAATTAGCGGGCCAGCACGCGCCGCGCCCCCTCATAAAAAACAGCCGCACCAACAAACCCTTTACAAGACGAGCGCACGCTCGAATTACGCATACGCCGCGTGCGCTCCACAGCGCGTGCTCTTGGGAGAAATACTTAAACGTTACGAATTGGTGTTGTTCCTTACAGTTAGAGCTGGTTATTAGCCACAGTACAAGTAAATGTACGTATGTATATGTATGTATGTATATTATAGTAGATATATATATGTATATGTATATGGTACAGATCTAAGATTAGACTTAACGCTAGTCAGCCTCATTAATATTATAAGCTTAAATGTTACGTTTCAATTACTTTAATCAGACAATGACAATTAATTAACTAAGCAATCACTTAACTTAGGACATTGAGAGTAAAAACGAAGACTAATTGAGAGCGTTTTCAATAATTTTGGTAAAGTTTCAAATACGAATTACTTGCTTACGTGTTTCTCTGTTTCTTTCTTGTGGGGTTGTGGGGGAGAATTGTTTCTAATTATGGGTTTGTGTGTGTAAGGCGCAAAAGTAGAGAAAGTTGTTTGATAAATGTTTGCTATATAATATATCTAATATCTCTATAATAATATACGTGTATATATATTATGTATATATGTATATATGCTAGTATATTGTGTAGGGCTCTAATATGTTATGCATATATTTAGTTGTTTATTTAAGATTATGTGGTATTGTGTTTCATAATACAAATACAATTGTAAATGTAAATGTGGACAAATGGAAACAGTCAAAAGCACCGATTTTTCAGCTAAGTTTTTCGTTATTGTTTTGTTTTTTGTTTTTTGTTCATCTTCTTCTTGTTTGTTGTTTTGTAATAATCAATATTAATAATCATAATCGATAATGATAATGATAATCACTACGTGGCTAAGTAATTAATACGCTAAACACTAGACGAATTAGTCGAATTAAGCGGATATCTAATTCTCTACTTCTTAACAGGCCTTCTCAACTTTTGATTCTTCTCTCTCTCTCTCTCTCGCTCTCTAGCGACTATTTACAGTACATATAAATATGTGGTATATATATTCATATATAAAATACGTATATATGCCTCCAACTCTCTGCTCTGCTCAGCTCTCCTACTTCTTGTTGTTCTTATTGCTTTCTGCTCAAAATTTGGAATTGTAAGCAAATTTCTCTCTCTTCTCTCTCTCTCTTTCAGTGCTAACGAAATTCAAATAAGGCAACTTGAATCTAATTGTTTATGTACTATATATGTGTGTGTATGTGTGTAGGTGTGTGTATACTTTTATGCACAAGTGTGTGCGATTTACAACTAAGCGCGCCTAAAAAACTCAAATCAAATTTAAATGCATTTCTCATGTTTCGCATGCTGTTTCTTTGTTACTCGCTTATTATTGACTTTCGTTCATTTATTTTGTTTTCTTGTTGTTGTTGTTGTTGTTATAAACAATGCTTGTTGTTTTGTCGTTTAATATAAAATATTTATCAAAAATAATATGCAGTATTTTTGCTGTTCACTTTGTGGGGAATTCGCCAATTGTTGAGATCGTTTCTTGAGTTGAATTTTGAGTGGATTTGAGGGGGGATTCTCTCTTTTCTTTTCTCGGGGTTGGGGTGGAGGGTGGTTGAGGGGGTTCTGCCTATGTACACTCTAAGAATAATACCGTTATGTATGCTTGTGCTACAGTTCCGTCCGTCTGTCTGTGATCCGTACGCTGCTTAGGCTAAGTTTGCTTGCTCTTCAATTGTGTGTTTTCTTTTTGTAATTGTATTGCACTTTAGTTGCTAAATATAATTTCTCTCTCCCTCGCCCTCTCGCTCGCGCTCTCTACGTGCACTCGATGATCATGGGCTGGTTGGAGGACTCAATGACCGACGGCCGATTCTCCTGCGCCTGCACATGTCCATGCCCATGTCCATGTCCGTGTCCGTGTCCATGTCCGTGTCCGTGTCCATGGGCGAGTCCATGGCCATGCGGATGAGCGTGCATGTGGCCGTGCAGGTAACCAGCGGCCTCCTGCTTCAGCGACTTGGGCGACAGATGGTGACCCGCTGGGCCCAAGTGCTGCAGCTGCTCCACAGGCGGCTGCTGCTGCTGCTGCTGCTGTTGGTTGGCGGTGGTCAGCAGCATGGGCGGCGCCTGCAGCAAGTGTCCGGCGGGCGACTGTGGCTGTTGGGGATGCTGGGGCTGGTGCAGTTGAGGCGGGGGCCCGTTGCTGCCGAGGGGAATGAGGCGAGGCGGCGACTGGCCGCCAGCCAGGTGACGCAGACTCGGGTGCACGGGATGCATGTGCTGCTGCAGCTGCTCGTAGGCCTCGCGCGAGTCCGGCTCCGGCAAGTCTTTGTCTGCAAGCGAACAGTTGGGATGAGCAATCAAACACTGAATCGAGCATCAACTCGAGAACTCACCGAGACACTCCGAGGTGGCGGCCGCCGCCATGGCGAGCTCCTCCTCGAGGTTGTTGGGCTTGCAGCTCGTCGTCTTCCAGTGGGTGCGCAGCCCCGAGGCGCTGATGTACTTCTTGTCGCAGCCCTGGCAGACGTACGGCCGATCGTTGGTGTGCAGCCGCTTGTGCAGCTTGAGGTGCACGAACTGCGTGAACTTCTGGGGGCAGAGATCGCAGGCGTAGGGCTTCTGGCCGCTGTGCAGCCGCAGGTGCGTCTTCAGGTTGGAGGTGCTCGAGAAGCGCTTCTTGCAGATGTCGCACTGATGCGGCTTCTCGCCCGTGTGCACCAGGTGGTGCTTCTGCAGGTGGGCCAACTGGGTGAAGCTCTTGGTGCAGACGTTGCACTTGAACGGCCGCTCGCCGGAGTGCGTGCGCAGATGGACCTTGAGGTTGCTCAGCTGGCCGAAAGTCTTGCAGCAGACGTTGCACTCGTAGTGCATCTTGCCGTCCTTCTTCTTCAGCGGATACGGCAGCGAGCGGTAGCCGCGCGAGGCCAGCGAGTTGGGGCTCAGCGGGCTGCCGCTGCGCGGACACGAGTTGCCGTCGGGACTGAGGCTGCTGGGCGGCGAGATGCGCAGCGGCGACAGCCGCTGCAGCGGCGTCAGCGGCTGCATCAGCGGATGGTTCAGCATCTGGGTGCTGCTCTGCAGCAGATGCAGATTGGAGGCCGACCCGCCGCCACTGGAGGCGTTCGACTGCCGGTCGAAGGGCGAGTGCGAGCTGTGCGGCGGCGAGTGGAACGTCGAGGTGGCTGCGTGCAGCGACTGCGCCCCCGCATAGCCCGCGTAGCCAGCGTAGCTGGGCGAGTGCCCGCCTGGGGAGTAGATGACGTTGTGGTGGTGATGGTGGTGCTGGTGGTGCTGCTGATGCTGGTGCTGGTGGTGCAGGTTGTGCGTGGAGGATGCCGAGGAGGCTGAGGAGGAGGAGGAGGAGGTCGCCGGGGGCGGCGAGCACTCGCCCTTGATCAGCGTCGCGCACTCGCCCTTGATCAGCGTCGCACACGCGCCCTGCTCGACCAGCGGCGTCGCCAGCAGCTCCTGCGACTGGCCCAGGTTCGAGCTGGAGTCGGGACTCACTGCGTTCCCATAGCGCTGCGACTTCTTGTAACTGTACGCCATCTCGGTGGGCGACGTGGGCGGCGGCGTGGCAGCGTTTGCCTGGCGACACGCGTTCGCCGCCGCGGCAGCTGCCTCCAGGCGGTGCTGGCTGGTGAGAATGGTCTCCAGGATGCTCGAGCTGGGCTGCGTGAAGCGCACGTAGCGCTCGCCGGGCAGCGCAGGGGGATCGCTCTCGTAGTAGGGCTTGCTCAGCGGCACGATGGTGCGATTGTGCTCGAGCACAATCACCGTGGAGGAGGCGGGCTGTGGGTTGTTGGCCGGCGCCTCCAGCTGCCCGGCGGACTCCTCGCCCAGCGTGCTGGTCGTGCTGGGCGGGCAGAGTGCGTCCTCAACGACGGCGGCATGCAGCTCGTGCAGCTCCTCGTCCTCGAGGCTGTGGGCGGAGGGCGCGAGGTGCTCGTCGACGTCCTTGAGCGGCTCCTGCTTGACGCAGCTCTTGTTGCTCTTGAACTCGTACTTCAGCGGCATCTTCACCTTGAACTTGCGATACTCGTTCTTGTCCGCCTCCAGCTGCAGCTGCTGTTGAGGAGGCTGCGGTGGCGTCGGGGGCGCTGGCGGCGAGACGCTGTTGGGCTTCTGCGCCTGCGCGATCACCGTCTCCTTGGGGGCAATGGCCTTCTTGGAGCAGTCGAGCACATAGTTGTGCTCGCTCTCGCTGTCGCTGGAGTCCTCGGGCGGCGTCAGACCGTCCTCGTGGCACTCGTTGCTGTGGTAGCCCTCGTCGGAGCGCACCGAACGCACGCTGCCGTCCTGCGGCGTCAGCTGGTGCTCGTAGTGATGATCGGAGACCGCCGACGAGGACGACGTGGCCGCCTCCTTGTCGCAGCCGCCGCCCAGCGGCGAGCGATCCTGTCCGATGATCACGGACGCGTGTCGTCCATGCTGAATGTGCGGATGCAGCGCGTTCGTCGTTCCTCCCACCGAAGTCGCCGCTGACGTCGTCGTGGTGCTCACGTGCGCCGGCGGACTGGCGCGTCGACAGCACTGGGTCGAGGCAGAGACAGAGGAAGGGGCGGAGATGGAGGCAGCGGCAGCTGGCGATGGGGCGGCGCCTGGCAGATGCAGGCCCATCACGTAGGTGATGTGACTGACGGCGACCTCGGCGGGGATTTCGGGCGCAGCGGGCATCACGTAGTGGGGTTTCTTGTGCGGCGGCAGCTCGTCCTCGTCGTCCTCCTCGACGTCGACGTCCTGCTTGCAGGCGCCGAAGATGGTGCGCTCGGGATCGACGTCGTAGCCGAGGCGGCTGGCAAAGTCCTTGCAGTACCAGACCATCAGCTCCTCGTTGGGCAGTATGTCGCGGGTGGTGTAGAAGTAGATGTTCTCCTGGTGCTGACAGGCGACGAGGTTCATCACCTGCAGACTGTACGCGGAGGCCACGTACCGCATCCAGTTGGACTGCGAGCGATCGGAGCCATCCAAGTAATAGTAGTCGTCGTCCTTGAAGATCTGCGGGAGGGGCGAGAGAGCAGAAGCGGGAGGCGTTGAGTAAATTGTCGAGCGTTGAGAGCGACAGCAACAACAACACAGTGAAGAAAGCGCAAGAGAGACAGAGAGAGCTAAGATATGTACAGAGATGAGACAGCGAGTGCAGTGGAAGCCACAGTGAGGCAATAAATTGACAAGTAAAAAGCACTTCCTGCTTATATTGGTTTCTTCGCGTTTGTGTCTGCGCTAAGCACTGATTGAAATATTTGCTATGGTTTGTGTCTCAGCTAAACACAGAAGTGCACAATTAAATTATGAGGAAACCAATATAAGCAGACAAGTGTCCGTTTTACTTTACAAGCCATTTATTCTCTTACTGCAGGCAGAAAAAGATATAGAGAGACAGAGACAGAGAGAGCGAGAGAGTGCGTCACAAATAAAATCAAAGCAAAAGAGGTGGTACCTTAATATTCCCGTAGGTTATGTGGCGTGTTCCCTGCACCTGATTCAAATTCGAATTCGAAATTGTAATTTGGAATTTGAGTTGTATATATCGTATATCGTATATCGGTTATCGTATATCGTATAATAGTAGTAATTGGGTTTATGCACATGAAATTAAAAATTCAGAGAAACCAGTTGGTTAGTCGCCAAATAAAACAAGGTTAATCAAACAAAAGGAAAGCCCAAAATCGTAAGCTGCAGTCGTAAGCGTTAACGTAATAAGTATTCTAGGATATATAAGACGTAGTCGTGCATGCTTACCCGCCAGAAATAACGCGCCTTGTTCTTGTCGTTTGGATAGTTTGAGGTTGGAATGCCTTCGAAAGGGCCAAAGCGCGTGCCACGCGGAATCACGCCGCTGCTCCAAACTCCTTCAGTCTGCAGCGAGTAGAAAAGAGATGGCAAGTTAGTACTGTTACGCTACAGCTACAGCGTAGTGCTGTCTCTATCTCTCTCACCTTTACATTTGGCGTTGAGTAGATCATCGATGACTTGAGCGTCAGGCTGCGCGGCAGCGTCTTGTCCGCCCGATTGGGCAGCCCGCGCTCAGCCTGCACATCGGGCACCAAGTAAACGGCCAGACGTTCAAAGTCCTCCTCACGCATGCGCGTCACATCGTAGTCGCGGCTGCCGTCGGGCGTCAGGCTCCGACTGCGCGACCGGCTGCGACTGCGACTGCGGCTGCGGCTGCGACTGCGCGAGCGACGCAGCAGCTTGGCATGCGGGTGCGCATGCTGTGGATGGTGTGGGATGTGGATGCTGTTGTGGATTCAGATGTGCGTGTGCATGCGCATGTGCATGTGCATGTGGATGCTGTTGCTGTTGCTGATGCTGATTCGGGTGATGCGCATGTGGATGCTGTATGGCTATGTGTTGTTGTTGCTGCTGCTGCTGCTGTTGTTCTTGTTGCTGGCCATTGCCTGACGACGTCGTCTTCATCGTCACTGGCGATTGCTGCGCTGGCGGCTGGCTGCGACGCCGAATGCGGCTGCTGTGGATGCTGATGAAGTCCATGCATGTTGTTTGTGTTCTTGTTCTTCTTTGCTACTTTTTGCTACTGATGTGTTCTAGCTTTCGCTGCTGTTCTTCTTCTTCTTCTTCTTCTTGGTGTTAATGTTGTTACTGTTGTTGTTGTTGTTGGATTGCTTAAACTGCTAGTTGAAGGTTCACTTGATCTGCAAGAGAGAAAGAACGAGAAAGAACGATTGAGTGCGAGCTTTTCACTTTTTGTTTTTTTTTTTGCCTGCCAGAACTATTAATAAATACACACAGTGAGTGAGAGCACGAGAGCGCTTGACAGGCAAAGCTTCGCCCACCACTCAAAAGTGCACTCTCTATATAAAAGGTTTGAGTGTGTGATTGTGTGTGTGATTGTGTGTGTGAGTGTGTGTGTGTGGACTGCAGTGTTGCATTCGTATTTCAATGGCGGCAAAAAGCGTAAGCTTCGCTCTTCGGCTGCTCTTCGTCGCTCGTCGCTCGTCGCTTGTCGTCGCAGTTCAAGATTGCGGCCTTAATGGAGGTTACGCGTTCACGTTCAGGGGCAAATCAGCTGCCCCTCCCCTCCCCCACCCACACAGCCCTTAAGCAATTTTGCTGATTATTGTGAATTATGTTGCAAAAAAAAACCAAGAAAATGTCACTCACTTTTGGCCAACTGCGCTTTGTACTTTCGATTTTTTTTCATGCATTTAAAAAGAGTTTTTGTTTGTTTTATTATTTGTTTTTTTTGGTATGTGCCTCGATTCTGGAATTAATTAATATATTCCTGCTAATTGCGTTGCCGCACTGAATAACATTAATTAATTATTGCTCCGCTTTTGATTTGTTTGTGTTTTTTGTCGCCATATTATTTTAATTTGGTCTTGAATTTGGAATTTTATTTTTATTTCTGCTGCTCTGCTTCGTTGTTGGCACTTTTCGTGCTGCTGGCGAATTACGCATCACTTTCCGTTTCGTTGCTGGTTTTCGTGCTCGCTATATTACGCATACGCCGCGTGCGCCCAGCGAAAAGCAGCCAATTTGTGCATTGCCTCCAAGATGCTATGCTGTTGCTATTAATTTTCAGCTGCAGCGAGTCCTTATAATTTTGGCATAATTTTCTCAACAAATTGCTCAAAGTGCAAGCCGGCGACAACTAAGACGACGACAACGACGACGACGGCGGTAACGACGGTGACGACGGCGATGACGGCGATGACGACGACGACGTCCGACCGCAACGCATTCTCGATTGCACTGAAGCAGCTCGCCAATTCAGTGTCTTCCCGTTGGATTCTCTCTGTATGGCAAATATGTAATGTGTGTATATAGTGTAGTCGTATACTCTATATTTGCCGCTCACACAGCTGCAGCTATGCGGAAATGCACAAAACACTGGCGACGCGGAGCGGACGGCAGGCAAAACAAATAGCGACAGCAGCGCAAAAGGAAAAACAGAAACAGAAACGGAGAACAGAAACGGAGAACCGAAACAGCGACAGCAACAGAACAGAACAGAACAGAATAGAAATTATTAAACTAATGTCGTGCAAAAGTTGCTGAGAACTTGAACGTTCCAACGTTGCGCCCATCGACACAGACGCGCAGCGAGTGAGTGTTCCCACTACTGACCCACATACAAGCGCACGGCATGCAACCGGCAGCAACAGCGGCAGCGTTGAGAGGAGGCGACTGCACGGAGCGGCGCCTGTGCTCAAAGCTCACGCGCTGCACCCAAAAGCCAAAAAGGCAGTGAGAGCGTATCGAAACCCAGTAGCTGTCGCCGTCTACCCGGCATAGTGAATGCACTCACTCACACTCACTCACACTCACTCACTCACACTCACACTCACACTTGCAATCACTCGATTTTGTGGCGCCAACGCAGCGCAGTTTATCGCTCAACTTTTTCGCCGTCTGCCTTCTGTCATTCAAGGGTTGCGCGCTAAAGCTTTGCGGCGAATTGGAATGCGTCGAATTGCACACTGCTGGCCATGTCCACGGTGCTTGGTGGATGCAATCGCTGTCGTTACTTTTCCCTTCTCGTCGCTGTTGTTGTTGCCTGCAGCGCAATCATAAATTTATTGTGCAAGGCTGTGGCGACTGTCGACTCAGCTATCGATGAGTAAAACCAAAGGCAGCCACGTTTGGCAAGCGAGATGCGGCATGGAGCACGCCACAAGTGTGATTGATGTCCCAATAGGCAAGGCCAGCTGCTAAGCCAAGATCCCACAGCACTGAGAGGACAAGAGAGGGCAAGAGGGACGCAAAAGCTTAGAGCATGCAAGCATTATGTAAAGCGTGCTCAACTAATTTTTGGGGTGGCAGGTAGAGCATAAAATTCGCAACTAGCAAAAGTGCTGGTAACAAATCGACAGCTATTTGTGAGCAACAAATTGGTGATGATTCGACTACAGACAGCTAAAGGATCAAACTCAATTATTCAAAATTTTTTTGTAAGATTCAAGCTGATTATATAGAACAATTAGTGTTAACTACTGAAGCATAAATTCGAGTTTATTTGCGATAGTTTAGTAAAAGACATCAAACTTTTATTATGCCCTCTTTTATGTGCAAGAAGTTGACAGCACAATTAATAGTAATAAATCAGCAGTTATTTACAATATCTATCTATTTATGTGCAACCTAAGCTCACACTTATTCCAATTGAATGCCAACTTTAAGCCCTCACCGCACTCTTCAATAAATCAGCATTTTTGCCACAGTTGTTGCCCACTGCGTATACTTAATAAATCGCCAGCCACTTGAAGTATGCGGAACTGCGAGCGATCGGCAATCTAATCAGGCGAAGCGATCGGCCCACTTCTTGTGGTGCTTATGATAAGTGAATATTTGGAATTCGATGACGACTCACCGCTTATTGTTTTCAGTGCATTTTCGTAATACCCAACTGCAGTGTTTTTGTTGCTTGTTGCTTTGTTCGCGCTTCGAGTTCGGGTGAATTGCCGTAACAATATCTGTGAGCTACACGCACGTAGAATGCGAACTGCGGCAGCGTGCAGCATAAATGAGAACTTTGTGCCCAGACAATTGGCAATGGCAATGGCGGCAACAACACGGATGCAAACAGAAGCAGATACAGCTACAGCTACAGATACAGATACAGATGCAGATACAGATACAATATCTGTATCAGCGTCAGTGTCTCTGTCTGTGTCTGCTGCACTTGCACTTGCATTCGATTCTATTTTGATGAGTGCGGAAATGTGCGAATTTATTTTGGCTAGCTAAAAGGTGTGTGCAAGTGTGTGTGTGTGTGTTAGTGTGTGTCTGTGTGTGTATGTGGGCGCCATTAGAAATGCAGACTGTTATTCACTTTTTTTGCAATCTATTTGCATTTCTATATTTATTTTTGGTACTTTCGTTTTTTGTTTTGCTGTTGCTTGGCAGCGCTCCTGTCGATCCGTTCGATACTTTCGCCGGGCAGCCACCAAAATTCGATGGGAAGACGCCAAGCCGAGCGCTGCCGCCTCCAAGCAGCTGCGTTCTATCGCCCAACTCTCTAGGAAGTCGTTAGTCAAGGCAGCGGCGAATACACATCGCACACACTCATTTATTACAGAGATAGTGCGCCGAAAAGCTTTTCGCTATCGCTGTGAAAAATGAAAATAAGCAGCTGCACACACACACATAAACACACACAGAGACGAACAATCTGTGTGTATTAGAAACAAAAAGTAAAAAGCTCAACGCTTTGCGTTTCTAATCATCGCGCAATTGCATTTGAAGGACACGAGACGAGCAGCGTAGGGCGCGCCGAGGGGAAGAGCGAGAGAGAGAGAGAGAGTGAGAGGGATTCGTGGGGGGTGGAGGCGAAATTTGCTTAGAGTTGCGCAGCAAATTAAAAATAAATAAGAGGCACAAACACACGCACAGAAACACACTTGAGCACAGAGACGAACGCATTTCGTGTTTACGACAAAATCGAAAAGTGCAGCGAGTGTTGAGAGACGCATAGCGCACCCTGCAAATGCATTTGCCAACAATAATACGAAATGCTGATTTATATACACCCTACAAACTCATTTAGACAGCTGAGAAGTTTAAGAATTATATTGTGAGCAACTAAAAGAAATACAAAATAAAGTAAATGTTTGCCACTTTCAACTAAAGTTTTCTTGTTGATCAGCTACTTCAAGAAACTGTCATAACTTGACCATTAACCTCATCATATATATCATATATACCCCTCACCTCAATTCGCACAGCTAGAAAACTGTCAAGCGACACGATTCGTCGACGCGCAATGAGTTTAACATTCAACTTGAACGCAGACGACCCGCTGTCGACGTCGTCGTCGCTGTCGCTGTCGTTGACGCTGTCGCTGTCGCTGACGCTGGCGGCGTCATCAACGTCGTCGCGGAGTGCATTTGAATTTTGATAAGCTTTTGCACATTGCGCATACGCCGAGTGTGCTGTGCAGCTAGCAGCTAGCAGCCAGCAGCTATGCGCCCAACGAGATTCGCATCTGCTGCGTCTAGTATAGAGCACACTACAGCTATATATGAATAGATTTCGAAGTATTCATGCAATGCTCATAATAATTTTGTTATTCTAGACTGTGCAAAACTTCCGCAACGTCGTCGTCGTCGTCGTCGTCGTCGTCGTCGTCGTCGCTGTCGCCATGTTGCATCGATCTTTATCAAATTGCAATGGGGAAGCGTTGCGAAACGAATCGCAAACGAAACGAAACGCAACGCAATGCAACTGAACGCAACAACAAAACAAACCAAATGGCGATATTTCGATTCAAGGACAAGTGCGCGATAGGCAACGGGAACTGTACAAACCGCAGCCCATATACTACCTATATACCGGGCATATGGCATGCATATAACTGATAACTACTGCAACAAAAGGCCATAAATTGCCACAGAGACAGAGAGAGACAGACAGAGAGAGACAGAGAGAGCGCAGGGCTCCCCTGGGGTGGCCTTGTAGTCAGTTGTTCGTAGCTATCTAGGAAATCTACGCGTATCTGTTAAGTAGTCTCAATGAATAAACAAATTTTACGATGTATTTATAAGTGCAGTGCAAATATTTGCGTATCAAAGGCGATTCGAAATGGAACTGCGCTCTCGCCTTTCGGGTCACTTTTCGCCAGATTAGAAAATCTCCCCTTGCGCTCTTGCACTCCAGATGATTCAGTTTTGCCACAGTGGAAAAGGAGAGGAGCAAGGGACGTGAGGGGCGAAACTGACTGGAAAACCCACAACAACACTTTGCGGAAGAGCGTGAACAATTCGGTCAAGCTAACGCCAAAGTCACTTGGAACTAGTTTGCGCCCGATTTCAAGGCAATTACAAGGGCAGTTCAAGTTGATTGCCAGCCAGGAGGGGAAAGATAAAGCGACACTTGAGTTTATATAGTACGTGATTCCCGCATTAGAAAGTTTCTTCAACAACAACTATTTTTTATTGCTATCGTAGATACTTGACGACTCCTTGACCATTCCTTAGCTGCTGAGATAGCAAAACTGTTTGTTCTTAATTTTTATTGGTTTGCTATAAAAGACAAACATATTTTGAAGTGCATTTTATACTTGCATAATACTTTTATTATTTTTATTTGTTGATATGTTATAAAAGTGAGAAAATTATGTTTTATCGACACGTTTAATATATATAAATATTTATATTTATTTGCTTATCTTATGAGTGGGCTAAAAAATCCATTTTTGTACATTATATTGTTATCAATTTCATGTTGCTCCAAATGAGTTATTTTTTTTGTTTATTAAATCTTTGTCAATTTCTCCATTGTTATTTTATATTGGCGTAACTAAAACATTTCCCTTCTGCTCATTCTTTATTTCTTTATTTGTTTACAGAATGTGTTTTTTTGGGGTTTGTTTGTTGATCGCGTTGCTAAGTTTAGTGAATAGCGATATTTATTTTAATTAGTGAATTCCGTAGTTTCTGCTTAAATTGTATATTTGCATAGGCATCAGCATCAGCATCAGCTGGACGATAATTTCTATAATTTGTTCTAGATTCTCGTTCTCGATCGCTTTGTCAAGTTGTCAGAAGATTTGCTCGGACGTCTCTAGACTTAATGATCTATGGCGTGTATTTCCATTAAACTATTGACTAGCTGTTGCACTTGCTTAATTGCGGCATAAATTATGATGTTTATGCACACCACAACAGCAACAATAACAGCCACAATAACAATAACAACAATTTGCGAGTACACACAAAAAAGTGTTGGCGGGCGTGAACCAACCCGGAAATGTAAATGCAAATACGGGGAGTGAGATGGGGAGACAGCGAGAGAGAGAGAGAGATGGAGAAAAATAATAGCGAGCGCGACAAATATCTGACAGAATTGTTGTAACGTTTTGAGCACTCGCATTTATTTTATGTGCATGCAAAAACGAAACGAAAACGAGATAAACAAACAGGCCAGGAGGCGGAGGGTTGACGGTTGGGGGTTGGGGCTGGGGCTGGGGTTGTGGGGTTGCATTCAGCTGATAAAATAAAATTGTGTGCTAAGTCACATGTGAGTGTGTGCAATGTAATTGCCAGAGCTTTTGCCAAGCGTAGAGCGCAGGAGGCGAGAGAGGGGGAGACAGCAGTAGCAGCAGCAGCATCATCATCATCATAACCTTGAGTCACAAGACGAGAATGTGCATGCGAACGGAATGCAAAATGTATCTGTATCTACACGTAAAGTATCTCAAACTGTGTGCTGTGCTGTGTGTAGCGATGCGACCAGTTGCACTCATTATCCAACAACAACAACAACAACAGCAACAACTGGTAATTAATATATGCAATTCAAGGACAAAATGCGATTATAATTCAATTTATGCTAATTAAAATGCTGCTATCAAAATGCACACAAAAATGCTGTAAATATTCTGTATCTACACCAGCAGTGAGAGAGCGAGAGAGAGCTAGAGTGAGAGCGAGAGAGGTGAGAGCGAACCATCCTCCTGGTCGGCTGAAGTTGCAGGGACTTGTAAAAGTATTGTTGCGGTTTCGTTGCACTTTAACCTTGAAATTCGCAGCTCACTTTTTTACCGAGCGCATGTGCAATAGTCAAATGCAATGACTCTCGCTCTCTCGCCCCCCTCCCCCCCCTCCGTCCGTCTCTCTCGCTCTCTCTCCCTGTCTCTCTCACTCTCTCTTACTGCCAGTTGCTGCCTCTCTCGTTCGCCCGCTTATCAATTGGCTGTTGCTTTTTTGTTATTGCCCGCATATTAATTAGTTTTGCAGTCGTCGCTGTTTGCCGCTGCCTCACAGTACCAGTTGCAGCCCTTACACAGCCCCCTAGCTTCACTCTTCCCTTCCACCTCTTCGTCCTCACCACCACAGCAGCTACTCAGACGAGTTTTAAACAAAAATTTCATTTTTATTTCAACAATTAAAAGCGAAAGTATATAAAACCCTAACGAGTCAAAACCCAAAACACAAAATGCAAAATGCAAAGTAAAAATACAATTGTTTCTGTTCTGTTTCTGCCTCAGTCGCTCCCTCGCTCAATAAATCAGACCTCGACAACCAGATATATATGTATGTATATGTATATATAGCCGTGTATTATAAGTATAAATAATTAACGATTGCCGCTTCTTTTTAATTAGCCTTTTCTGGCTTCGACGTAGGTCGTCGTAAGTTTTACTTGCCTAATCACAAAATTCAATGCACTGCTCTATGTCGCTTATCAGTTCATTTACTCGCAGTTCTGCACTTCCCCTACCGCCTCTCTTTGTCTCATTGCACTTCTCAGCTGAGTTTTCTTATTGCGCAGTGAAAGTTTTACGTCTATTCGCCCGCAGTTTGATTGCAATGATTGTTTACTCGTTTTGAACAGTGCCGCTTTTTGTCGCTGCTCACACCCAAGTACGCGTACTAAACGTTGCCTGCTTAGATTGCAATTTGTGCAGTTAGAACTGCACTGCGCTGCACTGCAGCGACTGCGGCATATCGATGCAGACAGGCAAGTAGCAAGGCTTCGACCTGAGAAGCATCGTGACTGCCTAGAAATATGCAATAAAAAAGGCACAAAGGCTGCTTCAATCTGCTATTAGCTCAAGTGGCAAATAACATCAGTAAGTGCACAAGAATTTGTTTGATCGATAAGCCTAATAGTTTATCTTATGTAGTTTATAGGTAGTGCAAACAGCAGTCGACTTTGCTCTAAGAATGAATTATAAGTATTTCAGTTCACTTTGTTCAAGTCTGTCGTCTTTAGTTTTGAAATGGAAATGAAATTGGTTTAAATTTTTAATTATTTACAATAATAGCCATAAATTAAATCTTCTTAGTAGACGCTAAATTTAGATTAGTAGTCCCAACTTTTGAATTATAGATATGAAACAGCAGTCGATAAACAAAATATATATGTTATATTTCACGCTCAGTTTGTTCATACTCAAGTCTGTCCTCTTTCATTTTTAAATTGAAATGAAATTGATTTTACAATGTTAATTATTTACAATAGTATCCATAAATAATTGTTCTTCATTACAGATCAGCAGTGCCAACTTTTGAATTATAGATATGTACATACAACTGTGGCTGAAAGCGACGCAAGTTAACAACTGTTGCCACCCACTGCAGCGCGCCCGCAGAGCATTGCATCATGTGGCTAGCGACGCTGGGGTCGCTGAACCCAAAGGTCAAACTGAGCCGCCAGCTGGCAACGGGGAATGACGCAACGACAGCGAGGACTACGAGTGTATGATGTCATGACTACCAGGCAGTTGCGATCTGCATACGCCTGCTGCCAAAAAAGAAAGAAAAATGTGCATAATTCCGTCAGCAATCAATAAGCAGAATTGTTGGGAGCGAGCAGCTGGAGGGGGCAGTGGAGTAAATCTCAGACTGCAGACGGATCTTGGGAGTTGGCGTTGCGGATTAAGTGCATAATCCTGTGGGCGACATTACCTTGACGACACACACAACACAAAACACGGCGCAACAACGAGACCAACAACAGCAGCAGCAACAACAACAAACACGACCTACGACAAAGCGATTGAAAATGCGCATAAATCGAGACAGAGACAGAGCGAGATAGAGCAAGAGAGGAAGAGGGAGGAGAGGGATAGGAAGACAGACAGGAGCGGGAAGCGGCAGCAGACAGTTTTGTATGTAGCCAGCCTTTGGGCTTTGGGCTTTTGGCCGGGAAAAAAGTCAAAGTAAAATTTAGCCAGACAACAGAAAAGGCGAACGACCCTTTTGAGCGCCAGACAGAAGGCGACGCGCGGCGTGGAGACGAGACGAGACGACGCATCAGACGCCGCTGCCATGTTGCCACATAATGTTGGGGCAGGGCCCGCTGCTGCTGCTGCTGCTGCTGCTCATTATCCTTTTCGCTTTTCATACATAAATCGCAATTGCTGCGCTGCCGTTCAATGAACCCGTGTAGCACGTACGTCGTCGCATCGGTCGTCGGCTTCTGCCGGTTGCCGCCGCCGCCGTTGCTGCTGCTGCTGCTGCTGCTGCCTCTTGTATTATACACACCCAATACGGAAAGCGAAACACGCCGAGGAGGACAACGACAGCAAAAGCTGTACACAATGCACAGACGACGCCGACGACGATGACGATGACGCGCTGCACGAAGGTCCTGGGGCCTGGGCCTCGCTTGGGTTGTGGTCTTGACAGTGTGCAGCAGCAGCAGCGACAGCGATGTTGCAGCTCTGCTCGACTCGACGGCGACGGCAACTGCGCTGCAGCAGCGGGCAAGGACCCTGAATGCACCAGCAGCAACATAAAGCGTCGAGGAGGCGCAGGCGCCAGGCACAGAAATTTCACTTTTAATTTTTTGCAAAAGTCCCATTCAGACGCCAAAGCGATGCGACAGCGAGAGCTAGAGCGAGACAACAATAGCAGCCGAGCGAGGCAGCAGCAACGTCTGCTGCCGCTGTTGGCTTTCGGCTTTGTTGTTGTTTGTGTCTGGCAGGACATTTACTGGCTGCGTATTTCGGAAGGTTATTGAACTGCCATCGACAGCAAACTTTCACAGGATTGGTGCGCTAGGACATGGTTAGCTCAGCGTCAGCGTTCGCTCGACGTTCGCTTAAGTGTTCGAAAAGCAAAAGTCTCGCATTGCAAATTGACTTACCGCTTGCTTTGTTGTTTTTTGTTTTTTATTATATTTTTTTTGCTAGTTTTGCTGGTTTATGGTTTCCTTGTTTCCTTGCTTATTGCACTATGAGTGTGAATGATGAAAGTCCGCAGTTCAGTCTCAGGCTCTCTCAAGTATTGGCCAAGATGCATTTTAAACGCGACTTGAAGAAACTGATGATGGCGAAGAGATCGCGAAAATAGATACGATGAAAGTTGTGTTGTGTCCTACGCCCGTTGGAGCACATTGTGTACCGACGATATATGTATATACTATATATATATGTATATATATATATATATGTATATGTATGTATATACAGTGAGAGAAGAGCCTTAGCTTACACTTATGTTAATCGATTTGCACGCAACATTTCATTTTATTTAATTTATTGGTTGTCGATCGAGCTGAACACATTTGTGGTACTTATTTTTTACTGACTAGAATTTACAACATTTTTACTTATATACTTTTTAATTATTATTATTATTTTTATTGTTTTTGTTTTTCTCGTGATGTTGTTGTTGTTGTCGTGTCGTCCACGCGACGCGGCTGCTACGCCTGCCAGACATGACCTGCCCAACGCGCTAACATCCCGAGTCAGGACTGAAGCGGCTGCCGATTCAGCAGTTGCCACTTTGGCCTGCCGCACACAGTTAGCTGCCGCAGTTGCTGTCGCCGCTGCAGTCGTCGTCGTCGTTGACTGCGGCGTCGAGTGCAGACAGTAAACAAGCAGCCACCAGGGGGCGAGGTCAGAAGGGGGCAGCTGCCACTTGCACTTGGCATGAGCTGAACTCGCACAACAATAACAATAAGAATAACAACAGCGAAAGCAAGGGCGGCGTCCGTCGAGAGTCGAGAGTGGAGAGTCGCGAGTCGCGTCTCGTCTGCAAAAGGGGCAGCTACCCCTGAGTGGCAAGCTTGCAGCGCTGCACTGCGACATGCAACAGCGACAGCCACTGAGACGATTTGCGGCAGACGTCTTGTTGGGCTAGGTCTAGACGTCCAAATTCAATAGCCAATAATTAACTAAGCAAAGGACAGTTGGCCTAGGTCTAAGTCTTGGCTACACTGCGCCAAACGCTGCAGCACCTGGCGGAAGTGCCGAAGTTCGCGGGTGTTACCCAACACTGTTTGCGCTGCGATTAGATTACGAGCTAGCTATTTTTATCGCACTAGTCACAGCCAATCAAATTGTCTCTTATCTGGCTCCCCAAACACAACAACAAGGTCAACTTTGTTGCGTAGCTTCTGCGCTTTTCTCTCAGTGCACTGCAAAGCTCTCGCTCTCTGCCTCGCTCTCGCACTCTCTGTGCGAATTGCATTCGCTCTCTGGGTGCAACTGGGGGTGACTTTGCCCTGCGACACTGTTGACAATGAACTACAACCGGAAGTGTTCACATCGGCATTATGCAAACTGCCAAAGCACTCAAAGCTCACCACCGAAAGCTAGTCGAGACTAGATGCGACTCGATGCTCTATTCATAAAAATTTAAACACGTTTCAAGTGCTCAAAACAACGGTAAAACAAAAGACGCCGCAGAAGAAGCAGCACTAGAAGTCGAGGCTGAAGCTATCCATAAGCGAGCTGCCAACAGTATGTTGACTATTAAATACTCTCGGTAAGTTATTAAATAATTTAAATAATGTATGTGGTATAATGTACTGTTCACTGCTCAACAAAATGTGTAGACTCTTCGCTAGAGTAGACCAAAGAATTCGAAGTCGAAGAGGAGGCCAAAGCAATTCATAAAATAAATACAGTTAGAGCATTTGCGCTTAATAAAAAAAGGCATTTTGTCATTGTCAAATTACAATTAGTGGAGCTGGGCGTGGCGGGGCGTTGGACGTTGAGCGTTGAGTTCGTGGATCGCATAACGTAATGTGGCTGATGGCAATTACGAATGCGCGACACGTTAATGAGCATAACAACAACAACAACAAAGGTAAAATTGGACAAAGCAACAAAAGAGCTAGCCCCCCAAAAAAAGAATTAAATAGAATAGTTGGGAAACAAAAAGAGTGCGCGTCGGCGACTTTTTTATCAGCGCCGCGAGCTCAGTCAATGTCACAGTCAATGCACAAAAGGAGGCGCAACAACAACAACAGCCACAATAATGCCTGCACATTTACAGCTAAACAGCAAACGCCACACGCGATAGTGTCGAAACACAACAACTACACAAAAGCGACAAGAGCAGCAGCAGCAACAGCAGCAACAATAACAACATGACACAGAACCTGTCGCTGCAAAGTTCAACAAAAGCACCGACGCGTCGCTGTCGACGAAGAACACAGAACGACACCGAAAAGCCGAAGTCGCTGCTCAAGTTGGACCCGAAGTCGTCGTCGCCTCGGCCTCAGCCTCGGCGCATGCGCTTGCGCTCTCAGCGAAACGAGCACACACGAAGCCGAGCCGTGCTCTGGCTCTCGGGCTTGCGTTCGCTCTCTGGCAGTGCGTGCGTGTGGTGTTGTTGTTGTTGTTGGTTTGGTTATAACGCGCTTGAGTAGGTCGGTCATTGAACTGGCGAACTTGTTTTCTTTTCAAATGCGCCTCTTCGCGCCGTCGTGTCGCATCGCAGAGCAGCGCAGCGCAGCACAGCGTCGCGACGCTTCGCTCGGCGTCTTTGTGTCCGCGTGTCTTTCATTTCGTTCTTTTGCCTTTTGCATGGCCATTGCACACTTTCTTCCTGGTGAGCAACTGAGCGCGCGCTCTCTCTCTCTCTCTCTCTCTTAAAGCCACCTGTGCACTGCATTGCAGTGCACTCTCTTTGCAATCGGCGTTCTCTTCGGTGCAATTGAAGCTGTGACTGGCATGACTTGCATGTCTGTGGTGCACACGAGCAATGCGTGGCAAGTGCATGTCAAAGATATGCTGCAAGAGTGGCAGCAACAATTCTAATTGCACCAGCAGCAGCAGCAGCAAGAAAGCAAAAGGCAACCGTGCAGCCGTTCAGCTTGCGGCAGTGTCAATAACCCCTTCAAGTTGACTGTGTGGCTGCGGCCAAAAGCAAAAGAGTAAGAGTGATTTGATTCCCTTTTCATGACGTGACGGCGCGGCGTTGCAGCCTTAGAAACAAGCTGCTGACTGGCTGGATGGCTGTTGCATGCTGCAAGAACTTGCTTGCGAAGTGCAAGAACCTCGCCACACACACCACACGCCACGAGCATTTGCCAGTTGAACGCCCTTTTCACGGCAAATGATTCCCAGTTGCAGCGATGCCACGGCTCGAGAGTTGCCTGTACCTGCCCCAACTCAGGCCCACCTCCCCTTCGTGACTCTTCCTCACTCTCTTTCTCGCTCCCTGACTCCGTCTCTCACTAGGCAGCAGGATGGCCACTAAATTGCAGAGTTGAACTGGTTTGCTACGCTCAAGCGGCAGATTCACTTTTTTTCTGTGCTGCGCCCTTGCTCCATCATCATTCTAATGCTGCAGCTATACTCCTGGCTGCCTCGCTGCCTCGCGTGTTGCCGTCTCGCTCGCGCCCACAAATGAAAATGAAAACCGTTGGCAGGCTACGTTAAAGAGTTCGTTGCCTAAGTCTTTTGTTTGCTCGCGCAGTCATTGAACTCTGTGCGTCGACTTCACACTACGCGCCCCCAAAAAGAAGTGTGGCATGCCTGCCGCCGTCAACAAGCCGACGAGTCAAGGTCTAACCAAGTGTGTGTGCCTCATTTAAATTGCAAAATCAACAACGACAACACCTGCCACGCCCCCTGAGCTCTATTCGAAATCAATTCCAATTGCAGTCCCAGCGCGTCAACAGGTGGCAACTGCGTCTTTGGCCAGCTGCAGCTAATGACCTTGATACTGAAATTGAGCTTTGTTTTGTTATATTTGCATTTTGCTTTTGTGCTTTTCTGCTTTTGCTTTTGCGTTTGCTATCTTTGCTTTTGCGTTTGCTTTATTCATTCATCTCAAGCGTCGACGCCACGTTTCGATTTCATTTCGAATTTGTTTTTGTTTAGATAATATATCACAAGGTGTCGTTGTTGTTGTTGCTGTTGTTACGACTCGCGAGTCATTTAAAGTCAAAGTCAAGGTTTTTCTGCCTTACGTCGCCAATTATTTTCGCGTCTCTCGCTCCCCACACTCGCTCTTCTTATATACCAACTGAATATAGTATTTATATATATATATATATATATACATATATATTTGTTGTTGTTACTGCTGTTGTTATTGTGGCGTGTTTGCCCATTTGTTGTTGCCGTTTATTTGCTTAAGGCCAGAAACTGGTTTTGTCTAATTATTTGAGTCTTTGTTGCTCATTTCGCTAGCTCTTATTGTTGTTTGCGATTATTAAAAATACAATATACGTATATTTTATTTGTTATTCGTTATACTATACTACATTACCAGCTATCTAATGAAATGCTCAACTCAGACTTGTGGTCGCTGACTCAAGCCCCGAAAGACTGCAAGACTGAAAGTAGTCTCGTCTTCTTTCTTTCCTTCTTTCACTCTTTCCTGTTTATTTTTCATAAATTTCGCATAAATTCGCGTTAAGAACGTTCAACTAGCCTGACATTAATTAATCACTTCTTCGCCACAATACTCTTCAACAGCACAGCGTCGTTGTATTCGGTTTTACCTTGAAACTCGTTTGGGATGGGTTCAGTTGTTGTTTTTCGAAGACGATTATATAATCATTATGCATTATGCATAACTCACACTAGAAAGTCTTCGGCGACAGCTAGAAAGATGCGAGCTTCAAGGCGGAATACTTTCAATACACAATCATCATCCTCATCATCATCATCATCATGGTTAAATTTAAACGCACTTATCTCCACTTTTGTTTAATTGACAAGTCATAATTTGCTGGCCATTCTGCTTTCTAGAAATGCTTAAATTAAAATTCAGGAATCAGCGTCCAATAATAATTAACAACTTTGACGGCATTTTGCAGCTGTAGCATGTCGAACAATCAAAGTGAATAATTCAATTAAAGTAGCTTATGCAATTTGTTTACCGCTTTCTATTTAATCGCATACTTAGTATTCAATTAATTCGCTTTATTCTTTTCGGGCTTGCGATTATGTAAGACCGTTCTTAAGCAGTGACCAGGAAGTCCCGGGGGCCTCTCGGTGGCTCAGTCTTCCTAGTCTAGACATCGAACAATTAAACTCTGATCTGCAGCTCTGATGTAAGCCACAACATCATCATTAATCGCATCACAGTGCGGGCATGAATAAAAAACAGTACGAATGTGAGTACAAGTCATTGTCAGTTCCATTTTAATCAATTGCCGACAGTTGTTAGCCGAGCTTTCAGCGGAATTGATAGTTGGCCATAACTATCAGCATTGCCATATACTGAACTGAGTGCATAAACAACGATTGTCTACCTGCCAAACTATCTTTTTATTTACATAACTGACTATCTTTCTACTCAAGGCTTAGCTAGTTATTTCTGCACATTATTATTGTCAATATTTCATATAGTAATCTATCTATCTCTTTTATTTTATTTTTTATACTACTAACCTTTATTTATTTTATTACTACACAAACTAATTAAAGAATTCAAACCCTAATCTCTTATATATTTTAAAGTTTCTTTTGCCGGCAATATTCTTTGAACTATTCTTTCTACTACATTCGTTGCTTGCTCCAAAGTAGTTGGAAAGCTTTCGGGGCTGAACTTTCGGGAATTGCCGAAAAGCTTCTTGAGGAATTTTTGGGTTAGCTTATAAATAAGTTGACCACAAATAATTGCAATTAATGCGAAAAGTAAGACTCACCATTTTCATTGTTTAAATGCATATCCGTATTGCGGATTTTTTACTGCTTCTGCTTCTGCTGTTGTTGTTGTTGTTGATGATGCTGCTGTTAATTTTATATCCATTACGCAATTAATCCAAATGCTGTTTGCTTGTTGTTACATTAAACACTTGTTGCTGTTGCACATCTTTTGCACTTGAATTTAATTTTGAACTGATTGCCCAATTGATTTGTGGCTGCTTTTGATGGGACTTGTGATAACGCGATACTCGTCACTTAAGAGCCAAGTCTTATCAATCTGCTCTCAATGAACGAAACGATTTGTTGCACCTTTTACTATTGTTGCTGTTGTTGGTTGTTGTTGCACTAGAACTTTGTACGTTGTGTTGAGTTTAGAACTGTTTTGGATATCGCCGTAATTTGCACTTGTGTGTTCTGGTTGTTGTGTTGCTGTTGCTGTTTCTGTTGCGAGTGTGTTGCGTGTGTGTTCCGTGTGTGTTTTGCTGCTGCGTCTTCTAAAAGCATTGAAAAAACGTAACGCGTGCTGCTTACGAAACCATGTCTCGATCGTTTTGTTGCTTACGGGAAACTGAACTACGGATGAGTCGCGGTTCGACTTCAATGTCGAAACGACAGCAGCGTCGCATTAGAGGCTTCTGAAAGCAGCACCAGCACCAGCAGCGACTGAGCAGAGGCAGAGGCAGCGCAGATAGCATTTCATTACACGATACACGCACACACACAAACTCTGTATAACCACAGAGCAGACAGACACTCAGCCAGCTCGCTGCTTTCTACTCTTCTTTCTCTTCGCACGCACACAGCCGCAGTCGCAGTCGCAGCTCAGGTGTCTCAGGTTCTTGATCACACACACACACACGAGCGCACATACACGCACGTTCGCTGCCGGCGTCGCTCTGCCGCTGCCTCCTTTTTACATTGAGCGCAGCGCGCCGAACTCGTCATCGGTATCTCTTCGGCTTTGCCTGTCTCTGTGTGGCTGTCTGTGTGCGTGTATGTGTGTGGTGAGCGCAACAGGCCAGAACTTTCATTCAAGGTGAGCTCTTTGGCATTGGCCTCACTTGTTGTTGTTTGTTGCCTCTCTTCTGCTCGCGCACGTTCTCTTCGTGTATGTGTGCTTTTTCGCAATAGTTCTAAACGCCTCTAACACACGCCATCGCACCACGCCAACGTGAGTGCAAATTGAGCGTGAGAGCGTAAAATTACAACATTTTCAAGGCTTGCTCAGCAGCACAGCTAACAGCAGCAGCGACGGCGACAGCGCCAGCAGCGCTTTAGCATTGATCTTGGCGCTCATTTGTTGGACTCTTCTAACAAGTTTAGAATCTGCGCAAGCCAAGCGCGACCAACCGCCACTTGTTCTCAATTCTCTTAACCCGTTTCAACCACACATACATATACACACACACACACACACACACACACACACACCGAGTGATAGAGCTGTATTTGCTGGCTGTAATTGCAGGCATCGCGTCGCGTCTCGTCGCGCTCTCGCCCACTCTCTGCCCAGGTGAATACTTGTGAATGCTTGTACTCGGCACTCACAATTGCATGTAATTGGACATCGCTCTTGTTGTTGCAGTGTTTGTTTGTTTTGGCGTATTAAATTTCATGATGCTATAATTGCATATTGTAATAGGCGAACGTCTCAACTCAACTCAACTCAACTCCACACAACACAATACAACACGACTCGAGTCTCAGTCGCACTCGCAGACGCAGTTGTTGTTGTCATTTTAACTGCTCGTTTGCCCAAAATGGAACTGCCAAGCAGTAATTATAAATAGCTACAAAATAAACAAACACATCACAAATAAATCTTTTATAATATTTAAATATATTTTAAATGTACATAAATAAGCTGCTATGATTGATATTTACTGCAATATCATCAAACAGCAAATATAGAAATAATTCAATTTTTAGCACTAGTCAACAAAGTTAATAATAAGAATTTTAGAAAGGGAATTTAACATACTAAATTCTAGCAGAAGATTATAAAATTACCATATGAGCACTTCAAAAAACATTATGAGTAATCTATTAATCTATTGTTGAGATTCACATCATTCACAAAAAATGTTCAGCTATGAAGAAGTTGAACTAACTTATCATAGAGTCTTATGCAGAAAATTCACCAAAGTCCTAAGTGAAAGGAATTCTACTTTCAAAACGACATGATTGCCACAGAAATTGATCAAGCTGACAATAATACGTTAATTACTTTAAAATTATGTGAAACAATATTTTCTTGGTAGCTATAAATTTTACATTATAAACAGCTACTGATTAATCTTTGTATATTAATCATTCTGCACTATAATCAAAAATATCCATCGAGCGGCGAAAAAGAATGTTGCCTAGGAATCCATAGTATTAGTTCATCAAGTAAACAACATAATGCTGACTTTCTAAATATAGAACCCAAGCATTGTTTAACTGAAAGTAAGAAAAGCAAGAGCTTAGCTTAAAAGAACAAAAACTTAACACAAAATAATAAAAAAAGAAGAAGAAAAAAACGAAATGCGCAGATTGCGTAATAAAAGCTAAAAGGTATTTACCTGGTTACAGGTAAAGACTTCCGCTGGCCGCTCGCACTCAAAGTGGCAGCAACAGTAGTGGTAGTAAATGGGGGAATGGGGGAACTGGGGGTTAAAAAACAATAGAACAAATAAATGCCAAATCATTATTTACAGCAAAAGGCATTAAGAGGCAACTAATTGAAAATGGCATTTACATAACTAAAATGTAATTAATAAAGGGAGCTCACTCAATAAGCTGCGGGCTCTCCGCCAATTGACAGTTGGATGTTGCCGGTTGGAAGCTGGCAACTTGGTAAGATAATCAATATTTTTAGCATTAAGTCAACCTTGAACTCTGCTAGCATTTGCTGAGGTGTCAGCTGAAGAGGACTTAAGAGAAGGCGGAAAGGGGGAAGCAAATCAAAAAGGCACGCACAATAAATCAGTTGGTGGGCGATCAGCAGATCAGCGGATCAGCAAAAGTTTGGCCTATGGACGCTGGCCAAAAAGTCATTAGCTTTGCAGCCATTTACTATCATTTTCTATAAATAACAATTGAGGCATACACACGTTGCTTGATTCGTTCGTCTACCTCTAATGAACAATGGAGGCGAAAAGAACATAGAACAGAACACCGAACACCGAACACAAAATAATAATAAAAAGACACGCTCAAGAAACTTGGGAATTGTGGTCATTAGAACCTTTTGCTGCCATGCTGGTCGTGAGGCACATAGAAAGCAAAAACGCTCCAACGCGGGGTCAATAAATTGTTGAACAAATACAAAAAATGATGAGAAAAAAGCCGCCCAAAAAAGGCAACACGAGCATTCGACTTGGACTTGGACGTGGATGTGGGCATGGGCATAATTATAATATTTGGTAAATAAATCATCATTAAGTCGCAACTCTTCGCGCTGTCATGGCTGATGACTGGAAGACTGAGGTTCGTCACAGGAAGACTTTGAATTGAATAAGCAAGAGTGACTTCGATGGCCAGAAACTATTGCGTTTTAAATAAATGCTTATGCAAGATTCCCCAGCTTCTACCAGATTGCCCAGATTTGGCAAACAAGTTTAGCATAATTGAAAGTAGAAAATCAATATTGAGAACTAATATAGAGAAAACCAAATAAAATGCGTGCCAGCCACAAGTGCGTTTTAGGCCTGTTCACATTCATGCCTGTATTATTTAACACCTATACACACACACACACACAAAAGGAGACAGCTAAAGAGCTAAAGAGAGAGAGAAAGAGAGAGAGAGGAGAGCTGTGCAATCGTCTGCTTTTATGGCTCTTTCGCTTGTCGTCTGCTTTTTCGGCAGTCCCCAAACAATCGTCTCATTTCTTTTCATTCCATTTCATTTCATTTCGTTTCGTTACGTTTCGTTTTGGGCCAAGTTTATTTCAAGCTCACGCATCCAGCGATCGTTAAGAGTATCTTTTTTCTTCGTTTCATTCTTTTCGGCTGTTGTTGTTTTGGTAACAAGTTCAATGACTTCTTGCAACCAAAATTGTTGTTGTACTCGAATCGTTTCGGTTTCTGTTTTGTGTTCGGGGCGCACATTTCATTTCATTTCTTTTTTATACATATATATTTTGTTTTTTTTTTTTGGTTCTTCTTCGCACTTTTGTGTTCTGCTTCTTCGTCTTTTGCTTCTTCTTCCTCTTCAGTGGGTTGTTGTTGTTTTCATTTTTTTATACGTTCGTTTTCATTGCTGGAGTTCATTGGCCAGCAGCAGCAGCAGCAGCAGCAACAGAAAGAGCACCAAGCGAGCCACACTTCAATAAATAAATGATGGTAGAACAACTACAACAACAATAACAACAACACTAGAAACATTAGCAACAAAGGGGACTACAACAAGAAGAAGAAGAATAACAACAAGAACACTGTTCTCTAAGTGCTGCCCAACTGGCCATAAATATGCTTTTTATTTATTACATTTAATCAAAAGAAATTCAAATATGATTTCTGCTACCTGCCAAGTTCGTTGCCTGAGTCTTTTGTTTGCGACGTGTCAATCCGCGATTGATTGTGATTGATTACATGGATTAAGCAATCATTTTTTCTCTCGTTTCCTAAATTATTTTGCATGACAATTCAAAATTGTCAATGCCGACCGCAATGTGAAGCAGCAGGAAGAGCAGTTCAAGTTCGTTGCCTAAGTCTTTCGATTGTACGCACAACAAATGAAATCAAAACCAATCAAAGTTGGCTTCTGGTTGTTATTAATCATGCAATTCCATTGCAACTAAACCCTGGTATTTGCGTTCAACAATTGCTGCCAAAAAACCAACAAAAGAAATTCAGCCAACCACAAATCTTAACCCCAATCTAAGCAGAATGTTTGTTGGTGTAATTGTTGTTGCACTGCCAAATGTGGTTGCAATTGTTTGTTTGTTTTCTGTGTGCTGGTCTTAATGGTCACTCATCAAATCTCCAAGTGAGCAACCTGCCACATCAGCCACCGTCGTGTTGTTGTTGCTGCCATCAATTACAGCGTATCACTGCCAACTGCAGTTTGGGCCTTGTTTAAGTGGAGCAGCAAGAGCGAGAGGGAGACAGAGAGAGAGAGAGAGCGGGGGGATTGTTGATTATGCAGCAGAGTTGCAGCTGCAGCCAACAGCTTGCCACTCAGTCGGGGGCGCGAAAGGTGCTAAACACACGCGCCAATTTTGCGGTAAAAGCTGTCACCTCACCTCATACACACACACACACACACACAGAGGCGTCGAGATTGATGGTCGAGTCTGTGATGGTTCTAAGCGCGCTTCGGTGTCGGGAAGTCGCGTTGTCTCCAGATCGCCGTTGTTGTTGTTGTGATTGTTATTATCTATGTGCCAAACCTGATTTACTTCATGATTATGTTTGAAAAATTAGGTTAGGAGCAATGAACTTGCCATTCGTCAGCTGAAGCTGAAGCTGAAGTCGAAGCCGAAGTTGAATCTCAAGCTGAAGCTGAAGCTGCGAAGCTGCAGACAACAAAGTGAATGTGTTGTTGCCAATTGTTGGCAGAGTGTGCGTGTCTCTGGAGTTCGTTGGTTGTTTGCGTTAGTAATAAACACCTGCAGAGGGACGACAGCCGACAGTTGAGAGCAGAGAGTCCAGAGTTGAGCGTTGCTTAGAATTGTGCTGGCGCGATTTTTGAAAGTTATCGCAATCAATCTGCAAGCCGCTTTCGAGTGCAATCAGCAAACGCTGCTACAGCAAGGGGCAGCCAGTTGTGGCAGCATTCGACTTCGAGTCGCAGTCGCAGACATTGGAATTCACTCTTTTCCGCAACGAAATGAAAAATGTGTGCTAAGCCAATGACCGACAGAAGCAGCAGCAACCGACAACAGCAACCAACAACAGCAACCAGAAGCAACAACAACCGACAACAGCAACAACAACAATGCAAACAACGGCGCGGCCAACGCACACAACAGCAAAGTTAACTGTTTTTCTGCTAACACACACACACAGACAGCTATTGAGTATTTGCAACTTGGCGAGAGACTTGCGCGAGACAGAGAGAGAGCGAGAGAGAGAGACAAGTGTCTTGCTGGAACGCTGCTGATGTTGTTGTTGTCGATGTCTTTAGCTTTGGCTTTGGCTTTGGAGTTTTGTGCCGTTCCCGTTCTGCACGTCTTCGAGTGGTTTGTCAATCCGCCAACAGTCGACAAACAGCCAACAGCCACAGCCAACGACCTACGCCAGTCGCTGTCTCCCCCTCTCGCTACTCCCACTCCTAATATTCATTGTTTTGATTATTACGGAGTGAGAACTCTACACAGATTCTGCAGATGCTCTACATTTGCATGCTTCAAGTGCAATTAAAATGCAAGAAGCTAACGGTAATGTACTGCCAAAGACGTAATGCCTATCATCATGTCATGTGCCACATGTTGCACATGGCGCAACAGTCTGCCTGCCTGCCTTCCAGTCTGCACTTCCCTCAATGCAAACAGACAAATTCAAGTAGACACTGTAACGGTCGCCAAGTGTCTCCGATGCTGAACTTTGAAGCTGCCAGTGACAGGTCCTTGTCATAGGACGCTTCAAAATGTAACAAGAGTTCTACTAAAACTCAAGTTGATATACTTTCCAAAATATTTTACTCGACTGCTTAATTTCTGCGATTATCTTGCTGTCCTTCGAAACTAGGTCAATACTGGTTTACTTGATTTTTATTGTCTCTGGCAACGATTTCGAGACCGATGGCAAATGTGCTTCATAGTCCATCTATCAACTGCGAGCATCATACACTACTTGAAACCCGAAACCTGATCGATGCCCATGCGACGCTTGGAGCTGCTTGTACTTTGAAGTAGCCACTAATTTGGCTAATGCCGCGTCTCCTACTGGTTTTCGCCTAGACGCTCAACTATTGAGAGCTGTGCGAAAACTCAAACTGGTTCTTGTACAAAATTCCTCTAAGATTCTTTATTTATGGCTTGATTAATTGATTATGTTGAATAAGATGAAGATTGCTGAATATTCGCCTAAGTTACTTAATATCTCCATTTACTTTACACCCCAATTGAAGATGAAGTTCATGCTTGAAATTACGCATTTTCAAATAAATTAAAGAATACAGATTATTACGATCAAGTTACAATGTAATGCTTATACTATTTAACAGCTATAAATATATTCAAAAATATATTTTTGGCTTAATCAATTATTTTGAAACTTTTTAATGCATTACAGTTTAACTCTGTCTCTAGCCTGTAATTAAAAAGTAAAAATTATTTATTATAATACATTTCTAATACCACACAAAGTTTCATGTTCACACTAATGAGTTCCTCATAATCTCATTTATAGAGCATTGTCATGATTCGGTATATTCCAAATTCAATCGTTCTTTTTGTATTTATTTATTTATGACTTTGACTTGTTGGTGCAGGTTGTTTGGCAGTTTGGACGGTTATTTGGACGTTTGGTTCGTCTGGCACTTTGGCTGATCGAATCAGTTTTGCCTGAGGGGGCTGGCAACACTTGATAACTGTAACAATGAACTCTTAAGCTGTTGACGCTCTTGTTTGGCTCGCAAGAACGCGACAACGCAGAGCGAAGACAACTAGACTAATGCTGATTGATTGATCGCTGTCTGGAGTGACTCGAGTGCACGAAAATAACTGTGCAAAATTGCTCAAAGCTGAGCGGATACAGGAGGCAGCATGTGTGAGTGTGGGAGTCGCCAAGAGTGAGCAGTTGGCTTGCATAATTATGAACCGTTAGAAACTCGCGTCTCGCGCGCATATCCTGGAAGCAGAAGCGAACGCTCCCACGCTCTTAGTGCCGAGTGCCGAGTGCTGCTGTAATTACCTCTCGCGTCGCGTCGCGTTGCGTTAACTGTAAACTGCGCAACAAAAGGATTTCGATTTCCTACCACCGAGTGACAGCAGGCAAAAGGATCTCGAGGATCTCCTCGGGGCTCACCTGACGAAATCAAAAGCGTTCACAGTTAGCGCGCTGCAACCTGAGTTCCCCTTTCGCCTCGAAAGCGACAAGAGCACAGAAGGCGGAGGAGGGGAAGCGCGGGAGTCCTGATCATAATCGCTGCAGCAATCGACGCATCTGTCGGCGCTGCCTTTTTTCCTGGGTTTTCCTTTTTTTATTCCTTCATTTCATTCTTGGGGTTGTTACCAGACAAATAAATTTCCCATTGCGCGCGAAAATTCTCGAGTTTTTTATGGGTTTTTTATTGTGTTCTACCTATAAACACGAAGGCAGCGAGCGCTAGCGGTAGCTGCAGCAACTTATAATTATGTAATTTTAGCCCATTCGATTTGATTCGAATTCGGGATAAGGAATTGAAATCGGGAGCGGAAAGCGGAGAGTGTCAGCCTTGTGGTTTCTTTTGATTACTGACCGAGTTTTTCTCACTGAAACAACGCAACGGAAGTGACCTGGAAAAGCGTCCTCGTTTCAAATGCCCAACTGGGCTAAGGGAGAAGGATGTGTGCTCCACTTCAGAGCGGAACTAGTGACCTCGTTAAAGGCAGCTCAAACGTCATTGATAAGCCACGAATTTGAAGTCCAAACAGCGCATTCGTCATGCGTGTTTATGAGAGCTCGAAGCGAAAATTCCAACGCTGCTCTGTTGTCGCATTTCTCGAGTCGCTTTTTTATGTCCTTTCCCGTTGGCCGACCTCATAAATATGACAGATGATTTACGAGCTGCGTTCCGGTCTCGAGCATTTTCCAGGGATCTCAGTTGGCCGCAGTGACGCAACTTTTCGTCACGATCGGCAGGTCAGTTAGGCACCAAAACCCTCCGCTATGAGGTGTTATTGTTTTGCATTTGCCGGCCGAGCAGAGAGACAGAGAGGCAGAGAGAGAGAGAGAGAGGGCGAAACATTGACACGCGCATTTTGCGGCACGGATAAAGAACAACGTAACACACAACGCACACATAAAAACAGTTCAAGGACTCGCCATACTCATAACTTTCTCCGTTTTATTATTCAGCCTCCTCTCGATTTTTTTAAGAAGGTTGCGGTCATATTTTTTCAAGAACTGTTTGCTCTCAGGTAGAAACAGAATTTGTGCGAAAAGAACGGCAAACGAGCAAAATGTTGTTGTTCTGTTTGTTTGTTTGTTTTTTTCCTTTTCTCTGCCAATTATTGCATTGGCCCATTATGAAATGACAGCAGTACACGAGATGCGCCATTATGACTTGGCTTGGCTTACGTGCGGAATGTGCTAAACGTTTATGTAAAATTCAAGCACAATTACCTTGGCTTAGGGTGCGAGAAGAACTGTTGTGATTGTGTTCGATTTGAAATCGCACGATGATTCTTGCTTTTGCTTTTGGATAATCAAACAGAAAATACTCAGTTACTTTCGGTTATTTCATCGTTTAAGTGCAAATAAAATTAATATTTATACGCAGTAACATCCATTGAATAAATCTAAAAACGCTTAGAACTTCACTGAATTATGAACATGCGTCTAAATGGCATTTTGCGATTCTAAGTAGTTCCATAGAATTCCATTGAAAAGAGTTTGAGTAACATAAATTAAATTTCAATTGAAATCGGTTAATAGACTGAGACTATTATGCAAAATCAAAGACGCTCCCGCTAGAATAATAGATAAAAAGCCAACGATTTAAGTATATCGTTAGGCATTTATAATTTACAATTACAAATTGAACAATTTCTTTCTGTAAACTTGACTTTTTCTTGCTTCGGTAATTAGCTGTAATAATTATTATAATTAATGAATTTGCCAAATTCAGCCAGACTGAATAGAGTTCTCAGTGAGCACACCTACATCTATTTCCTGCACTCGTTGCCATCGCAAAGATTAGTCATTGTTGTATTGGGAATCGGCTTTACACTGTGCATAATACAATTGATTGATTTCCGCATCGAGATCTCATCGACAATCAGCCTCCAATAACAAAAAAGTGCCCCCCTCTGAGCCAGGCAGAAGCTGAAAAGAAAGCAAGACCGGCAGCAGCCCCCTTTTGGGCGAACAGCCTCAGCAAATACTCGAATTATTCGCATATGAATACGCGGCGTGAGTAAGATTATATTGGAGAGGAGAGACACACCTACAAGCGACGCCGCGAAGCCGCAAATCCGCGACTTCCAGCTGCCGAATTCGCTGTGTTTGTTTGCCCAACTCATTCGACATAATTCAACTGAGTATACAAGTAATTTGTAGCCCCATTGGCCAACGCTGACGTCGACGTCGGTCAGTCAGGCGGCGGCTACTGTGCGTGAATCAAAGTGATTCACTTCACTTTTCAACAACAGCAGCGTCGTCGAAAAGCCCCCAAAAAATAACCAAGTCAAGAGCGACATCGCGAGAGAGTTAAAGCGACGCTTGAGGCGAGAGTGTTTCACAAACACACACATCCAAAGATATATAAGTATATAGTGTGTGCGTGTGTGTGTGTGGAAGATGTAAAGAACGTTGTGCGCACTCTTTTCCATTTCATTTTCGTCTCTTGGCCAAAAAAAAGGAACAATAAACAAACAAAAATTGAGGCTGGCAGCAGGTCAACAAACTCATCTCCAAGCCACGTTGTCGCTGTGCTTTTTTCGGCCAGTGCGTGAGCAGGGGAGCGGCAAGGGGCAAAGGCAAGGGGCAGCGTGGCAAAGGCAGGAGGGGGGGGCCCAACTGACTGACAGACAGATTGCTGGCGGGGCAAGTGGCGAGGCAAGCCCAGTGAGTTGGCGCTTGTTTGTAACAGAGCATACATTGTTGTTGTTGTTCTTGTTGTTGTTGTTGACTGTTTCATTATATTGTGTGTGTATATATTTGAATTTTGTGCGTTCGTTGAACTCACAGTCGCAGCTCGTGTCGCGTTGAGCAACAGCAGTAGCAGCAGCAACAGCGTCTTCATTTTAATTTCGGGGCTGATGTAAAACGAAAGACTTAGACAACGAACTTGACGGACGCGCCCGCTGTCAGTTCGATGGAATCGTCATTTGCCTACCCCTTACCGCTACCGTGCCAAAACGACACCACGCACATTACCAGGAACTGTCCACTAATAGTCGTGTCCTGCGTCCTGCGTCCTGTTTCTTGGTCAACCCTTTAACGGGTCGCACGTAGCGTGAATTTATGGCTTTACGACTTCAACACAACGCAACGCAGCAGTGCTGGCGTGTCCTTGCTTTAATTAAACCATTGTCCGGGCAGGCTGCCATTTCCGGAGCCGCCAAATGGGCAAATCCTGCAGCCCTTGAGCGCGCAGTGAGCGCAAGGAAATCGACAACATGTGCGCCGCTCGAGAAAATTGATATTTTCTTGCTCAAAACATTTTCACGCAATCAAGCGGCAGCAAAAATCTCACGCGGATCCTCAATCAAACGACGCGGCGTGGCAGGAGGAGGGGGAAGACGACAGGGGCAGGAGAAGAGTTAGGGGTAGGCAGCAACGGTTAACTGAGAGTCGAGAATCCTTGCCAGCGTCAGGTGCGGTTGCTTTACCTGCTGACTACCGATGGCTGCAGACTGCTGCTTGCTTTTCGTATTCAAATAAAGCAACTCATGCCGGCAGGTAGCCAGGAGTATTCTGTCTAATCCTTGCTCAATCAGTCAGTCGGCGACGTTGGCAGAAATCTCATTTTCGTCAGAATGAAAATATACTTCTCAAGCGGATCAAAACGAAAGGATTACGGTAAAAATCCTGCTGTCGTTGAGTTCTTGTTGTTGTTCTTCTTGTTGTTATTGCTGCCGTCTATTGTTTGCGTGTTTATGTTCACTCTATTGTCTGTTGTCGTTCAGCAGCAGCGGCATCAATGCTTGTAGGCGGGCGGAACTGAACGTCGCGTCGTCTCAGCCTCCGACGAGGCGATTGCTTCATTTGGTAGTTGGGAATTGCGAGAAATGGAAAGGAGCAACTGCTTGACAGCCCACGGCAACAACTGCAGCAACAACTGCGGCAACATAGCGGTTTTTCTCACTTTATTTCCACTTTTTTTCTCTTTATTATATTCTTATTTAAATTTTATTTCTCGGCTGGCGACAGGAAACTCGTTTTTTAGCGAGCAACTGAGTGTGTGGTGTGATCACTTCTCAGCCTCTCGGCTCTTGCCTCTTGTCGCTGGCTGTTATGTCAAAGGATGTCTACACACCGTCATTGTGCGCGTATTGTGTTGCATAACTGTAAATGCAAAACAGATCTCTCTCTCCCTTTCTCTCTCTCCCTCTCTCTCTCTCTCTCTCTCTCTCAGTATCTCCCCGCCAACACTCGAATGCGCTGTGTGTGTGTGATAACAGTTGGCTCTAATGTGGAAGCAAACTACTTTGTGCCTCTTGCATTTATGACGACGAGCCAGCGGAAATCAATTATGAATGGATTGCTGCCGCTGTCGGGGGCAGCTGCCGCTTGAGCCGTTGAATTGGTGTCAAAGGATTGCAGCACCGTTAGGTCAGAGCATCAGCAGGAGAGGCAGCTGCTTGACAGGCCGCGCAAGACGCGTATTTCTCCGCATTTACATACGCCAAGGATATGTTCAATTGAAGCCATTATCTGAGCGCCCTCCGCTGTGGATGTTTAAAGAATATCAGGTGGCTAAAGATATCCTTATACATCAGTCTTTATATATTGTGAACATATTGTTTTTTATTCACTTCTTAGCACTTGACAAATCAGTTAATTATAAATATGAAGACAAGTTTAAAATACACTTTAATCAATTTTACTCGTTTTATTTTAATATATTCTGAAGTAATTCTTCTTTTCACTTTAAAAACACCACCATTAGAAAAGCTTAAAACACAATATAGTCTATTTTACTCCTTGCAATTTAGAATAATTATTGGACAAAATATCCACATAATTGATTTAGATACTAATGTCATAAGTCTAGGTACTCGACTATACTCATCTACTCATTGATAACAGCAGAAGTTTATTGTACGACGAGTTAAATGTAGTCTGATTATGCTAATTTCATAATTTAAGAAACTCCCCTTTACTCTACACTCATTCATTCAAAAACAAAAAGATCAGCGCACAACGAGTTCAGTGTAGTTCCATTGTTCTTATGACTACTAGTCGCTTGTTTTAAATAGAACTTAGTCAGCGCTTGTCGCATATGCGGGATGGCAAATTAAAAATAAATCTTGAAACATTCCACAGCGAACGCTTTTAATTTTGCTATTATTCATCTAGCGCTCAATAAATAAATTAATAACAATAGCATAGCGAAATATCAATTGGATTAGCGGAGTCCGCCCCAAATTGCGCAATTTCATCGGTTATGTTTAACAGTTATAGAAAAAGCAAAGATCATAGCTAAAGAGTCCATCATTATAATTGTCTATTTCGAAGCGTGACAAAATTATTATTCCTTCTGCAAGAGCATTGAATGTTTGTTGCGCCTGTCAAAAAGTAACGAACTTATAATATTTACGATCTCCAGTTTGGATCGTGAGTGGTTCAATAAATTCGAGATTGACACGAAGAGGCCGTAAAAGTGAAATACTTGAGAGAATCTTAAACAGCCCAGCCCAGAACATAGAACACAGAACAGACTAGACTGCTCTTCCGATGAGTTTGTTCCTTAGCCCATATAGCAGGGTATATCGGATATAGGAGCAATAAAACTGTGTGAGCTAAAGCCACAACTTTTACCTTTAATATCCATTTGGAATGGCATCAATTATAGACGCTATTTAATTGTAGTTTCGTCTATTATTTGCATATTCCACACGCGCCCGAGAACGTTTTCAGATTGATATAACAATCGCGATGCTGAATCTAAAATGCTAATCGAATCTGTGCGATCGTAGAACTTTGATTAATGGCATTTGCCAATTTGAGATGGTTTATTATGATGTGGCTCTATGTATCGCATTTCCATAAATTCTAGCTAGCACTACTCTAACTAAGACTCACTCACTCTCACACTCATACTCGCATTCACACTTGCAGACATACGAGTATTCAAATTTATGCATGAATTCTCACACAATAGAGCCGAGCCGAATGAGTTCTTTGAACTCCGGCAGTTCAGAGCTGCGACTATATCTCTTATGTCTTCATAGCTTAGCTTAGCCACCTCTATTTCCCCCAAAAACTACCAAAAAAAAGTAAAAAGAAAACGAAATAACAACATGACATAAAAGCAAAAAAAAGTCTAACAAAAAATTATTTAAAAAAAGCTAGAAAAGTTCATTCGCCTCACAAACAGACAAATTAGAAAAATTAATACGCTGCTGGCCCCCACGTAGCTGCCCCCGTCTCCCTCCTCGCCCTCTTTCTCCATCGCCACCTTCATATACCCTCAACAGTTCCCCAATAAAGCCACGCAGCGAAGTGCGTCAAGTTTTTGTTTTTTTTATTTTTGGTTTTATGTAAGACGGCGGGCTGAGAATGTAACAAACAAACGGCGAGCTCTGAACTTTTGGGGTTCTTTTTCTGGCAGTTCATTGACCACAAACAATAAGACACGACAGCAACACCAACAACAACAACAGCGCGATGCAGGCAACTTCAATGTGAACTTTAACACAAAAGTTGTTGGCTAGAATTTTGAAAGAGGCAAGCAGCGCGAAGCGAGAAGCGAGCAACGTTAGAAGTTAGAGGCTGCCAACAGAATTACTCAACTCAGCGAGGCAGATTTTTTTGCGAGGCAGCCAGCTCCTCTTGGCACTCGGTCATACTTTCAAATTGCAGTTGCAGCAGCCGCAGCAACAACAGCTTAGCCAGAAAGAAAGGCTTTCTTTTAGCCGCAGCCTGGCTGGCTAAAACTGCAAAACTGGTTGCCATTGCCGATTGCCGTTTGCCGTTGCCATTGCCAGAAAGAGATTCGCGCTATAGCCAATGAAAGTATCTCGCCTTGGTTACACTCTCTTGGCCAAGTTGTTGTTGCCCATTCGGCTGCCGCGAAGAATGTTTCTGCTTAGATTTTTCTTGTGGCGCTGCGACGTCGCCGCGTTGCGGAAATGTTTATCTACATCTTTGCCACAGTCGCGTCTCGTCTCGTCTCCCGCTACCAGTCTCCCGGCTTTTCTGCAGTTCAAGCGAGTGCGTTGAACTTGCCATGGAAGAGGCATACATATACATGAACAAAGTGGAGTAACAACCACACAGCAACAAGAACAACACGCTCGAGCCGAAGCTCAAGCCGAAGCCGAAGTCACAGCCGAAACTGAAGCCATCGTCTGACTGTGCCGAAAGAAATGAAAATAATTACCGAAGTCGAGCTTGCCGAGCTCCCTTCGCAGCTCGACAAACTGTGATTGAAACTCCACACACGCATGTGCCTCAGCGTCGACTCCAAACCGTGGAGCAGGTTTGAAACTCCATTCGAGTCGAGTCAAGTCGAGTCGACTCCACTTGCGGCCATTACATTTGTTACAGATTTCGGCTGAGCGATAAAAATGATCATCAAATGCTATTACGATTGCATCGCCGACCGAGGATCATTTGGGCAGCATGCGAGGAGCCGCAATTTACTTTATTCTGCTCGCACATCACGCTGAGAATTCTAATGGCATTCACGGCCCAACTACGAGTACTCACACTCACTCACTCGCACTCACACACTCGCACTCATGGACAATCTAGGTCTTGGCATGCCAAACAATTTATTGCGGTTGCCCGATCGCAGCTCAGCGATAACACAGCAACAACGACAACGACAGTTGTGGCGTCGAATCGTCAAATCTTTAGGGCTCTTTAGTTATTTTAATGAAGTACTTGCAGTGCGATTATTAAGTAATAATCATGTGCCATAATAATCGACTCTTCCATTACAAATTACAGTGCACTTTTTGACAACGTATAAGCTGCAGTTTCAAGATATTAGTGTTTCTTTCTAACTACTATAAAGCGTGAATCACAAATGATGCAAGAAACAATTCTCTACGTGATTCATATTCCTTGAATTCTAGCAAATATTATATGAAGCTTTAAGCATTATATTTAAGAAACATTTTTAACTACTCTATAGTGAATAATTGCGTAACAAATTAACATTTATTTATTAGTTTCTAAATATTTATAACCAATTTGTCAATAATCAATTTTATATTAAACAAAAGAAACAAAACATAGAATTTATCTTATGGCACGAAACAATATTATTAACAAATAGTGTACTATTTTTATTGCTTGTTTCAAATGTACATATAATTTAATGCACTAAACAAGATTAGTAAATGCATATTTACATCTTGTTTTCATTACAGAACCAAGTGATTTAGCGATGTACTGATTTGTAAATATAAATAAAATAATATAATAGTCTAGATTAATACTATCCATAAGAAAAGTCAAATTGCTAGTAATATATAATACTGATTTTTCAAAAGAAAGCTAAACCAAATTATGCGTTATATTCATAATTCGATGATAGATCTTTCTAAAAATACAAGTCACAAAAATGCTTCACAATTTAAACGACTTTTTCATCACTGTGAATTTGCGAATTTGATTTTTTTGCTGATAAGTGTTGGAAATCTTTCTAAGAAATTAAAATTGCTGCTGTTGTTTGTACAACTCGAATTTAAATCATGTGTCAAAATTAGTTGTTGACATTTTTTGTAGAGTTGCGCAAATTGGTTTTGCAATTCCAGAGGGCAGAAGACAACACAGCACAGCACACCACAACAGTTAAGCGCAAATGCTATTGTTAGGCAAACGTGTTGGCCCATTTAAGTGGGGAATACCGCACGCTCCAAGCACAACAAGAAAGAGCAGAAGCGGAGTTAGTCGGAGTGGCAGCCACAGCTCTAGCTACAGCAGCTCCAGCTACAGCTGGAGAATTTGTTTACAATTCGCGTATAGTTCAGTCACATTTGGCCCTAATCAAAGCAGAACAGATTGCAGGTCGCTGACTCACAAGCGACTTCGGCGGAGAACAAGCGTTGCTTTTATGCGTTGTCGTGTCATGGTCAAAATTTCCATAACTTCAAAACAACTCACTCCAGTGAGTAAACGGTGTGTGTGCTTGTGTGTTTTTGCGATTACACTTTCGTCACTGCAGCCAGCAGCGACTGCTGTTAGCCTAATTATACAATTCTCGATACCGATTCCAATGAAAAGAAACTCTGTCAAAAATAAAAGACTCGCTTCTTTGCTTCTTCGTCTTCGACTTCGCCTTCGCTTTTTGCGTAAACAAGATGACTCAGCCGCTTCGGGATTGGGCCAGTCAATGTGGAGACTGCGGGGACTGTGGGGAGGCATTCAGTTATCAGCCCGGCAGGTGATCGCTGCATAAAGAGGGGGGATGCGGGAGAAAGGGGACAACTTGGCCCATAGAAGTCGTTGACTCTGACGCGTTTACACGCCAAATTATTACAGATGAAAAACGAACTCGAACTCGGACTCAAGCTCAAGCTCGCCAGGTTCAACGACCGTTTTTGTAACATGGCCAAAAAGAAAGACACAAAAAGCAACGTTGATGGCGTTGATGATGATAATAAACACTTGGAACAGAACCTTTGGCGAATAAGAACGGGCCGCGCATAAAGGCGGGCGATGAAATGGCCAAGAAGTCTTTTTTCGAGCTGAGCAACAACTTTCACCAATTTGTTTTGCTTTCGCGGTTCTTTCTGGCAGCAAACACGACGACAACGACAACGACATCGTCGACGACAACGACAACAATTGGCTGGCTGTCAGTGCGCCAAAAGCGTCAATCCGATCCGATCAACCATCAATATATATTGGCGAGTTTGCCTTAGAACTCATTTGCTTTTTGGCCTACCAAATTTGTCGCTTCTAATAACTTTCCCATTAAAAGCTAATAAAGCCGCTTGCAACTTCCGCTCAGACAGCGAGCCGAGCCGGAAAAGTCGCGCATTTGATTAGCAGCCACAAAGACAAATACACACACGCTCTATGTGGCACAACAGAACGTCACGTTCTTGGCCATGCCACACAGCCACAGCCACAGCCACAGCTACGACTATTACTATTCCCCACTCCCTGTCTCTTTTTGGGCCAACGTTCGCTAATCAAATGTGCCTGCGCCTCTCTCCGTCTCCCTCGCTTGTGTGCCATCTTTGCTTCTTGCGTTCTTCCAGAAGCCTCCGCTTTGTAGCGGTTAACTTACGGTACTTTTCGTTTTCATTGCACGTCAGCGCGAGAATGTTTAGCCTAGATTCGAGCGCAGGTTCGTTGAACTGAACTGGCTTCGACTTCGACTTCGTTTGTGCTTTGACTTCGTATGCGTTCGCATTCGCGTTCGTGTGCGCGTTCGTGGCTTCGGCTGCGACGTCTTCAACTTGCCGCTGCAAGTTCTGGCAAGTTCGTTGCCTAAGTCTTTCGTTTGGGCGTTGGCAAAGAGTTCGCTGCGCACTCAGATTCGCATCGGATTCGCAATATTTGGCCAGCTTATGATTAGGCAACCCATTTGCCAGCCCAAATCCCACATAGATCGCAGCATCGCGTCCAGCATCGAGAACAACAGCAAATGGCCAAACAGCAATCGGTACAATGGCCGCGAGTCACCTCCAAGCTGCCAAGCAGCCTCAAGTTGTCCAAGCAAAAAAAAAAGCAGCAATGCAGCTGAGCAGCAACTGCAGTTAAAGCCAATGACCGCAAGTAACTTACATTTGAAAAATGTGTGCAAAAGCACAGCGAAAGGAGCTGCCACAGCCACAGCCACAGCGCAGCAGAGAGGAGACAGAGAGAGAGAGAGAGAGAGAGAGAGCAAAGAACAAAGGAGACAGATAAGATAAGTGAGCGGGAGGAGACGAGAACAGAGAATTCGAGTGGAACTGAGTGGCGTTTACTCTCACACGGCCACAGATGCAGTCGAGTGGATTGGAGAGACGTGCCGCTGCATTTTGCAGAATATAACAGTACCTCGACTCGACTCGGCGGTAGCTTGCCTCGCGATTCTGCAACAGCAACAATAATTCTGCAATGCTTGCTGCACTCTGCTGCTGCCAAAGATGAAACCGGTCTAAGAAATATTTCCAAGAAAATTATTGAGGGAAAGGCGCAATGCGAAGCTCTGTCTCCGATGACTCTGACTATGGCTAAAATCTGTTCTGTTCTGTGCTGTTCTCTTGTCTTTGGATTGCAATTGCTATTGCTGTTGCTGTTGCTGTTGCAGTTGCAATTGTTGTGGCCGCGCCGCAGAGACTAAAGTTCTCAGCAACATTCTCCTATTCTCCTCATAATAGCTGCGAAAGGCATTTCAAGCTGCAGACCATTTTAATATAATTATAAAATACATTTCAGACAATCTACAATTTATGGCATTCACTTGGATTCTTTTAGACGGGGTCAAGCAACTCGCCAGTATCCAGAAAACTATCCTATTAACGCCATCAAGAATTTATTCCGCACTAAATTAACTGTATATTAGTTTAATTTTTAAAATTATTAAATTCATTAATATTAAAAGCCTTTTTTCTTTTATACAGGCGTAGAATTCAATCACGGCCAACAAAAATCACAAATAATTTTAATGCTATGGCTTAACTATAAATCAGTGATTAAAATTGCTTGAAATTATCTCTATTTCAGCTTTCAGCTTTGTCAAAAAGCTAAATATTCTTATTGCCCTTGAATCTGAAATTGTAAATATATCTTTTCGCACCTTTAAAACTTCTCAAATATGACCTCCCATTCTGTATTTTATCATATGTTTGACTTCTTATTCTGTAACTATAATTAATTCTGGAGATATGTTGCAAGTACTCAATGATCTTTTGGCATCGCCTAAAAATGCCTCAGTCGTTTTCCCATTACGATTGGAGTCACAGCACAAATTGCATTCCATAGATCAATTGACCACAAAATTTGCAATGCTTTTGTGAGTCCCGAATGGCTGTGAACTTGCAACTTCTGTTCGATTGTGCTGCTTGTGGCGAGCATCAAAACAACAATTGAATACTGTGCATCAAATTGAAAATTAACGTCACAATATTTTTCATGGCAACTCAATAAAGCGTCGACTGGGATCGCGTTGCACGTTGCCCAAAACTGCTCGCTGTCATTACGTCGAGTATGAACAACCATAACTGCAATAGCAACACAACAGCAACAACAACAGAATCGGCACTAAAAATTCTAACCACAAACAGCAGTCGAGAGACAACAACATAACGTTGCACAAAATGGGCAAAAGAACAGCAACAACAACATGGAAACAACAAAAACAAAAAAAATAAAAGAAAAAAGAATTCCCAGTGACCTAATTCTGCACTCGGTTGCTGCAATCGTAGTTATTGTATTTGTTGCCGCTATTGATGTTGTTGTTATTTCTGTTGTTGTTGCTGTGGCTGTTGCTGTTGCTGTCATCGCCATCGTAGCTGTTGTTAGATTTAGTTGGCCTTTTTATACCCTAGCCCATGGACAAAGTTCCACAAATCTTCTATCAAAAATGCAACAAATAGTAAAAAGGCAAAAGCCAGCAAAAAGCAAGATTCACATTGAAATATAATTTGCTAGATGTAGATATATAGTTATAATATTTTGTTACTTATATAGCGAAAGTACTTACATTATAGTTAAATTAATAGTGCCTAGATTTTCTGACAAAATAAAATATACTTCGTGATTCTTCTGGATAAAATTTTGATCAAGAAAACTGCACTTGTATTTTTTCTCTGGCGAGCTTCTTAGAAGAATGAAGTATTAGAGTTAAGAGTACAAAAAAAAATCTAAGGAAAAGAATTTTATTTCGTAGAAGAGTCGTTACGACTTTACAAATTATTTTATGGACAATTTTGAATACATTGAATGATATCGTACATGAATTTAATGCTATTACCAAAAGACTGTTCAATCTATCTATGTATTATCGACTGCCTCAATAATCTAAGCTATACAATAGTAATTTATGGACGCTTTAATCAAAAGTTCCCTTGGCTGCCACAAAGAGAGTGTGCTAAGTTCGTATAGATCGGGTTCCTTTCTGTCTATTCTTGTTTTTCTGCTCGTTGTCCCGGAAGTTCTATGCGCATGCGCATAAAGTGAGTTGCAGTCGACGTCGCTGTTGCCGTCGACGTCGTCGTTGTCGTCGTTGTCGTCGTTGTCATCATCGTCGTCGTCGTTGTGGAAGAACTGAGCTGGTAAATAACTGAAATTACGTTTCAGCTGCTGGCAGCATAAGAAAAGGCCATGGCTAAAAGAAATTGCAGAGTGCAGTGATCGCTGGGTTCGATTGCATCCAGGCTGAAGTGGAAAGGCGAAAGAACCTCTCAAAGGGGGCAAGAACGATGCAAAGCGACAGCGATAGCGAGAGAGAGAGAGAAAGAGAGAGGGAGCAGCGCTGTGTGCAATTGGAACGTTCATTCTTTCGCCCAGCGGTCATTGGGCGATTGACCGACTCGGGACAGAGCACTCGGCACTCAACACTCGGCACTTTTCTTTTGGCTACAATAAATGCAAAAGACAAAAAGAAAAAGAAAAACCAATTTCCTTTCGAGCCAGATATGAAAATTACATATGATCGCTTCAAATCTGTTTCACAGCCAAGCCCCTTGCCCCTTTCGCCTTTCCCCGCTTGCCGCTTGCCACCCACGCCGCCAACTGCACGTTGACAACTCAGCTCGTTGGCTTTAGGCTTCTTTATTTTTTTTAGCTCTTTTGCTGGCTTTGGTTGTTGAATGTTGGCCGCTTTTGTATGCTGTAACAGGAGCGTAATAAACACTCGCCTAACGGTGCTTTTTGCATGGCCAACCAGCGAGTATGCCTAAGTATCATATGTGTGTGTGTGTGTGCAACAGCAACGAGTACATGCAACATGCAACCAGGCAGAGAACTAAGTGAAATGCTGAAGTGCATTATAACCGTACATTCGACTCGCACACAAACAAACACATACGAATCTGATTTTCGCATTGCAATTTTCCACTTTTTGCTTTTAACTTTGGCTCAAATTCAGTCGCATTAACAGAGAGACAGCTAAATTTAATGACTGCCCCAGGTGGCAAGAAATTGCCAATTCATTTGAGCTGATTTGGCATCTTGTTTGTTCTCCTCCTCGCTGTCAAATTGGATTGATTGTCTGCCGAACTCTATAAAGTCTAGATTTAGGGAGTCATAAATGCGAATTCTATTGCTCGCCGATTTGATTTTTCTAACAAATTAATTGCACAACATGTACAGCGATTGCTTCTTTAAATTAATCGCTTTTGTGTAGAGAACTTTTTAAAAGATTCACATTCCAGTTAGAAGACAATTCTTTAAAGAAGAAATTATTATTAAATTCCGTACACATTTCATTGCATTACGTAGTTCAGAAATAAATTATAAATTATCATTGGAAATTTCTTAAAATGATCTTATGTTAAATACTACTTACTTTTTACACTTCTGATTTATTTTCCTAAATATATTGCCATTAAAATCTGACAACTTCACAATTATTTCACAGCACTAAGCTGTAAAAATAACTGGCCTCTATCAATATTTCAGCAATCAGCTTTATGCCGCAATAAATATGTTGGATTATTATTAATTTCAATCACACTTTGCCAAGCTGGACAGAATATTATTTACTTTGACAAGTTCTTGCTGGTTCTGGACAAGTTTCAAAATGGTCTCTTCATTAGAAGCTGCCACAATATTGCGAATAGACTCGTTGCATTTATTTTGGCCTCAAGAGAAAGCAGTTTTTTTTCTATTGCAGCCACAATTGCAACTGCAACAGACACATAGACATCAACACATACACGATCGCTGCGCTGCGCATGCGCAACTTAGCGTTTTTTTCTTCTTCGTTTTTTTTTTCTGTTTTTATTTGCAACGGCGCGGCGTCTAGAATGCAATTTCTGTTTCTCTAGCGAAACGTTCGCCGTGTGCTTCTCTTTGTCTCGCTGTGTGTGTGTGTGTGTTTGAACTTTGAAAAGTGGGTGAATGTACAGTAATGTTTGCTGCATGCTGAATGCAACACTGACGCTGCAGACAACAACAAAAACGTGGCAAATTCGTGATGCACAAAGCGCTAGCGGCCCGCAGAATTTGGCAGCACAAACAGCAAACAGCTAACAACGAACAGCAAACAGCACTTTAGAATGCATTAGTTAAGGTCTGGCCCCGTCGATTAACTGAACTGCCGAGAAATTCATATTGGCGCAGGAGCCACAGCAGGAGCTCAGCTTAAAGCTCATCAAAGCTGTAGCGGCTTATCAGCGCTAATCCGTCAAGCAGTTTGATGCATTGAAGGCCACGCCAGGCCGCCGTTTCATAAATTGGCACACTTATGCAAAGTCAACGACTCACGCACACGCACACGCAAACGTAAACGCACATAGACAGAGCGACATAGACAGTGGAGTCAAAGTCGTTGCCTCAATGCAAGAGCTCAACGGCGAGGCCGAAGAAAGAGCAGTTAACTTGTTTTGCGCGCGCTGAGCCGAAAGCAAAGCTGCGCTCACCATGGCGCTCAGCTCTATGAGTGAGCGTGTGTGTATGCATGTGTCTGTCTGTGCATGTGTGTTGGTTGCGTTGCATAACTTTCGTGCCAACGCAGCCAGCGTCGAATCGCCTCCAAAGTTCATTCGCCTCGTGCACTCCATTCGCCTGCGCTCGCTCTCTCTCTGCGCGCTCTTCGCTATTCACTCTCTGCTGCTTTTGCTGCTGCTGCTGCTGCTGCTCGCGACGCGTCGCTGCTTCTTGTGCTTTTTCTTTTCTGCCGCTGTGGTGATTGCTTTTCTCTTTCTTATTTTCAGAGCTTGGCTTTCGTTTGGGTTCCGTTCAAACTTTGGGTCTCTTGAAAAGGAATGTTTACTGTTGTCTCCCTCGTTTTTGTTGTTGCTGAGATGCTTTAGGTTGATTTTGAGTGTTGTTGTTTTTTTATCATCAGTGGGATACGATGTGTGTTGTTGTTATTATTGGTTCTGTGTCGCACACAAAATCTGTGGCTCGATCTGTGCAGCATTGTTTAAGGTCAGTTCTCTTACCTAACTTTGATTGCATTTCATTTTTTTTTTTTTTGTGAGGAGGGGTTTCGTTGGTTTTGTTGGTCAAGAATCTTTAAGAGGTAAATAGACGGCGGTTTTAATTAGTTACGAGAGGTTCGCTGACCCCCTGCCTGGGAACTGCTATGAGGTTGCTTACATAAGACACAATGAAAGGTGAGAAGATCAAACAGTCTTCAAGTGTCTTCAATAAACACATACTAAAACTGCAAGAAATATGCTTGAGAGAACATATTTAAAGGAAGAGAAAATCTCAGAGAATTTACATAATTCTTAACTAATTTTATTCTCATACTCGATCATTATCTCGAGCCTAAAATTCGAATCACGCCTTCTAAACATGTGTAATACAGTATTTTATAAAAATCATTTGAAAAAATTAACAAAAATTGGAATATTTATTAATTTTATTAAAAACAAATCAGATTAAGCTTTAAGATTAACATTTAAATAAGCTCTGAGATTTAATAAATATTTCACAATTCATTTATTTTCTCTGCAACAAAAAAACTACCGATATTAATTCATATTGCATCACCTTTAAAATTATATCATTATCCCTGATAACAACTAAAATTTTCAAGTTTTATTATTCAATTATAAAATTATTAACTAGATCAACTCACATTTGAAAATACAAATTTTTTCCGACATTATTTGCTTCTTTATAATTCTATAATAAATTACTTTTTAACACAAATTTAAAATTAATAAAGTGTAAAACATACTTTCGTCAAATTTGTACTACAAAAAAGTATTAATAACTAAATTACTAAATACCCACAAAATAAACATTTTATATTTGTTTGATTACATATAAACGACATGCTTTAATGTAAAGTTCTGTTCTACAGCAAATTGCTAATCACGAGTAGCACTTTGTGTGACTTTGTGTAATTAACTTAATTGAAATTATACAACAAGAGTGTATTAAAATGCTAATATGCATGCATATGTGTTTCAGTGTACGCTTTTACAGACTGACATATGTAAATATATGCATTTATATACAGTTCCCATTATACAATTGCGAAAATTCAATCAATTTTCAATGCCCACGCAAAGTTTTGAAGCGAAGGCACGCAAACAAAAAAATGACAACAACTGCAACAACAAATACCGCATGGAAAAGCTCAAAGTGCTTAGAACAAAAATGCATACGAGCCTCACAAGCACAGCGCAATCATATGCACACACATGCACACAACAAAAACAAGAAGTATAAGCAGTGCAAATTGTGACGCCCCATCATGCGAGCGAATACAAACAAACACACACACACACACACAGGGGAAGCGCAAGAGAGTGCGAACGGGAGAGCGCGCACACCAATCTGAGCGACGAAGCACAGCAATGGCCGCGACGACGACATTCAACTTGAACTTTTTGCGCACTCGCGCTCTCTCGCTTGCTTACTCTCGTGTGCTCATTGGCATCGGCAGAGCAGCGGCTGCATAGAAAATAATCAAGATCAAGTTTCTTCCGGCATATTTGCACAAAAACAAAAACTAGAGCTTTTTGTTGTTGCTGTCGTTGACGCTGTTTGCTGCTGCTACGATTGTAAAGAGCAGCGGAACGGACGTAGTTAAGAGAGGCGCATTCGTGCGATGCAGTAGCTTTTGCATAAGTTGGGAGCTTCCATACGAATGTGTTTAAGCGAGTGTGTGTGTGTGTGTGGCAAGTGCATATGTGTGTTTGTCAGTCAATCTGTTATGATGTCACTGCCAGCGCCGCCCTCGACCTGCCCCCTGCATTTAAATTGGTTCAAGCGATTTTGCATTTCATTTGAATTTAGAGCTTTCCGATATCATTTCGATTTTCGATTTTCGTTGCGCTTTGTGTTGTTCGGTTAGCGATTTTGAGAAAAGTAATTTTCACTCGCTGGCGTTGGAAAGCGTCGACTTCGATGGCAACAAACTGCGATTCTTGGAAGGCAGCAACAAGTTGCAGCGTCGTCATCGTTGCAAGCATTGAACTCGATTTTGTTTTCATTGCCGCTGAATTTCTAAAAATCAGCTAATTAGTCGAGAGTGTTTGTTTAGTTGTAGTTGTTGTTGCTGTTGCTGGTGCTTCTGGTGTTGTTGCTGTTGGTGTTGTTGGCTACGCAGTCCTCTTCGTCGTCGTCGCTTCTTTAGCTGTGTTCCACTTTTCTGGCAGTTTTCCACTTTTCCTCAGTCACCGCAGCAGATTTCACACGCGGCCATGCAATTCATCATAAAAATTATTGTAAACTGCAGCAACAAATGGCGAGCAGGGGGCGGCGGGCGTTGCGAGATGAGGAAGATGTTTGCCTAAAAAAACCAAATGAAAATAAGTTTTTCCAAGTCGCCCAGGCCGCGCCTCGAGCGTATGTGTTTGTGTTTGTATGTTTGTTTAAATAAAATGAAAGTTTTTTGCGCGCCAATCTTTGACACACATAGAAGCCAGTCAGTCAGTCAGTCAGTCAGTCAGTCAATCAGTCAGTCAAGCGGACAGACAGTCAGTTTGGCAGTCAGACGTGGTAGCAGACTTTGCTTGCAACTTGCAACGGTCGTTGCCGTTTCGATTTTCGTTTTGATTTCATTTTCTAATGCAGTCGCTATTTGTTTTCTTCGTTGCGCTGGATTAAGCTTTGAGTCTGGGCCAAAGATGGTAAGAAAAGCGCAGTCCAAATAAAATCACGCATCCGACGTGTAAAACGACCGACGCGACGCGACCAGACGAGAAGCTGTTAAAAGTGAAATAGCCAAAGGTGCGTCCGTATGTGCGTATGTGTGTGTGTGTGTGTGCTGTTGTTGTTGAGCATCGAAATGCTGAAAAGTAAAAGAGAAAGAGAGTAAAAGGGAGCGCAAGCTTACGCAGCAACAGTAGCTGCCATAGCTACAAGAACAACAAGAATAGCAGCAACAGCAGCCACAGTTGGCAGCAACGCTTCACTTTTTGTTTTTTGGGAGTTCAACAAACTTTTTGGGCAGCGGCTTAGAAAGAACTTTGGGTCAATAAACTAGGAAAGCCACGGTGATGATCTACTGATCATCATCATCATCGCCGTGTAATCGCGCTTGTGGCTGTGGCTTTTGTTTGCCAGACACGCATATATAAAATAGAAAAAACGACGCAACCAACACAAGAGGTCAATGGCAGACGCACTCGAATTATCTTTGAATCTCAAAAGGGCATTGTAATGAAACAATAAGACAAAAGACAGCAGGGCCCAACTTGACTATACCACATTTATTTACATATATGCCTAATGTCGGTGCTAAGAAGAACTCTTTGAAAAATCGTGCTTAAATTTGAATTAATTTGAGCACGGCACAGATTTCAAATATAACAGCCATTTAGTGCTCACTACCGCCATCTGGTTTGCGGTCATCTAAACAGACAGTCTTGCCGCTGACTCACTAGCGCCATCTAGTTTGCACCAATGTTAGACTTTTTTGGTTTATCGATATAAATGTAATTGCCTATGTGACCAGTTTTGTTAGCTAAGGCCACATTTTTGGTATGCCTATCAAAGCAAATAGCTGCCACACTGTAACATTGAGAACGCGAATCGACAGCAAATAAATAAACAAAAGACTAACAAACAAAATATGAGTTCGCCGACGAGTAAAAATGCTAGTGATACAAACAACAGCAACAACAACAAGCCAAAGAAGTCGGCCAAAACAAATTCCAATGCCAAGGGCGGCGCTATGGACACGCGCGGAGAATTGGCGGACCTCATCAAGAAAAAAGCAGAGACTTCGGTAACAACAAAAGTGTTTGTCAATAAATACATGCGAATGCTAAGTAAGCTATTTTTGGGTATAGGAACAACTGGCAAACTTGGAGCGACAAATATATGCCTTCGAGGGCTCCTATCTGGAGGACACACAACTGTGTGGCAACATCATCAGAGGCTGGGAACGCTACTTGACCTCGAACAAGGCAACGAACTCTAAGGCGGACAAGCGAAATCGAAAGTTCAAAGATGCCGAGCGTTTATTCTCCAAGTCCAGCATAACCTCGATGGCCATATGCAATCGTAAGTAAACTGTCAGTAACTGTCTCGGGTATACTTTAAATTTTCGTTTTTCGCAGCTGAGCGCGCCAGCGAATCGGATTCCATAACGAACGAAGACTCCAGCGATAATCAACTTTCGATGAATCAGAACACAACAACGGCACACGATGGCGCCACCAGCATAAAATCGCAGGATGATAAGGGTAAGAAGAACATGAACTGTATTTCAAGAACAGTCAAGAACAATTAAGTTAAGCAGGTTTTCAACTTAACTGTCAGCTGAAGAACCCAATTGATCCCTTTCCACTCTTGCAGATTCGCCTTCTCATCGTAATGATACTGGCAGCCTGGCCAGCAACAGCAACAAGGAGCTGCTCGGCACACCCACCTCGAATACGAAGAGCAAACTCACGTCCAGCTCGAGTGCGACGGCAAAAAAGAGTGGACACATCAACAAGAAAATCAGGCATCGCTGATGAATATTGTTTTAAGCACTTTACGTACAATAAAAAAATACATTTGATTTTCATAAACGCATTTAGTACAAAAAAATAGAAAACTTTAAATTTAGGCTACTTGCTATGCATTCCTACATATGTATGTGTGTGTATAATTGTGTATGTATATCGTAAAACAACAAAACTATCCGGTAATATGGCATCTCTCCAGGATCTCCCTGTTACTTTTTCGACTTGGCCGCCATTCGATCAAAGATGCCCAACAGTTTGCCGCGAGTCATTTCCTTGGACTCTCGCAGTCCCAACTGATAGATCTCATCGTGCATCGACTTGATCCGCTCGATCAACTGGTCAGGTGTCAGACTAGCCAGCTCTGCAAATAACGAAGATTGATTGAATACCAATAACAAAGAAACTGCCAATACTTACGGTTAATTTGCGCTGCATCCTTGCTGGAGACGCCTGGCGAGTAGTCGCCACTGGGCTGGTGTATCGGCGTATTGCTCATGTGCATGAAATCGTCCATACCCGGGATGCGTTCTGGCCACTGTATCGGCGATTCTCGTAACGTTTCCATTGAGATGAGCTCATCCTCTTTGGGCGTCTTGTTCAATATCCCACTGTTCTCGTGCTCCGCGTCTGCTTTGAGAATGATTTCTGGCCCGAACATCTCCACACCCGGTTCCATGTTGTTCATTTTGTAAGTAGTGTTTTTGTGTGTATACGTAAAAGGAATGCAATAGAAAATTATTAAAAACGCCGTTTGGATTTAGCCTGCCAAGCAGTGTGGCCGCATTTTATAGTCAAGTACAATAGTTTTCTGTTAAATAGGGTTGTATGACATGTATTGCCAAGTAGCGCGATAATCATTATCTATCGATATATTGTAAAAATAATACCAGTCGGCATATGCTGATGCTGTGAAAGACCATTCATGAATTAAGAATTTTCCGCAAGTCATGGAAATAATAAGCGGCTTAAAGCATAGTGAATGTGGAAAATTGTGTGGAAATCTAGTAAAATGCAATCAAACTGATAATTACCGTGCAGCGCCTTGGTATATTTGGCGACGTTAAATAGTGTATTGTGTAAAGTGAAGTTGCGGTCACACGTTGCACTCAGCAAGCAGTCAGCTCGACAAAAATATATTTCGTTTTATATTCTTTCACTTTGTTCAACTAAAAAAAATACCCTGGGAAGTAACGCCAACTGAGCAGCCGGCTCAGCTTCAGCACCAGCACCAGCACAACAATAATGGGTGCATCACAGCTCCAACTAATTTGTTTATGTCTGCTCGCCAGTAGCTGCTACGTGTCGGTGTCGGCAGACGAACACAATCATAAGGTGCGTATGTTTGTATTTGTATTTTGCAGCTGTATGTACACGCTTCCCCTTCCCGTTTTCCACACTTGCTTGCAGTACAATGATCGCGAGGAAGTCGTGTTATGGATGAACACCGTGGGCCCTTATCACAATCGCCAGGAGACCTATGCCTATTTCTCGCTTCCCTTTTGCAGCGGCGGAAAATCGAGCATCTCGCATTACCACGAGACGCTCAGCGAGGCATTGCAGGGTGTGGAACTGGAGTTCAGCGGCTATGAGATGGAGTTCAAGACGAGTGTTCAGCGAACGGTGCTCTGCATGGTTGAGCTGACCGAGGAGAACGTTAAGGCGTTCACTTATGCCGTAATGAACGAGTATTGGTATCAGATGTACATCGATGGTCTGCCCATTTGGGGCAAGGTCGGTGAGCGTGATGAGAGCGATGGCAAGTATTACATACACACGCACAAGAAGTTCGACATTGGCTACAATGGACAGCAAATTGTGGACATTACGCTCACGACGGACATGCGTGAGGAGCTAAAGACCGACGCCAAGATCAAGTTTTCCTACGAGGTGAACTGGAAGCCCAGCAAGATTGAGTTCAAGAATCGCTTCGACAAGTACCTGGATCCCAACTTCTTTCAGCATCGCGTGAGTGCGGCGGACGCGGATTTAAATGATCGTAATTAATGATGCCAACTTTGCTTTATAGATTCACTGGTTCAGCATCTTTAACAGCTTCATGATGGTCATTTTCCTGGTGGGCTTGGTGTCTATGATTCTGATGCGCACGCTACGCAAGGATTATGCACGGTATAGCAAGGACGAGGAAGTAGACGACATGGAACGCGATCTAGGTGATGAGTACGGCTGGAAGCAGGTGCATGGCGACGTCTTTCGCTCGCCGCCAAATGCGCTGCTCTTCTCTGCTCTCGTTGGTGCCGGTTATCAGCTCATCTCAGTGGTCTTTTGTGTCATTATGTTTGCCATAGTCGGTGAACTCTATACCGAGTGAGTGGGGAACGCAACTAATTAGAGAGCGTGTCGATTAAACTCTTGCTTTGCAGACGTGGCTCTATGCTATCAACGGCCATCTTTGTGTACGCGGCCACATCACCCATTAATGGTTATTTCGGTGGCTCGCTTTACGCTCGACTGGGCGGTCGCTTGTGGATACGTCAGATGCTCGCGTCGGCCTTCACAGTGCCCGTCGCTGTGTGCGGCACTGCGTTCATGATCAACTTTATTGCTATCGGCTATCATGCGTCGCGTGCTATTCCCTTTGGCACCATGGTGGCTGTGACTTGCATCTGTCTGTTTGTCATCTTGCCCTTGACGCTCGTCGGCACTGTGGTCGGCCGCAATTTGGACGGCCAACCGGATTTCCCGTGTCGCGTGAATGCTGTGCCCAGACCCATACCCGAAAAGAAGTGGTACATGGAACCATTAATTATTGTGCTGCTGGGCGGCGTGCTTCCGTTTGGTTCCATCTTTATCGAAATGTATGTAATGTATATTTGTTCACTGATAAGACTAATTGCTAATGTCTCGCTTGGTTCGCAGGTACTTTATTTTCACCTCGTTTTGGGCGTACAAGATCTATTATGTGTATGGCTTCATGCTGCTCGTCTTCACTATCTTGACTGTGGTCACTGTTTGTGTCACCATCGTGTGCACGTACTTTCTGCTCAACGCCGAAGACTATCGGTGGCAATGGACGAGCTTTATGGCTGCCGGATCCACTTCGATATACGTCTATGCTTACTCCTTCTATTACTTCTTCTTTAAGACAAAGTGAGTTAGTTTTATATGCAGCTTCTGAACGCCTTATAATCACTAATCTTGTTGCAGAATGTTTGGCCTATTCCAAACGGCTTTCTACTTTGGCTACATGGCACTGTTCAGCGGTGCACTGGGCATCATCTGCGGCACCGTCGGCTACGTAGGCACAAATCTGTTTGTGCGTAAAATTTATTCCAATGTGAAAATAGACTAAGTTCGTCCGGCTGTATGTAATGCTAACCAAACCCCAAGCACTTACAATTGTATTTATTGCGTAGTCTCTTAGTTAAACATCTTGTGTTTATATATATATATATATACATACATATGTCTCTTAAATTTTCGAACAATTCTAAATTTGTATGATCCCCTCCCCCTCTCTCATATCGGACACGGCAATGATACCAAACAGCCCTCGAGCTGAAATCTGATCTTTGTGTGTATATGCATATATATATATATGCTATATATGGATGTAAGTGTGGCACACATAAATGTATATCAAGTACTATTTCTAGTGTGTATGTGTGAGTGTGAATGCATATAGTAATATCGTGAAATACTATATACATATGCCTGGAATCTTATCAAACACGCAGCAGCAGCATTAAAGATGCCAATTGCAATGTGACTTCGGATTGTTTTTGCGCCAATTAAGTTTATAACAAAAACAACACAAAACAACACACAAAAAAAAATAACAAAAACAAAAAAAAAACGAATGCAGACCGAACGCAGAAATGTGCTGATTAGCAATAGTCGATAATTATTAAATTAATAAAGTCAAACATAGAAAACCAATCATGAATCTGAGATTAATCCAAATTTAATCACACACCCAAACACTTGAGATTTCTTATCGTCGTCCCCCCGTATCGCGTGTTTCTTCCGTCTTCCAGGAAAAGTGCAAACAGCATTAGGTAATTGAAACGTGTTTACCATTATCAAAGCCAGCAAATAATTACAAATGTGCATAATCATTGAAAAGTGTACACGTGATTAATTTAAGGCCGCAGACGAGGTTCAAATTTCGAATGTTTATTGGCTACACGTTTCTAAAATGTGCGACTAGAAGTGGAAGTGGTGATATTTATAAATTTTTGCAATCAAACCATAACCAAATTAAGGCCTAAATACTTTGAATCTAGATCAGTAGACGTTGTTGCTATGGATTTGATATGGAAATCCCTCTACAGAAGTTCATTGTGGTAAGTTACAGCTACGAACTTCAATCATACTTATAGTTATGTATTTCTTTAACTTTATTTTTAAAATGTCACTTTGGTTGGTTATGAAACGACGAGCAAGTTTTTAGGCATTGCGTCATCGTACAACTTCAATGATATTCGCAAAGCGAATACAATATCTGATATCAACTTGCGGTTTTTAGATCTTTTCAGTCCTTCTGTCTGACCTTAATCTTATTCTTATTCATAACCAAAGTCTCCTGTATTAATAGAACACTATAATACAACTACAACATTTTTGTATGGAATTAAAGAAATTAACTTTGAGCACCGAAAATTGTTCATTAGAAAGATTTTTTTATTTTTCTTACATTTAACAATTACAAGAAATGTTTTAATAGTTTAAATATCCTAGAGATTTTTAATAATTTTGCTCTTGAAATGTTTAAGAGTGCAGAGGTTTACACTTGTCACCCCATTTTGAATTTAAAACGTGTGAACTTAACTGACTTCAAGTTTAACGACTTCTCCACAGCATTTAGTCGCAATAACTATATCTCATAAATATATTTACTTCCTATGTGTACCATTCAGTCTGGTTGAGTAGTTGAAAGTTGTTGAATATTGAAGACGTAACTAATGTTAAGTGGAGACGTCTGTATTCCCTCTGTTCGTATGTTTGTCGGTTCGTCTCTTGTACTCCATGAGATAGTCGCCAAGTTCGCAAAGTTCTCGCCTACTGTTATTACCCGATAAGTAATAAGCTAGGGTATCTGTTTGGCAAGCAATTGCGACTCTCAAGATTCAAGTACTTTTCCACAGTACTATCTCGAAAAACACTTTTTCTTTCGACAAATTCGTATGCGTACCAAGTGTATATGTTATGTGGAATCCACTTAGATGCCACAGTGGAAGTCACTTCGATGTGCCACTCAAGATAAACTAATGACGCGTGTGGGGGACTGAGGAACTGTTGAGAAAAAAAGGAGAAACATGCGATAAGCACGAAAAGAACTCGAGAACTTCTTCGAGAGTATATAGGAAGCATTAAATTCCAAGCGTGTTCGTTTTATGTTTAATTTATGCAAATGAAAAGTTCGATCGAATTTTCTTGTTTTTCTCTCCCGAAGTTTTCCCTAATTTAACTATTTGTATGTGCGGGGACGTTTATAACGGCGCTTAAAAATAGTTTTTGTGACATTTGATTACCCAACATTGAGAGCCTTTCACTTGTTTGCAAGTGTGGAAAGGTGTTCAATCCAATCGATTTCATTCATAATCAAAAATGCCCACGGGGTTTCAGCCGCTCTATGCGCTCAACGCACAAAAACATGGGGGCAATAAACATCGGGACTTGTTTAAGTTTAATGTGATGATTGACATGAAATGAGTGACATGTCTTTGAGCTGAGCTTGGCATCGACCCAATTCTATGGTCCCTCTGATGATCACGATGCTGGCACAACCCACTGCATCTGTTCTTGAGTTTTGTCTTTTATCTGATGAAAGCACAGTTAGAACTGCAAAGGTTGGGGGAAGTCATCTCATTTGATATGCACATGAAAATGCCCTGCAACGAATATCATTAAAACTAGTCCAAGCTCTTGCTTATAAAAGCCAAAGGCCAAGGCCTGGTCTCAACTCAGTCTGTGGCTGCTGCTGACATAGGGCACATCTGTTTTAATCATGGGATCGTCTAGTCTAATCGCCGTGCTGCTGCTCGGTAAGTGCATAAGGATTAACGCTTGCCTCAATTCCGGCTCCTGCAACTTCTTGGCCTTTCTCCAGGCTTTCTTGCTGCGGCCACCGCTTCGCTGTTGAACTGCAACTGTGAGCCAGGTCCTCCAGGACCCCCTGGACCTCGCGGCCCACCGGGACTTAGTGGCTTTGGTGGCATTGGAGGCATCGGAGGCATTGGCGGTGGCGGAGGCGGTGGCATTTGGGGTTATCCACCTGTGCCGCCCTTCAACCCCAGCCTGCCACCTCTGATTGGACCCCGAGGCTTGCCTGGCCCTCCAGGACCCCCTGGCTACTGCTTCCCCTGTCCGTTTGGCGGTGGTAATGGTGGCTTCGGTGGTCTCACTGGCCCGGGATTGGGGGGCAACAACTTTGGCCTAAACGGTGTCGGTCCAGGCGGTGCAACTGGTCAGGGTATTGCCTCTGCCATTGGCAACATCATCATCATACCATCGGGCATAAATGGACGAGCACAGCTGTTCCGCATCACACCCGACGGGCAGCTGGTGCGCATCGAGAATCCACGCGAGAGCATCAACGAGATACTGCCCAGCAATCTGCAGGATCTGCTCGCACAACAGGCATCCAATGTGGTGCCCACAGCGGCAACAGCGACAGGTATTACTCCGCCAGGTCAGACCAGACCCGGAGCCACGCCAGCCACACCCGATGATCAACCCGAAGGCTTAGACGAAGCAATGTTTGCTGTCTCCCCTACCAACATAGAAAACCGCAAGGAGGCCGCGTTGCGTGGCATCTCCGATGCCAACGACTGGCGTCGTGTGCTGCTGCTGGGCGAACCGAATGCTCACAGCGCTGCCACCTCGGAGCCAGGAAGCACCAATCAGCTGGAGAGCAGCATGGACAACTTTCAGCGCGCCCTCGTCGACTTGAGAGACAAGTACGCCTCGCTCATTCAGCCACGCACCTCTGATCAGCGATATGCCGTCGTCCTCTAGACTCCTAAGTAGATCCACTTAATATACAGTTATTATAATAAACACGTACTGATAATTCCTAACAATCTTGACACAATCACGCCTCAATCTCGAATGTGTTGACGAAACATTCTCAAAACCCTCAATGGAGACATCCACACTGGAAAGGGGAAGTAGAGGGAACGAAACATTCTATACTTAAAACATGGAATTTCCTTAGGTTTTGAGATAATCTCGTCACAACCTCAATAACATTTACAATTCATTATGAAAAAGAAAAAAACGGATTGAACAGTATTCTTCCAAAAATTAATAAGGAATGTACTTAAGATAGAAAAACTGAGTAACTTGACATTTGATTCTGAAGAAAGAAAATGACAAGGAATCATTCATATAGTATCATGGTACAATGTCTACAATATGAATATGGTCTGACAATTTATGAAAGAAAAAACACTCAAATACCCTGGGGAAAAATAAAATAAACGAAGCGATCTACTTCCCAAAAAAAGGTGATTATAAAACAAAAAAAAAAAAAAGAATTCAAACTATATATATTCAAAGTGGGAACCAAACAAGTGAGAAAGCTACAAAAAGTCTCTCCAAAAAGAGTCTCAAAAAGACAACCAGAATTAAAAAATATATACACTGAAGATTATTGAAATGGTATTCTTTAGGTAAAAAAATGATTTTATAAGACGGAGAAAGAACACTTATTGTATTACGGAATTTCTGTTGAGGAACGTGTAAATTGCTGATAACGATATGAAAGTATTATATGATTGCGATTTATTAAACTAATAGCGTAAGGGCAATCACACGACTGCAATCCGATTAGATCTAGAAAGTTGTTTGTTACCGTTTCGAGAAAAGATTACTTCAACGTCAATCGTATCTCAAATTGTCTGTCGAATTTACGATCATGACAATTTAATTGCTTTTCACTTATAAGAATAGTACTTATAATCAATGAACAAAGCGTGTTCTCGTATATCATTGAACTGTCATCAAAGTACTCACATTGTTTGCCTAATCATTGAATTTGATTTATAATTAGTTCTTGAGAGATCCCATCAGATTGGGAGAATGTTATTGAACCTATTCATATTATTATTATTAACTGAGCGGGTTCCCCTCGAAGTGATCTTTGTATAAAGACGGTACAAGGCCAATTAAATTTATTGAGAATTATGACAGCGGAAAGTTACGGATACAATTGCTCATACAAATGTCCGCATGAAGTGTTATTTGTGCAACGCTCTTTTTTTCCCAAAAAATAAAATACATTGTATTGATAACCGAAATTATAAATATGTTGCACAGATTATGGTGTAATCTAGTTTGTTGATTTAAGAAATCTCTCACTATCTTTCACCACTAAATCATTCGCCGTGGCTTTCTTTTGTCGGTTTGTGGACCGTTCGATTTAGAATTAAGAAAGTGGTTAATTTCATACACTCAAGACGAAACTTATGTCCTTTACATTTTATTCTTTTTTATCCATTTAAAATGCAAAATAGAATTTTAATGCCTCTATAGATTATAACTTGATTGTTTTAAATTTACGATTTTCTTTCATTTCATTATTGCCCCTCCAAATACCCATTTAAAAGTCTGCTGTTTATGTAAATGTATTTTAAAATTTATTGAATCTGTATTCCCCCGAAACAGAGAACTTCTAGCCCAGCCGGATGTCTGTGAAGGTCCGTGAGTATTAACGTATTAACGCGTACATGAGAATCGTTTTGCAGTCGACACAAAAGCAGTGCGAAGTTTAATTTACAACTAAACAATCAATCAATCACAGGCCGTTTTGCCGTCCCCAACACAGGCTGCAAACGCCAGCATATGAGGAATGGTGTTCTGCTCATAGACGCCAGTAAAGAGATGCGCCCAAGGACCCGAGGCAAACACGCCAACATCCTCGCCGCCATGAGTCTCCGACTCCAAGGGAGCGGTGGCCGGAAACAGCTGAGCGGCGTCCTCTGAGAGCAGCCCGGAGAGATCGAAACGCTCATGAGCCTCCGTGTCGTAGTACTGATCGAAGCTCTTGCCGTTGGCATAGCTGAGGGCCAAGTAGGGTTTGCCATCGGTGCCCTGGGCCTCAGCCTCGCCGAAGATGTCGCTGCCACGGGGCTGGTAGCCGCCCACGCTAAAGGTGTGCGAGTGATCCGAGGTGACCACGATGAGCGTGTCCTCCAGGCTGGTCAGCTCGCGTGCGCGTCGAATGGCCTTGGAAAACTCTGCGGTCTCGTCGAGGGCAATGCGTGCCATGGTGTCGTGGTGGCTGATGTCGATCTTGCCGCCCTCGACAAACAGAAAGTAGCCGCTCTCCTCCTTCTGCAGCATCTCGATGGCCTTCTCCGTCATCTGCTCCAGCGTGGGCTCGTTGTTGTCGGGATCGGCCAGCTGCTCTAGGTGATAGTGCAGATGGCTTTTGCTGAACAGGCCCAGCAGTCGATCTGTTTCGGTCACATTCACCTTGAGCAGCTTCTTTTGGGTCTTCACGAAGGTGTTGCCTTCGGACAAGGCCTCGAATTCGGCAACCAAGTCACGTCCGTCGGTGCGTCGTCCCTTGTCGTAGAACTGCGGATCGTAGAAGCTGCGTTTGCCGCCGCCAAGTATCACCTTCAGCTTGCTGCCCACTTCGCCGTGAATCAGCTGCACCGCAATGTCGTCCAATCCCTCGGCCTGATCGCCACAAGCCTCCTCCAGCACAGCGTTGTTCTCCCACTCACGGTCGGCGGTGTGCGCATAGACGCCCGCTGGCGAGGCGTGTGTCACTCGTGTGGTTGTCACCAGGCCAGCAGCTTTGCCCGCATCCATGGCCCACTTGCCGACGGAGAAGACGTGATTGCTGCTGTTGGCCATGGCCTGGCAGTCGCCCCGCCTCACCTGCGCATTGACGCCGATGGTGCCGTAGTTGGCCTTCACACCGCACAGATAGGAGGTCGACGTGGAGGCCGAGTCGGGCACAATCTTGTCCACGCAGTAGGTCTTGGAGAGACCCGTGTAGGGGAACTCCTCGAAGGACAGCTTCTGCTCCTCACCGCCAATGTAGCTGCGGGCCGCGGCCAGCGTAGCCAAGCCCATGCCATCGCCCAGGAAGAGTATGATGTTCTTGGCACGCTGCTCGTTGCGCACATAGTTGAGTTTCTCCAGAATGTGTTGCTTGCTGGCCGACAGCCAATAGTCCTGTGTCTCCTCGCCCGCAATGATGCGCGCTCGTGTGCGTCCATTGCTCTGCAGATCGGGGTGCATGTGCTCCTCCTCGTCGTCGACCGGCGGCTTGCCAGGCACAGCGCCACCCAAGACGCAGGCAGCCAAGAGCAACACGCTCAGCAAACGTAGTGTCCACATCTCGCAAGTCAAGCGTACACTGTACTAGGTTCCCGTTCGGTCGACCGCTTTATAACCGGCAGACCTACCGGGCAGTTGTTGTGAGGCGTTGATAGCGTCGATTGGCTCAAGACTGCATGGATATTTATGATTGTTTCTTAACGCTGGTTAGTTGTGGTGAATGCAGCTGGCACTCGAGATTAATCGATCGCCACTCGAGATTGGACAAATCACAATAACAATTGAAATATACCTGGGATTACTGCCCAATTCTATGTCTCGCCGATAAGCGACCCCTCTGAGGCTATATAACCTGGTCGCACTTGCTCTGGACAGCAGTCTATCGGCAGCCGTCGGACGGATTGTAAGCGAAAAGCAAAAATGTCGCGCAACTTGCAAAGCAGCCGCCTAGTCTGCTGCACCTTGACCCTCGCCTTGGTGCTCACGTGGTCCGCTCGGGCGGATCTGACGGACGATCTAGAGCATGGTGAGTGAGCGCAAGAGACCTTCGGAGATAAGAGATTGTTATCACTGAATTAGAAAGAGGGGAGAGAAAGATAATTAGCTGAGCATTCATTAGTTGTGAAGTGAAAGTTGCGATTGATTCGCAACTCGCTTAATCAATGCAGAGGTAAAGATAAAGTTAAGTTTCGGAAGAATTCGAATATCTGTTAGTTTTGGGGAGATTATGAAATTCTATGGAAGTTCTTGGTACGCTTTGTGATCTTTAGTGAAACGGTAAAGTACAATGATAAGAGTAGACATCTCAGGATATCCTCATGGGAAGGTAGTTTGCGAAGGAATATTTTTAAAATATCCTTGAAGGCTCCTTTTATTTAATTTGTCTAGGAAGGAAGCCTTTGAAACTTACCTGTTTGTTGAATAGTTCTAGACACTGTTCAGAGAGGTAAAAGCTGGACATCTTACACATATTTTTAAAATATCCTTGAAGGCTCATTGTATTTAAATTACCTCTGCAAGGAACTCTTATATATAGCTAATCTTTCACGTGTTGAATAGTTCTAAACACTGATCAGAGAGGTAAGAGCTGGACATCTTACACATATTTTTAAAATATCCTTGAAGGCTCATTGTATTTAAATTACCTCTGCAAGGGACTCTTATATATAGCAAATCTTTCACGTGTTGATTAGTTCTAAACACTGATCAGCGATGTATTAGTTGGGCATATTAGACATATTTTTAAAAAATTCTTGAAGTCTTTCATTAAAATTATCTGGAAGGGAACGCTTTAGGGCTTACCTTTGCAAGGAACTCTTTTAGCTAAGACTATCTCAATCTTTCAGCAGTTCTAGACACTGATCAGCGAGCTAAAAGTAGGATATCTTAGGCGTATTTTTAAAATATTCTTGAAGGCTTCTTTTATTAAAATCTTTTATTATAAGGGAACCCTTTAGGACTTACCTTTGCAAGGAATTCTTTTAGCTAAGACTATCTCAATCTTTCACTTATAGAAGAGTCCTACGTACTGATCAGCGATCTCACTCTTCTAATTTGTTTAACTCCTGACACCTGTTTCTTTGCAGCACAACATCCCAACCTGCCGAGCTCCCGCGCCTACGTCGAACTCGATGAGGAGCTGAACACCAAGTTCTGGCACGACAAAGCGCAGTCCATACTGGCCAACAAACTGGAGCTGCACAAGACGCTCAACGAGAACAAGGCCAAGAACATCATACTCTTCCTGGGCGACGGCATGTCCGTGCACACGATTGCCGCCACTCGCAACTTCATGGGCGACAGCAACAAGCAGGTCTTCTTCGAGAAGTTCCCCTACGTAGGCCTCTCTAAGACCTATGCCGTCAACGAACGCACTCCCGACTCTGCCAACACGGCGACGGCCTATTTGAGCGGTGTGAAGGCCAACTACGGCACCATTGGCGTCAATGCGCAGGTGCAGCGTCGCGACTGCTATGCGGCCACCAACAGCAGCACACACACCCAGAGCATAGCGCAGTGGGCGCAGGAGGCGGGCAAGTGGGCGGGTCTGGTGACCACGGCGCGTGTTACGCACGCCTCGCCAGCTGGCGTTTATGCGCATGTGGCCAATCGTGAGTGGGAGTACGATGCGAAGATCACCAAGGATGGCTGCAGTGCTGAGCTCAACACGGACATTGCACGCCAGCTGGTGGAGTGGCCTGTGGGCAAGGATCTGCGTGTAGTGCTGGGAGGCGGACGTGCTTACTTCCGTGACGAGCACCTGCACGACGAGGAGGGTATCTTGGGTCTGCGTCAGGATGGACGTGATCTGATCAAGGACTGGCAGCAGGACAAGGAGCAGCAGGGCGCCGAAGCGCACTACGTCTGGGCGCGCAAGGGTCTCACCGACCTCAACCTGGACAAGACGGACTACTTGCTGGGTCTGTTCGATGTGTCCCACTGTCCGTATCACGGCGATCGCAGCCGCGACCACCTGGACTACGCAGAGCCCTCGCTCTCAGAGATGACAGAGGCCGCGATCAAACTGCTGAGCCGCAACGAGCAGGGCTACTTCCTGTTTGTGGAGAGCGGACGCATCGATATGGCGCATCACGACACCCTGGCACGCAAGGCACTCGAGGATACCAAGGAGTTTGCGTACACCGTGGAAATGGCACGCAAGCTGACCTCCGAGGAGGACACACTCATTGTGGTCACCTCTGATCACTCGCACACCATGTCCATCAACGGTTATCCCGTGAGTTGTTGTCCTTTATTATTGCTTTACCCCTGCTAACTCTGTTTATGCTTACAGTATCGACGCCAGAACATTCTCTCGTTGGCTCCCAATCTGGGCACAGATGAAATACCCTTCACTATTCTCTCGTACGCAAACGGTCCTGGCTACGAGAACACCTACGATGACCAGGGTCGCATTGACCTCAGCGGGGTCGACACCAGCAAGGAAAACTTCAAGTTCCAGGCCACGGTGCCGCTCAACTCGGAGACGCATGGTGCCGAGGATGTGGGCGTCTTTGCTTCTGGTCCCCATGAGCATTTCTTCTCCGGCAACTACGAGCAAAGCACGATTCCCGCCCTGATGGCCTTTGCCGCCGACATCGGTCCTTTCGCCAAGAATAAGCTCCAGAAGTAGAAAAAAAGCTGCAATAAAGTGATGTTGATGAGATTATAGCATAAGATTCCAATAAGCATTTATCCTGGGGTGCACAACAGGGAGCTTCCATCGCGCATCTGCGCGTTAGTTTTGAACGACATCACGTATACGCAATGTTTAAATTGAATGCGAAGAGATAAGATAATTGATTGATATACTTATGGAACCATTCATGTGAGGTTTTCTGATCTGTTATCGCACTCAATACACCGTAGAAATAATTTAATAAATAATAATGTAAACAAATATTGCGTTGCTAAGCATTATTCATAGCACGATAACAATTCTTTGCAAAATCACAAATGAAAGCAACAAAAAACAGGATATATAAACAGATAATACTTTATAACTTTGAAACTAAAGTCTCCACTTGAATGTCCTTTGTCTATAGGACAGTGCTACTATACTATATTTCGATGTACAACTTTTTCGGAAGGATACTTGTTTATGGCAGCATTTCTAAGCATAAGAAGGCTCTGTTATCTGCGTTACTGTGAAAACTTTAAATCATTTTTATTGCAGAATATCATTTTATATTTGAAAGTCTCCGTATGTGCAAAAGAACATGCCCATAGTCCCAGGAATAAGGCAGTTAAAGCATATTTAATGTATACAGGATCAACTTATTTTTGTTCATAACTTGCTCATATCCTTGCGCACGACGGTAACACATTGTTCGTAGTCTCCCCAAGTGTGCATTTGGCGATTACCATCACAAAATAGTGGGATCATCTAAGAATCGAATACTTGTAAATTTTCAGTCAAAAATAGTAGGAAATGTGGTCTAAAACAGAAAATCCTTGATATCTTTGAAACGAACAGGACGATTTTAATGTCCTTTGGCTGTTCGATAGTCCTTTCTTAGCAGCTTCGTTTAACACCAATTTCAAAAGGATCCTTCAAAGGACTCTGGAGTTATTGCTTGTTTTCTTTTTTCGAAAACGCACGTTTATTTCCGCTCCTGCAAGGACCTTTGTCCTTTTTGTTGCATGTTCTGATTTCGATTGATAAACGCTAAATGTATGCCAAAGGACATCCGCTTAGTCCTTCAAATAATGGAGTTACGCACGATTTTCCACATTTTTGGCATTTTTTCTATGCCTCCCCCTGTAAAAAATTTCGACAAAATTTTTGTTTGATCCTGAAAATCCTTGAATGCAGAGCGGTAGATCTGTTCGCCAGGAGTATGGAAATGCATGTCCTTGTGAAATTTGCAAGGATCTAGGGGAGGTAGAGTTAAAAAAAGGATAATTTTGAAACAAAAACGCTTTTGTGCAATTTCCGTTTCCTCTAAAAAAAAATGAAGTGGTCACACTGGTTTGCATGTTTCTATGTACGCAACTGTACTTTCGTTTATTAGCTGAATTTGTTGTTTGTTTTTTGTTCTTAATTAGAATATGAACTTCACTTAGACTAGGGATTCGATTCGATATATTTTCACAAATTTTCCAGATGAATCGATTTTATTTACAGGCGGTTTAGTTTCTTGTAGAAATCAATGGACTAAATGAGTGATGATGCAACATAATGCCCTCTCAGTTAGTTAAACCTATCGAATTAACAATAAATGCGTTTTGCTTCCAAAAATAAAAACGAAATCAAAAGAAATCAAATAATTAAATGATTAATGGAAGAGATTAATAGCAAAATAAATGATACGTATGTATGAATGTGTATATAATTGCCAGGCGACTGGCTCGTTGGATGATCATGTAAAATGGGAAATAGGTCTACGTCCATGCTAAAGTCTATGAAGATAACTACTTAAAACTAGCTTGTTATGATGTGTCCAGCTTGCAGGTTTTTGGCGGTTCTAAGTACATGCGAGTATCTATCTAGAAATATGTATGTATGTATGTATGTATATAGCGAACCGCGATCTTAAAACTGATCAAGGATTGTTCTTTTTTCTTCTCTGTTGGTCACGTCTTCCTGGCTTCCGTCTTAGGCCTCCAGCAGTTGCGGCGACGGCGTTTGCACCTTGGTCTCGGCTGCCACTTGCGGCGCCTCGTCGGCATCCGTGAGATCGGCGTTGGGCTCATCGAGACCGGGCTCCAAGTCGAGTGTCTTGGGCAGTGGCCCAATCTTTTGCAGTATGTCCACAGGCATAATCTCGCGCATCGTTGCCACCGGCTGCACCTTGAAGTGCGACGACAACGAGGGCAGCGGCGGCGGCGTGAAGAAAGGCGGTGGCGTTGACGTCAAAGGCGCCGCAGCAAGCACAGGAACGGGCAGTGGCAATGGCAGCGGCACAGGTTGCGGCACCGGCACAGGCACAGGCACTGGCGTGGCTAAAGTTGCAGGCACAGGCAGTGGAGCAGGCGTCGGATAACAGCTGTAGTTCTGCGAGCCGAGCACAGGAATCGGCTGCGAGGCTACTGTAGGCGCAGGCGCAGACGTTACCATGGCGGGTGGCGGACCACGCAAATAGTGTGGCAACACATGGTGCAACGGCGGCGGCGGATGTCGCGTGAAGAACTCCTGCAGCATGGCGTCCGCCTGCGCAGGCGGTGGCGGCGGCCGATGTCGCATAAACGCTGGCATGGGCAGTCGACCCGACTTCACCAGCATGGCCATGTACTTGGGATCGAAGTGAGGCGGTGGCTGCTGCACGGGAGTACGAAAGACACGCTCCCGCGACTTGATAATCACGCCCTTGGACACATCGCAGTGATAGTAACGGAAGGTGGGCTTCTTCTGCACCAGCATGGCTTTGCACGTGCTCGCCGGCTTGGGTGCCAGCGGTCTGGGCGGTATGGGAAGCGCCAGCAGCTGGTCTCGGGCCTGTTGTTCGCGCGCAAGCTGGGCGGACGCACGCTGTTGGTTCTGACGCACTTTGTGCTCCAGCAGCTGGACGACTACCTTGCGATCTTCCTGGTCGCTCTCGTAGCTGGGCAGCACCAAGTCCACAAAGTTTACGCGCTTGCGCTTGGGTTTGCTATCAATCGAAAGTGGATTATTAGAGATTGATGTATGGAGAGTAGATAATTTTTAAAAGCAAGCATAATTGAAACTGTAATGATGACAGTCACTGCCAGAGTTTTGTGGCACACTCACCAGTTGTCTTCTGGCGGCAACTCGGAAAGAACCGGCGCCACTACTGCCAGCGGCTCCACGGTGGCCACCATCGAGGGCACAATCTCCAGTACATTGCCCTTCTGCACGGCCACCGGCATAATGGGCGCCATTGGCATAATGGGTGTCATGGGCGTCATGGGCGCCATGGGCAGTTCTCGCAGCACGGGCGGCATCGCAGCTGCAGTTGGCTCCACTTGCGAGCCATTGTAGTCATAGTTCAGGGGCGCCACTGCAGCCGTTGAGCCGCCGGCCGAGTAATCGCCGGTGTACTGCGCATAGGCCTCCTCCATGTTGTAGGCTGGATCCATCAGGTAGGCTGCGTAGCCGTCGTAGTGCTCGCCACTCGCTGCCGCCTCCTGCTGCTGCATCAGCGTCATGTTGTAGTAGTATTCGGCTGCCTCGATGCTCTGGTTCTCCACAAAGTAATCGGCAAAGCTCTGACTGCGCGGCGATCGCGACCGCGATCTGCTGGGCGAACGCGTGCGGTGTCGACGGCGTGGCGGCGAGCGGGATCTCGACGATGACCAGCTACGCCGCATGGGCGGCGACGGCGGCTTGAAGGGCAGCGGCGAGCGGGAGTAGCATCTGTCGCGACTGAAAGAGCGACGTCTGCTGGGCGGCGGCGGGGAACGTGGCCCGGCGAACGGCAGCTTGCCGTGCGGCGGCGACAACGAGCTGCGACGTCGCCTAACCATCGCTGGCTTCAGGCGTCGCCTGTGCATCGGACTGCGACTGCGCGTGCGACTGCGACTGATGCTGCGACTGTGGCGCCCTTTGACGAAGCGGGCGCGTCGTAGAGGTGGCGAGGTGAGCGGACGTCGACGCCTGGGGCTCGGCGATCGTGTGGGATCCTTGCTGCGACTCGGACGCACATAGCGTCGGAAGCGTTCTCTGGAACGTTCGCGGGTGCGTGAACGCTTCAGCGAGCGCGGAGGCGACTGCTGGAAGCGAGCCGCAGGCTTCGCGTGTCGCGTCTCCATAATGGTGGGCTTCACAATGGCTATCTCCTTATGCGGCTTGATGATCACCTTGGGCTCTGGTGGCGGCGGCTGCGTCGTCGCTTCCAGCTCATCCTTGTCGAAGATGGCGGGTTTGCGTGCCGACAACTTCAGCGGCGAAATGGTCAACTTGATGGCCTCGCGATTCGCATTGAAGATGTTGTTCACCGGCGACGCCGTCTGAATTGGAGGCGCCTGCTCCACTGGCGGTAGCTTCTGCTCCGCTTGCGACTGCTGTGGCTGCTCCTCCTCGCCAGCTGCTGTGGGCGGCTTCAGTTCAGATTTGCGATACTTGTTCATGATGGCGTTGCGCTGCATGATGAACAGCGATTCCATCTTCAGCAGCTCCTCGCAGATGTCGTCACCCGAATCGTAGTTCTTACGCATCATCTGTATGCGCGCCAAGTTGTCCTCGAGACTCTGCAGCTTGCGCAGATCCCTGCTCACGTTGTTCTTCTTGTAGCCTGGTGGTTGTTTGTCAGGTGTCGATTCTTCGGTGTTTAGTGATGATTGCGATTGCGACTGCGATTGTTCGCTGTTCTCCATGCTGAGCAGCTGCTGCTCTGGCTGCAGTTGCTGCTTGTTCGCCTGCTCGTCTCTCTCTGTGCTGGAAGCTTCGGCCTCATCTTCCTCGTCTTCGTCTTCCTCCTCCTCGTCGTTGCCGTCGTCATCGTCGGAGCTGCTCTCGCTGCTGCTGCTGTCGCTGTTGCTGCTTGAGCTGTCGTCGTCCGACCCATCTTCGCTGGAAGACTCTTCTTCTGTTTCTGCTTCGGCAGTGGAATTGCTTAAGGAACTAGTTGTGTTTATCTGTGCTGCTGTGCTGTCGCTTGTTGTTGCTTCATTCGCGCTGTTGCCCATCTTTATGCTCTTCATGAACTTGTCGTACAGCTCGTGTATGTTAAACAGCGGCTTGTCGGGCACAGCTTCCGCTGATTCTTCTCCCCCTGTTTGCTGCTGCAGCTGCTTCGTCTTGGGCGGCGGTGTGCTCTTGGCATTCCACAAAGTATTCGAGTCGTCGTCGTCCCCATTGAGGCGCGCCACCAATGCATTAGCCGCATTCTGCGGCGTGCTGCTGTTGCCACCTCCGCCTGCCAGCGAATCATCGTTCTCCCAATTGTCGATGTAGTCGTCCGTGTCCGGACTATGCTCATCGGCTGGTGGCTTGACTGGCTGTGGAGGCGGTGCGTTCGCTGCGCGCGCTCCGTTGCGCACTGGCTTCATCTCCCAATCGTCTTCTCGTGGCAGCGGCGGTGTCGAATTGTGTTCCACTTTGATCTGTCTTGCTGTGAGCAACGGCGGGGTTCTGGAGCGTTGTTTCTCCTGCTTGACGCTGCGCTCCCTGTATTTGCTGTCCCTCTCCCTTTCCCTATCTCTGTCCCTGTCTCTGCCTGCGCTGTGTCTGCTACCCGCAGTTAATACTGTTTCACGCTTGAAAGGATTCGCATGCCTTGGCTTGTTGTTGCTTGAGCTGACAAGCTCCAGTGGCTCCTCGCTTAGCTGCTCCTGCTTGATGTGCAGCACTTCCTGCACCTTCTTGCTGCGCTGCTCGTGACTCTTGCGCAGTAACTGCTCCTTGGTGGCCAGCAGTGCATCCAAATGCAGATCATTGTCCTCGAGCAGCGCTCCAATACGACTATGAATCTCACTGTGCATCGACTTCGCGGGCTCTGGTGTGGCTGCTGCTGCTTGTTGCTTGCTCACATGTCGATTGTCCAATGGTGGCGTTGTGCTGCGCCCCGCCACTGCCATAATTGGCGCTGGACTCTGGGCTTTGTTCAGTCTTGGCGGCGATTCGGCAAATATATCAAATGCTTTACGCGTCTCGACCACTTGCGACGACGTGGATGCTCTTGGTGGCGTTAGTTGCTGCAGTTGCTTCTCCCCCTCCTTTTCCTTTTCCTTCTCCTTTTCTTTTCCACCTCCTGCTCCTGCTTTTCTGGCACTACAGCTGGCAGTGTTTGTGGCTGTAATTGAGGTGGTGGCGTTCTTGGCTTCGTCTCCGTCTTGCGACTCTTGCTACGACTTCGTCGCGTCTCACGCTCGTTGCGTTCTCTAGTCTTGTCTTTAGCTAAACTATTGCGCTGCTCGTTGCGTCGCTCCCTGGCACGGTCATGCTCTCTGCGTCGATCATTTGAACGCTCCGCTTGCTTGGATCGCGCTCTGGAACGTTCTCTGTCCTTAGGCTTGTTGTGCTCTGCTCTTTCAGTTGAACGCGGGTTCTTTTGGTCCCTGTAGTTGTCACGTGCTCTCGATGCTTGCCTTGACTGCGGCTCCTTGGAACGTGTTCTTTTCCGTTCTCTGGGTTTGGAACGCTCTCTGTGTCTGTCCTTGGCGGCATCTGCTTTGTGCTCTCGCTGTGGTCGCTCATTGGACCGCATTCGCTGCTGCGTTCGCTCCTTGCTGCGTTCACTCGGCTGCTCCTTTTGTTGCTTGGGCTTCTCGTTGTCCTTTGCCCTGTTCGCAGTTTCCTTCGCACGCGGCTTGCAATCTCTGTGCTGCGCGTTTCCGCAATCGGTGACGATATTGAAGATGAACGACAGCGGCGGCTGCGACGTGGTCCAGCTGCAAAGAGCGCGTTATTCAGAAATTTAAAAACCAAAATGTTCAACTACTTACAGCAGGTCGGAGCGAGAGCGTTGTGGCTGCGACTGATTGGGAGGCAACGCTGGGCCATAGGCGTTGCCCGTTGCACTGGGAGGGGTCGCAGTTGTCGTGGGCACGGCACACCGATTGGGAGCCGGCGGGCGACTAAAGAAGGGCGGGCGCATGCCGCGCAAGCCGCCACGCGGCATGCGGGGTCTGATGCCGATGCGCGCAAAGTCGTAGCACTGCGGCGGACGCATGTGAAAGCGCAACGGATTGAGACCAATGTAGGCATTGTTGTTGTTGTGATGCGGCGCGGGGGATTGTGATGATGATGCTGAGGATGATGGGGTTGTTGTGGCTGCTGCCTTCGCTTCTGCTTGCTTCTCCTTGCGCGCCAGCTGCACATCGGCAACATCCTGCTTCTGGCCATCCTGCGAGGAGTCCGTGTCCGAGTACAAGCCTTCGCTGTCGTCCGCATCCGCTTCCGATGTTGTTTCCTTTGTGGCGCTGCCATTGGCTTGGACGACCGATGTCTCCTTGCATTTGATGGTTTCGAGCTCTAAATTCGCCTTATCGTTATCGTTATCGATTTGCGTCGTCATCTTGCGCAACGATTTGCTCACAGCGTCCTTGGTCACCACTTTTTTCAGTGCGAGACTTGCATTGCCCTCCTGCTGCTGCTGCTGTTGTTGTTGTTGTTGCTGTTGTTGCTGCTCCTGGTGGGGCGGTGTGACCAACTCACCCGGCTCCAGTTCTCTGCTGTTGTCTCCATCTTGCATTTCCTCAGCTACCGCAACGCTTTCACCGCCGTCTCCGTCACCGCCTCCTCCTGTCTCGCCGCCATCGGCGTTGCGCACTATTAGCGACATTTTCGCATAAATTTGATTGCAAATGTTTATGTCTCGTTTAGTTGCTGCTGCTTCTGTTGCTCCTCACACCCTCTGCTGATGTTGAAAATATGTAGTAATCAATGCGTTTGCTTTTGCGGGCTGCTGCGTGGGGGGCTGCACTGGGGGGTGTGGTTCATCCTCGTTTTTGACAGTTTTCCGCTTACTTGGTTATTGTGGTGTGCTCGGTAGTTCTATTGTTTCGGTTTCCGATTTGTGTGTGTACTCTCCTTTGCACTGTTTGAATCGTACGGCACACACGCTTCGTCGCATCCACGTGCACACGATTTCAGTTTGCTTTTGTTTGAATACTTCATGTAAAACGGTGTTTATGCATTTTCTTTCATTTCGAGCATTACAATTGTGTCGATTCCGTTCGCAAGCTAATAATGCACAGCGTGACCGTAGCTTTTCGCTTACAATATACCAAAAATATATACAGCCACACCACCTACGCAAAAATACTATACATTTAAAAACTCACTCAAATGAACTGCTAACTGATTCCGATATGAGCGCCAACTTTAAATTCAATTTTTTAATATTAACATCAAAGTAAACTTTTGGATTTTAACTATTTGCTGCTAAATTTATTTGTTCTGTCCATTTTTAAAATGCCCACAAAAATACTAGTGTAACCACTGTTATCGGTTAGCGATAAACAAGCTGTTGGTGAATGCTCCAATATAAAAAATCGGTTATGTACATTATGCGCAGCGCAAAAAAGTATGCAGTAAAAAGGTGCTCACAGGTTGAGAGTCGCACATCTATCGATAAATGGCAGCGCTAAAACTCCGCACTTTCAAATTAGTAAAACGGAACGGTTAAGTGATTGGCAACTTTGTTTGTAAGCACTTTGCAAAGCGCAAATTGAATTTAAACGCACTCAAACATCACACTTTACAACAAATGCCACTTATTTCCGCTTCCTGCTGCTGCTGCTGCTACTACTGCTACTGCCGCAGAAACGTAGTCAAATGCGAAGTGCAAAAGCAAATAAATGACAAATAACGAACACAATTGCCAAGTTGGGCCAAGCACCCAACTGAAGCGAGACGCTTTTGGGTCTAACGCTTGCAATGAGGAAGAGACCGCAAAGCACTGCACATTATGACATCGTAATATAGACAAGAAAAAGAAGGGCCCTCCGGCAAGCCTTCAGCCTCCAGAAGAGTGTGCAACCAGATCACGATTAACACGCAAGAGCCGAGTGTGTCGACTATGATATACCCGAAATATAGAAAAAAAATATTCCACAGTACAATATATATAACATAAACACTCGAGTGCAACTGTCATTCAATCATTGGGACTCTTGATAGAAAGAAGCTAATTAGGAATATAAAGTTTATGGGGCTTCTGGGGTTTGGTATGCCTTTTTCTGCCTATGATACCCTTCTACCCTTCTGCGCAGCGGGTATCGAAATTTTCAGTTTGCTGCTCTTTGAGTTGCTGCACAGTTTTTCTTGCCACTTTATTTGCATGCAACTTTCACCGGCTGCTGCTGCTGCTGTTGCTGCCATGACAGCTGCTGATGCTATTGCAGCCAAAGCGAGCGACGCCGACAGAGGCGAAAGGTGCAAATTAATTTGTGGCGCCCCACAATACTGTGTAGCATAACCTTCCTCGCTTTGTCTTTGTCATTATTGTTCGTTTGCTCGTACTTCAAGTGTAATTTTGTTGTTGCTTTTCTTCTATACGAGTAATTCCCAAAAAACTCCCAAATGTGACTTGTTATCGCTTTCGAAAATCGCATTCGTTAAGTGGATTTGCAATATTGCGAGTACAACAAAAGAAATACAACTTGAAATACAGCATTGTCTCATTTTTCTGTATCTCTCTGAAGATGTCAACAATGACAAATACAACACAAAAAAAACAAAAAAAAACAACAAAATAAATAATAAAAATAAAAACGTCCACGGACTTTTCGGTGCTTGCGCCGCAGTTTTGGCACCTTGGTGCGAAAACCTTGAGTATTGTCTGGTGTCTCCAACTCCTGTCTAGAGTTCATCACATGGACAAATCTGGGAGCACAATTGCAACAGATTGTTTCGGAAACGTACTGAAAAATAAGTGATTTTTGCGGATCTTTCTTAAAACTATCTCCTATTTTTGATTTCAGCTTTGAAAATCTACAAGATTACTATTTCAATCATGAAATTATTTTTCAATCTTTCTTTCAATTTAAATACTAGACTTTTGAGCTAAATAAAAATGACTTTGTTTTTTATTAGATGCACAATAAACTCTTACTACCAACTCCCGGTTTTGGGACAGCGTTCGGAAGCGTTTTCAACTCGGAACAGAACAGTTTTTCCTCGCCGCCGTAAATTGGCCAATTAACATTTCTAAATGCCATTTGAAGCCCACAATATGTGGCTGCAGTTGCTGTAGCTTTAGTTTTTGTTGCTGGCAAGTATTTATGATCTGCTTAACAATTAATAACACAAAAGCGTTAAAAGCGCAACGCTCCATGGCTATTGAGGGCGACATTGCTATTGTTGAAGTTGTTGCTGTTGTTGATGCTGTTGTTGTAGCTCATAGTGGGTTTGTTCTTCTTATAGTTATTGCTTGCCGTTGTTGTTGTTGTTGTTGTTGTTGACAAATGAGCACTGCAAATGCCACACTGCCTCCAGCACTTATCTGAAGCTCCAGTTATAGCTCCAGCCAAGTCATTGACATTCAGCGCCAAGCGTTGAGCAGCCAGCAGAGCTTGAACTAGAAAACCAAACCAACGCAAAGCCAAACTAAAAGCAAAGCCAAACTAAAAGCAAAAGCAATATCAAAAGCAAATGGGCTTGCCAGAGAACGGATGGTGTTAATTGGCATTTGTATACCAAAATAAAGCGCATTTATCTCTACCATATTTTCTATATTTACACCATACATATACAGCAATGTTTTCGATACAAAATTTCTCTAAACTGACCAAAAAAAATGTGGCGTGGATAATCTGCGCATCTAAACAAACTCAATTATTTATCACTCGTCTTGCTTTGCTTTTGTGCCGCAGCAAATTGATTCAATGCAGGGGGAAATGGGAGACGGGACGAATGTGTTCTATTGTTCAGGTGTTAATCACATGGAGGCAGGTAAACAACAACAACAACAACAACAACAACCACAACAAAAAATGTTTCTTGAATTGCGAAACCAGCTCTCAGCAATTACTTTTAATGAAGTTCCTGTTCGACGAGAGATTCAAACGATTCAAACAAAACACCGACAAAGTTAAAGTTAAAGTAAATCTTTTTTTCACTTAAAAAAAAACACTCCCACTCTCCACACTAATGGCATTCCCAGGGTATCCATAACAAATCAAATCAGGCAAAACAGAAGTCGCAGTTGAGTTACGGGTTGTAAATTAAGTAATATATATATCGCGTAGTATGCAAGATGATGATAATGTGCAATGGGAATACCCTTTACTTTGGAAAAGTATAAAAATCCCCAAACAATCTTTAGAAACCTCAAAAAAGAACAACGAAAAAACTAATTGTAATCACCGCAACAATCGTTCTCCCGTGACCAACTCAAAAAATAATTGCCTCCACAATAGTGGCACACACTATTCTCAGAGTTGCCGAGCAACTCGCAGTAGTTCACAACTCTTTTTTTTCAAATTCTCAAAGCATAATAAAAGCGTTGACGGAGAGCATAACACAATCATATCTCTGAATTCGAACTTATTTCTATTATTTGTTGCTCAGGTTTCGCATGGCAAAAAATCTTCACTTAAGTATAGATTTTGTTTACCTTCTTAATACCCTGAACATGCTTTAAATGAAGCAGAGTAGCTAGAATGAAAGTAGATGAACTTGAACTAGTTGGCAATGCATACTAAAAGAGAAACATTAATCTGTATTAGTGCCATCGTTGCACGTCGTCTGCAATACTTAAACTTTTGGATGCGTGTAGGGAATTTATGCAGAGTTTTAGCCCATATTCAGCTGCTTAGAGGGTATCTTGGCTTCAAGCAGACGCTAGCAAAGAATTCTTACAGGTTTTGTTTTTTTTATTTCGACTTTTTTCAACACGAGTATTATTATTAGCTAATTTGAAGCCGAGCCAAAATGGCGCAGCTGAACAGCATCGAGCGAGTTGTTATTATTTATAGCTTTACTGTTTTGCTTTTTTGTTGCTATTATAGTAGACACATGTGTGCGAGTATCTGTGTATCTCAGTATCTCTCAATATCTTTAGAGTATCTTTCGTTGTTCCCTGCACCAAGTGCGAGTTGAAGTAAGCGCGCATTGAAAGCGCTTTTGTTTTCCTTTTGGTTTTCTCTGCTTTTATTTATCTTGTTTTTGTTGTTTTCCTTTTCTTTTTGGTTTCCATTATATACATATTTTTTTGCTACTACTATTTTATTTGTTACTGCTGCTTAATTCCCAGGCATGTGCCTAAGCCCCGGCTCGCTTGACTCAACTTGGCGATGGTGCCAAGTCGTTGCTTGGCACCGCCAGCCGGCTCCCAACTCAGACAGCTCGCAGCTGAGACAGCTCCCAAGCTGGGACTCTCGCTCAGCTGCGACTGAATTGCGATACAGGTTGTTCGGTGGGCTCATCGCTGTTTTTAGTGCAAATTGAATTTAGCGATAGTTAAAATCAAAATAAAAACAGCATGCAAACGGCAAAAATCCCCGAAGAAAATGTAATTTACAAGCATTCCCCCGCTCCCGCTCCCCCTACCACTTCCCCTACCATTCAATGGCAAAACTTATTGGCAATACACGTCAGCACAACTCAACTCAACTGAACTCAACTCGACATCCCCCTCATTAAATGCGCAGTAGACACATCCACATACCACGACGGGATGCGAGGTGCATATAAACAGCCCTCGCCAGACCAGATTACCATCTGTCCAGACAGCACACACACAGTCCAGGTGAAAGACAGCGACTTCCCCCATGCGGTCTATAAATACACTCAATGAATCTAACTATTATGTGAATTTATTTCAATCTCAGTTCGTTATTGCTTAGATTAATCGCATGCAATGATATTTAAGGGGACCGCAAATACCCTGTACACGTTGAAATGGGGGTGTTCCACAAATAAATCATACTCCATTCAGAAATTAAAACTTAATAAATGCTTAGCAGGTGGCGGTTTTAGATAATTCTTCTATCTATCACTTAAAGCGTATTCAAATTTAACTTGCTTAAAGCTATAAATATTCTTGATAATTCAGTGCGACGAGCGGAGTCAAAACCCGTCTTGTTCGTTGCTGCAAATTGGCCTAAAGTTGGCTATTTACTGAAGCGTAGGTGGATCGAATAGCTCCATAAGAAATGCTTAATACTGCTGGCTTAAAGATATTACCATTAAATGCTTTATATTGCTTAATAGACTCTGATTGAATCGCGGTGAAAGCGTAAGTTTATTGATACACTTGAGTCTTTTTACCAGAGTATTTCACAGTCAAAGTCGCAGGTCAACACCACTTGTTCTTTAACGCGATTAAGAAACCAGCGGCGCAAGTTTTTTATGCAAATTCGCGCATATATGTAGATATGCCGGGAAATTCGCAAGAACGAAAATAAATAATTTCGAAGAGAATAAATTATTTGAATTGCGAGATTCGCTACGTAAGAGGTAAGCATGTTTACATAAATAACAATGTTTGTAATTCATAATGGCTGCAATTGATTCGCAGAGCGATGGCCACACATTGTATATTATATGTAATGATGGGTATTTGTTAATTAATTTGGCAAACAAATTATATGCAAATTGGGGAGGTCTCATTGACCGAAAATAAAAACAGCCAGCGAACAAAAGAAATGGAAAGTCATGCGAAGCTTCAAAAGCTGGCAATTAGTTGGGGCTGGAGTTGGATCTGCAACTTCAAATTCAACTCCGACGCTGTCTTTAATGAGGGGGCAGCATCCAATCCAAAGTCTAGCCAGACGTTTAATGAACCGACAAGCAATGAGCAACAAGCGACGTCTGGGAATCGAATGAAGCGTGGGCCAAACGGCCATTGGGCGTCTTGGGTTGCATAACGTGGGGAAAAAACCGAAATCATAAAAGATGAAGAAGAAATTTAATAACTAATAACTCAATGTGAGTCGAGCTGAGTTGAGCTGAGCTCAGCCCAAAGTTAAAGTTAAGGTAAACTTTGTCCGGCATCTGCAGTTTTTGTTGCCGCAGCGTTCGTTGGCTTGTGACATTTTAAACATAAAAATTATGTAATTACAATACGAAAAAAATACATAAATAAAGCAAAGATTGCATAACGGAAATGGATAAACGTCGCAGATGGAGTTGGAGATGGAGATGGAGACGAAGCCGATGTCATCGGGCATTGGGTCATTTCATTAGAGTTCGAGTTAGATGATGGTATCGTCCAGTCGTAATAAACGAGCGTCTAGCATGATATAAAGCATTAGCAAGGCAAATCTTCGGCTCGCTTTGAATGCGATCATATGTGATCATTTATAAGAATTAAATAACATATTCGGCGATGCTAGCGACAAGCACCAATAATAAAGCGAATGACGGTTGAAAAGCAAAGCGAAACCGAAACCGAAACCGAGATCAAAACAAAAAAGCTGCCACAGCTGTTGCAGGCTATCAAAAGATCATAAAGATCACAAAAACAAAAACGATCAAAAAGAAAAAAATATTAACACAAAAAGGTTCAACAAAAATATAATACAAATGATACTATTCATGTTAATCGCTCTCAAAATGTAGCGACTAATTTGATGGACGTATTTTGCCGTAATGATAATGCGTCGCTCGGGTCATTTGACTGCCCTTAAGCTGCTGACAACTGAGAGCTGAGAGCAGACGGCGACGTGGCGTATGAGTAATATCGAACATCGTTCTTTTCACTGCGTTTCGTTATTGAAATGCAATGCTCGGCAGACTCGCGCAAAGCGATTGGTTATGGCATCGATTTGCTTGGCCAAAACACAACACAACACAACTTAACACACACGCAAACAACAAGCTGGCTTTGAGCTCAAGTGTTTTGTGGCGAGAGAGGTTAAATGGACAAAGCTAAACAAATACCCAGCTGAGGGGATGTAAGGGGGGGGGGGGGGGGGTTGGGTGAGGAGGAGGCGACGGGGGATCAGTGGCAGCTGCTGAAGCAATCAAGATGAACCCGAGCCACACTCACACTCGCCTAGTAGTATATACCCAATATTGTGTACACAAATGTATCTCTAGAGTGCAATGATTTGTTGTTGCAGTTGCTGTTGCTGTGGTCACAACAATTATTCGAGCTACAACGACGATAACAACAACAGTCAGTATACCACATCAAAAGCGAAAAGTTTATGTTTATTTTTTCGTAAGCAGCAACAAGTTTGAGTGGTGCAACAACAACACCAACAGCAACAACAACAACAGCTGCCACAAAGGCGACTTGATCAACGGCCGTTGCCGCAGCAGCAACAACACCGACGATGATTGCGGCTGCGACGCCGCTGCTGCTGCTGCCGCTGCCGCTGCCAACGTCAGACTCGGCGGCAGCAACTTTGAACCGAAGCTAGTTTTACGAGATCCGACTTTTAATTTATGTGTGCGCGAATGTGTTGGGTACCTTTAATTTTCGTATGCCGAGCTTTAGCCTTGCGCTACTCGCAGTTGATCGAGCATATTGCCTTATAAATACATATTACACTTTTCCGATGCATGTTTTTATTTTCTTGTATGGAACTTAAAGCTATGTTTCTTGTGTTTACAAAATGGAAATATTCCTAGAACGAATGTAGTCTTTCTGAGCAGTCAATCAAGTACTCTGCATTACTTCACTTCACTTGTCTTGCACCAGCTGCATTTGATATGTTGGAAGATGATATTCAATTGTTGTTCGTTGATAAACATCTTCAGATAGTATTCAAATCATGTTTTCTTTTTCCAGGCTATACGTTGGGGTCTACCGTTTCTCATCGATGGAATAGCTCGTAAGTATTCTCTGAAGTCACACTTAACCAGCGACAACATCAGCAAAATGAGTAAGAAATAAAATACTTTCATATTGCTCTTGTTTAATTGATACTCGGCTTGGCTACGACTGATTATCGAATGTTAGAACACTTTCCATTGTAAGTGCGGTTTATATTGGCGAGCAGAGTTTACAATGAAATTGTGTTGATAACCCGCGTGCAATTAAAGTATAATGAGTTTCAGTTAAGAGTTTACATATCGACCACAGTGTGCACTATAATACAGTATTGGTCATAATAATCATACTAGTTGACTAGCAAATACCTCGAGCTCGAAAGCTTCCAATTGAAAGTTTCCTTGTAAGTATATACTAATATTTACATAAAATGGAAATTGTATATTTGTTTATCCATTCTAAAAAGAATATTTCTATAAAGTAGAAAAGTAACTAATATTTGGATCTGCTTTGATCTTGCTATTTTAAGATAAGATTTTTGGTTTGAAGAATTCTTGCTCCTACAAGTGTGAAGTGAACTTTGGATTGATAACCATAACTCTAGACACGAGTATAGTTCGTAACATTAACTATTACTATTATAAGTATTATAAGTATGCGGACTTATAATGAGACAAAGCGAACATAAAGTGACGATTAGCCCATTTTGAAATGATTTTTCCTTATCGAAGAGAGTGTTATTGCTCACAACAAAATTGCATTGATAAGCTCATTGAGATTTTGCTATCAACTTATAATATGTTCATTATAATAAAGTAATTACCACACAAAATTACAAAGAAGTGCTGACAATTTGTCCGAAGTGATCGGACACTGTCACTGTGTTCTATTGGGAATCTGACAGATTACTTCCAGCATTTTGTGATCTATATTGAAGAAGGCTTGAAGGCGCTCTGAGCACTCAATCAAATGCGCTAGTATTGCACCGGCTACATTTGATATGCTGAAAGTACCGATTTACTTTAAAATTTCCATCGAACAAATGATAACATACTCTTGATAATTCTTCGATGATAAGCTTCTTCAGTTTTTATTTATATAAATATGTTGTCTCGGTCTTGACGGTGTCGGGGTCGTTCTCCAGACCAGACGGAGGGGTCTCTACCGTTTCTCATCGTTGGAATAGCCCTAAAATGTAGCTCCATACACTGGCCAAATGATAACATCAGGCAAATAAGTAGGAAGTAAACAAGTAAGAAAGCTACAGTCGAGTGTGCTCGACGATGATATACCCGCTACCCAGCTCAAATATACTAAAGTATACCAAAAAGTCCACGATTCACTATCAAATGCGAAACCTTGTGTCGAACAAAATAAATATTCCAAAAGTGTGCTGATAACCTCAATACAATGTAACATAGACTGATTTAGATTAGATCAGTAAAAGTGAATATATTCTCCGTTAAAAATCTGTGACTTTGTTATTTAAAAACCCACAATTAAAATAAATACTCCTAAAAGGTAATAAATTCGTCAAATGTTACTTAATAAATGAATATTTATAGTTTTGTAAACTCAAAGATTTACTGCAGTCGCTGCTGATTTGTAGCTGCTCTGGGAATTGAAAAGACCGCAGTCGAAAGCTTTTAAGCTTCGTGTCAAGCTTGGCTGCAAAGCACACAGTAATTGACAATGTAAGTGTATGTGAGTACGGTTTTTAAGCGTGTGTATGTGTGTGTGTGTATTTTGTAGTTTTACTCTTATTTTTATTCGCTGCTCGTTTCGTTTCGTATCGTTGTTCGTTTTTGTTTTTGTTTTTGCACGTGATCGTGTGCTGGGGCTTTGCTTGGGTGTGTAGCTACTGTCTGCGCTCTTTACAGTGTGCGAGTGCCTGTGTGTGTGTGTGTGTGTGTGGCAGTGCAGTCGACGTCGACAGACGAAAAAAGTTTTAAATCTGGTAGAAAAATCTGAAATGAAACGCGTTTGAGGCCTCAGACGGCGAGTGGCAGTCGTACAACAAAGACGTATTATTATTTTCGTTATCCACCTAGCGGAGGCTCTGAAAAGTTGGTCAGACAACTTTTTCAAAACGACAACAACTGCAACACATCAAAAACAACAAACAACAAAAAAAAAAAAAAACAAGCAACCAACTGAAAAACCGCAATAAGCGAACATAAAATTGAACTCCTTTTACTTTTGCGTATCTGTACAAAAAAAAAAATAAATTTCAATGTAAGTGAATGAAACAATGTGAAATTCGTAAATCGTATTTCGAAAGTGCCGTCAAGCAAAAGAAGTATGCATTAAAAGTGTGCTCAGAATCGAATCGAATCGAATCGCAGATGGAGTTAGTTTACTGAACAGTGTGAAATATATCTTTATACTTGTAGTGCTCTCCGCTCTCGAACACACATAGATGACCGAGAAGGATAACGTATCCATGGCTACCGTGCAACTGAAGCCCGACTATGCGGCTAGCGAGGTCTACAGCACGGCTAGCGAACCGCCACCGGTAAGATCCTAATATAATATATACTATATACCACTAGATTATCTCGCCAGCAAAGAGTATTCTTCTCTCTGTCTATGTTTGCATGTGTGTGTGCCTGTGTGTAGCATATTTTTGGTCGATTGCGTTTAATGCGTCAATCTGTCATTGTTGAATGGCGAAGCTAATTACAATTTCCATATGTCATTTGGCCGTTTGGTCTAGCAATTATTTGCGCTACCTTTATGTAAGCTATAAGCAGGTCAGCTGCAGAGCTCAGAGCTCAAAAAGAGAGAGAGAGACAGACTAAAGCTCAAAATGCTGAGAAACTGCTGCCAGGGTCAGCAATTGGTTGGCCTGGCCAGCACATCCGTTGTTGTGGCGAGCACACGGCGCGTATGCGCAATATGTCGACGTCTTCTTGCTGTCCCAGCCTTGTTGCCTTTGCCTTTGTCTTTGTCATCGTCGTCGTCGTCGTCTGCACTCAGCTGCAAAACGTGATTATTTTCACTAAGTAAGTCAGGCGACACTGCATTGTCGACTGAATGCATAAGCAATTTGGCTGCGGATAATTTTAATGCAATTTTTTGTAAATTATTATTATGATTGCAATACTGTGAGTCCGCCAACTGCCTCTGACTTCTGACTGCTGTCAGCCGCTGTGGCAATTGCATGCAACGTGCCCTGCTTTGACAATTGTCAGCGACTGTCGGCGACCCCCGTTGACATTTCAACAACAACCCAACAACAACAAAAAATAAAACAAGCAGAAAAACAGAAATCACAACCTCTCAGGCTGAGAGTGCGGGGGAACTGCTGCTCCACAACTACGGCGCAGTTGTCGGCAAAGTGTGAATAGATTTGTACTCATTTGCAGCGACCGCAAAGCCAACAGCAAGCCAACACAGTTGAAGTCGAAGTGGAAGTCGAAGTCGAAGCCGAAGCCGGAGATCAAATAGAAAACCAGTTGAATACCAAATTTCGAGATCTAATACAAAAGTCACGACTGTAAATAAAGAAAAAACATAAAACCTAATAATGATAAACTCAAACAAATGAGCAATAATCCGCTATGACAACATCTCAGCTACAAAACTGGCTCAATTTGCGAGCGACTAAATAACAGAAACAGATTTCTCTCGTTCTCGCGTTCTCGATGTGGGCTGGCAATCGATTTGTTAATTTGCATAAAGGCCGCTTTGCATATTTTCCGCATTTTCCGCATCACCCATGAATTGCAGTTTTTGTCGCTGTATTACAGTGAAAGCCAGCAGTTATCCAACAGTCCACTTCAATTCAAATAATGAGCTACTGCTGTGATCAATCAAGTCAAAAGTCCAATTTACGACTAGCCCCAAATGTCGTTGCCACTGTGGTTGCAGTCAGAGTGCGTGTACTTGCAGCTTTCACTGTAGCTCATTAACCTTTCATCTGTCTCTCTCTCTCCCGCTCTCTTTTGTTATGTCTGTTTCTTTTGTTTTGTTTTTTTGTCGTTTTTTTGTCGTAATGCACATACATAATCGAATCATCAAAAGAATATATATGTTATATTTTTCAATCTCCCCCTTCGCACACCAAAACCAACAACAACAACAACTGTAAACAACCATCACCACACAGCTGGGATTTTTTAACTTTAATCATCAGGTTTGTCGCTCAAGTCTTTTGTCTTCAACTGCACCCCAAACACCGACACCAACACCAACAGCAATTCCAACAACAACAACAACTACAACAGTAGTCAAATATAGTAGTAGACATAAGAAACGCTATCATCCATCCATCGGTAACGAGCAACAGCTGTTTTGTTGTTGCTGCTGCTGCTGCTGTTGTTGTCGTCGTAGCTGTGCCTCTAACTCTAACATTCACCAAAACACACTTCACTTCACTTCACTCCACTTTGCTCCACTTCACTTCACTTCACTTCACTTCACTACACTTCGCGCTTAACGATGAAGTTGTGACGCCGACTGCGACGTCGCCGGCGGCAGCGACTGCGACTGCGACTGCGACTCACTTTCGCAATTGCATTTGAAAACATGAAAATGGGCACAAAACTCACGTAGTAACAACAAAGGTGTAAAATTGCACATTTCGCTGCACACACACACACATGTAAAGTTGTGGCCTCACCCAAAGCAAAAGCACAACAAAAAACTATTTTCAGTCTCTTATTTTCACTGGGTTTTTGGGGCTACTCGAGCAGCAGATGCGCTGTTGCCAAATTTCATTTCCTCAATTTGTCGGTATATTTCGGTGATCATTCAGTTTCAGTATTTCCTGCTAACGCGCTTTACGCATTCGTATTTGTTTTGTTCGGATTTTCTGTTGATATTTTGACATGAACTTGGCAATTTTGGCACCTATAAAAACTATGCAAATATTTATTTGCCAGACTGTGATCTAATCGAGTTACAGTTACGCTTGGCAGTCACCGCACTCTGCTCTTCTCTCTATTCACTCTGTTGGCCTAATCAGCATTTTGCATTATGCAACTCTTCAACATTTCTTTTCGGCTTTTCGCTTTGACACTCGACTCTTTTTCTCTTTATTTTCGGGTTTTCTGTTTATCTGTTGTTTTTTTGTGGTTTTTCCTTGAGGCGATTTCTTTTGCTCTATGCACTTTGCACGTGAGTCAAAAACAAGGTGAACTTTGCTTTTACTTTGCTCGCTCCAAAAGGTCAAGCCCCAAGAGCACGAACCACTCACAAACAACCACAATTTCAACTACAATCACAATCACAATCACAATAACAATCGCAATCGCCATAAGAAAAGCTACTTATAAGCAATGACAGCAATTACTAGTAATTAAAATGAATTAATTCGACTTGAACGTTAAACGGTTGCTATTATTTCTAATTTTGTGATGTTGTCGTCATTTTGCAGGCCTACAAGCGTCAGGCGAATTCGGTGAAGATCGCCAAGATCACTGCATTCACCATCATCGTGTCCTCGTTCATCCTGGGCGCCTTCATTCTGGCCTCGTCCTACCTGCAGGCCAAGGCCTCCTGCGATCAGGTGCAGGCCCTCGACTCGGTGCTGGAGAAGGAGCTGATGCTGGAAACGTTGCAGCAGGTGAACAAGGTAAGTGAGGCTGGTGGCAAACGGAGTGCGGCATGCGGCATACGACATGCGGCAAGTGGTTGCACGCCTCAATGCACAGCGATTATTTCGCAGAGATCTGAGAGATTCGAGTTAGGGAAATAAACGCCCAGCACTCGTATCAGGCGGTGTCAGTTTTTGCTTCGCTGTGTTTTGCAAAGTCCAAAAATACAGAAATTATTGTATTAGGTAAGCTACACACGTATGTGTGTGTTTGTGTATTAGTGAGTGTGTGTGTATGTGTGGTTGTTATTGCCTTTTGCATCGTTCGTTGAACACGCCACAAAACTTTATACTCGCCGATTAGCCGCAACAGACTCGAATTATTAAGCCAAATTAATTATAATTACCGGAAAATGTCGGCATATATCTACTTACACTCACACATACACACGCACATATATTTGAATGTGTGTGTTTTTGTCTATAACAACTGCTGCGTGCTTCTGATTATTGCCGCTGTTAACACACAACGCTGCTGTCTGTTGTTGTTTTCGATTTGATTTCTTGATTTTTTATTGCACGCACTATTTAGTTTCAATAAAGCAAAACTAAAAAATAGAAATAAAAAAGGTGTATGCACACACTTTTAGCACTCACTATGTGTGCAGCCATAGAAATATCTATGTTTACGACAAGTGCCATAAACTTATTTCACTGATAACACTTAGCTTCAAATGCAAATGAGCAATGGGAAAAGCCCAAGCTAGAAATAATCTCACATCTCAACCTCCGCATGTTTATGAGCTCCCATCGAGAGCTTTCAAAGCAACTGACTGGATTACACTTGTTTAGCTCGGAAAAACAACAGCGGAAGATTTTACAAAATGTACTTAAAGTTTTTACAGATTAGGAGCTGTGAGTTGAAAGTCTAATTATCAGAGAATTTTAAGAAATACATTTTATTGCTCACAATTAAAAAGAAGACTTAACAAGAGAGAGCAAGTGGCAGCTATTAAGGTCAAGCGTTTATATGTATAAATAAACCAGACAAAGGGACCACAAACTGCTTGGAAAGTAATGCAATTAAAGCAAGGCACTTTATGCTAATCAACAATACTCATAACAATCGCCTCTATTATTTGAAAGCTGCTCAATGATGAGAACACAATAGATTGTGAAGAAACATCAAAATTATTTCTAAATACGTAATCTCAGCTAAATACATAAAATAACAATTCAAAGATCAAGGCAAAGGGTCTCCGGCGATTGCATTGACCCAGTCGTATACGCGACAAAGCCGTAAAGCGACATAAAGCGACTTTAAGAAGGAAATAAATCGATTGGATATGCTAAGCTGCAACCTCTGTTGTCATCGAGTGTTAAACTAATGATTTCTGAGTACGCCACTCGATTGCATGAATACGTATTCACGTTCACACTCACACTCACCGTCGTTTTCATTTGCAATTGTCTAAGTGCAAATTGAATTAGCGTGTTGCGTGCTTCCTTGAGAAATTTCACCCATGTAACCGAATAGACGATCATTAAACCATAACCATAACGATATACGATATACGGTATAGGAGTTTAGGGTATTGCAGGGTATAATGTGGCGGTAATTTAATTTTAATGGCATTTGAGCAGCTGGAGGCAAGCACTCAGGTTTTTCTTCATAATTTTTTAGCTCGTTTATGGCGATTGTTAATCATATTTGCATACGTCGGAATTATGCGACGTCATCAATATTCAATTAGCGTGCAATGAAAGTACATAAACAATAAGCTATAAAATTAATTAAATGCATTCATATGCAGCGACAATTAAAGTTAATGATGAAAAGGCATGATTGAATTGAATTGAATTGAATTGAATTGAAATGCATTGAATTGGTTGGGATGGGGAATAGGATTATTGTATGGGCTTGAGTGATGCCGCCTCATTTGGAGCGGGTTATTCAACTCGACGACTGCAAAGAAAAACTCTCTCGGGCAGCTTATGTAAAGCGGCAGCAAAATGGAAAATTCAATCAAGCGAAATTCCCATAATTTGACGCTTAAATGGACGCCGAAATGATATAGCTGGGAGACTGTAAAGTGAAGTGGAGTTGGGAGTTGGGAGCTGTTGCTGCTACGGCTGCTTGCGACATAATCATCGGTGGCAACAATTGCGAATCAAATGGCATACACAAAGTGAAAGCAGCAAACGGAACACAGCAGCTGAGAGCTGAGTGGTTGAGAGCTGCATGTTGCAATGTATAAACCAGCTTTATGCAGGTGGGGAGCGGGCGTGGGCGCGGGCGCGGCAAAATGCCAGAGATCATCAGCTGCAGCAGCAGCAGCAACAGCAACAGCAGCAGCCATAATGCAGTCGCTGTCACTTTTTGCCGGCTGGCGCCGCTTGGCACCGTCACACAAATAGCTCGAGCGACAGACAGACGGACTGATAGACGAGCTGTAACCGCACTCACACACTCACACACACATATACAATAGACCGACAAAGACGCCAGCGAACGAAGACGCGTTGACTGTTTGCCATTTAAGGCGAGTTGCGCGCTTAAGTCTTTCGTTTTGGGCACGCAAACAAAAGCCAGCAACAACTTATGGCCCGCAGCCCGCAGGCGATTATGTAATGCCAACACACAATACACAGCAGACACATAAATATGTATAGAAATACACATATATATGTTGATACTTTAATTTATTTGACGATTGTGCAAATTTGTTTCGCCAGCGGAATTATTATTATTATTATTATTATTGTGAATTCTGCCACTGCCTCTCTGGGCTTTTCTAAAGGAAATTCTCTGTACTCCCTTAGAATTTCAATGCGAACCCATTTGCGTCAGCGCTAAAGATAAATATGTACATATAGCAAGTGTGAAGGGGCGGTAAATGCAAATAACAGTCGGTTAAAGAAAGAGTGTGCTCAATTTGTGAACATTTAATTTAATTATCGACAACAATCGTTGCGAGTTTGTGTATGATATGTATCTCGTTGTCTAAGCCAGTGGAGCTGAAATGTTCTGTGTACTGTAATTGATCTTGTCTCAGCTTGGCCTTGAAATCGCCCAACAGCGCACAGAAAATTGAGCTGTAAACCGGAGCTGAGTTTAGCAAACAGACTTAATGAATGCGACAAGGTGGAGGGAAAGGGGAGACAGGGGGAACTGGAACACAGACTTGTTGACTCGATTGTTGTTGTCAAACTGGTTTAGTTTATGTTTTTTTTTTCTTTTCATCTCTGTCTTCTGTTTTTATTTATTTTTCGCTTTTTGAGTGAAATTTGAAGTTTTAATTTGATTTCGGGCGAAAAGCAATTATGTGTCACACGCTTTGGCACCATGACTCAGTTCAACTACAGTTTAAGTCGCGCCACGCCAATGGTCAAAAAGGGAAAAATGACAGCGCCTCATTACGTATGAAAATTGGCGAATTGCAATTGCAGCTGCAGCTTAAGCTGTTTACTCAATTGGTCAATAGCGTTTCCTTAAGCAGCGCAATCCGCTGCTCAATCTGCCCAATGTCATGCCAGATAATGACCCAGAACCCAACAACAACAACGCACCCATCAGCTACCGGATATATGTATTACGAGGCGTATACATTATTTTCCAAGCCAAATCATTTGCTGCTTGCGTGGGCGCTCTGCCCCTGGGCAGGTGCTGCTGCTGCCTCCCTCCCCCTGCTGGCAAACACTTGGGCCCCACTATCAATCATCATCATCATCATCAGCAGCGTCACATTGAATTAATGAGATTTTTTCTCTCTCTGTCTTTTTTCTGTTTTGTTCAACAAATTATTTAAATTTTGCTTTTGTTTGCTTTGAAGTATGCTCAACCACACACACACACACACACACACACACACACACACACACACACACACTCTTGAATTGAGTGCTTATGTAATATGTGTGTTTTTGCTTTTGCTCATTTTGTTTACTTTTATGGCATTTTACTTTTGGTTTCAGTCGCAGTTGAGTCTGACGTCGCTTCGCATTGCTTTGTATGTAGGTTGGGGTCACATCTTCTGACGACAACGTCGCATTGTTTTAGTGGCACATAACAATTGCAATCACTGTACACATTGAGTACTTACTCTCTGTGCGTACGTGTTCGATGGCCAAAAGTCATTTTAACTGCCTTCTAACAACTCACAAAACACACACAAAAAGACTGAAACGCAAAACAGAAACATTTCCTTGTCAAATAAATGACATGTTAGACATGCTAGAGACGGACACAATGTGTACGCTGAGCCTTGACTTGACTCGGAATTCCAGAAGTGAACACAAAAAGCGACTATTGTAATTGCCACCAGTCAATTATCATTCTCGCGTTAAACTTAACAAGCATCTTCCTAAAGTTTAGTACATTTCTGACATTGAAAGTTCTCTGAAATTAAGTGGGTTGTAATGTAAGCTATAGAATACCTAAATATGACAACTCTTTCAAGTTGGTTGCAATAACAATCGTAACTCTTTTTAACACAGCAGATTGTTGACTGCAGAATTCCCACACTTTCAAGGACATAAATAACGAAATTACATTATGCTCAAAGTTTCTTAAAATTCCCACTTAAACAATCTTTAATCGCGGATTAACTTCAATGTGAAGAGTGCCGAAAACAAGTAAAATGTAGATACTCAAAATGCAGCTCAAGTCCCCTCCACTCAGAAAAACTCAAGTTTCTGACCCTTGCGGATCGAATTAATAAACGATTTCTGCTGAAAAATATATTTCTTGAATTACAGCTTCAAACTAGTGGAGGGCAGTTATATTTTTTTTGATTGTAATAATTCTTTTTTCGGCTGCTGGTCAAGTTAGGTTTTTTTCTCATTCGTCCATAGACGTTTTTATACCCGCTACCCATAGGGTAGCAACGCCCCTTTCCGCCCCCCAAAATCGAAAAAAAATCGACGTACTAACGCAATTTCAAAGACATAAATACGAGTTTTGGTACATACAAAGATAATAACAGTTTCGATGATTCCCGAGGTCGCGATGGGATAAGAAACTTGGTAGTTATTCAAGAAACAGTTTTGTATGGGGAAATGCATAGGCAGCTGCACATGGGTTGTTTCTGGTGAACTATGTGACCGTGCATGGTATATTTTATACTTTATGCGATATTTAGGATGTGATGGAATATGAATGTACAAATATACCAAATATACCAAAAATACATTTTGGTATATTTTAGTATATTTGAGCTGGGTAGCTGGTAACATATATCACAGTCGAGCACACTCGACTGTATCTTTCTGACTTGTTTTTTCTTTTTGCTTGATTTAAAGTTTTTATCAAGTTTATTTGCTCCGTCATTTGCGTGATCAAAAAAGTGGCTTTTGATTTTTTTAACGGATTAGCGCAATTTAAATATTTATTGTTTACTTGCGCAGTCATTGTGCGATCCAAAAGTAGCTTATTTTTTGTGAGTTTGATGAGAAATAATAGATTTGAACAGCTCTTCAGTATTTGCCACAATAATCTCTTGCACATGACCAACGATAGCTCAGGTTACTCCCTTCTGAATATATTTTTAATCGTTGGCAAACTTCACTTCAGGAACTACCGCGTGCTGAAGCTTTGCTGGGCAAATCCGATGGCGGCGAGGACTTGCAAAATCTGGATCATGACGATGCAGACAAGAAGCACGACCCAAAGGCCGAGGATATTGAGCAGACGGTGAGCGAGCACGACAACTCGTACTCGGACAGCGATGAGACCGAGGAGCTGCAAAAGTTCCCAGGCAAGATGCCGCTCGAGCTGGACTTGAGCGATCTGGCGGCCGCCATTCTGCGCAACAACAAGAAGTGAGTTCCATCCTCAAATCCATATACGCATATGCCCAATACATAACTCTCTTTCTCTCGAACTGACAGATCCCGCATGAACTGCGTCGTGGAGCGCAAGCATGCCGAGGAGTTTGTCGACTCGCCCTCGAAGACGGTGGCGCTGCCTTTTGGCGTCAACCTGACCACCGATCCCAAGAAGGCACGCATCACCGGGGAACGCATCTCGATCTTCTGCGACGGCGGCGACGACAAGGAGGACAAGGAGGAGAAAGAGGCCAAGCGTCAACGCGAAGAGGAAGAGGACTCCGACGAGGATGAGCCCATGCGCCCCATGTTCATTCCCTTCCAGCGTGTGCCCATTCCCTTCGGCCGCATGCCCGACCAGATGCCACTGACCCACATGCCCCAGCGCATGATGCCACCGGCCATGCAACAGCAGCTGCCCCAGCAGGGTTCGATCATCATTCGCCAGCTCCCTCCACCATTCCAGCATCTGCCCATGCGTCCCCCGATGCCACCGCAAGTGATGCAGGCGCCACGCATGGAGCAGGAGCCTCAGCCTCAGCCTCAGCAGCCTCAGGTGCAGACGGTGCGCATCCACATGCAGCAGCTGCCCTTCCGTCAGATCCACATGGCCGACGATGTGCCCATGCAGATTCCCGCCCAGCAGCGCGAGATGCCCCAGCAGCGTGAGATGAGCCAGCAGCGTGAGATGAGCCAGCAACGCGAGATGCCCCAGATCCAGATCCAGCACATGCCTCTGGGATTGGCGCTGCAGCGCGTCGGCATCACGGCTGACGATCTGCGCAACATTCAGCGCATGGCCGAGAACCGTTTCACCGACGAGCTGCGTCGCCTCACCGCCGAGGAGACCGCAGACTCCAGCGAGAACGCCAGCGCCAACTCCAGCGAGGAGGACGAGCGCAGCGAGACGCCCGTGTCCTCTGACGAGCAGACAGCCACCACCTCCGCCCAGCCAGAGCAGCGTGAGCAGCAGCGTGAACAGCAGCAGCAGCGCGAGGAGTCCAGTGACCAGCAGGAGGAGCAGACGCCCCAGCTGCAGATTCAGCGTCTGATCCTGCAGCCCCTGCCGGAGCAGCCACGTGACACCATGACACCACCGATGCCCGATCAGTCCGCCCAGGTGCCATTCGGTCGCATGATCTTTGGACGCAGCCTGGCGCAGCCCGTGCGCATTCCGGTGCCCATGATGCAGCCAGCTGAGAGCGGCGCTGCCTCCGAGGAGTCGCAGCGACCACATTGTGAGTACAAGGACAGATTCATTGTGCTCTTTTGCTCGAGCTACAACTGGTTGGAGTCTTCGATGAGCACTGGTTGAAATACATGCTAAGGGGCTTGTGTCTTAGCTAAACACCTCGAACACATTGCAACTGGTTTAAGCAGAACGAATATTGAACAAAACCTATGGAAATTTGAGTAGCTCCTAATGAATTTTTCTTCTCTCTTTACAGTCGTCCAGCCTCGTTCCGTTTAAGTAACAACAACACCACGCCTGTGATTGCTGCTCTGCGAATTCGAATCCGAATCAGAATCTGAATTGAATCGTCTGTAATTGTCGTTATTGTCGTTAATTTGTCGTCATCCGATTCCGATGCTCGATTCTGAATGAAAAACATCTCAACAAACATTTTGTGTGTAGCAGCCTCCCAAAACGCCAAAAAAAAAAACAGAAAAAGAATGAAAACTAAACCGTCTATCGATTGTCAAGTTTTTGAGTTTTGGCCCCCACTTTTGAAATCTCCCATCCAAAATCTCTATATACTTATCTGTATTCCCCATTTATCTCTTATCTATGTATATCTACTATTTGTGTGTATTTTGTATACCTATTTTTCGTTTATATATATATATATATATATATTTGTAAATCGATATATTGCGTGTAAACATTCCAAATCGGTCTCGTAATAACAAACAAAACAAACAGCAAAATTTGATGTGAAAAATTATAATTCTGATAAAGAAAACCAATTTTGAGTTCCATTCGCGAGTTTTGATTTGATTTTTGTTTTCTATTTTTCGCCCTGGCCTATTTCACAAATAAATCCGATGCAAATTTGTACATAAATTATTGTATTTTATTTTTAAATACGTTTTACTAGTTTTTTTAGTAAGTTAAAAACAACAAAACAAAAGAAACGCAAACGAAAAAAAAAACCAAACAACAAATTGTACATTTTTTATACACATACATTTTGAAGCGAATAAAATTGTGGATAATTGGAAATCAAAACATAATTCGACTTGAGAATATTAAATAGGGGACTCCAGTGTACGAAGAGAATTCAACGATTACTTTGAATCCAACGATTAAAGACAACTGTAATCAAGATGGTTGGTAAAAACAAATTTTACTACAATTAAAATTGCAATTCCAATAAAAGTGAATTGAATACGTAATCTGCATTTGAGATTAGTTATAAAATTAATTAGTCCGAACTGATAATAAAGAACATTGAATAACTCAGCTATCACCGCCAGACAAATGTTAAGAAAACGACTAGATTCAAATTTTTAAAGTGTCTTACCATGATAAGTAATCGACAAAATACTTTCCTATCTTGCAGTTCAGACACAAACAAACCGGACGGTTAGATGATTCAGAATCTATAAGAATTGGCATATTGTTACAGTACAGTATACAAGAAACTGAATAACTGAAGTCAGCAAAATTAATGTGAAATTGTTACGACAGGGTTTAAATTTACATCAGGTTAGGTTAAAAGACTTATAAACTAGTGCAGTTCTTAAGATATTGAGCTGTATGTACAAATATCATTCATGATTACAGATTTTACAGTTGTAAGTATTTTCAACAAGCGGCAGACGAAAACAACATTGAAATTACAGATTTAATTAAATTGATTTATTTCAATTGTTTGTTTGGATTTCTAAACATAATTTCATTTCTTCTCGTTACTTTAGTTTGCAACATTTTTGTTTTTTCTTTAATAATTCCATCTCGTGTCCAACAAACTTACAATTTTTTCGTCGCTTAATTCGTAAAAAATCAAATAAATGTTGTCTTGAGTGTTTCTGATTATTTTACACAATTCTTAAAATATATCATGACGATTTGCATATATATTCATTTATTCACGTATTTTGCGCGCATATGTGCGTTTGTGTTTTTGGGTGTATATATATACAATTTGCATGTGCATAAGACAGGGGAACAACCGATATCAACGTCCAAAGGACGCACAGCATAAGTTTTCTTTTCTTTTCGTTTCGTTTTTACAATTATTTATTTAAATAATACAAATATGTATAATATATATGACTAATTATAGCATTGCATTGACGGACTGAACAGCGAAAAGGGAGGACAGGAACTGGGCGGGGGCTCACTCTTTATAACCAAAAGCCTTTACAATACATTTTTGTAGCGCTTATGTTAAATATATATATATATTCATGGGCCCCCAAAATACTAAAACACTTCAACACTTGAATTTAGAAGGGGAAGGGAAAAGGGAAAGAGGAAGGAAGGGATGGAGTCACATTTAGCTAAATTATTAACTAAAATACATAGTGTAGAATGAGCAGTAGAAACGGTTAAATCGATCGCGTTGGGATGAAGTCGGGTTCGGTTTCGTTAATGGTTTTGGTTTCTTTCCAAGTTTGCCGCATGCTAACAGACATTGACGTAACAGAACGCTGTTAACTCACTCACTTTTATCACTGATTGTTTACTTTAACTCTGTCGCTTTCATTGTGGTTGTATTATATGCAAATTGTTGGTGATTTATATTTTTCTATATTTAGCACACATCTTCGTCTTCGTCTCGCTTTCGTTGACTATTTGCTACGCTGATTGTTTGTTGTACGTGAATGTTGCTATCACTTAGCCATTCTCACAGTGGTGTCCCTCACAGTTGCCCCAAAAGATGCAGTTGCCGACGCCACTGTAGCAGATGAGCGAGACGGCTGTGAGGAACACCAGACTGCAGATGGTGCACGGCTTGCGTTCCAGGAAGAATCCAATCAAGTAGAGCACAATGAACATTACGTGAGTTTCCATCAGCGCTGGATTCGTTGGCTTTGGTATCAGCAGCACAGGTAATAAACATTGCAAACAATACATTGTTGCTGTGTTGTTTTAAGTTGACGTGTCGTTTCAAATTGTTCGCGTCGTTGTTACTTGCTCTGCAAACGTTATAAACCTTGCGTTAATCGTTTTTGTGTCCTTTTCTGGCCGCAAGCGAGACGTCAGCAAATATTTTGTTGTCTCTCATTTGTTGTTGCACACTATCTTGTGAATGTGTGCGTTTGACACTTACCTTCCTCAATCAAGCCCCTATGTCTGCTGTTGTTTCTGCTAATTTTATAAGCGTCTGTTTGTTGTGCGTTTTTATTTTGTTATCACACATTGCTCATGATTCTAAATTTCTCAAATCATTTTTATACATATGTACAGTTATCGATAATGGCATCTGTATCGCTACCTCACCAAATATCGTGCTGCGTGCGGTTATCGAATCAAAGCATTTATCGCACTGCGTGGACTATACGATATTTATTTTTCCATGTAACTCTACTGTTACCTACTCAACGCGGCAAATCAAAAATCGTACTTTTTTATCACTTTTTTTACATTTCATTTGTGTAACGGAAGACTTATTGTAGATGATATGACTAATGATGTGATACATAAATAAATATGTACATATGTGTGCGCGACAACAAATTTCTCGAATATGGCAACAATAAAACACATTTGACTAATCCATTCATCGACTCCTTTTAAACGTTCCAATAAAGCCTATTTTCATACAGCGAAGGCTCCGTCGCAATGGGCAGCAGGTATATCCATCCAGCGAATCCCACAACGTACAATATGATCGCCAGTACACGCTTCCACTGATCCTGCTGCCAGAGATCCTGCACATCCGGCAGTCCCATGTAATTGCACAACGCATGAGCGATCAAAGGAGCAATCACATGCCCAGTGCGCGCAAACAAATAGGCGGAATAGAAACCAAACAATGTGGTGTAAATGAACTGAAATAATCCAATGAGCAACGAGGTGCTCAGCTCCATTCCCAGACTCAGTCGCTCCGCAATGTGATGCAGATGGGCGACGCCAAAGAAAAGCGGCGTAATAAATACAGCAATAAGCGGCGTAAAGCTCTGCAGGATGAGCGGCATCATGCAGGCGCGAAATACAAACTCTTCGCTCAAAGGCGCTATCACATGATTACGTATCCAGATGATGTTGCTAAACGAGCCACGCCAGTAATCCAAGTCTAAAATTTACATTCTTTAATATATTCTATCGCCATTGTGTTGGTCACCTACCGAAGTATGAGCGGAAAGATTCATTCTGCATGTTCAGGAAGATGGGCCCCAAGTAGAGCAGCGCAGTCAGCAGGTAGGGTATCACAGCAGCCTGCCACAGTCCCGGCAAACGGAATCCTAATAGCTTGGCGAATGGCTCGCGTTGCAACAGTTCCGGAGACGAATACATGTAAACGAAGAGTGGCGCGAAGAGCATCACTACTGAGACGCTGGCAAATCGCCGCTTGATTGTCGTTGGATGATCCCGATTGTATTTGGTGTCCCACACATAGAGACTTCCTACATAGATTACGGCCAAAACGAAGCTGCAGGCCACCGACGTGACTACCGGGATTTGCGGCAGTGTTTCGAGCGGCGGCAGTGTGTCATTTTCAGCAATCATTTCACTTTCGTTATGCATTTAGTTAACTACGCTATTAATTAGTCATTAAAATGGATGGTGAACAAAAAAAACAACAGCATAAAAAACAGCTGTAGCTCCACAAAACTCAAACAACAGAGTTGAGACCAGTGTTACCACACGCGGGAACAATTAAAACCCATAAATTGGTTAACTGTCTCACGGAATGCACTCACTATTCACTATTTTCTGATTACTTCGATTTGCATTAAAAATAATATTTACAATAAAAAGAAATACGAAAACCAAACCACAAATAATGATATCATTTTAAAACTGCACAGTTTGAGGTACACCCAATGTTATTTCGCCTATGTTAACGATGGCGCATTTTTGCGCTAACAGTACTGTAATGTCATGCGCTATGCAGGGCTTTGGCGCGTTCAAAGTGTTGTTCTATTATTAAACCAGTAGCCTGTTAAACAACGACGGCGGCGGCATCGTTTGTTGTTGCTGTGTGTTATTTAAACAAAAACAGCGCTAATTGCGAACAGTAAAATTATCAAATTTGAAACAATAAAGTTTAGTAACGTAACGAATTCTAGAGTGCAACATGTCGCTACTGATTAGAGCCGCTACCACAACACGTCAACTCATTCATAAGGTTTCCATCCATTTAACATATGTTAACCACTCGAGTCTTGACCTTTGCCTCAAACTCCAAATTGCTTTGTTTATCGTATCTAATTGCAGGTGCCAGCACTGCAGCAGCAAGTGCGCCATTTGAATCTGTTGGAGTTCCAATCGAAGGATCTTCTGCAAAAATATGGTGTAGCTATACAGCAATTTAAGGTCTTGGACAACTCCACAAATGATGCGCAAGTGGTCCAAACATTTGGTAAGCAACCGGTTTAGTTTTATGTAATCTCATGGCTAAATTATTACTAATTATCACGCAAACAGATTGTCCCGAATATGTGGTCAAGGCCCAGATACTCGCTGGTGGACGAGGCAAGGGAACTTTCGACAATGGCTTCAAGGGAGGCGTACACATAACCTCAAAGTAAGTGGCCACTGTCTGCAGTGATAACACGACAGCGATAACAGAGAAAGAGGGAGATAACATCAAATTTCACTTTGCAGCAAGAGCGAAGTTCTTTCGCTGAGCAAACAGATGATAGGTAATCGTCTGATTACCAAGCAGACGCCCAAATCGGGAATTCTCGTCAATAAAGTGATGGTGGCACGCAGTGTCAACATCACCCGAGAGACTTATGTCTGCATCTTGCTTGACCGCGAGCACAATGGACCCGTGTTGATTGCTTCCCCAGCCGGCGGCATGGACATTGAGGCAGTTGCCGAGAAAACGCCCGAAAAGATTAAGACTGTGCCGCTAGACATTGCCAAACCAATTCCGGAGAACGTGCTGCTCGACGTGGCCAAGTTTCTGGAGTTCAAAGGCGACGCTGTGAAGCGCTGCGCTGATGAGATACAAAAACTTTACAAGCTATTTAAGTCGGTGGATGCTGTGCAACTGGAGATCAATCCATTGGCTGAAACCGACAGCGGGGAAGTCATCTCAGTGGATGCGAAACTCAACTTTGATGACAATGCACAATTCAGGCAGCAGGAAATTTTCGCCATGGACGTAACCGAGGAGGAGGCGGATCCACGCGAAGTGGAGGCGGCCAAGTATAATCTCAACTATGTTGCCATGGACGGCAACATTGGTTGCCTGGTGAATGGCGCTGGACTCGCCATGGCCACCATGGACATTATTAAACTGAATGGCGGCGATCCGGCCAATTTCTTGGATGTGGGCGGTGGCGTTAAGGAAGATCAGGTTGCCAAGGCCTTTGAAATACTCACATCGGATCCCAAGGTCAAGGGAATTCTGGTGAATGTCTTTGGTGGAATTGTAAATTGTGCCACAATTGCCAATGGCATTGTAGCTGCTTCCAAAAAGCTGAAGCTAAATGTGCCGCTCGTTGTGCGCCTGGAGGGCACCAATGTGACCAAGGCACGCGAGATTTTGAAGAACTCGGGACTTCCTATTCAGACAGCCAGTGATTTGGATGATGCCGCCCAAAAGGCAGTGGCCGCACTCTAATTTGGCACACACATGATCAACAAAGACGCACAGTGTTTAGCATTTAAAACATAGTTGTTATGCATGGACAAGGCCTTTACTTTTTAAAGACTTTTAATCATATACACAAATACATATATATTTACACCGTTAATATTACGTAGTATTCGAAGTTGTAACATGGCGGGATCACAGTTGCTGCTAACAACAGTCTGTTAACCGTGTTTTGGACTATCGATAGCCAGCTTAGACATGCCGATGATTGCAATGTTTAGTGCGGTAATAAATCGCATTGACTACAATGACAAAAATATTGTTAAGAATTTATATTAATTATTCTCGCATTGCAATTCATCTATTTGGCACGTTATTTTATTTAAAATTTATGCAATTATCGAAGCTTCTAACAATTCATACAGAATAAGTATTAATTTCTATTCCGATACATAAAATATCGTTTAGAACATCGATAGCTGGGTATGGCAAGCTTTGTCATCACCAACCAGTCCACACCCTAAGCCCAAGAAACAAACATTTTAAACGGAATCTGTGAAAAACATTGTTAATTCTCGCAAAAAGCATGCAAAAATCGCCACACTTTGCACGCGAGGATTCCCAGGAGCATCTACCTAGTCCACACAACACCGTTAACATGAAGCGTCGCACTCTCGCTGGCAGCTGCGGCGTTGGCGTCTTCGTTTTTGCCTTCGCCTTCATTGCGATTGCCTTTGCAACGCCCAGTTGGCTGGTCAGTGATTATCGCATCACGGGTGCCAAACTGGATAGGTTGGGACTCTGGGTACACTGCTTTCGTTCGCTGCGCGATGTAAACGATGACAGTTTGTACCGCTTTTTCGTGGGATGTCGCTGGGTCTATGACCCGTTTACGAAGGGTTACGATGAGATTCGCGGATTCCTTCTTCCTGCCTTTATGATAACCACACAGTTCTTCTTTACCCTGACGTTCATTGGCATGCTGGTCAGTGCCATTGCTGTGTTGGTCTTCTTCCTCTGCGCTGGCCCAGATCAGAAGCACTTCATCAATCTCATTATTGGCCTGGGTTATGTTTTACTTGGATCAGGTGTAAGTGCAGCAATTGCTGTGATTGTCTTCGCTGTGTTTGGCAATCGCGACGGTTGGATGCCGGAGCATGCAAACAATTGGTTTGGCTGGTCATTCATTATGGCGTGTGTGGGCACGGTACTCACTTTGGTGGCTGCCGCGTTATTTCTCACCGAGGCGCATGTGCAGCATCGCAAGCGTCTGCAGTTCAAGGAGTCGCAGACACGTTTTGAGTTGGTGCGTGGCTAGCCCACAGTTTCTCTTCTCACTAAGTGACAATAATTTTGGGTAAGTAGTGGCGTATACGCAGTGCAACATTAGTTTAACCTTCAGTCTTCTTATTTGTTTGCAGCAGCACACCACACCAACAAAAACAACAACACTAATCACATTCCGTCCCACGACACAGCTAAAAACAATTCTCACCATACAATTAAATATATGTATAGTTTTAGTTCCGTCCAAACCAGCAGTAAGTTGATTGTTTATGCAATTGCCAGAGATACCCCCAAAAAGAGACTTTCCGTTGGTACTTATGAATCATTTAATCAGCACAGTTCGAAAAACAACAATAACGAGGCAAAACTGTTCTACCAGAAGACTGACTGAATCTGCAATGCTTCGCAACAACAAACGACAGAATATAACATACAGCAATAGCATCTATGAAGCTCAAATGAATCATTATCGCGTGCTACATCAAATATTTGCATAAGAAATTGCGCTCAATTAACGCACAATTCTCCCGTCCCCGCTCCCACCTCTGAAATTGTTTTTATTATTTTACGTGACGTCGTAAGCGCTTAGAAGAGTAGCAACAATTAGATACACTCGTGCCTTAATTAGACATCTCTTAGTGCCTTAATACTAACTGCAATAATGAAAGTATTGTTAACCTGTAATACCTGAAAATGCGCGTTGCGACGACAAACGATTGGATTGCATAAACGTCTACTAATGTGTCTTAGTTAAGCATATCATGTCCACAACAAATTGGTAACGTCCAATATTAATTTAAAACATTCCCTCATTTTCTAATAACGAAAAATACACACATTTTACACTCGATTTTACCTGTTAGTTGAAGGGATTGAGAGCTCTACTGCATCTACAATAATCTTTGTCCAACAATCTTACAAATTTTTGTACCATATTCGTAACTGTTTTACCATATATTTACACATACATGTCTATAGTATATGTAGTATTTTTTTGTACAAACGACTTTTTATCTAAAATGACGAATAATAAAGATTTTTATTGTATACAAAACAATTGTATTTGTTGCACTATACTAACTTGCATTCGCTCTGAGCGCTGTGAGTTCAAGGCAAGAAATCCCATAACAAAAGCACCCGAAAGAGTTTTGTCTAAAGTTTTCCCATGAGTCTCAATGCAGTCGTGTATTGGGTAATATTTATGCAACGCTTTGTACTATTCGTAAGTGTAACAATAGTCAGTCACTAGTGAATTTGACGTAAATTCCTATTGGATTTGTGAGCTAATTAAATCAGATCGCCACTTAAAATTATATTAAAATGGCAACAGAAAATTAATAAAAAAACATTAAGTGAAACGACTGCGTATTTGGTAACAATTAGTCAGACCTGTCGGATTTAAGCCACAGTAAAATAAGAATTATGAAATCCATTTTGTTGCCCACACACAATTTTGGCAAATTTGGGCCCCATGTCGTGAGGACGTGTCGAAAAGCAGGCAATGAAGATACTACTGAAGCTCGAAGCACTCAACAACGCACTCTGCATTCAACTGCTACCATAGTGACGGTTGATGGATGGATTGATTGAAATGCTGAGTTGAACTGAATTCGCCACAGATCTGATTAGCACTTGCCGAACCGAATGCTTGACTTGACTCACCCAAAACAACACCCATTCACCCATTCGATCAGCCTATTCAGAGATAGCCTTGATGATCGCACAGAAATGTGCTAAACGCCAAATTTATTATGCCAATCCACCAAATAGGAATCGTTGGCGTGACCTCACAGCAAACATGACCGACTGACTAGACGAGAACTGGCAACCGACAATCCGCAAATGCCGTTAGTAAAGCAAATAAAATCCGCTTAGTTATTAAAACAACAAGTCCGAAATCCATAAAGAATCCGTTCGGATTAAAATACTGTGAGAAAATGATCATCATCAAGTCGTGTGTTCAGCAAACCGAAAAACGGCAAAACTGAAAAACTGAATTTCAAATTCCAAATGACGGCATAAATGTCAACTTTGACAGATGCGCGAAAAATTCAGAAAAAATAAGTTATTAATATTCTTCTTATAGATATTACATTCTGATTTAAGACTGGCTTAATTACGACAACTATTTTGTTAACTACAGTAGTCGCTCGATAGATTAGAATGTGATCGTTTCAGGAGAATATATTTATTTTTAATTGCTCTCAATTTATATTTGAGTTTTCTTTGCAATTTATTTAATATTCGTGGCATCATCCCGAGTCATTTAGAAATATAACCAAAAGAACTTACCATTTCGATAAGATTGACGAGTGGGTACCGTGTTAACCATAGAAGCCACTTTGTGCTATAATAAAATAAGAATAAAAAAGATACGGAAGATTTTGAGTGTGCGAATAAAAATTAAATTTATTTATTCAAATGAAAATAAATATAAATTAATAAGCATAGACAAAGATTGAAAAACAATGCCAAGACGCGAATACAAATAAATTCTTTGTTAATTTGTAGCTAAGTTTAAGCAGTTTCAGTCGCTTTTTAAACAAATTTCGTTTTCATTTGCATAAAATGTGGCTGCTATCAAGAACATGACTAAAGGACAGACGGACGTTGGTCGGATCTGATCGGATTGGTTAGTTGCTTCGGCAGTCTGTCAAAAAATTAATTTCAAAGCAAAGCTTCATTAACAAAGGCTATGGACCTGTTCCGAAGCGCCTAACAGAGATTAATTGCCCAAAGAGCCGCAACGAGAAGCGCTTTGGACAGCGTTTGCTATCAGCTTTTTTGTTGTCGGAGTGAATGAACGCATTGAAACCAAAAGTTTGTGGAATCCAAGATATGAAGAAGAGCCAAGAGTTGAGAGTGCGTCGCGTCTTTAAATAAACACATTAGATTGATTATTGTTTACCGCACGCAAACTTTCCTCTTTCGTCTCTCGTACCATCTGTTGAAGTATGTATCATTTGGGGAGCTCGAACTTTAAATATTTACGAGCAGTGCCGTCAAAGAGATGGATTTGGTATCCAGCCAGTACGAAGGTCTTTCGATCCAATCATCACATTAAAATTTAATTGATTTGTTTGTTATTATTATCGATTCAAATAGAACTACTTTCATGGCATTCAAATTCATATTAGCGAATTGGTCAAAACAATCGCCCACAAATGATAAACTCGTCTAGTTTATTAGTTTATTCCATTTAATTGGTTTCCTTTTATGACTTTAGAATCAATTTGGAGCTGCTGATGAGGCAGCTGCTGTCGTTGCTGCCGTTGCCATTGACCTTGAGCTTGACCAGGACAAGTCGAACCCAGCCTATGCCTCAAGCTTAGTCTAAACCTTAGCCATGATTCCAGCCTCTGACGTCTGAAGTTGTATTAATGAGGCATGCCCCGTGTTTCCTCTCACTCTTTTTTCTCTTGTATCTATCTATAGTTATGCTAATCAGCTCTAACATATTTGCATAATTTTGAACGAGCTACTTTAACTTATCTAAAATAGAGCAGCTTTGCAGGAGCGACAGTCTTTGTTATTAGCATTTTCTACGTGTTTTTAAAAACGGGCTCTTGTATTATTTTGTGCGATTATCTAATAAACTAGACACAGTAATTTTGTTTTGTCAAACACTTTCCTAATATTCATTTATTTTTATTTCAAATCAGTAGAGCAAATCAAGTTCCATAGGAAATGACAGACTGATGCCAGTGAGAACCATAAACGAATCCGGTACAAGAAAGAGAACTGGAAAGCTTGTCATTAGTCATAATTATATAATAGTTTATGTATACTCTTAAAAAAAACATCCCGAAATTTTGTCATAAATCTTGTAGAAGTGTGGCTACTAAAAAAATTCCAGTTGCATTTCATCAGTTCGGGAGTGGTTTCTAATAGAATTATCATTCATTGCATCCGTATCTGGGTTGGATTAAAAACTAGTTTGTTTGGGAGAAAATAAAAGAGAAAGAAGCAAGAAATTCAGTCATAAATTGTGAAGGCTTGTTTATCAGAGCCATTTAATTGACATGTCATTAAAGTGAAAGTCATTTCTATTAGAATAATTATATAATACTATAAGCAGACTTCCTTGGTTAATAAGAATTGCAATTTAACACAAATTAAGACAAATCTTTGGTAATTCATATGTACCTTTTGACATTTAAAGTAAAATTGTTATTTCTTTTCAACCTAGAAATTTGTAAACTAATAATAGTTCAAACCATTTTCTAGATTTATTATTGTCAAGTCCAAAGTATTTGTTTGAAGCATAACTAATTGTCAATGTTATTCAGTTAATTGATATTATAAACAATTTTGAAAAAATGCAGTAAATGCTTGTTAAATTTCTTAGAATTTTGTCAATGTCAAAATGCGTTTTATCTCGATTGAGATATTTTCAGAATTAGGGCAATTAATAAATGCGTCATCTACTAAAATATCAATTTAAATTAGTGAGAGTATAACAAGCTAGCGGTCTGCGGAAATTAGTTATGAATTGATTGAATGTCGTCAATATATGACTTTCTTGTGGGCCATAGAAAAACAATACTGCTAACAGAATGTCGAAACTTAATTCGGCCAGTTCCTTGAACTTAACACGGTACCCGAAATAGAAAATAGATAGGCCTAGTTGTGTATAAATATGTGACTATTCATGAGTTTCTGTGGTTAAACTGAGAATATGGCTTATGATTCTAGGAGACAATCGCGAGCAGGGGCCAACAGACGACAGAACTTGTGCGAGCCATGAGATATTATCATTTAAATGGTTTGGCCAATGTGAAAAGCCAAACCACCAGCCAAGCCGGACCAACGAGATGGGGGCATAAAAATAGTGCTGAGCCAGTCAGCTAGTCAGCTAGCACAGCCAAGCACATTAACACTTGATCAGATAAAAGACCTAACTTATATGAATTTTATGTAAATATATATACAGTTTATATGGATATATATCTGCGATATGGATTTAGTTTTAGGGTGGGTTCGTCTCAAATTAGCTGGCGAACACAAGTCTGTGACGATGATGTTAATGATCATGAAATCTGCTGAGTTATGAAAGTAAATTGGCATTAACACTTCATATCACCACAGACCGCGTCACAGTCCAAGTCAGAGCCTGTTGTGTCCAGTTCAAGAGCTGCTACATTAAAGTCTCAAAACAAACAAAAAAAAATAAACACGAATGTAAAAACAAGGAATATACACATTATCGATTTAAATTTATGCACACACTTTGGAATTTTGATATAGGCAGAAAGTAAGTTATAGACTACTCGCAATAAAACAAGCTACCAAATGAAATTGACATTCAGAAATGTGGTTGACTTTTCTGGTCCTAGTTCAATTCTGATGCGTCTTGTTTGACAGCATTTGGTGTGAATTTTTAATGAGTTGCTTGCTATTGGTATTAATTGCATTTATTTATTAATGTGGTCGACGAGTAACAGACAATAAACGACAAACGACAAACAACAAACAGAATGGCAACCCAAAAGCAACCTAATTGAATGATTTACATGCTAATTCGTTTCGTGAACTGCTCGTAAAAGCCACCAAATCATGACACGAGAACTCAGTTCCAAATACCTAAAAAGCCAAATCTTAATTCAAATCCGAAATCCCGCCTCCCAGCGAAAACCTTAAGACTCCAATTAATATCAAATGTGACACCTGTGCCACAAATTTATCACAATCTCCAATCTCCTGTCGCAATCGTCTGCTAAAATGTTATTTAATTTGGTTTTGCTTTAGTTTTAGTTTTAGTTTTTTTTCATACAATATATTTTTGTTTAATTTTTTTTTTTTTTTTTTTTTTTTATTTTTGGGTTATTTCAAATTAATGTTTGTTTTTATTTGTGAGACGCTTCAATGCCACCGGTCTTATTTTCTTGTTCTGTTGTTGTTGTTTTTGCTTTTATTCAAGTCTCCCATCTGTTTGTATTTCCTGAATGAATTCTTCAAATGTGGACAAACTAACGCATTATATAAAGATAAATCAATAGGCACCCTGATCCGAGCCAACAGTTTTTGCTTGTTTTAGTCGCACACAAATTTTTTGAAAGTTTCATTTAAGTCGAACTGAAAATGACTCTAAAATGTCTATTAAGTAAAATACATAATAAATTATATTTAGTTCAGACAGTATTCACGACTCTATTGTAGGTGTTGGTGGTACTACAAAAACAATAGATACAAATGAAAGATACTTCTTGTTGGCGATATTTCCATTTGCTAATGAAACTTCATTATTCGCACCATCTTTTTATTGTATCAATTAAAACGTTTGGCACATGAAAATAAGGACTAAATCGTTTCCTTAAGATTTTGATTTGGATTTGCGAGAATATCTTTAAAGCCAATAATTATAAAGATGATCAGGAATATTTATTCAAACTGGAACTAGACTGGAAATAGCGCAATTGTCATTTAATTTCGTATAATAAATTACAATTTGTTATTCGTTATTTGAATATACGAGTATATCTTGTTTGTGTTGATATTTAAAAGCAACATAAATGCCGTTCAATCTACTAAAAATAAAAATATATATTTAAAACAATAAGTACCTATAATTATATGTCGATTTTATATATGTAGAACCTGCAGTGTTTGAATGCTACCAAATCAAACAAGAATTTGCATATTATAAAACATTATATGAACACTGATAATTATATGAAACTGTGTTCAATATCTATTCATTTCTACCTCATTGAACTCACTCATCGGATCTAACTTCTTTGCGCATATAGAGTATACTGACTTGTGATTAGTTAGTGCGCTTAATTTAGTTAATAAATCGGAGAAATATCGCATATTATGTTAATAGGCGCATATATCATTTTAATACCTTAATACCAAGTCAATAATTTATCAAAGACAGATTTTACATTCCACAGCAAGTAGCAGAGCAACCACTCCAAAAAACAGTCTTGGCCGATTTTCATTTTGAAAACAAATTATTGAATATTAAAAAATGTGTGCTAAATAAATTAGCAATCATTTCGATAAGAACGCGTCTTATCAATTGTATCTCAGGCGGAAGTACGCGAGTTCTCGCCATATTCATATATATGTATGTATGTATGTACGTATTATATGAAGATGACGATGATGATTTTGCAAACCTGCGAAATCGAATGACCTTTACACCAGCGAAACAAGAAGATTATTATTAGCATGTAGAAGCTGTCTTGTTTCAGCCTTTTGATGACTCCGATTGATTGTTGGACTGTTGATTGATTGCACGGAGTTGGTGAAAATATGTTTGCAGTTTGTTTAACTGACAAATTCAGATGTTTTTGCACCGCCCAAAGAACCTTCGCCTGCAATTCTGAACAAGACAAGCACCCGCAGCTTGTCAGACCAGCTCCGTACAGATTTGTAGTGTCAACTTGTAGAGATCATAATTTATGCATGAATTTATATGCAAACTATTTGTCGATAGGCCACAAACAAGTTGTTCTTCTGATAGCGCTGATAGCAAACGCAAACCCAAACCCAAAGCTCTGTTGGCTGTCATTTGTGACAGGTCTGTGTCATTTGTTTTGGCATTATCTTAATTTTAATTGGCCATACAAACGACACGCATTTAGTTGAATCGTTTGCTTCACATGGATTGGATTAGATTGGGCGTCTTTCTCACGCATTGTTTTGTCTAGGGCTTCGACTTGGACTACGATTTTACAATAGGCTTAGTCTGTTTTTAATTCACGCTCTGCAAATTCGACTAATGCATTTTTAATGGAGAATTCGAATCCGCATCAGAACCAGAATAAGAAATATGACATCATCTGCTGGCTGTTCTGATTTCAATTACATCAACACTCAAGAACTCATTATGGCCTCAAAAAGAGATGGCAAGATAGCATAAAAGCCAAGCGGAAAATGGCGGTATGAAGCGTGCTTCGCCTTTCACATTCCCTGACGTTAAAGGATTAAATGTTTGATTAAAGTTGAGAAACTGAACGACACGCCTGGGAAATACCACGGATGGCAAGGCAAGAATGCATCTTTTTAGTTGATTTATATTTTGCCAACAGAAACTGCAATTGCCCGACCAAGGTCGGATAAGCGACGACCCCTCAAGTTCACTCAAGTTCCAGCTCGAGCTCCAGCTTTCAGCTCGAGACGCAACTCAACCCGAATCGCGTCTCGCGTCTCGTTGCCAAGAAAGTCATTCAACTTTATGCATGAGTTCGATGCTGATAAACCTTACATAAGCATTCGCAACGAGGCATGCAACCAGCAGCTGGTTTGGCTGAATGGATGCTGCTGCCACAACAAGGTCAACGCATGTCACAGGCCGGACGACAGGAAACTGGGATGATTCATACTCAGAAACGCAGAGAGACAAAGATAGAGAGAGAGAGAGAGAGAGAGTGTGAGCTACACGCATAGTATGTAAGTCAGGTCACCTTCTGATTCAGGGAAGCGAATTAAATTTTAAATTGATTGCTCGTGCATTTTTTGCTGGCTGAGATCTCAGGTTCAGATCAACTCGGGATAAAACGAAGCGGATTGGATCAGTCATCAACTTGGTTTCATTGACATTTGATATTTCAACTGGCTTGGCCAGGAGATTGCAATTTACAGGCTTTCTAAATTTGGCCAGTTGACTTGAAGATGTGCAATAGTCACGTCACAGCCCCACAGATCAATCGGAAGATCTCGGTCGACGGATTCTTTTGCTTGGTCAGCATCGGCAGTGGCGGCAACAGCCGTGAATACTTGTATTTGATTTTGGGTTAAACTCTGTTTTTAAAAAGGTAACGATAGCTACAACGTCGTATTTGTCAGCCTTAATTCGGCATTTGATAGTTTATGAATACATTATAAATATTCAACTTGTTTTTCGGCTTTGCTCTTGGGTGCTTTGTTGTGCCTGTGTTTTGTTTGTTCTCATCAAAGGTCGTTTCAAAAAGTTTTCATCATCATCATCAATATCATCAATATCATCATTATCATCGCCATTCGCCGTTGTGGCTGCGTGGGCTGAACAATATTTGTGTTAAATTATTGAAATATACTTATTTATTAATGGCATTTATTAACATTTCTCAGCAGCGGTCTAAATTACATTCACGCTGCGGGTTTTTTATTTTTTTTTTGCCAACAAAATGCATTGCAAATTATGCTTCATAATTTTCGATTTTGCCATATTTTTTGGGCTCAATGAAATGCTGTCAAAAATGCATTTACATATGCGATGCCCAAAAATGCATTAAATACGCATTAAAACCCAATTTCTCACTTTTGTTTTCATTGTTTTTTATGGCAGAGCTTACGAGAGTAGCTGGGCTGTAATAAAAAAGTTATCGAGCGATACGTGCCCTATAAATTATGCAGTTGTTTTGTGATAAGGAACTAGAAATGCTAAGCTATGGACACTTGTGTACAAAACAATCACAATAAAAATTTGATAAAATCGCCTTTAAAGCTGACAAGTATAAGCGTCTTTAATTCAGTGAACTGTTCACCTCATTTCGGTGTAGCGCCCTTCGAGGGTCGTCATGGCTTACACTCACCCGAAGCGAGCCTACAAAGTTGAACTTGGCTAAGAGATGAGCTCCAATTGAAAGCGCCAGCTGTGCAGAGCCAAAAGGCGCTACATGCTGCGTTTCTCGTATGCGTATGTGTATGTGTATTTTATTTTATTGTTTTTTATACTTTGGTTGACTTCGCCTTGACTTAAGCATTGTCGTTAACTTCATCCTGTTTACGCTGACGAAGAGTTGAAACTCAGCATCTTAACTGTGTCAATTGCAGTTTTCAAGAGCAACAACTACTAAAAGACGCGCGCAGACTGAAACTAGTTGTAGGATTTAAGAAACTTAGCTAATTGTTTCCTTTTGCCAAATGTGACAGCTACAAATCCGCATACAACGTTGCGTATACGCAATGCGAAATGTCAAATGTACAACATTCTAAAGTTTTAAGTTCTTAAGCGGATCATCAAACGGAAGCATGTCGCGGACGAGCTTCAGCTGCCAGTCACTGGAGCACCTTCTACGAGATGTCTAAATTAAGCCAAATGGATTGAGATGACGTTTTGCAGATTAGGCGAACTAATCGATTTCCTACATTGTAGTATGATCTCAGCGTTAGTTTTAGTACTATCAACAACTATAATACTAGCTGGCTACTGTGTGATTTCATAATGAAATTATAAGCGATTCGTCTCGATGTCCAAAATTGTACACATATTTGTGATCTATAGCTGGCAATTTATTTTAATTCTGCCGCGCTGAATCAATTAATATATACGGAAATCAAAAATCAAAAAATTCGCATTCTGCATGCCGCGACCACATCCAAAAAAAAAAGCTAAAAAAGTGCTATTATGTAAGCATTAATTAAATCAATAAAATCAAGCAACTATTTTTAAGATACTGCATATACACATTTGCTATTCAAATTGTCGTCTATCCAAAGATCGATAACCGGCTAGCGAGAACAAGAACAGCAACATCAACAGCATTAGCAAAAGCAACAGCAAACAACATTGGGAAGAGCTACTATCTATTGCTAATAGATCAGTTTTCGATTAATGCTCAGAATTAAGTCAAAAAAATGTACAAACACGAAAAACCCGAATTTTCAATTAAAGACAAAAGGAATATCGAAAATTCTTTTTCGTGCAAAAATAAAAAAAAAGAACAACGCACAATAAATCTTGATATTTTAATGAACAAAATATAATAAAAAAATACACCAGCAGAAACTTGAAAGTGAAGCTGAATTCTTGATACACGCAGCATAGACCAGGCAAGGCTAGGGGTAGGGATACCCCTTCTCCCCCCTTCGTCGATCAACCACTCGGCGCTCTGAGAGAGCAGCACCAATTTATTGAGTATACGATCCGAGTTCGGCTGCAACTAAGTTAAGCTCATCTTTACTCTTGGCTGTATAAATTAACAAATTCATCGACGAAAAAAACTCGTTTCGCACACACTGACAAACACATTTACACACACACAGTCAATCGCACACATTCGCAAACTCGCACGCACTTTATACAGAGTCAGAGACTCTGACAATCAACTGTCACCGGAGCTGCTTCCCAACTCATTTTGCGGTTGTGCGAGCATACACATACTTCATGTTCATGTAGTGGTGGGGAGCTGCTCTCAGGTTGGATTTTTTCTTTCCGTTTTTTATTTGAAGTTTTTTTTTGTTTTGTTGTTTTCAGCTGCGTTGTTTATATGGCAAAGACGGGCTGCGTTCATCTTCAGTTCGTCCACATCGGTCAGCACGGTATGAGCTCTAGTTAGGCTCCCTTCCCCCAAGTAAATAATACAGTGAACAACGCCTAACTCAATCCCCATCCCAACTCAAAATCCACAAAAGACAAAAAAATAATATAAAATCAAAAAAACTCTACTAACGACAAAGGACAACAAAAAAAGAATATATTTGAAAATATATTAAAGATAAAAAAAAAACCCAGTGCTTGTGCAAAATAATGAAAATTCCTGTTTGAAAATTCATTTTTTTAAACAAACTTTTTCTTCATCTTTTTCTATATTTCAAGATCGGAATTTTCAATTGCAAAATTTGTCAAATAAAACCAACAGCTGAATAAAAAGTTACTGGCGTTTCTTGTGTCAATTTTAAATAATTCGTTGCAAAATGGCGCGTGCAGTTCTATGCATGGTGAGTGTACAATAAATAAACAATTATTATAATAAGCAAAAAACGCATACTTAGGCTATAAAACAAAGAAAAAACAATTGTTTCGTATTGAATTTCGGATTGTCTTAACTGTAAATTTTAATGGCATTAACTGTAAATGTAGCGCGGGCACTTGCAATGAATTTGTTTCATTGTATTGTATTTTATTTATTATGTGATTACTTTCGTGTATGCACGTAATATCGACCGTTAGATTTAGGTCTTGAGTCACTGTCGTAAATTTCAAAATTCCCGTCCGTACTCATACTTATTAACACTTAGCGCTTAGCTAACAAAAAACTGGTAGGATCGGTAGATGAGAAATGCAAATAAATAATCGAAATATGAGTTCAACTGGTCGTTTGTCTAGAGATGCCCGAGTACCAAGGCTGAGGTCTCCCCTCAACTGCAAATGCTATCAATGTTAGTAGGTTTATTGGTAGACTTTGGTGACACATTCATCGTTCAGCTTAACAAGCAGATCCGGGTCAGGCTGTAACTACAAATAAATACTTTAAGCTATTCAGTATTTTATGGTATTCCACGTGCCAAAGGAGTGCACAAATAATAATAATAATAATAATAATAAATAATAACCGGCATTTCGAAAAACAAAATACCGGCGCTCTTCAACGCTTTCAAGTCTCACCCTCAGTCGCTGTGCAAAAACGTCTCGCCTAGTTAATATACAAGTTCTAACAGCTATTCTGTTGAGTATTCTCGTATTTATTATTGGCAATTTTGTCAGCATACTAGTTGCTAATCATTGGCTTGCTGTTGGCCATTTTGCGTCAGCTGACAAAAATGCATGCTCGCATCAGAGGGAGAAAAAAGATCACAGCCAATAAATTGGCAATAAACTTTTACTCAAAGTATGCGACTTGGTTTTTGACTATCATCATCATCATCTGTGCGTTTGTTTGGTAGTCAGCGAATGGAGGAGTAGCTTTATTTAACTTTAATTTATTTCATTGTTTCTATTTAATTTTAAGACGAATGCAAATTAACGCAACTGCGTTGTTGCTAAACGCTGCAAGCGAATTAATTTGTTATTCGATTGAAATTGCCAAAATTAGGTAATGATTCACAGATGCTAGTAAGGTGATTTTAGCGGTCAACGACTGCACGGTTCTTGCACTGATGGAGAGTTCTGGACTAAACAAGAGCTATCGAGCTGTGCGAAATATGCAATCACAGGACAATTGTTAGGCAACTTTATTAGCTAAAAATTAGTATATATTATGTCAGTTAATCACTAATCTATCACAAGACAAAGTTTAGGCTTATGATTTCAATTTGTTGTCATATTACTACACATTATTAGTCTTTGCATATTTCGCATAGTTCTTTGGCAATTGTTAGCTCAGCTTTTGTCACATCACGACCAGGTACCAAGGACCGTCAATTGGTTCATCAAGAAGAACTTGCACAAATGGTGCTAAACTCATTAGGAATTCCGTGGACTTTTCGCTAGTCGCTGCTAATTGCTATAATTGCAGTCCAACAAAAAAACCAAAGATAGAAGGTGCAAATAGGATTGGGAATTTATTTACTGAATCATGTAGTAATATGCAGGGAGACATTTATGGAAATTTATGACAGACAGTTGACAAAATAAAAGGTGCAGAGTGTGAGAAAAGGTGTCGTAATGAGGCTCTAAGCGCCGTGATATCCATCAGGGGCAACACCTTTTTTTTTTTTATTTTGCCATAGACGACAAATGGCCAAACAAAATTTGGGCTACCGTTTTGTGGCATTGCCACACGTGCGACAGTTTCTTGACCCGCCTTTGGGGTTAGACATGCCGTCAGTTTCCCCCTTCCCTCACCAAAATAAAAAGGAATCAGCTGAGCAGTTGAACTAAGCGCTTGGCTTGAATCGCTGCTGGCTGAGCATTTATTTTTTATTTGCTTTTATCAAGATTTCTGTGCTCGTCTCTCTTTAAGCCAATTGCTTGCGTTGCCTCAAGTCTCGTCTTGGCGTCTTGGCCGTGTCTCCCTGGACACATTTTAGGCCATGTCTCGCTGACACGTACACGGCGTGTTGTCCAATTTGTTTGCCATGCGGTCGTCGCTCTGGTCGCTTCATTTGTTTCCCGCCCGCTATCGCGGCGCAGACTTGTTATACACTTTGCAGAGGAAATAATTAATCTTCTTGCAATTTTCCCAAAGCGTTATTAAACAAAATTGCGCCATAAATTGCGCCGGACTGAGCTTCTAAATAGCTTTAATAATTCTAGAGTCACTGCAAGAGCATTTCGACTTCGTTGTGCCACTTTCTTTGCGTGTCTTTAACTTTATTCTGCCTCTGCCCTAAGAACAATTCGCACTGGAATTTTAAAAAGTTGGGAATATCTTGGTGTTTGTTTGCTTGCTGAGCCGCTGAGCTGAGCTCGCTGCACATTCAAAGATTTCGCATTTAGATACCACGCCAAGTGCTGTAGCATCTGCCCCGGAATTCTTGCAATATCTTATCAAGTTGTAGCTCCAAAACGTATCTCGCTGTCTCTATCTATCATTCGCTGGCTTTATCGCTATAAAGGTACAGCTTGTGAGTCATAAAAGTGTTGGCTGTTGGCTGTTGGCCTGGTCAAGTGTTTGGTATGCCAAATAGTTTTCGAATAACTCGAAGACGAGCAGCTAGTTTTATTGCCTTTATTTGGGCCCATATAAAGCTGTTCTACACGCCGTTTAATGATGGCGTTAAACTCTTGATTGCGTTTTACAGTTTTGTTCACAGCAATAAATTGCCTACATTGACAGTTTTGAGCTGATTTCGAACGTTGATTCAATCGAAGAGTCCCACCATGATAAAGATAAAGCTGCTTTCGATTACATCACTGACATTTGCACAGATCACGCCGATGAAGTTCAAAGGTTATTCCCCCAAAATCGATATCGACAGGTTCGTCTTAAAGTTCTCTGTTTGCCGCCAAGTACAGTTGCTACTCGTTCGATAAGTTCGATAACCCTCGACATTTAATAGACAATATCACCGCATCATTGAAATAGACAAATTATAGCTGCATTGGCCGCTTGCCACTTTCGATGATTACCTCACTCGAACGGAGGTCACTTTCAGTTCTTGAATCACCTTCACTTTTACTCACTCAAACTCAGCAATTTCTTCGCTTTCAATTGCCAACCTCCCAACGGCACCTTTAAAGGTCTCCGCTTATTAAATCATTTATCGAGGCATTTCTTGTTTTCGTGTGTTGAAAGGCAAACGGGCTGAATTCGATATTGCATATATTATATCTATAATTCAAAATCTAGAAATGCAAATTAGCTTTGTGAGATTCATCAGCGATTAAAACAAGCTGAAAAGAAAAAAGATCTCAAAGAGACTGATGAAAAAACCACAAAGCGGCAAATAGTCGAGGCGAAAAGATAACGAAACTGCTTGAAGAACGGCCGCTTCGCGTGAGGAGTTGACTTGACTTTGGAGTCTTGAGGGTTTCTCGTTTAAATAAAAACGAAATCGCTACACAAAGCCAGAGATATTTGATAAATGAGCCTGCTGCAAATGGCAAAAGTCCCCAAAAGAAAGTAAAAGTGCCTTTTAAAATATATAATATATATATATATATATATGAAATACATATATATTAAATATTGTATAACAATGATGTCAGCTTTGACTTGGTCTATTAAGTTTAATTAGCCGCGAGGAATTGCTGCAATCAATTCGGTTCTTGACAGTTTGTGACTAATGAGATATATTTATTATGTGTTTGTTTGCGCTTTAAATAATGCTTCTGTCTAGGCTGCAATTGTCATCCAGCTCTAGAGGAAAAGGCACAGAGCGATGTGATATCAATGAACTCATTAGCGCTCTGCATAATTTAGTCGACAAACAAATTCTGCGCTAATTAAATCAGCGTCTGGATTAACTGGTAAATCCAAAAAGGCCATCGAACAGTTCTGGAAATACTCGTTTCCCGCCATTGGCCTTTGGTTAGAACATTTTGCGAGTCGAGCTACAGCTACAGCTCCAGTTCCAATGTCGAACTCCAGGTCTAATAACTCTTTAATCGGCTGACTTGTTGCCGGGTCGCCTAATTTAAATATCTGTCTGGCTTGAGCTTCACTTTAACAAGTTTCACAATCAATTCGAGTTGGGCTTTCAATTTCAAAATCAAACTCCAACTGGAACAATATTAATAAATATAAACTGCAGTTGTGTGTCGATCGATTAAGGTCAGACACCGCCCAAAGCAGTTGCATCTTATGATAAAAAACATATTTTTTCATCATTCTTATTGTTGTTATCGCCGTTGCTGTTGTCGGCTTTTGCGTGCAACAACGATGCCAATTGACCTTGAGGTGTAAGAAATGAGAAGAAACTACATGAAAACTACAATGAAGAAAAAAAGGTTTTGTTGACGCGAAAAGGGCACTCGAAATGGCAGACAGTCGAGAGATTCGAAACAGAAACCGAAACCGAAGCCGAAATCGCGGCTAAAACCTGTTTGCCCCCATAACGGGCATGCCTTCTGCTCATGATGATTACCAAACCAATGAAGATGATCATTATGTCGATGTTGTAGCTTGCCATGTAAACAAAGTGTGTGCGTGCGAGCGACTCGATTAATACATATAGAAACATATCCATCTATATGAATGGTGTTGCCTCTGTAAGACCGCCCAGCTGTCTCAAGATTTTGTCTGACAACTTATGCAAAACTATGCAAGATTCATGGCGCATTGTGGCTGTCTTTGAGCCGCGGAGACAGAGAGACAGAAGCGACACCGACAGCGACAGCGACAAGGCTGGCAGAACTTTTCGGGTCATAGATGCATGCATAACTCTTGCCAGTCTCCTCACAACTCACAACTCGCAGCACACAAGATGTGTGTGCAACGCCAGATGATATACGAGCAGCAAGTTGCCGCTGACGTTGCACGCACCTCGATGAAATGAACTTTAAAATGGCGCCTATTCGCGCCAGTTCACGCAGCAGTTGCGGCTCGAATGCCGCAAGTGTTTATTTAAATTGTCAATATACGCGTAATTGATTTCGCTTCAAAACTCAATTCGAATGCTGTTGCGTACACATTTTATTTTTGGGGCATGCCACGTGCTGCCATTTGGAGATTGAGTTCAAGAAATGAAGCCAGTTCCCCAATGTTATGCAATTAGCTCATGTGGGCGGCCATTTGACTGATAAATGGGCGTGGCCTGCCAATTAATTGACTCAATTATGATATACAATCACACATGAACGATTGAGGGTTTTGGGTTCGCCTCGGGATCCCCGCTGAGTTCAATTCCAATTTATTTTCAAGCGCCTCTGTAAATTGTATTATTTGCAATTTCTGATCAATTTTGCATTTGCATATTTCTTACAGCTGCTTCAAATAAATTACAAAATTAATTACACTCCGCGCTCATTAAAGTTGACCTTAAATCGGTCTCAAACTGTTTCAAACAGGTGGCCCGCATGCCGCGCCCCTTTTAATACCACCAGCGTCAATCAATAACCGCGTTTTAATATTCACTTAGGTAAAAACTACATTCAATTCCAACTGAATCGAAAGAAAAGTTTGTCAACTTGCTGCTTAATATATTTATGACCCTGTACACGAGACAGCTGACAGACGACGATTTAAGTGATTAAGTGAAGCGTATCCTTTATTTTAATTTTCTGCTTTTTTTCCCCAAAGTTGTCCCCAGTTGCAATTTAAGCTTCTAATTTCAATTTATCAACGGTGCAGTCTGCTCTTCTCTGTCCACTTACAAGTATCCAGGGTATCTCCCACACACGTCAAAACTGAATTGAAAAGTTACAAATTGCTCGCGATTGACGAAAAGTTTTTTGGTGTTGTGCTGGCAAAGTTGTAAAGCCACAACATTAATAATGCGCGTAGCCGCGTCTAAAAAGGTCAATGTTGCAAATGAATCATGCGTGCAACGCACAGCAACAGCAACATCAGCCACTACAAAGACTGCCCCCAAACAAATGTTGTGGGCTAACAAAGGCAAAGAGATCGCGGTCCGTTAATATTGGCGCTTGATATGTGGGTGACAAGACAAGAGAAGACAGGGCGACCTTTGTTGTCAGCAGCTGCAATAAATAAATGAAAAATACGAATCGAAACCAGACATGAAATATGGATTTTAGATTTCTTTCTGTTTTTTTTCTTTTTGACCAACTTGAATGAGTGGAGATTTTGGAGCAGGTAGCACCTCCATCACCATCACCATCATCATCAACATCAACAGCAAAATGAACATAAACATCAGAGCAGCATCATCAGCACCTTGGCAGCGGCAGCTGCATAAATTTTTATGAATTTTTGCAACGATCCGATCCGGAATCTTGAGGCTGCCAATCAAAGCGCAGTTTCGAGCCTCGTTGCTGGCCATTAAATCAATTTGCATTAATGAGTTACCAATGGCCATTGTGGTGCAGACGCAGACACAGTCTTGCGGCCTTTTGAGACGCTTCATCGTCTGCTACCGAACAAATACGGGCAGACAAACAAATTGTCTCCTTCGCTTCACGTTGTTCACGCTGTTCATACACATATAGCATAATATAAGCAATATTATATTAATAAAGCCCGACTATAAAATTATTGACCTTATCGCAAATTCAAATGTTTTTCTATGTCTCTTCGGCTCTTCGGCATCAATTTATGGCCCTTAAAAATCGCTAAGCCTGACAATTAGGCGCCATTGTCTGTCGATTATAAAAACTACAATACAAATAACTCATAAATAGTTGGAGTTGGAGATTAAATGCAGTTTACATTGCATATTTCAATGTATTAGAAGCACACCCTGTCCTTTCGTTAATCCATTAATTATTTGGTTAAATGTGAAGGTCGATAAGTGTCTAACTAACCTTTACTATGATTAGTAACCTAGCCCAGAGCCGTCACATATCTAAGAATTATTGCATTATGAGTTCTAAAATTGGGATATGATTTTGTGAGCTTGGAACTGGTTTCGTTATAAGGAAGTTTCTAACATTGCCGGAACTTAAAATGACTTATGGTATACAAACTAAGTATGTATGCTAATATACTTGCTACGAGTATATTATGCTAATAATAAATCCAGCTGCTCACCTCTTGCTTTTATTTATTTGGACACATTGCCATCTAGGGGATTGCGTAACAGTAGATGAGTTCTCAAAAAATACATATATATAAAAAAAAAAGAAAAACCGCATTCTTTTGGAGCAAGAAGTGAATGGTAAATGACGTTGGCTGCAGACAAATTAATAGAAATTAAACGCTATTCAATTAACTTTTATTTGGCTGTCAAGCAAAGTCGAGAAGTAAGCTAATTGACCATAGCTGCTGTCAGCGCCGTCTCGACTGGTTCTCACACTCACACAACAAACAACACACACATCGCTCGCACTTTGCGTAATTTCGGATGCAGCCGAAAAGATACAAAATGTATCTACTGTTGTACTGTAGTAGGTGACGCAGAGCAATTTGCTGCGACAAATGCGCACAAAATTGACTTGATAGGTGCAGCTGAAATCCAGTTCGTCTTTAAGTTTGTCATCTCATGACGTCTGACGTGTCAAATCTACTGGAAACGAGAATTTTGCCGTGATTTCAATACGTATACGTTCATATTATATTTACGCCTTTGACATTTTAACTGGGCCCATGCGAGAGGCATTTTTGGACATTATTTGTATATTTATATTTTTTTTTCTGTTTTTGCAAACTTAACGAATCGAACCGGATCTAAATGGAGGCTGATTTGAATACATAAATACAAAAACAATAAGACAGTCAGCTGAGCTGCGCTAAGCTCAGCTCTGCTCTGCGACTAACTGCCTTGAGTAGTGGCATCTCTATATATTGAATACTCATATATATTTCGTTTTTATTTTTTGCTTTTTTTCACTTGACTCATCTTGGTGGTCTATGCAAATTAAGTTAACACAATGGCAGCCAAAGTCAAGACATCATTCCACAATGGAAAGCAAAAGTTGTGGGTGTGTCTGAGACGCGAGAGTATTTTTTCAAATTCAATTATTGACGGCTTATTTAACGATTATTTACAGATCGTCGCTTGCATTTGGTTGCAATGCGCATACTCTGCCAAATTCGATGCAGAGAATCGACGATTGATTGTCGATATTAACGACAAAAAGACAACGAATCAACAATATTATTCCTCAAACTTTGACACAAGTAAGTAAAGACGTTTAACAATTTGTTTAATAACATCGCTTAATCTCACATTGAAACAACCATCCACAACCAAATATACCCAAAAAAATAAAAAAAAGTAAACAGAAACTATATCGTAATTCTCTCTTTTCTCACATATGTAATTGTTATTTGTAATATATTAGTTTGAAATTTGTATCATCCTATATCGTATCTATCTACTCCTCATAACCATTCATGCAGTTTGTTAGTTTCTTTGTGTAAATCGTACCGTAATACCAAGTAGAACAATTTGTATTTGTAATTTGTTTGTTTTAAGTACGTAGTTTTTCCCCCCACCCTCTCACTCAGTAATAAGTAATCGTCTTGGGTTACCCCCACCCGCCGCTGTAGGTCAAGACTTACACATTAATCCCACCACGAACGCGAACCAACAAAACCAACAACAACAACAGCAACAACTATCAACCAACCAAACCAAACCAATCAATCAACAAAACAACAACAACATCTATCTTTTTGTAGTTGTTTTATGATTTATTTTATCTACTATAATTATTTTGTTTTACCTCCACCCTCAAAAACGCCCCCCCTGTAGTTCAGCTTTACTAAACTCACCGTAGAAAACGTAGTCTTGCGACGTAGCTAAAACTCAAAATTGTAAATATTTTACGCTCAACAATCAACAACAAAATCGCTCTCTTTCTATCTCTCTCTCTCTCTCTACTATATCCTATTCTACTCTCAACTCTTTCTCGCTCACACACAAACACACACAATCAATCAATCAATCAACCAATCAACCAATCAGTCAACCTCTCGTTCACATAAATATATTTCCTATATATAGTTTTATGTATTTATTTTGTTCTTAGTGGAGAAAAGTTATACATAAAATACAAAAATATATATACAAAAAGGCTTCGCATACTCATACTCTCTCCTCTTTCACCCATAAAACCCAACCAAACCAAAACCTTACTCCGAGTACAATATCAAAAAGTCAATTCCCCAGCCAAAGGATAATTGAAAAAAAGAACATACAACAACACACCACCAACAACAACAAACAATCCACACCCAAACAAAAAAACAAAACATTTTCTCTCTTTTCAAATTTCATCTCCTTATGCCTAAACAGGAAGGACATTATCTTCTCGTTATATCGTTTGTCAAATCTTGCAGTTGCAGCGCCCAAAAAGCAGGCTATAATTTGATGTTAGGCAGTTTTAGAGGTCAGGTCTAAAAAAAAAAAAACAACAGCAAAAGCAACAAGAAGCAGGAACGAGTACCAATCTATATTCACAGCACAATTTTCAGCTCAATTTCAAAACTCAATCACACTATGCAAACAACAACAACAACAACAAACCCAAACAAAAGTTATACTCTATCAACATTATCTTTCAAAAACCCTCCCGACACTCCACCCATCCGACAACAAAATACTCAAAAACCCCACAAAAATATACCGCACAAATGCAACACAACGAACATCGAACAAATCGAACTGACACTCAGATGCCTATCGATATGGCTACGATGTCGGCAAGACTGGAAACTTCCATCACGAGACGCGTGGTCCCGATGGCGTCACCTACGGCTGTTATGGCCTCATCGATCCCTATCATCTGCTCCGAGCCACACACTATGTGGCCGATGTGCATGGCTATCGTACCGTGGAGCCGGAGAAGCCAGTGGAGACCTTCCCGCCCGGTCTGTACAATGAGACGAACGGCGGACCCTCAGAGCCTGGCATTCTGCTGCAGTGGCACGAACTCTACTTCCCCATTGGCTGCGGCAAGTTCGAGGGCGGCGCCGTCCACGATATACCCTACTTTGTGGTGGATGAAGTAAGCACACGATGACACATGTGATCAAATATGCTAAATGCATATTCGTGTGTGTGAGAAGTGAGATCATTGGGCACACTACACGCACACCCACTCACAAAATGCTACAAATCGTATTTTTAGAACAAGAACAAGAACATTGGAACTTCCGGTTCCGGTTCCACACACTTTTCCACAAACATACCCGTGCTCAAGGGCGAGGGAGTGAAGAGCTTGCCCATCCACAAGCCCACCGGACCCAAGGGTCTCTTCGATGTGGTTGGCGGACACACACACGCTGCGGGACCCGGCGACCAAGCGCCGTCCTTCCACTCGGTGGCAGCCCTCCGACCAGGCGACAGCGGCGCTGGCAGTGAGCTAATTTGACTTGGAGTCACCAGAGACCGAGTGTTTGGGCAGGATTCAAATCTTTGTGTTTCAGATAATGGACAGTACACGCCCGACCCCAATCCCTACAAGCATGTGGTGGGCTCCGAGGGAGGATTCGGCGGCTTCGGTCCCAACGGCGGACCCACCGGACCAAACGGTGGTTTCGGTCCCAACGGCGGACCCAACGGTCCTAACGGTCCCAGCGGCGGCTTCGGTCCCAACGGCGGCTTCGGTCCCAACGGCGGCTTCGGACCCAACGGTCCAGCCGGCCCCAATGGCCCGAACGGACCGCCTGGACCCAAGGGCCCGCCCGGACCCAACGGACCACCAGGACCTCCCGGACCTGTCGGCGCGGGAGGCGGTGCCTCAGGAAAACCGGTATATCGCGATGGTGATCGCGCCGGCAGCGGTGCCGGTGGCAACAATGGTCGTGGCGATAACTACGGACCCGGTGGCGGTGCCGGCGTTGGTGGCGGCGATCGCATTGGCTTCGGCAACGGTGGCGGTGTTGGTGGCGGCAATCGCTACAACACAGGCACCGGAGGCGGCGTTGGTGGCGGCGATCGCATTGGCTCCGGCAACGGTGGCGGTGTTGGTGGCGGCAATCGCTACAACACAGGCACCGGAGGCGGCGTAGGCGGCGGCGATCGCTCTGGTTCGGGTGCCGGCTTCGGTGTCGGCGCTGGCGATCGCTACACCACTGGCACAGGCGCTGGCGTGGGTGGCGGTGATTATCACCACACTGCCGCTGGCTCTGGTCCCAGTGGGGTGGGCGCCTACCATCCTGGCAGCGGCTCCGGCCCTGGCGCTGGCGGCGTCACTCGCCCCGGCCAAGGCGGCGGCTTTGGCGGCGGTGATGCCACCGGTCCGAGCGGTTTGGGCGATGGCAATGCTTACCGTCCTGGCAGTGGTGGCAACACCGGCAACGGTGGTGCCTATCACCTAGGTGGTGGCGATGCCAATCGTCCCGGCAGCGGTGGCAACACTGGTGCCGGCAAAGGCGGTCGTCCAGGCAGCGGCTCGGGCGGCGGCTCTGGCGGCTACGCTGGCAATCAGCCCGCCAACAACGGCGCCTACACGGGCAGCTACACACAGACCAATACCGGTTTTCCTGGGGCCGTGCAGTACACAGCAGGTTAGCGCAAACTCGAGATTCGTCGGAACAGCGCAGCACAAAAATTTGAGCAAGCCGCAGGGGAAGCCCAATATGGCAGTTTGGCAATCTTGATTTTGATCAGTTTCGTGTTGTTTTTGGGTGTTTTCATTTCAGCTGCTTTGTTGCCCTTGGAACGGTTTGTTCAAATTTTCGTCTGCCTGCTTGGCGTAGCTTTAAGTTCTCTATACTTTATGTCTATGTTACGCATTAATTTATGATCTATTTTAAGCAGTTCTTGTCTACTTTCAGCCAAAAAGAAAACCGCATTTCTATTTTTAAATTTAAATATCTGTTGTTATTTCAAATGCAATTCCCCACCACAAAAACAAAACAAGACAAAAAAAAAAAAACATAGGCACACACACTGCAAGGCAAAAACTTTGGGCAACTTTCTCCCCACCACCTTCCCTACACACACTTATAGTTATCGTTATCGTTATTAGAGCACTTTTGCTATGAGCGCACAATCAATCAAAAGCAATATATAAATATATATCGAACTCTATCTCTCTCTATCAAACTCTATATCTATCTCTATCTCTCTCTGTCTGTCTCTGTCACTATCTGTTTACTATCTGCACGAGTTATCGTTATCCAGCACAATCGATAAACGCAAACATGTTATCGAGCAATTCCAATTATTATCAACACTTCTTCCTGATCACTGTTATTGTTTCTTCAGTCCAGCATTTGACTGAGAAACCACGCACCAAATCACAGTTACTTCACTAAACTCACAGTTCACAATTACTTCACGCTCTTGCTGCCGAGCAAGAGATTTTCATTTTTCTTTCACTCACACCCACACCAGCACACACACACACACACAAACACCTATTCGATCTCGCACTCGCACTCTCGCACACCGTTCACTTTTTTGAATGCCTTGGCTCATTTCTAAACTAGTTACACACACAATGCACAACGTCACGCCCACAAACCAATCGCTTGAGCAATGATACTAACAGTTAATGGTTTTGGTTAACAAATAAATTTTGGTATTTTTTTGAACTTGTTAAAACTACTTACTAAGAAAACCCACTAAACTCGAACCTCAACCTCAGCATGTTAATTATTAGTTTTTATTTTATTTATTTTTTTTTGGTATCGGTTTCCCTTGCACTTGACCTAGTCCTAAGTTGTCCAGTTCTATCTGAATGTTCGTTGTAGTACCACCACATATGTATACGTAGTAGTACTTAGAAGTACCAAGTAGCAGTACCTATGTACTTATTATCGTAGTTAGTCTCTAGCTAAATTAACTAGTCCAAAAACAAAAACAAAATTAAAACCAGTTAAAATCTCTTTTATTGAATGAATATTAATCGTTTCCACTTGGCTCGCATTATCCTCTTTTCTACTCTAGGAAATGGTAAATATAACGCTAATAACGGACGCTATAGCGGTAAGTATGATTAAACCCCCCAACTATATTTGGCTTTCCTCATTCTAATTGAAATCATCGATTTATCGCCAGCAGATGTTACGAATGGCAGATACTATCATGATGATTCTGGTAAATATGTCCACGTTGAAGGCCCCACTGGTCCTCCAGCTCCCCCATATGTGCACGTGATTGGACCCGAAGGTGGCTACGGAGGTGAGGGCGGCAATGGAGATGGCGGCGGTACCGGAGGATTCGGACCTAACGGCCCCGGAGGCCCCAACGGACCCGGCGGACCAGGCGGTAAGTGAAAACTCTACTACGGCGAGGAGTTCTCTCTAATTCTTCTGCTTCTGCAGGCCCAAAGGGACCTAAAGGACCACCCGGCCCTCCCGGACCACCAGGTAAGTAATCCATCTGGTGAAGCGGGACAAACAAGTGTTTTTGGAAGTTCACTTCAATTAAATGCGTTCTTGTGGTGCGTAGGACCACCCGGACCTAACGGACCCGACCGTCCAGGACCTAAAGGACCTAAGGGCCCACCAGGACCTCCCGGACCACCTGGCCCAGACCGTCCAGGACCTAAAGGACCTCCCGGACCACCCGGACCCGACCGTCCCGGACCCAAGGGACCACCCGGCCCACCCGGACCCGATCGTCCCGGCCCACCAGGACGCGGAAGTGGTGACCTGAGCCCACCTGGTAAATGGCAGCAACAAATCATGCAATTCACAGACCTCATTCAACTTGACTCACATTTAATTAAAAATGTTCATTAACTTGTTGTAGCTCCTCGCCCATTCGGCCCACACGATCCCAGGCATTCGGACAAGGAAACTCCCGGCTACTTGCCACCAGATCAACCGGGTAAAAACGCACCAAAGCCCCCATCCCACTCACAAGTCATTGAACCGAATTATACTCCACCAACTTACAAGCCAAATTATGTTCATAACGATAATTCAGTGCATAAGTTTGAAAAGCCAACCACTAAGTCGCCACTAACCAATATTCCTCCTTCTTTCCCAAATACCGTTCCTCCCCATCATGTTCCTGTGAATCCCCAACCACCACGACCAATACAGCCAAAGGTCCCGGCTATCACTATTAATACGGAAAGACCAGGCATTACAACACCAGTAAATACGGGTAATTTTGATATCCATAAGACTGTGTCACCACCCACACCTAAACCGATCGTACCGCAACGCAGACCGCAACCAACACCACCCGCACAACCAATTATCTCATTCAACACACCCAAACCGACTCCCAGGACACCACCGACTCCCGTACCGGCCTACAAGCCATCGACTCCTCGACCATTCGAGACCCCATCGACGTTCAAGCCTATTTACGTACCCGACACCGTCAAACCTCACTACGTACAGCCAAAACCACAGCCACAACCGAAACCACAGCCACAACCTCATCCTCAACCCAATAAGAATGTAACACCACGTCCCTCTCCCCCAATCTCCCGCAGCGAAACCTGCGTTTGTAATACCGAAAAGACGCACTCATTTACCTCCTCCTCCACCACCTCTAACTATCCCAACCCGAACCCGGCCTCGGTCGACTTTAACAAACAATTCACCGGCTTCAATGGAAACACGAATTTCGGCAGCATAACGAATGCCATGTCACTTAACCAAATCCCCGTGGTGCCACAAGCACCTGGCCTGCCCGCCTTCTATCCACCCGACAAACTACCCAAGGGTGCTGTGATCGCGTTCATGCCAGTGGTTATCCTGCCCCAGGAATACTACACCAACTGCGAGGACAATTCTCTACACACCACTGCCAACAAATACCAAACTGTTGATCCTTTCCCGCTGGGCGTGCAGCCTGCTGCCATCCCGAATGCCTTCAGTGTGCACTCAATCTTCTCGGGCGAAGCACCGAGGGATCAATGCATGTGCCCATGCTCCTGCACACAGAACCTGAACAAATCGTACAAGAAACGCGAAACGAACGCTGAGGATGCTGCTGAGGTTAAAGCCGATGCTGAGCCTGTAGCTGAGGCCACCACTGCTGAGGAAGTCAAGGTTGCAGCACCAGTTGCTGAAGCTTCCACGGCCGTCGAAGTCAAGGTTGAGGCACCCGTCGAGGCCAAGATTGAGATACCTGTTGCTGAGGCATCCACTCCCGTGGAGGTCAAGGTAGAGGCACCCGTTGCTGAAGCCAAGGTTGAGACTCCAGTGGCTGAAGCTTCCTCCCCAGTCGAAGTCAAGGTAGAGGCACCCGTTGCCGCAGCCTCCTCGCCTGTAGAAACTAAGGTTGAAGCACCCGTCGCTGAAGCTTCATCTCCAGTAGAAGTCAAGGTTGAAGCACCTGTTGCTGAAGCCAAGGTTGAGGCTCCCGTTGCTGAAGCTTCATCTCCCGTCGAGGTCAAGGTTGAGGCACCTGTTGCTGAAGCCTCCATTCCCGTCGAAGTTAAGGTAGAAGCCCCAGTTGCTGAGGCCTCTTCTCCTGTGGAAGTCAAAGTTGAAGCTCCCGTAGCTGAAACTAAGGCGGCTGAGGCACCCGTTGCCGAGGCGTCATCCCCCGTGGAAGTCAAGGTCGAGGCACCAGTTGCGGAGACCAAGGCTGAAGCCACCGTTGCCGAAGCTTCATCTCCAGTCGAAGTTAAGGTAGAGGCACCAGCTGCTCTGACGACCGAGAACGAAAAGATCACCGAATCGACCTCGAACTAGACAACAACAATTAGGAACTTCTACACGAATTGACGTCTGGACGTCACTGAAACTGAAAACTCTGCTCTAAACCCTAGAGCATTCCCCGCTTTCAACCTAAATCCCAGCACCGCAAGCACCGCTAAATCCCAACAGCACGTAATCCCAGCCCGCAGCTCCTCAACTAACCCAGCTAACACAGCTTAGTCATAAGTGTTTTTAGTAACGAGAATACTCTCTCAACCAGGAAAGGAAAAACAGAAAAAGAAAGTAAAAAAAAGGAAAAAATTTTAGAAAAACAAAAAGAAAAGAAAAGCGAGAAGAGAAAAGTGCCTATTAATGTGTTCGTTAAAAATGATTTTCTATTGATCAAAAAATGCACTCCAAGCTTCTTGTCAACTCTGTCAACTATTTACTCAATCTATCTGACTTTACTGTTATAGTTTTGAATTTTCCACTTTGCCTCGAACGGGGAAAGTACGATTGTTTGTGACATGTTGTTTATTATGCATTTTTTTGTGTTTCTATGTATTAACTTGAATTTGTTCACTTTCTTTAGATTTAGTTGATAGTTTATTTAATCTCTACTCTAATAATGCTTAAAACACGGAGAAATGAATTGTTATGTCTAAAGAGAAATTATGAAATTAAATAAAATGTAAGAAAAATCAATTGTGTACAGCGTTTTCCGTTATTTTTCGATTAGCCCTCGAGCAAGCAAGCCCGTAAGCCAAGTGAGACAAATTATTTTTGGAGCGTTGCCTAAAAGTATGCAACATCTAGACTCCCTTTTGAAGTAACAAAAACAACATCCGAAAGGTGGAGACTTGGGCTCTCCAGAGTTTAGCCAAGATCCGAACCGAACAGAAAATTGCCAATGCATCTGTTTGTGAAATATCTCAAAACAAATTATGTTAATTATCATAAATTACTTGTCTAGCGCTTAGAATATTCTTGGCCTATGTCGCTGTGTTGTTATACCCTGTAAAAGAAAACGCTTCACCCAAGCAAAGGTCGACTCTTTTAAGACTGGAACCAAACATGTTATTTACGATACTAATTTATTACAAATTATGAAACGCACAATTTCGGTATTAAATTGCTGCATTACGTATGTAAAACTTAAAAATAAATAAATAATCGAAGTTATAGCGAAGCACCTTTCTAATATCGTAAAGACGAATTTTGTGGTCTGAAGAATAATACCTCTTAAGTTTGCTTCTCGTTTTTAAGCTTTTCCATTACTTCAATTACTTTAGATGAATTTAAATTTGTCGTAGACTTACTGAGGCTTACTTTAATTTAAGTCAGCTCTATGTTGTAAAAGTTGTGCTAGACATTCTATCTCAAATACCCGCCGTGTAAATACTTATGCAATCGCAGCGCGTTACCTTCTTTTTGTTGTGTGTTTATTTCATAACAATTGTTTACAGCGCATCTCTCGGTCCCTGTCTCAGATGCCTTTCAACTTGCCGTAACTGCAGTGAAATTGTTAGAACGGTGAAAAACCTTTTCTTTTTTTTTTGTAAATGTTTTTTAAAGAACAAACAACTTTGCTGGAATTTTTTTGCTTAAAATATTTATTATTCCTGCAGACTTTTGAATAATCGAAAACACGAACTGATTGGAACTTAAATTATAGCAATGTTGGCATACAAGTCAAACTGAAAATGTAAATTGTTATTTGTATTTTTGTTCGCTGGAAACGAACCCACAAGCCACCACAAGCCAGCCATTGTTTATGTTTCCTGACTAGCAACTCAATTCATGGTTATGATAAGAATATGCCGCAACTATAAACTGAAGGGGCAAGCCCACAGTTGTTGCACAATGAGTTCAGCTTAAAGAGCAACAATTTGTACCAATATCTTTGCGGGCATTTCACCTTGGATCGTCGACGTAACCCAGTTTCTTTTTTTTTTGTTGTTGGTAAACTTTACGACTTTGACGAGTCAATATTGGAGAAGAAAAAAAATTGTAATTCCCTTAAGCCTAAAGCCCCAAAATCATTTTCACACGTTGAGCTTGGGTGTCTAAACAATATTCGAACAATAATATTCAAGAGTAAGAGTTTATGAATGTGACAAGTTAAAGTACGTGTTCAAGTCGTAGAAAAGTAGCCCAAGAAAGAGAATAGAAACGTATTCTAATACCCCATCTATAGACCATTAATGCCTCAATTTGTAGGCACACCTGTGTGTTTATGAATGAATTTCGAGTGCGGGGGACTCAAGGGCAAAGTGCTTGTGTGTGTCTCGGGCTATTATCTTTGCTGGTTTGTTGTAGGCCTGGCTAAGCCAAGAGAAGAAAAGCAAATAGATAAAAACAAAAATACACGATAGCTGGCAAATATTTGCCAAAGCGACCCCTGCCGCAGATTTCGAGCTGTGTGTGTGTGCAGATAATTGGAATTAAAGATATCGTATGCAAACAATATGAAACTGGAGTTCTCATAAAAACCGGGCCCCAGTCGCATGAGATGAAAGAAAGCGATCTGTAAGCCAAACTAAACACGACATTTTGTCTTTCAGCGTATGTGTGTTTGGGTTTTTTGTTTTTATTTTTGTTTGTTAAAGTTTAAAGCGCAAATATACAGTGTGGCCAAAATTAAACTCGACGCGACGACGCACGCACAAAAGACAGCTAAAATGAGGCATTTATTTTGTCACCTGCGCGGACAAATATTAATAATCATAATAATACATAATCAGCAGGCAAAAAGGTCGTAAGTGTCACTTGATTTCGCAAGACAGCCGAGAATCTAGACGTGCAACACAGGGTTGCAAATGAGTCAGAATTATGCGATAATTTCGCATTCAATTGCAAATGCATAATTAATCATAAAATTGGCATTACTTGAAATTAAATCACATTACAACTAATTTGTTGTTCTTTAGGCTGGTTGCTCGTCAGAAGAGAGAGAGAGAGAGAGAGAGATAGGGTGAGGAATTTTGAGTTGCAGCCCTGCGAAACGTAACTGGCAATTTAAAAGTGACACTCGCGTCTTACGTGGCGTATGAGTAATAAACGAAACGTAGCCGCCGCCACTTTAACTGGTCGTCGCTTCTAAGTGAGACTTGTGAGTTTGCGACCAGGCCCAAAGCTTTATATTGTTTCGGTTTGTTTGCTTCAAAGTTGAAGCTGACGTCGACGCAGCAACTCAGCCGGAAAATGAAAAATATAAATTGGCCCCACGGCTGGGAAACAGAATTATTTAACGTACAAGCGTCGCCTCAGACAGTTCGTCTTGCTTTTTTCAGTCGTTCTCGTCTTTTGCCCAAAATTATTCACATTCGCAATTCAATTCGCCAAAGAGACACCAAACACAACATGTTCGCCAAATGCTTGACGCTGTTGGTAAGTACGAAAAGACAACGCACAACTGAAAGGAACACGCTGTTAATATATGGAGGTACAAATTCCAGTTACTCGGATTCGTGTCTGGCGCCTGGGGAGAGGCACAGGATACGAAGAGTGGCGACTTGGCCACCGCGGAAACCTCAGCAAAATGTAAGCTATACTTGTACCAAGATATAAGCAGTTCATCGTGCTTTAAACTAAACAAACTGTCGCTCTCAAGTGCTGAACTTGGGTGGCTTATTTGGCCAGGGCTCGGGATATCCCAACTACGGCTACAACTATCCCAGCTATGGCTACAACAACAACTACAACGGCTACTACAACAGACCCAACACTGGATACTACCCTAATACGGGCTATTATTACCCCAACACCAACTACTATGGCAGCACTGGGGGATCCTATTATCCCAGCACTGGCGCTGGCTATTATCCCAGCACAAGCAGCGGATACTATCCGACGACAAATATTCTGGGGACCTCGGGATACGGCGGCTATGGCGGCTATGGAGGTAATGGCGGCTTCAGGCAGTACTCGGGGTATTGGCAGCCCGATTACAGTGGTCAACGCAATCGTGGTTATGGTTATTACCGGCAAACCGATCGCTATGGGCTGCCACCAGTTAGGGAGCGTGATTACAACTATCGTGGCTCATATCGTGGCTATGACTAATCAAATGTTGTTCGTTGCTTTTGTTGTTGTCGTTGATCTGCTTTTGTGTGTGTATATATGTATAACGCTTTGCTTTATGCTATTCATCAAGCAATAAATCCGCTAATGGCTACTAATTTAGTTTAAGCAGCATTTTAATAATCACTTTTGCATTTTGCAGTTGCGCTACTCACAACAAGTCTCGTTTCAGAATGATGCCGCTGGGGTTACGCCCAATTGCACCCTGAAATTTGTCATTACGGGTGTCATATAAGACTCTCCATTGGCATTGCAATTATGTCTGTGTGTGTGTTTGTGTGTCTATTGTAATTGTTGTTGCTTTTAATTATCTTGTCTTATTTGACTGACAACTACAAGGTAGACGACGCATTTACAGCCGACTGCCTAAAATTATGCAATTTTTTACGTGCTACACGCGTTGCCAACTCTTTTTGTTAAACAGCATACGCATTGTTTGCGCTCCCTCTCTTTCTACCATTCTACTTCACAGGCATCGTGCGCACCACATACGGCTAAGCGAGGGACAGAGATAACAGCAAGAACTTCGACTGCGCTTACGCTTCAGCAAGCAGCCGCAACAATACCAACAAGCACTATAAAAAAATTCCCCTCCGTATCCAAAGCTCGTAAAGTTTAGCATGCACTTTATTGCAATGCCAAAACTTGCAGCACCCGCATTACCAACCAACATCTCTAACTGCAGCCCAATCTGCCGCCTCCCCCGCCTCCATCATGCAAAATTTGACACACATGTTGTGTCGCAAGAGAAGTAGCGATAAAAGAAGACGAAGCCAGCAGCAAGAGCGGCAGCAACAACGGCAGTCGAAGCGGCAGCAAGGGGCAAACGCACTATCAGGGCCAACTTTTGCGGCAGCTTTTTATGTGTTCGCGTCTTAACTTATATAGTAAAGTCATGTTTATGTTTTCACTTGTACTCCTTTGTTTTGCGGGAACTATGGTGGAGGGGGATGCGGGGGCTCAAATAGTCGTGTACACAAAATGCACCGAAGCGTATGTGACTTGGCCCCCGAAAATTCCGCTTGAGATACTTGGCATGCCAGTCTTTCGCTTCTCTCTCTCTCTCTCTCTGTTTGCTGCTCTTTTCAGTTTTCAATTTTCAGTTTGCCAGTTTTCAGTTGTCAGTTCTGCGAACGGGTTGCTGAGGGCTGATGACACTCCGAAGTCTCCCCCTTTTGGCTGCTGATAAGCTGGAACCAATTTTCTGCTTGCAACAAACAACAAATAAAGTGAACAATAACAACAACAAGAAGCATTTGGTAATCCATCTTTAGCCCTTTCCTGCTTCTCGTTCCAACCATAAAGCACACAACACAACACCCATGAATATGTTTGTGTGCTGGATAAAAAAGCCATTTTAATCAGCGCCAAAAAAGCTGAGAATAATATGTACGAGTATAAAACTTGATGAATTTGGGAAATTTTCCCATCTCTGAACTGAGCCAAAGTCAACACTCAACACACATACACACACACATACAGACGCACACCGTAAATTTCGGGCATCATATGACAGCAATTAAATTGGTACTCGTTATTCTTTCTTGAGAACAAAATATTCCATTCGTTCAATTCTTTAATCTATCAATGCGCGCACATTGATGTCTCATTCTACGCCTCTGTCTATCTCTCTTCTCAACTGGTTCCATTCAATGAATGCGACGCTTCCTTCCGCGATGGTCATAAAAAAAAGATATGCGCGGAGGCGACCGTAGAGCAAAAAACATATATCACTTACTTTAAAATTGCCGAAGTTTGAATGCCCTTTTAATTTAACGGCTGAAAGTTTACTATTGAGATGGGTGTGCTCAATTGTCTTTTAATTGGCTACATTTTTTGTATCATCATTTTGTTTGAATGAACAAATTCAAAGTACAATTTTAGACATTAATTAACTTAATATTTGCCTCAAATACTATTTTGAATACATATATTGCATGGCGAATGTAATTTTATGTTTCCAGCCCATAACTCAGTTCTATAAAGTGCAGAGAATGTAGGAAAAAACCCGCAAATGGTGTGTGGAATTTCATTTATCGTTAGATTGTTTAAAACACACACTCACACACACACACGTGCACAATCGCATTTATGTGGCTATAAAAAAATGGCTGAATAGCAGATATTTTGCTTTTTGCTGTTTGCTGCACTAAAATTATGATCAAATGAAACTAGGCAAAAATGTTGCCCATACGCAATGTTGGCCGTGCCATTGATATTCTTGTTGTTGCTATCGTTGCTGCTGTTATTTTAGCTGCACTGTTTGTTGTTGTTTATGGAAAACGATTTTGGCAAATACAAAAATACGAATAAAACAAAAACAAAAGTAGAAGCAAAAACAAAAATAATTAAAACATTGACTCAGTGTGCTGCTCTCGTTGCTTTGTTGTTTGTTTGGCTGTTGCTGTTGCCATTGCCGTCTTCAATAAATAAAATGATAAAGACATGGAATTATTTATTTGGCGCGGGGCTTTAGCATCGTCACGCGTTCAAATCTAATGTTAACAACATTTTAATTAGCGCCAACAATAACAACAATTATACGCACAGCCATTCGCAATTCAACATGCATTTGTTATTGGACTTCGGATTAATCGACCGCAGGCAGGGCAGTTTATTTAGCGGCGAACTGTGGCAATGGCAATATTTGCCTGGCATATTTTTAGTTAAGTCACCATGAGAAGTAATCCAGCAACAAGTACTCGCGAATGCACCCACAGCTGCAGCATCGACAACACATATAAACCGCTTAAAAGAGACAACTTGCGCATGCGAAAGCAAATATTATTGCAGCTACACTGGCAAATTAAAGGATGTGCAGGCAAATGTCGAGTTTAAATGGCAAAATTAAAAAAATTAGCTGTCATCAAACATCAAGAGCACCTATAAACCGCTTAAAGATGCCAACTTGCGCATGCGAAAGCAAATATTATTGCAGCTACACTGACAGATTTAAGGATGTGCGATATCCTTGAGTTAAAATGGTAAATTCATAATATTGCGAGTATTTAGGAAAACAGATGTCATCAAACATCATGGGAAATGTCTGATCTATAATTGCTTATTTCAAAGATGCTTCCACTGTCATCGGAAATGTCGAAAAGAAGTGTCACAAACAGCATCCCAACTTCCCGCCCCCTCGATTATTGTTTTAGACAAGCACACTCTATATCAATTTCTGGGCAACTTTAACATCTGTATTCCATTGTTTCTCCCGGTGTAGAAATGTTTTGAGTCTTCGGGCTGTGGGAAGCAGCGCAAGACTCAAGTGTTGACAACTGACAGGCACTTTAAGAACTTTAGCAGCTCATCCCTGTACTTATCTGCAGAATGTTGAGTTTCGCCCAGCAGCAAAATGAAAAGAGAAAAAGAAGCAACAACGGAAAGAAATTGCTTGTTCCAAGCCTCGCCCATCTAGCGTCAAACTTTTCGCCTGCAGCTAAATGGCCAACAACTTTTCAGGTCGCTCCATAATTTGGCTGCAGTCGCAACGGCAGCAGGCGACGACTGCAAAGTTTTCGTTGTCAATTTTGTTTGTGCGTTTTAAATTCAATTGCTAAAGCGTCTTCTCTAGCTGGCTGATTGACATGCAGAAAGTAAAGCGGGTTACCTGTTGAGGTTGGCAATTTTCTGGCCAATTTTTGAATTTGAACCCACATCAAAACACGGATTTTGCGTACAAATTGTTTCAATTGTTAAGATGAGAATATGCCACTTACAAATCGGTTGACAGGTGTCTGGCAGAACGTTAAGGAAAGCCAAATTCCAAGAAACCATCCAACAGCCGTTGGCACGATTTAAATGTCAGCATAAATCTATTAGTTGGCTGTTGAGACTGCCTCGACAAATATATATTTTTGGGTTCACGCTGTACCCAAAACAATTAAATTCAAGCTCCAACTTAATACCTCAGTTAATTTTATAGCAGGCCATAATTTCATTATACATATAAATGAATATGTATTTTTTTCGTTTTCTGCAGCGCTTTTGTCTCAGCGCCAAGACTATTTATATACGCATTCTCCGGGGAGTTGATCAACTGGCATGCTTACCTGATTAGCACCTCAGCGAGTTGGGCGTGAGTTTGATTTGATTTGATTCGATAAAAAAAGAGCCACGTGCCTGCTTCAAGCAAGCTTCATCGCCGGATCTCACTCTGACTCCGACTCTGATGGAGGGTGTTTGGTTCGACATTGACAGTAAGCATGTCATAAACGTGGCTTTTTCTATCTAGTCCACACCTGGCCCGTTTCCACACGGAGCGACCATAAAAGATTAAAATCATTATCATATCACAATTCGTTTTGATTCACTTCCCCTCCTCGCTTTTACTGTTGCTTTGCAAATAACTTGCGGCATTGCCAGACATTGTATAATGTGCATAAATCAATTCGGAAGGCCAGTCAACATTCTGCCATCTGCATTCAAGTGGAATTTAAGCATAATTGCATTTAATTTTATGCATAAATGTCGAGCTGCTCTAGCTGCTAGCAGCAAGCACAACAAACCGCCAATGGGGAATTCGCTCGAGTGTGAGTTAACAATGTAAATACTTCGATACAAACGATGATAGGCCATAAAAAATGTACATGATAACATGATGGAATATACACAAACACACACGAGTCCATTAAGGCAGGAGAGGAGAGTCAACAACTCGATTGCCGATGCGGAAATACTCTAGCAGCCGTTGATTGATGCGCGATGGGCTGTAAAATGCAGAGTCTGTCAGGAATGGAGCGTAAACAGCGCGCTCCTTGAGTTTTGAGTGTGCAAAATGGCATTTTGGAGTTGAAGTAGGTCTGCTGCTCAAATCTTGTTCGCAGGCTGACTGTGCACTTTGATATCACACACTCTAATGGAATAATCATGAAGAACGAAGTCTATCAAACTGTTTGTTGGGGTGCAAAGAGTGACAATACTTGAGTGATACATTGATTAATGACACAATAACGTGTTTAAATGCAGAAAGCAGTGTTTGACATCAGCGCCATGGATACTACAAAATGTATGCTACTTAAACAAATAAAATATACAGAATATTTTTATTAATTTGTCAGCAATTTAGTTAAATTATCATTAATATATATTTCCAAGCTTATGAATTTAGTTTAAAAGAGTATTCTAGTGTGGAGCTTGGATAATTCGAGAGTTGTAGCCCGATATCATCTACCCTTTAATATGTCGCATACTACTATTGAGTAAACAAATACATTTAATTTGAACATTTAGCAGACAAACTGGTATCAAAAGACTGTTAAAAGTCAGACGAAATACACATTACGTATACGCAGCATACGCATTCGTTATGCCTCGGTGTTGGTGTGAAAAATATCTCAGTTTGCGATCGAGTGATTTGAAGTTTTTAGCCAGAGCAGTGTGCACAAAATTTAGTTAATTAGTTTGTATTTAATTCAATTCACAAGTAAATAACAAAAGAATTGAAAAATATACAAATCGACGACGACGACTTGAAGTCTGCTTTCTTCTGTAACTCGCTGGACTATTTGCACAAGCATTTAGAGCACTTTTAAGAGCTGAAATTAAGCGTGGCGCCATTAAGGCTCTGTGCAAATATAGTATATTTATATATACATATACTCTAAGTCATCGTCATGATCTGGAACTCCTTGTCTGCAGACGGCAGAAGGCGAGAGTATCATGAATTGAAATAATAGGCTAGCACGCAAATGTCGCTGTCAATTGAAACAATTATTGATTGACCACAAAGTAGACGCAATTTAGACACATGCATATTACTGAAAAGCTCAGACAGATACCCTGTAAAAAGTCGACCACTAGCAGAGGTATTTCGAAAGCAAATCTACTAGCTTACTCTCTGCCTCTCTCTTACCTCTTCTTATCAACAATTACAAGTAGTCGGCGCATTTAATTAGCCCCACATAAAGATACTAATGTTTGCGTTTGCCGGGAGTGAACATTGAAATTTTAGTCTATCGAGTGTGTTGAATACTAATCGTATTAGAATAATCACAGCAATAAATGATTTATCGCCGTGTTCTTTTATCTTAAATGATCCCATAATCGAATCGACGGTCTGCACGATAAAAACAGTCTTCAATCTTCTGCAGTATCGCGGGGGGCAATCAAGCTGACAACACATCAACAAGACGCATACATATAAAAGTGGGTAGGTGCTTCACCGCAAGGTAAATAAATACAACCGTAGCACGACTTTTTGGTCTCTGATATAAACCAGAGACACGCCCATCCTCTGCCGCAGTATTATTATGATTGTTGTTGTTGACGTTGTTGTTGTTGCTGTTTGCCGCAATGTGATTTTTATTGGTGTTCAGTGCGAAAATTGATTAAGATATAGCTGCACCTGCGTTAGTCTACCTTTCGCTTGTACCACATGACGTATGCGTATTCTTGCCTTCAAGATAAAGTGCGCTGCGCTCTCGGCCGCTCTGTTTGCGTGTTTTTGTGGGTCTGTGTGTGTTGTGGTGCTGTGAGAAAGTGTGCGCACGCCTGCCTGCCTGTTTGTCTGTGTGAGGAATCAATAGAAGCGTATTCGCTTTGCCGGAGCCGAAAAAAACACTGTGAAGCACTGTGAAGCAGGGCTGCCATCAGTTGCTTCTGTGCGCTTTCATTGTGCGGTTGCTCGGCATTTTGGGCGGTGATCATCACGGCGCCAACGACGCGTATACGTTATATTTGGAGCTGCATTTAAATTGTACCGCAATGGAAATCGAAGTGTCACGTTTCTCTCGTTTTAAGTGAATTATTATTGTTATTCGTTTGTTCGCCATTGGCATGCAATTCACATTGAATTGAGCCTCAATCAACGGTCATTTCCACATCTACAGCCGCGACGTCAATCGGCGCAAGAGCAAAATATAACACCAGTCGAGTAATTAAAAATATATGTCGGTATAAATGTATGAACAATTGCTGATTGTGTGCTTTTGATTATCAGCATTAAATAAATGCCCGCAAAATCAATAGCAAAATAACTAAAAACAAACCCAAAGCTAATTGCACTCTGCTAACAGACAACGAGTGCAATAATAAAGTGTGTGTGTTTATTTGTGTGTGTCTGCGTGTGTGGGCGAGGCATTATTTAATTATTATTATTATAACTATTATATTTGGATAAATTGAAAGCGTCGCTGTAATTAATTTCTCGTCTCCGTTGCACACATTTCACGCAGCGCCAAAAACGTGTAAAATCGTTTCGCTAAATCCATTAAACATTTAAAGGTAACAATTGATATATCGTATATGGTAAGTGTAATAATAATAAAAATAAAAACGAGCAGCAGAATTTGCATTTCCGTTTATGACGTTTGAATGCATTTCAATTGCATATCGTCCATCGCACATTAAAATTAATTTTCATTACAATTAAGAGCATTAAATGCATTTGCGCCCTGTTTACTTGCCATTGCATTCGGAATACTAAATAATTGACGACACCGACACCATCCAACTACTAAGTAGTCAACACTGCGTTGCGTTCATTTACCCAGTCGATCAATCGCGCTCCATAAATAAAAAGTTTAAGGCAGTGGATTACAATGAGCAACTACTTCAATACCCTGGCAATAGAAAGGGCTTTTTTATAAGTTGATTTATTGTACTAAGTGTAATGGCTTAAAGTGTTGTTGTGATACCCTCTATAATTCATTGTAATCATTTACTATAGTTTATCTAATCAATCACTGGTTGCATAAGCAAAGGATTAAAGTCTGTCTGTATCTGAGCATGAGAGAAGCCTTCTATTGAAACATATTAGGAATAATTGAGGGAATGGGTAAATAAATCAATTTAAAAATCATTTAAATTTAAGATCTGTCTGGCTGTCAACCAGTTCGTTAAAAGTTCGCATTCATAATTGGCAGTGGCAGTGGACAAATAAAAAAGTAATTAAATAAATATCTCAAGATTAATTGATAGTCTGTCACAGAGAAAAAAGGTTTGTCAATTGCGTTCTACACAATTTGATTAGGTTGCTTCAGTAACTAAATAATACTGAACTATAACAAATGGAAGAGTGCAACAAAAGTTGTAGTAATTACTTTACTCTAGAATTTGTCGATTGTACAATCATCAATCTTCTAGCGGTTACAGGGTATATAAACATACAGTTCTCGTTATTTGTTTGGCAATTGGGCAATTTATTGTGTTTTGTGTGCACTTCTGTTGAATTTATCAATGAATTTGAGTCTCTATTTTTTAGCATCTGTGCGTTATGTGGATGCTGTGGGTGGCAGAGTAACAGTGAGGGAGAAAAAGAGCAAGCAAGCACCTCAGCATACACAATCATTTAATGTTTACTTTGGGGCAAATACTTGAGGAAGTATTGTGGCACTTAATTGCGGATACCATTTGCCGATCTTAACCGCATATAAAGAGGGAGAATTAAATAAATATTTGGCATGAATTTGTTTTGATCTAACACGAAATATAAACAACAAACCGAAAGTTGAGTGTGCTGATATGATGATAGGTGAAGTACAAATAAAAATGCCAATGAGCCACAGAAATTGCACATTAAATTATTGAGTTATTAAAAGTGAATTCAATAAATAGCTGCCGCATGCCGCTTGCCGCAAACAAATTTCTACGGAAATTTTCCGATGATAGTCTTTTGCCCTGGGAATTACGTCAACATCAAATTGCCCGGCCAGGTGTTTGTGCTTACACTTACACGCTTCTCTTCGACGACACGCCCAGGAGAACTAACCGACGGCGTGAAAGAGTGAAATGAAGAAATGTTGAAGCAAATAACAGAGCAAGCCAGGTTCGCTCGCATCCGTTACCTACAACCTAACCTAACCTTACCCCTAAAATGAACTGTAATTATGCGCTACAAGCGGAACCCCAGCAATATTGAAACAACCTTACACAACCCCATCCCACAACGCAACGCTGAAGGCGACCCAAGAAACCCAACCCACAACTGTCGACGCCCGCAAAACTCTACACAAATTCAACTTAAAAGACGTCGACGTAGACGGCAGAAGCGAGGCGGGAGGGGAGGGAGGTGAATTTCTTGTTGGACCCGCTGCCCATATTTATGATTGTAATGTGCTGAAGTAGAAAGAATTATTATACGCACTCGTGTAGCTTGCTCAACATGCCGACATTTTGCTTTAAAATGCGTTTTCCTTGTTTACCAGTCATATTTTCATTATTTTCTTGTCACCCATTTTTCTTAGTTTGCCGCGACATGTAAACAAATTTTTTGGTTTAAAGTCAAACATTTTCGAGTGCCTTTTTAATTTGTACTCGAGTTGCATGTCCTCCAGGCTTGGGGCTCGGAATCTCGCCGCTCCCACCGCTCCACATTGCTCCTGTCAAGTCAGGCGCCGTCAGCTCAGCTTTGAGCTTTTGTTTGTTATATAATTTTCTTTTGTTACGTTCGCTTGAATTACATTAAGAGCTCGTCACCAGTTCTTTAATTGATTCGCCAGTTAATTACTTTTTGCTTAAATTCTTAAAAACAAACAAGTTTATTCCAGATCTCGAGGCATTAACTCTACACATTCAAATTGTAATTCGAGTGTCTTTTCATGCTTCACTTTACCTAATGCCCTCGGCGTCCCTGTCGCTTTAATTAACATTATTTTCATGCATTAAAATCACACATTTCCTTGGCTTTTCAAACAATACCAGTGTTGTTTATTTTTAATCGAGCTTGCCAAATTGAAACTCTATTTAAAGCAAAAGCAAATATTATTTGAATCGATAAATCAGGTATGTTGGCGGTTCACAGAATGTTTGTGTTCGAGGTTAAAGAAATTGTAAACATTGATTCATTATAGCAACGTTTTAAGTCACAACTCAGCTTCCAATGTGAATTTGTCAATTTGGCTTCCCTTGGCGAAGCAAGAGAATTCAGCTAAGAAAAAGTTATAAAATATTATTCTATCTAATTAAAATAAAATTATAAAGAGTACATTTTAAATAAGTGCAATGAGGAAACTTTTTAATTAGTCAGCGCATTAGCGAAACTGCTCTGCAAGCAGTAAAGTTTAAAAATTTGCATTCAGCTTTGTCTGCATTCGGAGGGTAAGCCCTGTGCATTCAATAAATACTCTTCGTCTGCAGCAGCAGAGCATTTGCCAGTCAGGCACTCAACTTGTCATTTTTACTGACAAAAATAATAGCCTATTTATTTGGGCGAAGGTATGAAATTCTTTTAAATTTGAATCACGTTCTCGCTTTGCAATTATTCACCCAAAAAGACATCGAATTGGCATTTGGCAAACAGTTGGAGGGGAGCCAATTGCGAGACGCATAAAAAAGGTATAAAATGAGAGAAAAAGTTTGCGGTTAGCGTGAGCATTTTTTCGTGTTTCTTTCTTTCTTTTGCTTAAGCTTTAACTCTCAGTTACAGTAAAAATAACCAATTGGTTTTCGCTTGACGTGGGATGGCTGCCTTTGATGAGCACTTCCCTGGATTCATTGGCCACGAAAATTAATGTAATTGTTGCTCTTTGTTTACTACATGACGGGCTACACCAATACACATAAAAAAAGCGAAACTTAATACGCGTGAAACCCCTGGAAAATCGATGAAATGAAAAGTGTGCATTCCTTACGGAGCTCGCTTGCATGCTTCGTCAATTTCTTTTAATGAGCTTTGTGGCGAGTTGCGGTGCTAAAAGGTCACCCGACCAATTGGTTAACTAAACTCACACTCAAGCTCATGCACGAGTTGAGGGCAAAAGTTAAAGGGACACCGACAGAGACCAATAGGAGCTATAGGGGGCAGGGGTCCAGGGTGTTATCTGCTGTCACCTAATTCATAAATTTCATCAACATGTTTATCGCCAATCCCCCGGGGTTGCCAGGGATGCCATGCACACACACAAACAGGCACAAGAATACAATTTAATGTGTCGAATGCTCAGCGAAGCACATAAACATTTCCACTTATTTCCACGCGTTTTGCGCCCTCCCATGTTGACACTTATTGAAAAATTGCAAATTTTTTGCTTGGCTTTTTAGCAAAAACAAAATGCGAAAAGTCAATGGCGACGATGATGACGACGGCGACGACCGTTTTCTGGCGTTGGCAGCAATGCAAATATAAATATACACAAGTTTTTCTATAGTACACTCACGACCCTTGGAAACATTCGAGATCCAAAGCCTCTCTCTCTATTTACCACTTACCACCACCCACCACATCTGTTACTTGTCGACAATAAACGGCAATTATTTGCAAATTTGTGCAAATTTTCACAGTCACATACCCTTTACATCAGGCAAACACTACTGCGAATAGAACTTGAAGCTATTTAATACAGTCCCTCAAACTACAAATCGAACAAATAATCGCTCTAAGAGGCAGCAAATTGCTTTCTTTTCCAAACGTTTACTTTCCTCCAAAGTTTGTTAACATGTTGCCAACTGTGAGGGTCAAGCACAAAGTTGCTTTGTTGTTCCCTCCAGCTCCAGCTGAGCAAACTGAAAATTTATTGGAAGCGGGGCTGCAGGGTATCTTCCTGTCGCTTACCATTAAGTTTTGCTGCCCTGCTATTGTTTGCTGTTGTTCATTTGCTTTGTTACTTTGCATAAACAGGAGCTATTTCTATATTTAGCAGCATAATCTTGGACTTGAGTCCATTCAGAATAATATGTTTGAAGTTCAACATCCTAGTTTTTGCTCCCCCGCTGATTTCTGACGGAGGCAGGAAGTCGCCTGTTTCCCCCAACTTGGGGCTTGAATTATAACTTTATTGCCGTGTTATTTTTTATTAAAGTTGAGTAATTACATTGCATCGTTTTAAGCAGCTGCACTTTGCAAATGCATTTTTCATCAACATGCTTTCGCTCTTTGCGAATTGCAATTTGGAGAAGTACTTGAATTTAAAGCACTTCGGAATTGTCAAGATGCCAAAGGGCCGCACAAATTGTCAAAGCAGTTCTGCCAAATGATGCAAAACGGAAGCAAAGAAACAAACAAAGCCAAATACAATATTATCGTATCCAAAAGTACTCGCTTTCATTCCCTCGCTCATCCCTCGCTTCGATGAAATAGATGCCGCACGTGGAGCAGCATTGTCAAAAGTTGTTTTTCTTGAATTATTTATCAAAAAATCCAACGGACTCCTGCTGATGATGCAATACCCATTGTTGGGTCAGGTAACCTAAACAAGGCAGGCCGAGTTTTTACCTATGCTTTAGGTTGTATAAAATGTTGGGGAAATTGGGAACGCATATTAAATATAAAGGTGTGTAGATAACTTATCTAATAATGTGATTCACAACTTCCATTAGTCGACTAATTGTTCCATAAATGATTTACAACATTGTTGCAGCTTTCCATTATTATCTCTGTTTAATGATAGTAGAAAGCTAGCTGTATTTATGCAATTTATTAACATAATAGTTAGAAAAATCTTTGATATATATTTACTGCGAATTCTACATCAATAATAGATTTATTCATCTTCATTTGCTGCGCTGTTTGACGAAAGACTTTCCACCTTTCTGCATAATTCAATTGCAGAGCATTATTTCTTCGTTTTGCTTTCTCAAGATTATTTCCTAATGAAGAGAGAGAGAGAAGTGTATGAGTTTCCCTTTGAAGTGACAAAGTTAAGGAAAATCTCGGTTTGAAAACATTGCGCGGCACACAAAAATTCGTATAATTAAAGCTCATTTTCGTCGAAAAATATGTCTGACTGTCGCCTGTGTTGTCGTAAAAATGGTCTCGAATTGATCAATCAAAGGCATTTTTTCGTTTGCCTTTTGATTTATGTGTGTAGAAATGACTGAAACTCTGACCTACAGAACTCACACGACACGCTGATGGGCCTCGACAGTAAAGTCATTAGTCAAAAATTCAGTTGTGGACATTGACGAGTTGCCTGGCGGCGAGCAGCGAGCAGCAAACAGTGAACACTCAAACTTGCACTCACACTTATTGTGTATGTGTGTGTGATTGTGTATTTATAACATTGTTCACATTTCATGACTGCTGTCTGGCTAAACATTGTCATCTAGCAGCGACAAGCAATAACAATAGCAACAGCGGCAACAACAATTAGTTGTATTAAATATTTATTAGGTTTTGTGGCATTTAGATAAATGCGATGTCTAGACCAGACCGTAAGTGAGTCCTATATATAAATAGTATATGCACATAGTATACGTGGGCGAAGCTTTATCTGCCTGATTGGATGATTTTCTTTGTGTCACAGCCCTGTCCAGAGTCCTGTCCGCATTGCATTTAAATGTGTTGATTAACTTGATTTATTTGCCTGGGGTCGCAAGCAAGCCAAACTGTAATCCGTTTCAACCGAGAATATCATGATACTGTGTGAGACTGTGAATAGGAATTTGCACTTTTAACTTAATCCATAAGTTGATTAATGCTAAAAGCAAAGAAAACAAGCAGAAGGATTGCTCGTAAATCTAATTATACCTAAAGAGGATTCGGATCGGAAGGGATTGCGTATACGACACGAGGTGCAAATAGACTCTACATACATACTACATTGTGTGCCAAATTTTGAGCATGCAAAGTTGATTCTAATTACATTCCATGCGGTAGCTGACAGTCAACACTAAAATAGAAAGTCGGCGAGATGGGAGAGAGGGCAGAGGGCTCTGTGAGAGGCAGACAGACAGATATTTGAGTTTCAGCTGAAAATGTTTCAATTGAAAGCAATTGCTGGCGGTGCTGGGAATATAAGGGATTTTCACCTGGCATTTAGCTGCAACAGACTAGCAACAAAACAACAAAACAACAAAAACAAATTGCTTGCAATCGTAAGACGTCGAAACCTGACAAAAGCCAGACAAATGTCACTCAGTCAGTCAATCGCCTACGTTGCCTAGTATCAGATTCTCTTCTCCCCACTCCCCAGGTCACACTTACACACAGCATTCACGTTAAATATTTTAAAAATCAATAACAAACCAAATTGGATCTTTCTGCGAGCGGCAGCTGCTAGTTTCCCATAGTCCATGCATAGCTAAAGACCTCCTCTATTCCAGGAAAACCCTAGACAAAACTTTATCCTTCCCCTCTCCCTCTCCCTCTCCCACTCCGCATAAATCGAAAAGGGTAAAGCTCAAATCTGGTCTAGAAATTTACACGTGTTGTTTGTTCACCCTTCACATACGTGTATTTTAATGAGTTGAGGCCAAACGTGAACTGTTTTTCAAGTAACTGTTGCATATTCGCACTTAATGTTTACAGAGACGTGTGCTCAATGAGTTTCCTGCTTAAATTGCAAATGCTGCGTCGTTACGTGCGAACAATCAGTTATATTCATCCACATCTCAATGTGGATTTGTTGATTTCATAACTTCATGCTTTAGAATTTGCTGGAAATTTCATTATATTAACTATATCACGCTCTATTGAATTCGCTTTGATGGCTTAGTCTGCAGATTTGAATGCCTTTTGAAAGTGGTCTAGAATTGAAGCCTCAATTTAGACACTTAACTGTTGTAGCATTCGCATCTTACTGTTAAGTGGTTTTCACCTGATTTCCAGTTAATACTCAGCAGCCAATGCCTCTTTATGCTAGTCCATAACAATTATCCCAGCAAAGGAAAAGTATTACACAATGAGGTGGAGAGTTATGATGCGCAAAAGCCGACGACGTCGACGTCGACGTTGACGTCGAAGCCGAAAACACTCAACTTAAGACGACAGTCAAAGGCGAAGTCGATGGCACTTTGCGAATTTGTTATGCTCGATATTTCACAGTCATTAGGCGACATCCCGAGTCGCATCTGCGCTGCCTTTGACATGCGAGTTTAACAAAAGAATAATCACAATTTAAGACAACCAAGCAGAACCAAACAACAAGAGAGCGGCTGTGATTACACACATCCTTATGTGTGTGTGTGTGTCGAGGCCTGAGGGCTGAGATAGGCAACATAGTGCTCGTAAGTTGCGAAATGACGCACTCGATATTTATTTATTGGCGGATGTGGAAGTATCCACGATGTGGTAGATATGAGAATACATTGAGACTTCCTTCCTCCTTTGACATTCAATTTCCTTGTCTTGGTTGTCAGTGACAGACTCCAGGAATATTCGCAGCTCTTGCAAAAAACATAATTAAATTTTAATTATAGGCAGCTGGCGAAGTTATGTGGAAGACAAGGCATAACGCATAATTTTGTTAGGGTCACGAGCCCATGAAGAGCACACTCGCAACTTGCAACATGTTCGAGCAACTTGTTGTGTTTTGACTTCAAGTGGCACTTACTTGAGTGCTGCCCAACAGAACTTTGCTTTACTCGCATCCTGTCGTCGTCGTCGTCGTCGACATCGACGTCGTCGTGCCACAGAACCGAAGGCAACCCAGCTTGCCGCACAGTTGATAACGCACGCTCGCGCGGTTAACATGTGCAACAATTTCTCGAAACGTTACGAGCACCAAGCAAATCTAGTGAAAGTGGCGCCACATTCAAACTGAAATCCAGTCTTGGCCACACAAAGAGACACACATGCGATTAATTCAATTTTCTCAGGCGACTTTCAATAATTAAATACCGCAGACCAGAGCGAAAGCGAGAGATAGAAACAGACGTGAAAGTGAGTGTGAGAATTCATTGAGCTGCCACCTGGCAACTTACAGCACCTAAGGGTAACATTCGCATTTATTACAATTACATTTAATACCGCACACACATCCTTTGCCTCCCTTTGTTTTGCTTTTTATTTGAATGTGACTTATATTACGATTTCGTTCGAATTTGGCACGTGGATGCCCTGCTGGGAAACGGATACGGATACGTATTCTTTAACCACAAACCAGGCAGGCACAGCAGCAACTGGAGTCAGAAGCGTGTGTGCTTTGAATGTTCAAAATAATCAGGCCTATTTAATGGGCATTTTAATATTTAATGCAGCACATCTTTGACTATTTTTAATAGACTTCGTGCAAGTAAAAGTGGAAAACAAGAGGCCCCAGAGAGATGTCCATCAAAGCAGATGCAAATTGACAGGATGCGTCGCTAATGAGCTGTCATGCAAAGAACCCGCAGACTCATTATATTATCTGTAGCGTCAACACTACACACACACACACTCGTAGTCTGTGTGTCCTTTGAGAGCCTGCATTTAATATATATATACGAGTGGAGAAGCAACAGTCACTGTGTTTATTATTTCGTTATTTTTTTATTATCGTAACAGGTGTAAAAAAGTATTTAATTAATATTTATAATCGAATACTAACTACTAGAGGTCGGAGCTCATTAATTATGCATGGCACTGAGGTCAGACCCTAATTAACCTTTAATTCAGAAAATTAAAACAGCATGAAAGCAGCCAGATATACTATATATATTATATATTTAAGCAGAGCGGGAGAGCGAGGGACTGAGCGTGGGAGAGAGAAATGCGCCTAAAGAGAGACAATTAAACAGACAGCTAAAAACTTCTGCACAACTGAACTGAACATAGTCCAAATTGCCAGCTTAAATTGTCCTCGGGGCTAAGAAGACAAGTAAATGGACCAGACAGCGGCCCAGAGCTGCGCGGGGCGAGGCGGTAAGAAGAACTATCTCGAACTGGGGGTCATTGCCTACAGACAGGTTTAAATATAGTAAAGCACACAGAGAAGTTGTCGAGAAGTCAAGATCATTTCTGTTGGCAAACAAACTCGAACTCGTACTCACTAAGTTCATACCCACGCCATCGATTGCAGGCTCGATTTCAAAGTCGACTTTTGCACCCTCGTCAGCCTTTCTTCCCCTATTGGTTTCGGCTCACAATTATATGCTTATTTGTTCTCTGCTCTTCAGTGTTGTTCTGTGTGCTGAGACGCTCGGTTTATGCACTTAATTTTTTTTGTTTTAGCTGTTTCTTGTTCGCCGGTAGCTCCTTTGTGTGCCTCACACGGCGTCGTATACGCAATAATTTCTATTTAAAGCAGCTGAAAATTGAAAATATGTATTGGTCTTTTGATGACGATATATATATATATATATGTATACATATACTTGCATATTCTAAGATGGGCACGTGATGCCGCTTTATGAGTATTTTAACATTTGCTTTGAAGTCACACGCACTTCTTCCCCTCCCCCGTTCCACCACCCACCTGCCACCTGCCTTCCGTTGTTCTGTCTATTCGCTGTATCTGCATATTTGTATTTTTAATATGCGTCATTCAATAATATGCTCACAAAAATGTTTCCCTATTTTCCACTTTTATTGAGATTTGCGTTGTTGGTTTTCTCGCAAACTCGCAACATACTCACTCGTTCTCCTGGCACCTTAGACGCAACAGTCGCGCTAAAGTAGCTGCTTCAGATGTCTGTCAATTTTATAAATTAATTGAAAATGTCCTTGTGGGGCTCGTAACTTGTCGCTGTTCTGCTTAACAGCTTTTCACGCTGAGTTTCACTGAGCGGGGGACGTCTTTGATTCTTCCCAAACATGCAACTCAATGAGCCATCAAATGCTTTCACTAAGTAATTGACTGTCCCCAGAGAGAGCGAGAAAGAGGTACAGAGAGAGAGAGAGAGCGAACGATGGGAATTTGAAGAGATGCCACGCCTGCTTTTCAGTCTGAGAATTTGAAGAGCATCTGCCGGCAGACTAATTGATAATCTCGGCAGCTGCTTGGCAGCACATTTTCATATGTTCGCTTTTCATATTTTTCTTACGACAATTTTTCAGCGCTACACGCAGCATGGCATAAAAGGGTTTCATGACCCGCAGCCCGATGTCCTTAACTAACACGCTGCACATGGCCATAAAGTCACAGGACTGCGTCGGCTTTATAAACTGATAAAGCTTCAAGTTAAATGAGTTGCATGCCCCAAAACAACAACACCTAAGCTCTGCCCTCAGCCCCTACCTTTGGCAAATGGCAAATAAAAGCCTTGCCACACTATCTGTGGTGATAACAATGAGATTCACTTTCACTTCTCTTGGCCCTTTGTTGTCCTTTTCGGATAAAAAATGTATGAGGGGATGGATATAAGCTTTATTTTTTTTGGGTTACGCTTACGTTTAATCAATTTAAGCAAAGGCCTTCATCTCAGCCTGGCCTTGGGTCTTGGCTAATTTAAGGATTTCGTATTATAAGCGAAAGCCGATTAAAGTGCTTCCGACAAATATGCTATAGCAGAATGGGTTAGATTCCACAACATTCTATATGCAGTATACCATGAAATCTACTTAACTGGGGGACGGTTTCCCTCTAAATTATCGTACACGCTCCTCTAGGTTGACCGGACCCAGAACACATTCCCACTTAACATACTCTAAACTTGCTCATAAGCATGGAAATAACAGTGCGTAACAAAATGAAATTCATGTGCTTTCATTAAAAGCACAATGCATGCTTCGAGCTACTGCTTACAATGTAAAGCAAACATTATGTTTTTTTTTTCATCTCTTATTTAATTCAATTTATGGAAATTAATGTAACGTACTTTTTTGCATATTTCTTGAAATTACATGAGAGGCATTTGATTTTTAGCAAATTACAATTACCGCAAATTGTAATTTAAACGTGAATGGAAAATTTTGTAGCTTAAATTATTTGTGGGAAAATTCCAATACTCTGGTTAACAAATACAAGGAATTTATGGGAAATCCAAAAACGTTTATTTATTCGTCTCAATTCTTTTCAAACCATTTGAAATGCTCCACCCCTATGTAATACACTTGTGGCATTAAATTCATTGAGGAATTTCATAAACTGTGATTCCAAAATTCAGTTATTTTCTGCTCACCTTAGTAAATAAGAAAATGTTGATAAAATATAAAATTGGGATTATTTGCAAATATTTTGTTTAACATTTATTTTCCCAAAAAATGTTGTATGTATATAATTTATTACATTTATTATTAAGAGCTATTTCCGAAATAAATATTAATTTAGCATCGAGAATTTTCGAATAATTTAATGAAATACACAGTAATTTTTAATTTTCTAAATTCAACACCAACTTTGCCCTTATGTCAAGAGCCAACATAAAAAGCTGTGTTTGTTGCCTGATTTATTTCGTGACGTGCTAATAAAAACAAAGCAATGTTATTATTGCTTTGCTTAAAAGCAAATATGTGCTATAAACTTGTTTAAAAGCAAACAATAACACAGCCAATGGTGCAGTGGCCCTGTGGTCTTCTGCGCTTCTGCTCTTCTGGTCCAACGGTCCGAGGGCCGTCAATGTCAACTGACCTCTGGCAACTAAAGCCTGGCTAACCAAATGTTGGCACCAAGTGAGCGCTAACCCTTGACGTTCTGCTGTCCTGCCGTCTGGCCTGCACTTGACGCATAGTTGCCTGGGAGGCTGTAAAGGGTTGAGAGCAACAACGCTTTCAATTATATAAAACAAACTTTTGCAATGCGAAGCCTGACAGCTGACCATAACTCATGCCACTGTTAACTGCGGCAAAAAGCTGATAAACCTGCAGATGGATGGATGGTTTTTCCGTATGGCATCTGCAACTGCAACAGCTAGTGTCTGTGACTTGGCTTTAACTTGGACATAACGACGTCAACTTGACGTGCCATCCTCATACCTGTTATGCCAACTCTAGTTCTGAGTGAAATAGCTTATAAATGAAGACACGTAGATTGATTTAATGCAGCTCGAAAAGAGATAAAACCGTAAACGAGCTGGTTAGAAAGCAGGAGCTGAAGGATTCTTTCAGACAGTTACAGATGCCGCCTACACTTGTTGGCTGATAAACTGTTTTCCCCTCGGCAACAAGCAGCTTACAATGGAACTTTTGCAATCCCTTAATCTCAGTTTTAGAACTCCCTGCATGCAATTGAATAAGTTCTCCTTCTCCTTTCCCATTCTCCCTTTTTATAATCCATTTTTCATTTAATTCTCTGGCAAAATGACAGTTTAATTCACCGCAAGAATCTTGGTTTTATATAATCTTCCATTCTGCTATTTTTGACTGTCTTGCAGGCAGAAGCTGTGGCATTAAAATGCATTGCATCTCATAAATAAAAGCGCGTTTGGGCGAAACGAGTTTCGGCTAAGCCACAAATTCGCGCAGCTTTTACAAATAGACACTACTTTGTCTTTCGAGGGAGAATCTAGCGATAATCAACAACAACAGCATCAACAACAACCAAAAACAGCAAAAATAACAACACTATGGAATCAGATATGATATTTAGCCAGCATGACCATGAGGAGCTGCTGCCAGGCGCTGAGGAGGAAGCAGAATTTGGTAAGTTGCCAACTCGAGAGTGTAGAACTTCTCTTTTCACTTTTCTCTTGCATTGTGCGTTATTTGTTGTTTGCTCTTGGCGAAGAGAACTAATCGACTGATGCTTCTGATGATACAAAAAACTCAATAATTCTGTTAGCATCCATCGCATCTTTGTCAAGTTTTATTCTTTGTTTGATTTTGTTGTTGCATTACACAACAAACTTGTTTGTGATACTTTGATCTATGACAGGAATCGGCCAGCTGGAAAATTGTGAAATTATTTACGATTTGTGAAGATGCGGCGAATATTAAGCACGCTTAATTACTTGTCAGCGTTGATAGCTGGAAGCTGGAAGCGAGGCCATAATAATTCTTTTATCGCTAATAAATATACAATTATTATAGTTACGGTTTGTTGCAAACATTTCATAACTACTTTTATTTAGATTTACGAGCAACGAATCAATAAAGCCAATTATTGTAACTACGACTTATAATTTAATGAATTTAATCATTAGAAAACATGACATACGAATGTCGAATAATATCGACTGTTTAACATTAATAGAACACTGTTGAAACTCGTTAGATAGATTAAAATAGATCTCCTATGGATAGAAATTGTATATTCAACGGTAAAGCTTAATTTATGTTCTCATCACCATAAATAACTTTGGCCCACGTTAACCAGGTTCCTAGACTCAAGCAAGAGAAAAACAAGTGAAAAGGCTTCTGTCGAGTGTGTCAAATTAATTTAATTCAAAATAAATGCATTTTTAATTCAACAAAATTTAGATTAACTGAAAAATATACTCATAAATAAATTTCTCACAACTTCATTAACTTAAAGCAACTCAACCACATTATTGCTGTACGATTTAGTGGCGTGCTTATTGTCGGTCAATAAAGTCCGTAAATTTCGACTGATTGTTGGCTTTTATAGCACTTGAACTTCTTGTAAGGTAAACAAAATGGTTCAAACTCCATCAAATTACTCGCGTATTGATCGGAGAAGCAGAAGTAATGGTTTGATAACGAGCTTGTAACGTGCTAAACGAGGGAAAGGGCCGAATGTCAAGCCACGTTAGACCGCAATCGTGGCCATCAGTTCCAAAAAGAACTCGTGCTGAACGAGAGGGCCAAGTGTTCGAGACAATTACAGCTGTGTCAACAGCATCTAACAGTTAGTAGATATAAATGGCAATCCGCCGTCTTCAGACTCGTTGTCATCGCATTGCGAAACTTAAAGATTTAAGAAACTGATTAAATATTCCTGAGACGACCATTAGCTATCTGCCTTGGCTGCTGAGTGCCAACTGTTGGCTCCTGCTGCTGATGCTGTTAATCAGAGCCGCTGTCACGTTGAATGCTTGCGAAATTATTTCAATTATGTCCTTTTGCCATTTCCATTTATAATCACTCGCCTTCTCTTTTCTTGCCACCCAGAACGTCTCTACGTTGCGCCAGCGGAAATTGTGGCGTTGCTTTCCATCTTCTACGGCGGCATCAGCATTCTGGCTGTCATTGGCAACACGCTCGTGATTTGGGTCGTTGCCACCACACGACAAATGCGCACCGTCACCAATATGTATATTGCAAATCTGGCATTCGCGGATGTCATCATCGGACTGTTCAGCATTCCATTTCAGGTGAGTAGAGCAGAACCAAACAGAACACTATGTTTATTGGCGTGTTTTCTAATTATGCAAATGCTGACCAGCCCGGGGTTGGCTAATTGGACGTGGCCAACTGCAGTTTATGCGTCTAAATGCTGTATGAAAAGTGTCGGGGTTTAGCATTAATTAAACATTGCGTATACGCAGCGTGCGCAGTGCTGCGAGCAACAACAGAGCGAGAGACCTGTTAAATAAATTGAGTTTACTGATTTTTCGCCTCGCTGTTAACACTTTGTGCACATAAATCAGTTTAATGGCATTAGCCCAGTTTCATTTTTGGCATTGCCTGCATTCGCCGTATTGGCATTAATTCCCTTTATGACACAACCACAAACAAAACACGACAAACATCGATTTCACTATAATCGAGCGTCAATTTAATTTCCGGAGCTTAAACACACCCCACACATTTCGGGGATTAGAACCTTTGACAGACTGCCTCTCCCCCGCTCCCGTTCCCTCTCCCGCCCCTTTTCTCTCATTATCGCCAGCTGTGGAGACAACACAAATATCGACTCTCGACTCTCGACGCGAACACAACTGATTTCTGATAATGGAGCTCGTCTCTTTCAATTTTTTTTTCTTTTTTTGGGCCAAGTGTTAATGGGCTTAGCTGTACGGGAGAAAATGTGCTAAAAGCCAATATGGTAATGCCGCCGTAATGCAATATCTGAATTTCCATTTTTCTGGCATCAATAAATTAAGTTTTTATCGACTCATCGATGTCAATCGGCCCGCATACACCTTCGTCTTTGACATCGCTTCAGTTTGCATCATGCAAATTATGAATTGAATTTACAATTTCACCAATTTGCCATCAGACTTCTGTGCATAATTGAGCCAACAAACACCAAGTGGAAGTCTCGAAAAAAAGGCGACATTGTCTGACATTAAAATTCAATTTGCAAATGGACAGCAAGTTAATAGTGGCGTCTAACGCAAGTCGTTCGTATTTTCAGTGAATTGATGCAAATTTAATAGAAAGTATTTGTAACTTTAATTTACTGTCAAGCGAAATATTTAAAGTAAAGACACAGACAATTTCGAATACATTGGAAAAGCAGACGATAGCTTAACCTATCTTATTGGCAATCACTAAACACTTTAACACAATATAGTTAACGACATTTGTTTAAATTTTATGGCTTATTTGAAAGTTAAAAAAATGGGTCAAAGCACACTTAAAGTTTTTGTATATGTGTTTTTTTTAACAAGGAAATCCCTTTTTTTCTTTTAGACGAAATTATGTTGCATTCGAATGAGTGAGAGTTTCCTAACTCTCAAGTTTGCATATATAATCTACAGATCGCAGCTGGAGGGAAAATTCATATGACAAAAGCAGTTCAAACTAGCTAGTAATTTACTTTATAATTTGTAGTTTCTTAATATATTGAACAACAATTGTACTTCAATAATCACCCAAAAAGCCAGTGACATCTGTGGCAAACTAATCGTCTGCAAGCTGCATGAAGTACAATGCAGACTTAATAGTATTAATAATTAAATAGTAGATCCTGACAATCGCTTGAAAACCACACACTTGTCATTTGACAATAATTACCAAGGACTTTCTGGCTGGGATTGTTAAACTAGTTTAGTATAATTCAATTACTTGCCAAAATGTGCCCAACATCTTCAGCTGTCGTTGTCAAGAGCACAAAGTGAAGCTGGCTTTGCATAATAAATCTACATTAAATTGACAATCAAATGGCAGATTGTAGTTAGTGCAATCAATAAACAAAACATTTGTAATTTGTACTAATTGTTTGGGTTTAGCTGCCAAGCCCTTGATGAAGCACAAGTTGCCTGCAGATAATACGCACTTTAACTTCGCTCGCAATTGCAAACCACGCACTCACTGCGAGTGTGCACACAAATCACAGCCACACACACAATCACTAGGGGCACTGTTCAGTATTGGGGCATAGTTTTGCCAATTTATGCTCGACAAATGCCTCGGGAGCCTGGGGACTGAGCGGAGATTGTGCCCTCCTGTCCTGCATGTCCTGCGGCCTAGCTCGGTTATTGTAGTCGCTGTTAATGATATTTGTGCTGCGGTCGTGTCCTTGTGTCCTGGTGTCCTCGTGCCCTGCGACAGCTGCTCGCTGTGGGGGTTTTAATTGGGACTAACTCTGCCATTTAATGCACCAACCCAGGCCCTCAACTGATGATGTTTTTATACACGCTACCCATAGGGTAGAAGGGCATTATAACTTTGTAACTCCAGTAAATGTATGGAACACGTAGAAGAAAGCATCTCCCACCTCATAAAATATATAGTCGATATAGCTGTGTCCGTCTGTCTGTATGAACACCTAGATCTGACGGACTATAAGAACTAGAGATAATATACTTGATACCAGTATTAGTGTGTGTTCCACGCAGATAAAGTTTATTTTAGATTTTGGCCACGCCCCTTTTATATTTTATGTGATGGAATATCAATACACAAATAAACCGAATATACCAAAAATGCTTTTCGGTATGTTTTAGTATATTTGAGCTGGGCAGCGGGTATCTCACAGTCGAGCACACTCGACTGTAGCTGTCTGACTTATTTCACTTTAATTTTGTGCTGCGCAATTTCCTCTGTGTATTTTGCAGTTTCAAGCCGCGCTGCTGCAACGCTGGAATCTGCCGTATTTCATGTGCGGATTCTGCCCTTTTGTGCAGGCGCTAAGCGTGAATGTCTCGGTGTTTACGTTAACGGCAATTGCCATAGATCGACATCGGGCCATAATTAATCCATTAAGGTAAAGCCACCAGTTGATGACTCAATAATGACTTTGTCTCATTAAAATGGGATTATTTTTACCACACACACAGAGCACGTCCAACCAAGTTCGTATCGAAGTTCATAATTGCTGGCATTTGGCTTCTGGCGCTCCTCTTCGCCGCCCCCTTCCCCATCGCGTTTCGGGTGAAGGAAATAACCGACCGCTTTCGAGGTAAGTGCGCACTGAGAGAAACGCTGATTTTTTCCCACGAATTCTTTTATTTACCCAATTTGTTGTTTACGGCAAATTAATCTCTAGATTTACGCTCGGGCAAAATAACAAGAATTTAATAATTATTAACAACGGTTTGCTAGCAAAAAAAAGGGCCCATAAGAAAAATCTTCAAGTTCCAGATGAAAGTATCTCTATTTTAAATCTTTATAATGCCAATTAAATTTCTAAAACACTGAACATGTTTTTCACAATCCAATAACTCTAAAGTATAGACTTCTTCCATAATATTTTGCAGATCAAAGAATAACTGAATTTATTTGCAGCTCATATTTCAGCCAGTGCTTAACGAAGACTAGAAACAGTAATAGCTTTCATTATGTTATCATTACCTTAAAGTCCAACAAAGATTATGCTGTTTAGTTCTCGAATAGCAAAAAACCTATGGACAATCATAAAATCCGAAAATTTCTTCAAGGGTTTTCGCAACTGACCCCCATTAAATTTTGGTCTTTTGTGTTACAGAGGACGACGTGTACTTCAATTTGACTCGACCTTTTTGCACGAACAAAAACCTAACGGACGAGCAACTGAAGGTGTTTCGATATGCCCTCGTTTTTGTGCAGTATCTGGTGCCATTTTGTGTGATTAGCTTCGTCTACATTCAAATGGCGGTCAGATTGTGGGGCACTCGAGCACCGGGAAACGCGCAAGACTCGCGCGACATAACGCTGCTGAAGAACAAGAAAAAGGTGAGCGACGAGTGACCAAGTGGCCGTTGAACGGTGTCATTAACTCGTGTCTGATTTGTCAGGTCATTAAGATGCTAATTATCGTTGTCGTCATCTTCGGACTCTGCTGGTTACCGCTGCAGCTGTATAATATCCTGCACGTGACGATACCCGAAATCAACGACTATCAATTCATCAGCATCGTTTGGTTCTGCTCCGACTGGCTGGCGATGAGCAACAGCTGCTATAATCCCTTCATCTATGGTATCTATAACGTGAGTACGACACCGAACCGTGGTATTCGCAATTCGTCATTGAGCCTCTCTCAGACAAGAGTTAAGTGCTGCTTGACACTGAGTACAGTGAAGACTAGCTATGAGAAACGTTGCGATGGTCACGTCCGATGCCAACAATTCGATTGTCTGCCAGACGAACGCAAATCGTGTCAATCATTTTCGTGATATCGCAAACAATTTCCGTTGATTATTATAAATAGCCAAATCCACTCTCGCCACTCCAGAATTATCATGTCGCGACAGACAGCGCACTCAAGTTAATTAAAATCACGTTTCACTGTTCCACAATAATAAACACCTACAGCAATACTGTCAAACACATAAAACCCATCCTGACCCTCACCCTCGCCCTCAGTCTCATTGTGGTAGCATAAACAACAATCCGCAAATCGCAGGCATAAAAGCGCAAATATTTGGCCTTCTGTTTGCTCCTTTTGAGGCAATCGATAAAAACGACATGGAAAAACAGAAGACACAAAAGCACGTAAACTTTTTTGTGTCTCCAGCCCCACAGGAAGCAGGCAAACAGAAGAATCTGCTATTCACGTGTGGGCGGCTGTTGTGTTCGCCATAAATGCTATATATTTTGAGACAAAAGTTTGCCGACAAATATTTTGGTTAACGGCAAACTGGTTGGGGAGGGGAGGAGCCAACATTGAAGCCCTTGCCAGTCAGTGCAGGCAATTAGGAAGTTTGTCTAAGGGGAGACGAGGGAGTTCGAATTGATAGACCCCAGTGACAGATGGCACAATAAGTAGTAAAATCACAAGGCTCAACATTCATTAGCAACTTTTCGTGCTCTCCTCAAGCGTTTATATTTTCTTTATTTTTTTTCTTGATCGAAGTCTATTCAGTGCAGAGGTTAGTAGCCACTAATAGAGTGCATTAGCTTATTCAAAAGGTTGCCAACTAGTTGGGCGACTGCGGTGGGAGAGGGGGGAGATATTCTGAGAAAAACAACGAACGGGAAGCGCAAGAATTCTGGGAAGCAACTATTGCATTTTCCTTAACGGCTAAGTTATTTGGCAACTACTCACGATAATTGAGGCCAAATACAATTTTAGTCGTTGGAGTGCAACAAGCAAATAGTGAGAATTTAATTAAGGAAAAACATGAACTACTTAGCTTGAATTTTATAGCTTGTATTTCCACATTACTACAAAATTACAGTACTAGGTAATAAAGCTATTTTGACATATGATTGAATAGACTTCCAAATGGACCTCTGAGTAAATACGAAAATAGTCAGATATAATAATGTTTGCCCAGATGGTAAATAAAATCACGAGTGATAATAATTAACATATAATTACATTCGAATGCTTAGGCAATTCCCTATAAATCTATTCTTCTTTACTATGAAGTAGTAATTCATATCATTATGAATTTCTTTGCCTACAGTTGAAATAAGGAATTTAGAATTTTTATATTACGTTTAACGTACAACTCAATTGTTCTACTTTAGGAAACATTCTGTGCTCTGAAGAAGACTTTAAACTAAGGCTAAATACAGAAAGACGTGAAATTTGCAAGCTGCCTTCAATTTATGCTTTCGTTATTAGGCAGAGTTCGATACAATATATACATAAGAGTCTGGGTAAAACAACAGCGAAAAGTTAACAATTGTGCCACGTACAACAAAAAGAGAGAGAGCTGAATATATTCGCTTATATTTACAATTGGCTGCCATCCTCAGCCCCACCCTGGGAAAATAGAGCATTCTTAAGTCATCAAGATTGAAGGGGGGGATTGTGGTGCGAGTATTTTCATTAGACAGCCGCATAAAACTTGGCAGAGTTTGATTGACATTTGCGTATTTGTTTACGAGCAGAACAAGAACAAGATTTTGCTTATTTGTTTTCTGCGTTCAGCACTCATCTGTTACTCTTTTATTGTCTGCAGGAAAAGTTCAAGCGCGAATTCAACAAACGATTTGCGGCTTGCTTCTGCAAATTCCAGACCAGTCTCGAGCAGCACGAGCGAACCTTTTCGATGCACACGCGCGCCAGCTCCATACGCTCCACCTATGCGAATTCCTCGATGCGCATACGCAGCAATTTCTTTGGCGGACGCGGGGGCAACGGCGGCGGCGGCGTCGTCGGTGGCAAGGCAGCAGCTGGTCTGCACATGAGTCGCAATGGTTACTATCCCAATGGCAATGGCAATGGCCATGGCCAGGCTAATGACAATTCCAATTCCAATGGCCACGGTCTGTCCAACATTGGGTACAACAACAACGGCCATCATCAAACGGTTGTTACGTTCGCCAGCAGCGGCGGAGGAGGCGGCGGCGGCGGTGGAGCCACATCGATGCCGCCATGGAGACGCAACAATTTCAAGCCACTGCATCCCGATGTGGTCGAGTGCGAGGATGATTTGACATTGATGGAGCTGCCCTCCACCAGCGAGGAGCTGCCCTCGAGCATTGCAGGCGCCGGCGTCCAGTTGGCGCTGCTCAAAGCGGAATCGCGCGAGAGTTCCGGCTGCATTTGTGAGCAGGAATTCGGCAGTCGCACGGAATGCGACGGAACCTGCATACTCAGCGAAGTGTCCCGCGTGCAACAGCCCGCTGTTGTGGCGCGGCACGGTTGCAAGTCGGAAACTGAAGCGCTGTGGCAACCACTGTAAAGTCAATCGTCGCTTAGGAGTTTGCATTTGTTTTTGAGGGGGGGGCTGTCAGTCTGTGATTTCGTAATAAAGAATTGTGATTGCAAATACAATGAGAGAAAGTTGGAAACAAGAAATGCTAACTAATGATCGTTAGCCGTTAAACCGTTAGGACGTTAAGCTGGAAACTTGCGAATCCCTGTACAGTATTATACAGAATATGTGAATGTATTCAAAGTGTAGCCAACTTTTGCATGTCGAATTCTATTTTAGCTTTAAATCAACTTTCCACACATTAATTATGTAGTTTTACGTGTAAATGTATGTGCAGTAAAGTGTCGAAATCGAATTAAAAATTCCGCAGCATCTGCTAAATAAATAAACAAATATAGATGTATTTTTATTTACACACATCTTCCCCCCTGGCTAATTTCTCACATCTCTCTGTGGCTTTAATTAATAGGCACATGAAATCAATTAACTAGCATTAAACGTAAATTATCAAATTAGTTTTTAAACAACAACAACAATAAAAGTCTATTTATAAATATAAATATATCTCTGTAAATTGTGTGTAAAAAGGCTAATTAATGTAATTCAATTGTAATGGAAGCATAAATATTTCGCGTCATTAAACACATCGAGCAACAACTATAAACTGCGTGTTTTCTATTCTATCGGCGGCTCTCAGCGATAAATCGTAAATAATACTGCATATTTAATTAACCATGATTTTCACTTGATTTGCGCTCCAAAGCTCCCACTTAACACGTTAGTTTATGGCAAGTCGTCTTTTGAACTTGGCATTGGAGGCGAAGAGCTTTGCGCTAAGTTGCCATAAGAAGACCAATTGTCTCAAGCTGTGCGCGAGCTTTTGCCGCCGCCAATATAGCGCAGACGCAAACCGGAAATGGAGCGAAGCTCAAGACGAAGTTAGCCAAAGCTCGGTAAAGCACTTTGCTTACAAACGAACGCAAAGAAAACGAGAAAAGCTCTCGCGCTCACAGGGTGTTCAAGGCACTTGTTGAGCAGTAACTTATGCTACTTATAATGTAGTCTATTTAACGACTATATAAATGTATATTTAAACGGGAATTTGGAATTTAAAATGAAATGCGAGGCGGTTCAAGCTTCGCGTGTGATATGATTAGGTGAAGCTAATGGCAGGACAAACATAGCGCCACATCCTGGTTGACAAACACTAACAAAATATGACAAGAGAGACACGCAACGAACGGCATATGTGCGGCTGTAGTTGCTTTCTTTTTATGCCACATGCAATCAAACAACATATGCTGCACTCTGTCCAGCACACATAAATACACACACACACACATATAGACACACACAGACAGAGGCCGTTAGATACACAGTGCGAAACACGCAATGAACTGACTGAGTGGACATGCACATGAAAACGAATGGCGGGATAGAGGAGGAGGGGGAAGGGGGCGACACGGACACAGACACCCCTAATACTGCGTCAGGAATATTTTCAGATAACTGGACACTTGGTTGCATGTCCTGGCAACAGGAGCAGCAACAGCAAAAGCAACAGCAGTGGCGGACACAAGGCGCATTGGCTGTTGATAATTGAATAATTAACAATGTTTAAAACGGCTGGCGAGAGGCGTCTAACGACGGTTACTGCACAAGTGAAGGAGATGGACAAACAGGACATTGTCACTGGCAATCAGTGTGTGTGTAAGTGTATGTGTGTGTATGGGTGTCCTGCAGGTCAGCAGGTCAAATGCAACCGCAATGTCAGCGCGGGACCTCAACAGGCCGCACAGCCATTTAGTTGAATAACTCGCCAAGTGCACCACTCACCCACTCAAACATCCATCCACCCGCACACACACAGGACACTCACAGGATACACGCTCACTCGAACACACAGCCATGTGTGCCCGATATAATTGGGTTAGCATTTCCTTTAAATAATTGACATTTCGGTGGGAAAATCTTCATAACCCGACGACTGTCAGTTATTGATTGACATCGTTGCCTTGCCTATCACCCGTATATTATTTTTAACAATTAGAAACAAAAAAAAACCTCCCAAAGACAGTCGACTCAAAAGCATTTTCAATGTGCGTCCGGCCTTGCAGTTGAGCGGTTCGTTTATATTTATTTTCCAGTGCAGAATGCTTGAAACAAACGACAATAACGGTGCGTAAACTAGAGAGGTTGAACATTAAAGATATACTAAACACATGTGCGATCGATAAAAAGTGCTTAAAGCAGCGAGTTTGCAGCGCAAATTGTTCAAATTTAAATTTGTTTGCAATTTTCGTGATTTCATTTTGTGAGTTACAATTTCAATAATCAATAATCAGTGCCAATCGTTCAATTAAACGATTTATTAAGCTTAGAGGAATATATTTTGATAGAAGGAATGTGAATATTACTAAATATGTTTTTCATTCAAAATAAAATGAGTGACTTCTTTATTATACATTTCAGAATTAAATAACAAGGACACAATTCTGTTATGAGTTAAAATTACTTTTCTGAGGCAATTTACCTTGACAGGCGTTAACCTAATTTAGGTTATATAAATAAAAGAATATACCAGACAAATTTGAGACTGATTAGTTAATGCATTCACTGTGTTTAGCAACAACTTCATTTATTTGTGAAAGCTGTTCACTTAAATTATATTTAACTAATGAGCTAACTTTTCATCATAACAAAAGATCAATTTCATTGACTTAGAAACTAAACAAAGAGTGAAAGCATTTTAAGAAGCTAAACATTAAATAAAAGTATAGTAGATAGTATTTATTACGATTTTCATAATTCCAGAGAAACTAAAGGAAGAATTTTCAATTCACTTCTTCTGCATTGTTATAAGGAAAGAATTTTTAAATTCACTTCTGCAAAATGCAGCTCCACAATATAGTTACTTAACATCATTGTAAATATTCAACTTTAAATATTCTCTAGGTTGTGGGCTTAGAATCTAAAAACAAAGACATTTTTGTAAGGCTGCCTAAGAATAGAATAAAAGGCAAACTAATTTATTACAAATTTCATGAAACATTCATAAAAAGAATAAAGAAAAAATTTTTAAATTCACTTCTGCAAAATGCAGCTCCACAAAATTGTGCAAGCTTCAAAATATCTGTGCTTGATTGTTGCGCTGTCAGGAATATATTCACTAAAACTATATAGCAAGAATTTAGTTAGTCGATAGACAGCTTCCATATTGGCCTAAAATTGCAATATGCAAACTCGCTGCTGCACTTGGGCAAAGTTTTAAAGTTGTTTCACATGAGTGGAGATTAACCTTTCTGCGCTCTTTTCACGATATTGAAAATTGCTGCCCATCCCTCCACGGCACAGCCACGCGCAAGGCCTTCTCATCGACGAGCTCGTCGCGTCGCAGCAGCGCAGCGGGCAGCGCTAGTGGCAGCAACTCGGAGCTCTTCGAGCCGACCACAATGAGCAATGGAGCCGCGGCGGGAAATAGTGCAACAGCAGCTGCATCAGTAGCAGCAGCGAGTGCCACAAACGTCGAGGCCGCCGCCACCGATGCCGCCGTCGCTGGTGATGCTGCTGGGAGTTGTTGCACGGCGAGTTGCATGCCTGTTACGGATTTCTATAGCGATGCCACGGTGCTCATTACCGGCGGCACGGGTTTTGTGGGCAAAGTGCTAACCGAGAAATTGTTGCGGGCCTTTGGTTTGCGTAAAATTTACATGCTGATACGCAGCAAGGACAACATGAGCGTGCAGCAGCGATTGGAGGGTTTCTTCAATGAGTCGGTAAGTCAATAGCAACTGGGGAAATGAGTTGCTGCCGGTTGTCGTGGGAGAAGAGTTTCCCACCAGTTTGCCTGTCAATCGTCTTCGTCTGGCGGCGGAGAGCACAATGCAAACTCCACGCTGTTGGCTGCTGGCTGTTGGCGCTGTTGTCACATACCCAGTGAGAGTTAAAACAGCGCAGTGGGTATGATGAGGCCTGAGTACAAGGATAGAGTTTGCTGCGCATCTATCCAGTCTAACACTTCCCGCCCGCTTCACAGATATTCAACACGGTGCGCGACGAGTGCCCCGAGCTGCTGGCGAAGGTGCATCCGATACGCGCTGATTACAGTGCCATCGACCTGGACATTGATGCCGCCGACCGTGCAATGCTCTCATCAGAAGTCCAAGTGAGTAACTTCCTCCTGCTCTTCCTCCTTGTCCTCGTGTGGTTCTCTGTCTGTTTCCAACAGCTGGAGAGGATCTCGTGTATTGCAGTTTGTTGTCTGCTTGTTGGCAATTCAATCAATGGACTTTTGTGTGAAACTTTCCTCTCTCTCTCTCTTTCTCTGTGTATCTGTGTATTTGCCTATCTGTTTGAATGACTCGCTCCCCATGTCCTGCTTACGTTACGTAGCATCGCCTGGCAGAAGCAGGCGCCATGTTTACGACAAACGGCATGCAGTCGCTTTATTTTCTTTTTTATGATTCGTTTCTCCACACGCCGCCACACAACGGCAACGACGAATGAGAAGAGAAAAAAATCAAGCAAAGGCACAAAAATATATATATTTTCTACTTTTCAACAAAAATTGAAACCCGGCACGTAGAACTGTGAAAATGTGTTCCCCCATCCCCTTTCCCCCTCCCGTGTGACTTCTTCGGCTGCTGGTTATAAAAAACAATATATAAATAAATGAAAATTCCTGTGCATGCTTCAAGTGTTTGGCGTGCGCGAGCCATTGTCCTGCCAGGCGCATCCGTTTGCTGTTTTAGTTCCTTTTCACACTCGACACCCATTGAAAACGTTGCAGGAAGAGCATGATAACATAATGGCAGCCCAGGTAAAGGGCAGATAAAGATGCTATCGCTATGAAGACGACGAGTCTATTGAAGTTTCCCTGCCTAAACAATAAACAAGCAAAACGCTAAGGGCAAAAGAACATTTGCATATTAAATACAAAAATGTCTATTCCTTTGAATAGCAAAAATCAATCTATTATCTGTTTACTGAAATTAAGTACAAACGTCAAGGAATATAATAATTGTTGATGGAAAAAATGATTATAATTCCCTGGAATGCCAAAGTTGTAGTAGAAATTCTTGGAAATTCAGACCAAACAATTTTATATAAGTCAAAATTTAAGACAACATAGTTTTTGTAATTTGATCGTAAAACCAATTAGACTGAGTTTTTAAAAGTTCTCATTCTCACACACTTAATTCAGGCATTGAAATTAGTATGAACAAACTTTAGATTTGATTTTCGATTCATTATATTTTGCCATCGTGTTTGATAATCACCTTAATGTAGTTTTGAATTGTTTATCGACCGGAAGCCCAATTAGACAGCGTTTTTTAAAATTTTTACTCTAACACGCTTAAATCAGGCATTGAAATTATTATGAAGAAACTTTTGATTTGCTTTTCGGTTCATTAAATTTTGCAATCGTGTTTGTAAGTCGCCTTAAGGTAGTTTTAAATTTTTGAAGCCTTCAAGCTTATTTGATCTCCGATTGCTCACAGGGTATCTTTGAGTCGAGCACGCTTCATTGCGGTTTCCTCACTTGCTTCCTTTTGTGCGCTTTATTTATTTATTTTTTTATTGTGTTTTTGCAAAACATTTTGCATACAAGTCAGTCACTTGCATGTGGTGCAGTCGGCAGGATTCACAGCGCTTAGTCCTTGCACAGTTTTAAAACTAAAATTGCTTTGTTGTCGATGTTCAATGCAGCAGTTGCATGTGTAACCATGTCCTGCATCCTCCCTCCCACTTGTCCGCATGTCCGCGTGTCTCCAGCCTGACTTTGAGGTTATCAGCGAACGCAGCCAGGATGAGGCGACACCAAATGCATCCTGCAATCGCTTCTGTTCTGTTCTGTTTTGCATGCACTTCTCGTGCATTTTGCATGTGCTTTTGTTGTTAAGCTGCCAGTTGTTGTTGTTGTTGTTTAGGTTGTCGCTGCTCGTGCTTTGTTGCTTTGGAATTTTTTCAATTTTAATATGCATTACATTTTCGAATTTTTTCGTTTTTCCCATTTTTTGGCTGGTTAGATTGTCTTCAACGTTGTCGCTTCGGTGAAATTCAATGAGAAGCTAAGCGATGCCATTGACATTAATGTCCTCGGCACCAAGAAGATACTCGACTTGGCCATGCAAATGAAGCAGTTGAAGGTAAGTAATGTCTATCTGCAACAATTAAACGATTCTAGACTCCAAAAGTAACTAAAAATTTGAGAGAAAGCAAGGTGCTTAAACTTTTAACATTTCTTGGATCTGTCTACATATTACACGATGCGTTCAGCAAATTTCAGCATTAGAACTTCAACAGATCCCGAGTTATGAACGCGAACCAACTAAAACCGGATTCACGACCACAGTCGGATGCTGCAGAGCTTTTAACGGCTATAGCATTAACAGATTGTGGTTAAGTTGCGGTCCAGAATGGATCTTTGTTGTGGAATCGAGTTAAATATTCGCATATCGGTTTTAAGTGACCAAAATACATAATTCCCATGTCGGCCCGGAAAATATTTGTGTATGAATTTTAATATTTACAGCACTTTGCGTGTATGTGTGTGTGTGTACAGTGCGTAAGAGTGTGCGTTTGTTTATTTTTTATCGTAATACTTTTTGTGTTGTTGCATATTTTTACGGCCGCGGCATGCAAACAATTTCAACACAATTCAATCAACATTCGACATGATGTCACGCCCCCCGCCCCGCGCCCACGCTGCCGCCTCCATCGATGCCGCCCGCAGTCATTCGTGCACATTTCGACACTGTACTGCAACTGCAATCGCAAATTCATCAAGGAGCAAGTGTACGAGAATGAAATTGGCTACGAAAAAATCATGCAGGTTGGTTCAACGAGCAAACTCAATGGTGGGACGGAGGCACAAACACCACTCATGAATATTATTATTATTTTATGTGCATACACAATGACTGCCGATCTGATTGGCTTAACAATTTATTTAAATTAAAATCGGCCACACACCCATACACACACACACACACACACACACCTATAAAATCTGTTCTTCCCTCGCACAGATCTATCGCACCTTCGACGATGAGACGCTGGAGAAGCTGCGTCACTGCCTCATCGGGCAAATGCCCAACACCTACACCATGACAAAGAAGTGCGCCGAGAATCTGGTCAATCATCGTGCCTTTCACCTCCCCGCCGGCATCTTTCGGCCGCCCATTGGTAAGATTAGTCAGTGCACACCCAAAATCCTTGTGCAGCAGAAGCAGAGATTTCGCTGTGGTCTTAAAGTTGACTTCACAAACTAATTGTCAGATAATTAGCCCCCTAAAATGCCCCTGGGCAGCAGCTCGTTGCAGATTGCAGGCGAGAGCAAAATAGACAAAAAAAGGAGAAAATGCGAAAGGAAATTTGAAATTCGCCAGCTGCCTGGACGTGGACAGGACCCCAAAGGATCAGCGAAGCAACAGCAGCTAGAAAAAGGAATATTTAAAATTTGTGGAAAACAGAAAACAACGTTGCATTTCACCCCTAGTCCCTGGGGAGCAAAGTCGAAGCGTCGAGTGTGCCAAGCTTTGCCCAGATAAATGCATGTGCAAAAAACTTTTTTTGTCTGCGACGGCAACAACGACGGCGCAAAACGCAACGTAACGTAACGTAACGTTAGTGAGAAGAAGCACCATCAGATATATTGCAAAAGTCCTAGATTGTATACTCTTTCAATATGCTAATAGGCGAAAGGTGAAGCTTCAATCTCGTATCATTATTAGAAAGCAGAGACTGCAAGAAAATAGTTGAATTTCAATCAAATACGAGCAATGTGTTTGAGACGAAGTTTAGATGAGTTTAGCTAAGACATATAAATAGATCATTTAATTCTTAGTAGCACAATTTTATTTGTGCTTTTTTAATTGAAGGACAGCCCAATAAATTTGGAAATAGAGTAAAATTTCGATGTAATATAAGCAATATGCTCGACTTATAGGACTTATAGTTAGTATAATTGTTAATAGCACAGCTTCACTTGTGCTTTTCCGATTCAATGACAATCTAATGAATTTAGAATAGTAGAACTACTATGACGAAGTTTAATTGAGTTTACTTAAGACATAAACAAGTAAATATAATAGTTGTTTTTATAATTAAGTATAACATATTTCAATAAAGTTGATATATTCATAGAAAGCTCATGGCAACATCTCAACTCAGCTCAACAGTCTGATTTACAATACGTATACTTAATAATAGGCCTATTTAAAAAATGATTCCTATTTAATTTAATACTTAATTTGATCACTGATGCGACATACATTTAAAAACAGAGCAAAATAATATATGAATAGCTGCAATTAGGCAATCAAAGCTCATGTGTGGCATTTAATAATATGTTACGTATACGACGCATAGTCTTGCAATGCTTTGCGTATTCCATGAGGTAGCGATAATGCTTTTAGCAGAGTGCAGAACAAAGCCCGGCTAAAAGTCAGAGCATGCCTGACTGGCTGAGACCCAAACGCAGAGCCAGAAACGGCGACTCGACCGATTGCAGGCAACACACGGACATGAGGACACGAGCAGGACACTCGACTCCTAGCTGCCTGGCTACCGACTTCGGGTGGAAGGTTGAGCTTGAGCTCCGTAACAAAGCGCAAACAAATTTTCATTTATTTTAACACAAAAATGCCAAAGCATCGTAGCACATCCTCAGCTGCATGCCCAGCAACAACAGCGGCGAATGAAATGAAATGGAACGGCGCAAGGGGGAGAAAAGTGAAAAAAGCAAAAAACAGAAGAAAATTCAAGTGCAAAACTTGCAATTGGGAGTCAGGCATATCAGTTAGCAGTCGTCAGGATGGAGGCGGAGAAGGGACAAGGGGGAGAAGAAGGAGCCATTGGACCATTATCGCTTTTGGCGTTGTCTAAAATCAACAACGGTCTCCGGACTCGATGCTTCTGCTGCATTCTCTCTCTCTCTCTCTCTCTCTCTCTCTGTCTCTCTTTCAGTGCTTTCTCTTTGGCTCTGGCCAGCAGCACAAAGCAGCCATTAATTCTTATTTATTTGCAGTAATGTCAACGTACAAGGATCCATTTCCCGGCTGGACTGATAATTTGTACGGGCCATCAGGTTTATGCACTTGGTCGGCCCGGGGACTCGTACGTTGCATTTACGGCACCGCCAACTGCAAGGCGAACATGGTGCCCGCCGATTATGTGGTGAATGCAATGATAGCATCCGCCTGGGATATCGCTCGAAGGTTAGTCGTCGAGTATTGTTAAAGCGCTCTCAGCTAAACAACTCGCCAGCTGAGCTGATGGTTAATTAGTGCCTGTTTTATTTTGGGTTTGCTAACAACACAAAATAGCTCAACAGTGCTTTTGTTTACGGCTCCACAGTTAATTAATTAGGAGTAAACGCTTTAATTCAGTAGTTTGCAAAGCCTTATTATTTATGCTTTTAAGTTGCAATGCAATTTTCAAGCGTCAATCGGAGCCTTGCTCCTTATTGAATTGCGACTGCCTCGAGCCATGGAATTTAAATATTGCCGTTGCCATTGCAGATTCGAGCAGCGTGAGCAGCAATGCGATGGCAAATCAGAGCTGCCCGTCTACAATTACGTCTCGGACGTCAACAATATCACCTGGGGCCAGTACATGCACCTGTCTCGTCAAGGATTTCACGAGCCCTTCGACAAGGCGCTCTGGTGAGTTCTACATACACACACACACATATGCAACATATAATATTCTTTGTTGAATTTCAATTTTGCGGCGAAGCTCTGCCATATTGCATGCATGTCTAATCCGAAATGCTTAAATATTGCCGTATTTTCTCTTCTCTATTTGTGCTGCGGCAATGGCGGCGAATGTTTGCCAAAATTTATCTACACTCTGCTAATACCTTGAAACAATGGAACTGCACACATGTCACACCGAACCAAACTGTGCAAAACACAAAACACAAAAAAAATACGAACAAAAAACGAACGAACCAACGAATGAATTCAATACAACGGGACGACGGGATAACAAAAACCCCAAAAACCCCAAACGGGTAAAAACGGCAACTAAACCAAATCGAATGCTGTTGAATCGCCGGCGACGCCACCGACGTCGACGTCGATGTCGACAACGCTTGCAACTTGCAACCTGGACAACCGAACCGAACCCACTGGACCACATTATTGTCACAGGTGCTTCTCGTACGTTATAATACCATCGAAGCCTCTGCATTGTGCAATTGCATTTTTCTTGCACAATATCCCAGCTTATATTTTAGATTTAATTGCCATGGCCACCGGACAAAAGCGCATGTAAGTACACAGAGACAGCGAGCAGCGAGCAGTGAACATGGAGCAATAAGAGGCAACGCAGGGGGGAGGGTAGAGTGCAGGGAAGGGCGGTGGCAGATAGATATCGATACAGTCACACCCAGTGCAGATTGCGCTGTGTATAAGTTAGTTGCTGCTATTGTGGGTTTCGGGTTTGTGCTACATTGAACGGATTTTAAACGCTACATTGAAAGGCAATTGAATGGTCCGACATTAGAGCAGATTGTGCAGGATATATTGACTAAGGGATGCATTTTGATTGCCGACGCCTAATCAGTTGACTGCAGTAAAGAGAATCAGCAAGAAGTAAAGTTCCAAGGTGGATATATTCAGAGACTATGAAATAGATTTGAATAACCTTGCTAAAATGCTATCAGCTATATTCTTAGCTATTATTATTTGTACAACTATAATTTCAGAAATATCGAAGGTGAATTAAGTAACTGCAGTGGAAGAAAAAGAGAATAAGCTAAATTTCAATTTGGAAGGGAGATAGTCACAGACAACATTTAAAATGGAATAATCTAGCTAAGAGAAGAACGGAACAGAGTAGAACAAATATCAACTGCTGCTCACTAAATAAGTATAAAATTAACCAAGCGTAAGTCATCAAAAATAAGGGAATAAAATAGTTTTATATATGTAATAAATATTTATCAAGATCTGTTTGATCTTTCAAATACATCAACGTACCATCATAAATAAGCGAATAAAATAGTTTTATGGTATAGTTATTCTTCAAGATCCATTTGAGCTCTCGAATACACCTTTTTATTAACCATGTAGCGTATATAGCATTCGTTTCGCATTCGTCAGATGAGCTGAGCGTACCACATGTCGCATGCGTTATATTTAACAAATTGCAATTAGAGCGCATTACCAGTGCTAGTTGGCATTTATTTATGAACCGGTTGAACTGGCTGATGTGCTTTCAGTTGCTTCAGGCTGCTGCCCTTGCACCTTGTCCCGCCTCGCTCACCTCGTCCGCTTTTCTACCCAATTAGCAGAGGTAATCAATACTGAATGATTGCTACTTCGCTCTGCTGGCCGTCGTTCTCTTCTCGCTATCTCTCTCTCTCTCTTCTATATATATATATATTTGTGCGGTCGTTAGGTACGTGAAGGCATATAGCAAAATCTCGCGCATAATCAATATGATGTCCTGGTTTGGCCTCAAGGAGTGGAAGTTTGCGCATCGCAACATTGACGAATTGAACGACCTGCTGCCGGCTGGGGAGCGTGAGAAACTGCAGTTTAACATAGCAACGATTAATTGGAGCGAATATTTCTGCTCGTATCTGAGCGGCATCAGGCGCTACTTCTTTAAGGATAACGCTAACGATAATAAATTACAACAGCGCAAAACTATTTATCGCAGGTGAGTGAGGGAACGAGGCGAACACACAGCACAGTGCAAAGAAATAAGACGGAGATGCGAATGAGTGTGCACTAAGTACTTTTTAATTACACTTTGTTTGCTCTTTCTTCCCTTTCTCTATCTCTCCCTCGCAGGATGCTGCTGCTGCATACGCTGCTGAAGACGACATTTGGTCTTTCATTAATTATGTGCATACTGCGCTTTTATCTGCGCGCTTTCAAAATTATGCCAAGGATTGCGCTCTAAGTCCTCGGCGATCTGTGCCGAGCTCTCGTGCTCTTAGCCCACTGTCATTATAAATTATAATCAAGCGCCGTAACCTTTTAATAAACTCGATGCCAAGCGATTTCTTAAAAAGGCATTTCAACTTTGTCTCGCATTACTCATACGCAACGTGGCCGCAACAAGAACTTTACCCCCCCCCTACCCTGCACCACCTGACATGTGTGTTATGTGTTGACGGTGAGAAGCGGGGTGGGGAGGGGAGCGGTTAAGTTGGGGAATGTCAGGTAAAAAAGTTGTCTGCCTGTGAACTTTGTATTTTTATATTTTGTCGCGCTGTCTTGAAATATGATGCAATTTCTGGCGCGATAAAGTTGCAGGGACTAAAACGTCATAACACACACACACACAGACACACACAACACACTTTGAACAGATTGTAAGTGTTAACTTTGAGAGAGAGAGAGAGAGAGAGAGAGAGAGTGTCACAATATAAATGGCGATTGCAGTTGGCTAAAGTTTATGCTGCTCTACAAGCAAACACAGCGAGCATGTCAACAGCTTACGCCACGAATTAACTGCAAACACAATCTATAAACAAAATTTGCCCAAGTTTCGCAAGCAAACGAAATTGAGTGTTCAGTTCAAGGCAGTTATTAGTAAGGCTTTTGAATAGTTTACTTAACATAAACATCGCTTATGAAGTTAATCGAAAGTTTAGTCATCAAGTAAATTTAAAAGCTTTTTAAAAGCTAAGGTAAACTAAATTGCACCTATGAACACACACCTATGAATAACTCCGATAAAAGTGCGTTCAGAAGCTTTGCTAAACTTTTATTTGCACCATTGAAAGCCTCTCAAATGAAAGTTAATTATTATTATTTAAAATTCATAGTTAAATAGCGTCTCAAATACAATTCCAATTGCAATTCATTCTAATTTAAGTTGGACATTGAAAATAGCAATGAAAATTTATTTTATTTTCAGTGCACCATTAAAAGACGTTATATATAATTCCATGCAAAGTCCAAGCTACTTGAGGTTTAGTTCAAAATTTCAGTTTTTAATAAAGAGTTCGCAGGAGGTAATTTAATTTATTATGTGAACAGTTAAATCTGATATCGAATTAATCAAGTGCCAATCGTTGAAAGCCCACTTTAAGTGTCGAAAACTCTTTAAGAAGCATATTTATCACAGCTTGAACGTAAACGTTTATATGGTAATAGGAGGACCAATGTCATTGGGCAGAGTTGCGCTCGGTCGGTCGTTGTGTGGTTAAAATGTAGGGCATGCACAGTTCAGAGTGGCGCATAAATTTACAGGCAGCTCTGGCCGAAGAAAAATGGCCAAGAAGTGAACGTAAACAACATGACAAACCAACACACTCGCAGTATGTGTGTGTGTGTGTAACATACCATTACATATATAATTTTAGTTAAAAGTTTTATTTGCCGCATATTTCATATTCTTGTTCTTGTTTGGTTTTTGCTTTCTTTTCGCAACTTTTTGCGCTCAACATTTGCTTCTTTCATATTTCATGGCAGCGCAGACACAGCCAAGAGACAGCAGCGACCGCCAGACAGAGACAAAGCCATAAAGCGTGCGGAAGAGAGCGCAAGAGTAGAAGAGACGGCAGAAGGGAGGGGAGGGGGAGGTGAGGAGTAACATTGGGACGCTGGCAACACTCCGCGCGCATTCATTATTGTGTAATATTTTTACATTATTTTATTATAAATCAACAAAATGCACTCAACGCTGCGCTCTGCCCGCAATTTGCAACAACGACGCCAACGGCGCCGACGTCGGCGCCGGCGGCGACGCTGACTTCTGGCGCTGACAGCAGAAACACATTAAACGTCATAAAATGCACGAGCAGCGAAAAGTCGACGGCTGCGTCGTCGGCTCTGCACTCGGCGCTCTCCGCGGCTCCTTTTGCCCTTTATAATTTATTTTTACTTGAATTAATGTGCATACTTTTTTGCACTCGGCTGCACAGTTGGCCCGTTACCTGATAGCAGCACACCTCCCCTCTCTCCCCCGCAAAGCCCCCAACCCGCCAGCCAACCCTTCATCTGTGCGAATGAGTCTGAGTCTGTCCTCTCTCTCTCTCTCTCTCTCTGTGTGTGATAAGCAAAGTGGCCAAAAATTGCGTTGACGTTGGCATAAAATACTTGCAGAAATTATCATAAGTGCAATGCAAGTCTCGAAACATGTGAGCAGCAACAGCAACAGCAGAAGCAATGAGGGAAAGAAGGGAATAGAGTCTTAGGAAGTGTTGCCGCAAATTTATGATGAGTTCCCTTTATAGAGAATACAAACTAAAGACATCAAGTACGTAAAATTGGGATATACAAAACATATTTCTATGTAGCCCATTTGTTTATCTAAACACATTTGATATGGAGTGATTTCAGAAGTTTTCTTTTATCCTCAATATTCTTCATTTGCATCTCTTACTCTCAGCTGTCTCTTAATTTCAACGAAAAGTAGGTGCACCAGATCAACAAAAAACGGAATGAAAGAAATATAGTTTTTGGCGATATACGCACAATATACGAGACACATTTGTCTATAAAACTGAGGGACTTCGGCAAAAAGTCAGTAAGATTTTGTCCAGCGTTTATCGACAGTATTAAATAATAATCAAAATATATAAAAAAACATATTTGTCGCCCATCAAAACTTAAAGTAATTGTAACAGAAAAATAAAAATTATCGATAGTTTTTGACTATTGTAGTGATTACAAATATCTAAAATAAATTTAATATTAATCATTGTAAATTAGACCGCAAAGCTTCATAAACTACGTATACTTAATGAGATTCATAGCACTTATTTCTTGGCGTGCATAATTTCTTATACACAACTGATGTGGTGATCCAAAAAAAAAAAAAAAAAAACCAATCTCTTCTAACAGCAGCATAGTTTTTTTTATACATTTTTGTTTTATACTAGTACTCAACAGTTGTCGATTTGATGCCAGCCATTCAAGTGTTCAATCATTTTATGATTTTTATTTGTTGTGTATGCTTGATATTTTTCACACTGAAACACATTTCAGAGTATTTTGAGGTACACAAACGCTGGAAGCCTATGCTAAGTTCTGGCATTAGAGAAAGCTGATCAGAAAGACATCAACAGATCGCTGAGATATTTAGCATAATTTGCATACATTTGGCGCTCGCATCGCATAAACATTCGAGGACTGAGGCTGACAGATGGCAGCGCCCAGCTGGTAGCTGGTAACTGGCAGCGCAATGTCGACAAGTGCCCGTCAGTGGAGTAGCAGAGCATCAGTCGAATGATGAGTAGCAGTCATCTTACAATGCGCCCCCTTTGCGTGGCAGGCGACTTCATCAGTTGCCAGATGCAAATGCTGACGGCATCAGCTGTGCAAGTGCAGCGGACGGTGATAATCAAGTCATGAACTCACTTGCCACAGTGACTGCCACACACACTGTGCTGGCCCTTGGCAATGGGATTCAAAGCGTGGAACGTGCGTGTAATTGGCCGTTCATGTGCAGCGAGTTGGGCTCGCACAATGCCAACTGGAGTTTGGTGCTGGCATTTGGCACTCAGAGAGTCAGGGAGAGAAGCTTGGAGTTTTCGAGTGCATTTTGTGAGTTGCCAAGAAAATGAGAATTCGATTTTGTGTGTGCTGTGGACGTGCAATGCGGCGTATGCGCAACGTCCGCATGTCATTGAAATCCATGGCAAGCAAGCAGCTGAACAAATCCAATAAAAATACATACATGCTGCTGCTGCTGCACACATAACAACAAAGAAAGCCCAACAACCTAGTCCCAAGGGGCATAAATCAAATTTTCGGTCAACGAAAACTGCAAACATGGAAAATATTCCAACTCACAGGCTGCCCACGTGTTACGTGTGTTTGTCTCTGTGGGTGTGTGTGTGGATTTTTAATTTAAAACAACAAGCTGAACGGATCGAAGAGCCAACTCCAGCTCCAGCTCCAGCTGCAGCACCTGTGCCTGCCTCGATAGCCGAGGCTGTGATGCGAGGCCCAGTACAAAATGCCTTAAAAGGCCATTAGTTGTTTGTCTAGGGCCTTTTCTAATGTGCTCTTGTCAAAGCCCACACATGTGTAACAAGCCATCTCTCTCCCTCTGTGTGTTAGTGTGTGTGTTGGCTACCTGTCTGTGCATGCAAAAACGTAGCAGCAATAAAGAAGATTTGTGTCGCCGTCGCATTTTGCGGGCTCGTTTTATTCATTCTTTTCTTGCTATATCCTCTAAATGAAGTGCTTAAATGGGGTATAATTATTAAGAAAGCAGGGAGAATGTCGATCAATTTGCATTAAAAAATAGACAAAACGTTGCTTATTCATAAATAAAAGAAAATGTATTTTAATAGTATCAGTTTACCAAATACAACTTCTTCAATCTCAACGTCCTGAAAATCAAAAAAAAATTATATTTTATGAAATCATTTTGGTTAGAAAAATTAACTTCTTCTCTAGAAACCCAATACATCTTAATTATATTTTATTAATTCCTAAGCTAATTTAAATAAATTTAGTTGTTTCAAAGCCTACTTTCCAAAAATCGAACAGCTTTATTATTAGAGTTCAACATTTTAAATATGATGTGCAGATTCTGGAATTTATCGGTAGCACTTGATTAATGTAATATATTGAAAATTTAATATAGAGATTCTACTTTAATTTGATTAATTACTATTTGAATTTAATTATAATTCGACCTAACCACAATATTTCAAGGTTATATCATAAATTTATCAGACTGACTTCAAGAACTCATTTCATCTCTATTTTTTACAGGGTTTCCTCTGGCCGTGCAATGTCCAAGTGTTTCGTTCTAACGTGTCTTGTGTTTTTTTTTTTGCAAATTCTGCACAAAATCTGTGCAGGAGCGTCAAGTCAGCTTTGGTTTAGGCTAATGGCCACAGAATGGCTGCTACTAAGCCACAAGCTACTGCAGTCAAACACACACACAGACACACACCTAGGGGTCAACTTCAATGTCCTTTACATTGTCTAGGCCATGCCCAATATGTGAAAGGACTCACTTGAACATTCCCCGCAAAGAGGAAGGAAAGGACAGTAAAGGGAGCGCAAGGGGGCAAGTGGCAGACAGCCATGTTGCATATGTAGAACGAGGCGTACACACAGAGATGTGGCATGTGCCATGACCGATGACAGTTCGATACAATATGGAGGTGCTTGCTGACAAGGCTCTACAGGACAGATTGCAAAATGAAATGAATGATTGCTTCGTTCAACGCATAATAAACAATGAAGTGACACTGCAGTTGCCTAAACTTCCTCATCGACTTCAAACTGAAGCAGACTTCTGCTTCGGTTTCAACTCTCGACGCTCTAAAATGTGCGCTTTACTTGCACACGAAGATTCACACTTGCTTCTCTTTATGTGCTGTGAAAACGTTGCCACCTGAGGGTCTTTTATTGGTGCAATGACTTCAGGAACTTATTGTTATGGCGCGTTTGTCGAAAGTGGACATGTAAAAACAGGAAAATCCAGCAATGAGTTTGCCAACCGATGGCAGGTGTTAACATTGAACTACACAACTTAACGAGTCCACATGAAGTAACGTTTTAAATATGTAATGAGATGGTTTATTTCATCAACTTGGCAGAGATATAGCTTAAAGTTGAATTCTCTTAATCGGTTGCTAATCATTTTATTTAAATTATTAAAACTTAAAGACTGAAAACAAATGAACAATGAATGCTAATGAGTAAGTAATGCTTACTTCATTGACTTGGCAGAGTTATACCTTAAAGTACTATTCTCTCATTCTATTGAAGATATTGAAAACAAAACCTGAATACTATAACTAAATGAACTCTAAAAACTCACGAAATCTAATGACAGACAAAACTACAGCAAACTAAATGAAATTGTCGGATATTTTTAAGTCTATTATGTAAAACCACCAACTTGTGTTTGAAGATAAAACATTTGACTGATTAAATTCACTTAAAGCTGCCTTTGGCTTCCAGTTGGCCTTTGAGCTGGCTTGTGTCTCATAAAGGGACATTGAATACCCTGTAATCGGCTTAATGCTGAGATTAATCGACTGCCTGCCAGCGGCTGGCTTTGATTTAATTAAATTTAATTGGAACATCAGACGGCGGGGACTGCAACATGTGGCAGAGCCCAACGCCACGTTTACTGCTCGCCGCCCATCGATTGCAGTGCGGCATCGACTCGAGAGTGGCGCTGGCTACATGCCCATTAAATTCGCCAGCTTCAGCTTCAGCGTTGGCTTCGGCCTCCACTTGGAAGCGGTCGCTCCCCAAAGATTACCGCAAATGCACAATGGTAAAATAATCATAATTGCATATAAAATGTTAATGGGCGGTGGACCAACGAGCAGCGAGCGGCGAGCAACGCGGCTGGGAATGGGCAAATGTTTGGCGAGCTCTAAAAACTTTTTAATACACCAAAGGACACATTTGGGCCTCGGCCTCGGCTGGCTGCGGATCCCAACTGTTTTCAATGTGTGTGCGAGCGCCGCAAATGCAAAAACAATTACGAAAACTTTGCTGGCAACGCGCCACACTTGCCACGCCCCCTCAACGACGCCCAATGCCGCAACAACAACAGCAATAGCAACAGCAACTGTCGGGGGGTAAAAAGTCAAAACCAAATGTGGAAAATTTTTGGGAAAGCGCAACTTTCTTTTCGGGCGGAGCGCTCGCGCTCCTCGTTTTACTTGTTGCTGTTTTTCTTTGCTGTTTTTGCTTCTTTCGCTGCCCGCTCTCTTTCCCTTCACCCCCCTTAGTCTTTTTTTTTATCGGTTATTGCCGTCGTGTTTTTGCTTTCATGTTTTTATTGCCATGTTAAGAGTGGCAGCAACAGGAGCAGCCGAGGCAGGCAACAAGGCAAAACACTTAAATTTACATAATTTCCGGTCCACGTCACTGATGTAATGCCACGCTTCATCTGCACCAAAAGCAAAAGCGCAATAGCAACAGCAACAGCGTCAGCGTCAGCATCAGGATACAGGTCCTGCTTTAAAAGCCTTGTGTGGATCAGCTGGGGAAATGGCAGCATACGAGGGGCTGGGAGGGGGAAGTGGCAGCAACGGGCAACAGTGGACAGCAGCGCTGGCAACTTTTAGCTTTTGAACTCGCGCAATATTTTAGCGCTGCAATTTCAGCTGAATTTCTGTTCTGCCCTGTTTTTATTTCACAGCGCGCTCTCTCCGTTCTCTCCCAGCGGTAGACCGACTTTTATAGTGTATCCACAACAACAACAACAGCAGCAACAAGAGAACAACAAGAACTGCGGCAACTAGTGCAGAGTTTGCACTGGGGTGCTGTAACTTGTTGTGGTAAATGCGCCGCGCACAACTTTATAGACGCTTAGCAATTATGGCAATAGGAATTTTTATTTCCATCACTCCGCTGGCATGTAAAGTTATGAAAGAAAGCGAGCCAGTAATGCAAAAGTAGTTCATCGGGTCATAATAATAAATATTTCATCACTGGCTAGCCGAAACAATGGCAAATAAAGGTGGATAAAGAAGATATAGATAGTTGTCAATTATTTTGCCAATTCAATAACCTAATTCGTACGTTTAAATCACTTCTCGCTTGCACTTTGAACCTAGCTCAACAGCATATTAATTAGTTAAGATGCTGATTAAAAAATAATACGAAGTTCAAAGGGCTCATTTATTATTCACATTGCCGTGCCAACCCTTTCCTTTACATTCCCATTAATTCATTTTATTCAGTGCAGCACTCGATCAATGCATCGACAATTATTTGCCTTTGATTTGCGATAGGAGACAAAGGCGAGAAAATGGCAAAGATGATATGAAAATGAATTTAATTAAAAATTGTCCTTCCGCCAATAGAATTTTATCTGCCACACATCCGGCCCGCCCTGGCAGCTTGCCCTGCCACATGCCTGGCAAATGCAATTAAATTTGCGAATTAATTTCATTTCATAAATCGAATTTGAAATTGTTCGGCAAATAAAGCAGGCGAGCGACTAGGGATGGGAGCGTGACTAAATGTGGACGATGTGCAGAAATCGTGAGTGAGACATTTCTGAATTAAATAATTAAATATATATCTACAAGGACAAAGCTATTAAATTAGAGATTGAAAGTAATAGCATTCTATATTATAATATTGGACTGCAATTATAATTTTTATTTATATTTAATAAACTATATTAAATAGTGTGCAGAATTCGTTAGACGGAGAGGTTGCATGTAGAAAATCACACTTAGGATTCCATAATTTTAAATATATCTACAAGGACAAAGCTTTTAGATTAGCATTAAAAATAATTGAATACTATAGAATATTGGACAGCAACTAGGATTTTTAGTAATATTAAATACGATATAATAAACAGTGTGCAGAATTCAGGAGAGAAAAAATGTGGAATGTCGAAAATTGGTGTAAAGATTTCATAATTTGAAATATATCGACAGGTATAGAATATTGAACTCCAACTATTATATTTTGTAATATCTAATAAAAGATATTACTTTAAATACTATTATAACAAGCAAATATGTTGCATACTCCACTCACTGGAGCAATTTACAAAAAAGGTCCAGAGCTTCCATCACTAGCTAACGACCTCATCAGCAGTTTATGAAGCCCACAGAGCATGCGGTGCAACTTGCCCACTTGCCACAGAGTGAAAGTGGTAGACAGACACACTGCTTCACTTCAGCGTGTCCTTGCTCTAATGACAATTAACATTTCGTTTAATGGTGCTCAATTAAAGAATGTGCTGCTTTAACAAAGATTTATAAGCTGAAACGCACAACACAAACACACACGCCAGCAAACGCCAGAGGGCGCTGCTGTCAGTGCAGACGTGGCCGTCATCAGCTGACCGCCAGAGGGCGCCACCACACCACGCCGAGTGCTGGCGTTCGTCTTAAGGAGCCGCAGCAGGCAGTGAGAGTTGGCCTTATTATTACATTGTTTATGAGTTCTGCCGTTCTCAATTTATTGTTTATGTTCTTTAGCCTGTGGTCGTGGTTCGCTGTTCGCCTCCCCGCCGTTATTATTGTTGTTCTCTGGCTTGTTTTACAAGCGCGTCTCGGCGTGTTTAACTCATGTTTCTCTCTCAGCTCTCAGCTTTTGCCATTTGCGGTCGTCCGACGTCCCACCTCCCCAAAAACACACACAAAGTCATATTTTCTTATTATCTACCAGGGATAGAGGCAGGAGGGGGAGGGGCAACTCGGCCACTTTCGCTTGCGCTTTTTGTGGCTGGCCACACACAAAGCACTCGCAAAAAAAATAAGGAAAACACGAAAAAAGAAATAGGAATTATTAATAGCCTCCTCCATTTGCTGCTAAGTGGCGCAAATTGTGTGTTTGTTTATATCATTTTGTTGTGCGTTCTTTAAGTCCTTTCGGACGGCTCCTTTAAAGTCCCTTTTTCAAGGTGAGAGGGAACAACAAGGTTTGCACTTTAAAGCGCCTTTTTGCGAGCACCAGAAACGGGAGCATTGGGGCGTGTGCAGTTTATGGAGCGCGTTGAACCGCGAACTGTTGTTAATGGCACTTGAACTCATCGCCCTGCCGCCAAGGTGTACATCATGGCAATGCCACAACAGCGAGAGAGGGGAAAGTAGAGGAGGTGAGAGGAGCGACAGAGTCAAGCAGTGAATGGCCCACTCACTGTCTGCTCCAAATTTTCAAGTGGTTTGTGCTTAAAAATCAACAAAAATCATCATAAAACCCCCCAAACTGTTTAGTTACCGCACAGAATCGTCTGTCGTTTTACGGTAACTGCACAATGCACAATGTTAAGGCGCTGTTAAAGTCACGCTGTTAATGTTAAATTTGACTTACCCCAGGCAGCTGTTGCTTAAGAAAGGATTTTCCTAACCGGAAATTCCTAACTGGAATAAAGTAAAGGTATTCTTAGCTTGGCTTCCCGACTATTGTTGCTAAAGTTAACTCACCATTTGCTGCAGATTCTCGGCCAAGCGGGAATTCTATAATACATTTCAGCTTCACTGCAAAGAGATTAATACAAAAATATTACTTGATGCATATCTTATTACTAAACATTAACCTAAAATAATTCGGTTCAACAGATCAATTTTCGTTTGAACAATTTTTTCCTTAGAATTAATTGAAAAGGCTTCGATTATTTAAATAATATAATTCTAAATCCCAACTTTAAATGTATTTTACCCGTTCATTCTGGATTCATTTGTAAAATGTTGTTGTTTTCGAAACACTTATAAAAGTTTAGATTTTTCATGTCTAGCAACTCAAAAAACATTTCTGAAATCCATCCTAGTTATTATATTTTGTATTTTGTATATAAAGTCTAAAGTATGGAAACATAGGATTCAACGTCTTAATTCTGCTTTAAGTCTCCATTGGATGTGAGGCGCTTTGATGAAATATTACTTTATTTCGTTGGTGTAATACTCGTTGACCCCACACATTCTGTGAAGTAAATCCTTGGCACGCATTTCAGCTCTCTTGTTGCATTAATTACCAAACACACACACACATGCACTCTCGAGGACACGCTGACTACAGGTAGAAAAATCTGTGGTATCGCTAAATTGCACTTCAAGTGCAGAGGAAACTCGTGAACTCAGCATGTGGAGGATTGTGAGACAGTGGGAAGCAGTTGTAAAGTGTTTGCACGTGAGTCTGTTGGGCGCCCAACGTGCGCTGATTGAGTTCTCCTGCCGCGGCGAAAAGATAAATGAAGGACGACGCTTAGATATGACGATGGCGATGGCGATGACGATGCTGGGAAAAAGAGAGCAGTGAGCAGTGAGCTATGAGCAGCAAGCTGAAAGCTTCGAGTTTGCTGTTTGCCTTCTTTCTTTTGCTCTTGCGCTTTTCACATTTTCCATCCACACATTTCCCACATCATTCATTTGGTGGTTGCCGTTGCTTTCTGCCTGGCTCGAGTGTTGTTCAAGCGCTTTGGCAAATATTTGATTTTAATTTTTCCAATTAATTGGTTTTCCATCAAAATTTAACAACGCATCCTTGCACCTGTCTGCTTCTCCTGCCGTCTTCCGCACCCTCCCCCTGTGCCACTGTCCATCGTGTTGCATTTACATGCGAGTTTTCCCGCCCATTTTCCGGCTGGCAACGACTTTAAAATGCCGCTCAAAACAAAAGACAAAAAACAAAAAGGGGAAAAGCGAGAGAAACGAAACACAATACAAAAAGTCGAATGGCAAAAAGTTAGTCCTCCGGTTGCGATTGGGGCTTGGGCAAGGGGGCGTGGCATGTGGGCGGCCGCAATGTCAACTACAAGAAAATTGTCACTAATGAGTGGTAAAAAGGCCGAGTCGAGTGACCAGCGTTGTTTGCATAGAGACGGCGGCTTTGCGAGCTCTGCAAAATGGTCACGGAAATGGTCTCTAAAGCAACAAGGCACAAAGTGGGCGTGGCCCGTGGCACAGTCAATATTGGCGAATGTGTCAGCTACAGCAGAAGGGGACTTGAAGGGGGGAGAGATGGTGGGGCTTATGAGCAGCCAAAAGCCAAGCGAAAGGGATAATGAAAACCACGACAAAAGCACACAAGGATAGTGAAAGCTGTGCATAGGGATAAGAGCAACAGCAACAGCAACAGGACATCTACTGGCCACAGAGTGTGGGGTGGGAAGCGTGGAATGGGAAGCGGAAGGCGTAAACGCGAGACATAAAACGAAAGGAGGAAAAAAAAAGAGAAGCACACGATGATATAAAGTCGCAAGTTTGGTCTGAACTTTTGTGTGTTCGTGTTAATGAGATAAGCATGCAAATGGGATAATAGAATGGCACAGCCAGCCAGCAAGGACCAACAACAAACAGCAGCTACTCAATTAAGAGGCCAAGTCGCGAAGTGAGCAAGCGAGAGAGAGAGGGAGAGATGGGGTGTGCGAAAGAGGGGCAGCATGTCTGGCTTAGCTGCCGTTCATCATCGTTTATCTTAATAAACCGCGCACTCAGTCAGACATTAAACCGAAAAAGCAGCGAAAAGTCCTTTTGGAAAATTGCTTAATTTGCAGTTGCTCTTGGCGGACACTGCAAAGGTGAAGAACACGAAGACGCCAAATGGGGGTGGGGGGAGCTGGCGCAAAATCAGAGCCTGACAAAGCGAATGGCAACGTGTTTGCTGAACGTTGCAAGCGGCGCACACGTAAAAATGTGTTGATAAAACGCACAAAGCCCGTTGATGATTTCAATTTATATATCCAAGTGGAGCTCATCTTCAGTTGTGCACACGTAGAAGGACGACAGGCAGTGAGTAGTACTTCCACTTCCACTTCTTGCCCCTCCTTTTATCCCTCTCTCCCTCTTTAACTGCCACGCACACACATACGCAGACATTACTGCAGCGAGTTTGCTGAAGCATCTCACGTGCAACATAATTTTTCCGAGCGACTTGCCGACGACGAAACGCGTTACATGAATGCCCTACCTCCCTACCTTCCTCCGTCTTCCCCCTGCTCCCACGACAGCAGCAGCCACCTAGAGGATGTGTGGCATTATGAGCGTGAAGTAGACTAAATAAATTACATTTAAGCGCAAAGGTGTTACGCATTGCATGCCACACACACACCACACACACACACACACTGCTCTAGCTCCCCCTCTTTTCCATCTGCGTTGGCGTGTGCTTACTGGCCCCGTTCATTTCATCATAATTACGCCATGTCTAAGTGCAGCTGCTCATTAATTAACAAATTGGAAGCGATCTGACAACGCTGCTCGCATTTCATATCAATAGAATTGTGCATGAATTTTAAGCAAAAGCTCAACAAAGCTGTCAATATCATCTACATGACATTTAACATTAACATTTACAGTGTACTTCAAAGATATTCGGCTTGATCAATGTCTTTAACATTACCGAAAGATAACGACTAACATTCTTATGTTGAGTCTGATATCAGCTGTTTAGTTTTTACAAGTGCGCAATTCACTCTCCTGCTTCATTTAATAGGGAATAACTTTCATTTGATTCGTTTTATCTAGCATCTCAATTAATTTCCGTTCTCAAACTTGATTATATATTTTCCTACATATTCTCGCAGTAAATGCCTCAATTTTTCCGGCTTTACGTTTACGCCTCTCTCCTTTTGATCGCCAGTAAAAATTCCTCCCTAAATATCAAAAGTTCAAATTGCAGCATAAAAATTCCAATGAAGTTTTCAGTTTAACAAGAGCTTGCAGAGGGGATAAGGGTCAGGTGTGAAAAAAGTGGAGGAAAAAGAGCACACCTGGTCACCTTTGGCCGTCGTAAATAGTGAAAGTTAAGACAACTAAACGCTAATATCATAAAATGTGAAGCAAAATGCATTAAAACTGCGGGCGGTGTTGAGTGGCATTGTGAGGGGCGGGTGCAAAATGGCGTGAAAACTTTGTTGGCATAAAAATTGGAGCAACTTTATGCAGTTTTAAATGCTTTTCCACAGATATTTAAACGTGAGTATCGAAAACAGACTTCGTCTGACCTACCCACCTCCCGCTCGCGCACACTTGTAACTTCAAAATGCATTCGGGTTCTTGTAAAAGTTTCTGGCAAGCAAATGGAGCAGGAAACAGCTGCCCCTTCATATCTTTTGCATATCAAAAGTATCGACGACGACGACGACGTCGAGAAGAAGTCTATGGATCAGAGGGGCAAGGGGCCAACTGCTCTCACATAACAAGAGACCAAGCTGCCCCCTCTCACAGCCCCAGCAACTGTTCAATGTCTCTGTGTTAAAGTGAAATATATGCAAAGTTTTCCTATTGGGCACAGGGACACACCCAGAAAATTCTCAAAATTGCATTTGGCTTCCAAAATAGCTGCGTGTGTTTGTGTGTGTATGTATGTGTCTGTGTAGCTGAGGCTGCATGTTTGCATAGATGAGTGCAAAGTTACATTCAATTTATATGCACTTGCAAAAGTTTACACCAAAAAAAGTTTTTACTCAACGAAAACTAAACATTTTGTTATCGCCATGATAATGGACCTCGGCACTGCAGCGATTGAGTCCCAGCACACGAACACATACAAGCACACATGCATATACATATACACACATACGTACATACGTTGGCTGACGGCGTCTCAGCTTCTTCGTTGGCTGTACTCGAAGTTTACAGCATACGCAAATTTATGCCAATTTCCGACGTATTTCAAGCAATTTCCAAATTTTAAATGATACGCAAACTGTAGCGATTGTTATAAGCAGCTCGAAAATCAAATACTTTTTACAAAAATTGCACCAGTATAAATTTTCACTTTTCCGCGAGCACTTTCTATTCACACTACCGATCTGTAAGCTAAGATAGCTTGTCAATATCGATAGGCGATCTTCTTCAGGTATCGATTAACTTGCATATCTAATTAGTATAGCGACTAGCTTAGCACACTGCGACATCTGCGAATGAGAGTGGCCTTGACATTGTGCAATGCAGCTTTTGTAAGCATACTTACTAGTAGGCTTATTAGGCTGTTAACTTCGTATTAAAATTTTGGAGACACAATGTGATTATCAAAGCTTCTATTTAATATATATCCAAAATCAGTGTGATGTAGCTATTTAATGAAAAGACTGTTACGCCTATTAATGCAAGTATTTTTGGCAACTTACAACAGTCTCTGTTAACTAAAGACAGCTGTAACTACGCAATCACGCAGTTTATGCAAATGTTATATTGCATAAAATATTCATAGGCTATCGCACCAATAATATCGATATCGACACGAAGACAATGAAAATGAAGAAGAAGAAGTCGACTGCGTTTGTGAAAAAAGTTCTGATGCGCAATAAGTTAAAGGTGAAAACTTAATTAATATGTATGTGTTTTATAAAGTTTATTCGCAAAGCGCAATTAAGAAAGTTTCGTTTAATGAAAAGTGTATAAGTGTCTAAGTGCAGAGAAGCAGCAAGTAAACAACTAGCGATCAAAGCAAAGTTGACGCTACCCTTGACTTATTAACATTGCCAGCGGCGTTTTGCCGGCATTATTTTCAAAGAAATTAAACAACGGCAGAACAGCAGCTGCAGCAGCACAAATGCATCGATTATGCCAAGTCACTGCGGACTATGCGGACATCAAAATTAATATTCTCAGCTATGCTATGTAAGAATGCCATGAAGCACGCGGGCTAAAGTAACGAAGAAGAAGAACAAGCTGAACGAAAAAAAAAATTACTTGCTTTGAAGTTCCAGCAACAAGATGCCTTTCGGCTAGCAGCAATAACAGCAGCAGCAACAACCTAAAAAAACAGAAAGAAGGAAAATAAAATGCAAAAAAAATCCAGAAAGGAAACGTGGCAAACGGCATCCTTCTCATCATCAGCAGAGAAGCAGAAGCGGCAGCAGTAGCACCAGCAGCAGCAGCTAAAGAAGCGCAGCTGCAGGAAAATCAAGTTGCGTTTCGTTGCGTTGCGTTTGCTTCATCAATGCCAGAAATGGTAGAAGTGGAAGTGGAAGCACAACTGACTAGCTCAAGTGGAAGAGGAAGCAGCAGCATTGGCCTCGAGGGCAAAAGCAAAAGCAACTTGCAGTGCGCGACAGTAGTGCATGTAATTTCTTGAATTTCGCTGAAATCACAGCGACAACTGCGAACGAAGTGAACTGAATCAGAAGGAATGCAATTTAAGTGCCGTAACAATGGAGCTGCAAAATGTTGTTATTGTATCAAAACGCAGGCGAAGCGCTTAATAAGCTCTGACCGAAAAGCGCAACCCACTAATACCTGCAAGTGAGCGAAAGAGAGAGAGAGGACGAACGACAGCGAACGGTGGCCGCAAAGAGAATGGCAAACAAAGTAACTGACGTTGCGTTTTTGTGGTTTTGCTTTTACGTTTGCACAAAGAAAACAAAAGCAGATGCAGCGCTGAAGATGTAGCGACACAGACGCCGACGCCGACGTCGCTGTCGATGCCGACTGCGCAGCGAGAAGAAGACGCAATTGGATGCTCTGTTTGTGTGGATGTGCGTGTGTGTTTGCACTGCTTACATATTACTCATGTGTGCCAGAGGCGTTTGCTGTAGAAGGGTAAGTTACCGAAAGAGGGGTGGGTGGGGGCGCCAGAGACGTGCACTGCTTTTGTTCTGGGCTATTTGGTATCCTCTGCTGCCCCGTGGCTTATGCTACACTTTTTTAATAAATTATAAATTGCTGCAAATATATTTGCAAGCAGGGATTACATGTATTCCCCTCTCACTCTTTGGCTGCTTGTTTGCATATCGTTCTAGTTCGGCTCAAGTCCCAAGTGTGCCCCAACCCCTTCTGCATGTTGTTGCATATGTGGGCTTTGGCGTTTTGTATTCATGCTCGAGTCACGTTTTGCACATTTGTTAAAAGTAGTTCTTAAGGCGATCCGCCGCACAGTGAACGGGATTGTGTGAAACGTCTTAAATTAACTGCAAGTGGCAAGTGCTGCTTGCAACCAGCAGCTTGCAACTTGCAATTGCTGTCTGCTTTTTTACCTGTCTACGTTTCCGCTTAGCCCTGGGCGAAAAGCGCTTTTTAATCAATCACACACATGTGCATATAATTCTTATGGCGCCTCCGGGCGGCGACTGCCGCACATCAAATAAATGTAAACGCTCAAAATAAAGAGCAGCCATAATAAGAGCTGTACTCATAAATTTCGAAAAGGCTTTCAAAACTCTGCCTTGTCCGTGATAAAGGTTTCTGCTTTTAATGCCGAAATAAATTCATTAAATTTCTGCGCCTTTTGTACTTTTGCCATACAATAAAAATGTCATTTTACAATGATATATGGCTTCTATAAAAATACCCCGCGCTCCTACCCTGTTCGAAAAGACTGTGTCTCGCAAAAATCACGTAGGAAATTTTGCGTAAACTTGAAAAAGCTGCCGGTCCCGATAATTCGTCGCGAAATGAAACATGTTCTTGCTAAAGTTTTTTTTTACCCATTTCTTTTTCTTGGTTTTTTACTTGCTGCCTGCATATTAATTTGAAATTTGTAGCATACTTTTCGCCATAGGTGTGCGTGTGTATATGTGTGCGTCTGTATGTGTGTGAGTTCGGTGTGTTAACAAAGCCATAAATTTCCCTCACTGCTGACAGTTTTCATATTTGACTTTTCCTATGTTGCATGTCTGAAAATTGCTAAAAATGTCTGCCAAATGGATTGGGCGCACATTCGACGACTTGGCTCAGCTTTCGTCCTTTCGCAGGGTATCTGCATTGGGGGAAAAAAATCAACAGATTTAGGTGAGACGACGACACCTACAAATACTTTCATCTGAAAGTATTTTCATGTATTTTGTATGAGTTGATTGTAGGTGCTAAATTGATTTATAGAAAGTACCTTTTTCAGCTTAACTATTTATTTAAATTTAGTACGTTGCAAGTTAAATGAGCATTTACCTGAACGCTGAAGCAAATTATTGAAATAAAAACTAATTAAATAAGTTCATATTCCAGAATGAATTCTGCAACAACAAAAATTCATCTATTATTTTTACTAATTTCAGGTGAAATTCGCAAACAAAACCTATTTCAAGTTAAATTCTTTACTTAATTTAACCCACAGTTTTGTTAATACATTCGTGTAAATACGATTGACTATTGTCAAGTTTCTAGCTTTTCCGCTGCTTTTTAAGAGCAGTCAACAATTAAGGTGATTTCGAGTTTGGGGGAAAACTGTCAGCGAAGCGATGACAGATTTGATTGAAACCTTTACAATACGCATCTCAATCAGCGGCACATTCAATCAAATGTTTCGGCACAATATTTTTAGTGTGTAAATACACACACATACACAGAGCACACACACTTTGCAATCTCTCGCACATTTATTGTGCATTTGTTGCTGATATTTATTTACTTTCTTTGGGGGTTCACAACATGCGACAGCATTGAATTACATTTCCATGAAATTGAACTCAACACAACACAACCGAAATCGACGGCACGAAGTGCAGAAAGTTTTCAGCTGCACTCGGCGCAAAGTTTTCTGCTATTTCCGGTGGCAACAACAAGAGCAACACCAACACCAACAGCAACAAGGACTCGTCCATGTCGACAACGACGGCGACGACGACGATGTCGACGATTTTGGGCCAAATTGTGTGTGAAATTGAATTGCAATTGTCAATAATTCGTTTCCAAAAATATTTCCAACGCTGCCAAGCAAACTGATTGAGTCAACGAGCGTTGAGAAGTGACTGCAAAAAGTTTGCATTGCGTGCAACGCGATTATAAATTCGACTCACCGCCTCGTCAACGACGAAAACTTTTTACTCTTTTCAGGTAATAGCGTCTAATTAAAATGCGCTTCAGCTTGCGATAATATCATTGTATTTCTTTTTTTTTTTTTTTTTATTTTGTTGTTGTTGCTAGGCCAACTGATTGAATGTGAGCTCAATGGCGCAAAAATGGCAATTCTGCAATCGAAGTCGTAGATGGAAAGGACACACGTTGCCTCCGATCTCTAAATCATTTCTGCTGCAGTCATAAAATCCAATGGGGCGCAGACAATTTATTTGTTTTTTATGTGCTCACAACTAATGTGAGGCGAGGCGTTCTTCGTTCTTTTTCATTTTTTTTTCTTTTTGCTTGAGCTCTGCCTGGCAGCTGGCATCAGGCTCAAAAGGATCTCGAGGCGTGCCTCTTCAGAGTGGCACGTAGCAAAAGTTCCGCAACGCAATTTTTGAGTTTTACTTACGTAAAACGTTCGAATCGAACTCTAAAGTGTGTGTGTGCGTGTGCTTTGTTTCTGTTTGTTTGTCAGTGCCAGGGAAAAACTGACTTTGCCTTTTTCTTTGGCCGCAACATTTGACACCTGCTACGCTTGTGTTTTTTAGACTAGCTGCAGGCACAAGAATGAGGGACAGGCAGGGGGAAAGACGGCTGGTGTGGCATGCCACCACCCATTGTTTCCATTTTATTGTGTGCTTAAATATTTACACAATGAAAACGGAGCATTTTCTTACACACATACACACACACACACACTCACACACAAACACACACATATTTACGAGTCTCTGCTCTAACACATTGTTTTTGGGGCTCAGCGTATTTGATTTATGAACATTGTTCTGCGAGCTCTTGTTGTTCTCGTCGTCGTTGTTGTTGTTGACCCCCATATGACATGATATTTTATACTCGATTGCCAATTATGACCTGTTAAGGGTTTATGTCTCTCTCTCTCTCTCTTTCTCTTTCTCTGTTTGTGTTTGTGAGTGTAATTGTTTGGCCTAAAGGGGCCAATCAATTGAACAAGCACTTAAGTGTCTCTCTGTACAATGGCACAACATAGTTGTTGTTAATTGCATCTAATATATTTGGCTAGTATTCCGGCATGAATATTCGTTTATACCCATAAACTTCGATTGTGCCAGAGGGTTGATTAGTTGTATGCTGCACTACACGTAAAACATTTGCCTCAAATTATCCACTTTAGGCGATGCATTGTTGCTTTAGTGTCCTTTCCCTAGTCTATGGTGTAGGAGCGAACAGTAATTTGGCCACTTTTAAAGAGGCAACTTTGACTGGGGACCACAAATGGTGCATCGAATTTCCATCGCACCACAAGACGCTCAATGCGCCAGTCAAGCTGCAGCAAATTGCCTGGGACGAAGACCAAATTTACTGTTGTTCTTGGTCAAGACGCTTTTCGATGCCGCAAATCAAGCCTCACATTTTCTCAGCGAAGTTTAGTGCATCTGCTTCGCAGTTTCAGCGCCCATAACATCGAAACGCCACGAGTTACTGAATTTAGTTGATTTAATTGTAGTATTTGTTGTGGTGTTGAAATCCATTTAGTCTGTTCAAAGGAATACTAAGACTAGACCAAATGCATTTATCTCTTGGCTCTTATTTAATTGATAATTTGATTATTATTTTGCTTGATTATTTATTCTTAATGAATTTTTTTTTATTTTCGTTTTCATGCTTTGATTTACTTCATTAAGTGATTGAATGCTCAAATCAATTTAGAGCTGCTGTGTTGTTGATTTGAAAAATCAAAGAGTATCCCTTGGTTGTCTAGATTCGACCTATTAGAATTTTACATTATATTCTGCTATCCCAATAGAAAATGAAAGTAGAGAAAATTAATTTCTTTTACGGCTATTGCCATAATTATTCAGGTACCTTAACATTGAGTTTTTACTCAAATTAAATTATTGAAAACAATGTAAACAGGTGATTTACTCTAGTCAACTATGATCTACTGTTTGGTGGACTTGAGTGCAAATAGTATTTCATAGTCGACTGGAGTCGTCATTTTCGAATAGTTCACCATGACAGTAAATCGTATATCGATTGTTAATTGAGGCGAGATGTTTTGCCATCGTAAAATATCTTTAAATAGTACTTTCTCTTTTTCTTAACAGATTATAACTTATAACAGGGGCATAACTTTGTAGGGTAATAAAAATGTTCTGCGTGGAGAAGTTGCTTAATATCTCTTGCTTTAAATGCAGCTCTTGTCACTCGTAAATATCGACATTTATTCTGCAGTAAATTCGAAGAATCGTTTGCTTTTGAAGTGAATGGCAAGAAGCGTTTGTTGCCCCGTTCTGAGTGAGGAGTCACTTTCGGGCTTTTTTGGCTGATGCCGATGTTGGCCAATTGAATATTTCATGACATTTGTCACTTTGCATGCAACAGACATTCGTTTCCTGTTTACAACAGAACCAGATCTTACTTCTCTGTCCTTTCCTCTCCTCTCCTTGCTCGACTAACTTTAGAGTTCTCTTCGCAGCGTGTCGCGCATTTGACTGCCTTCTTGGAGTTGACTCTGCGTTCTCAGCCCCGTTCGCCGCTTTCTCCATATTTCTGGGGAAAATGCTTTTTTGCGTATTCAGCATGTCAACTGTGGAAACTCAATTTGCCTAAGTAAATAAACGGAATATGAATGTTTAATTTATTTTACGAGCATAGATATTAAATAAACACACAAGTCAGTGCCAGTTCTCTATGTGTGAATGTTCGGTGTTGTAGCACCGAGTAAGTTGCACAAATGTTATAAAAAACAGTTTCCCAGACGGCAAGTTGAAGTCGGTGGGAAAAGAGTTTGCTTGTGATAAACCAAAATTTGCAATTCGGAAAAGTTGATCCGGTTATTCCGCTTCTTACATCGATTTCTCCGTCTCAAAAGAAGTTTAATTAAATCCAAACCACAGAAAGAGGGGTAGAGAGAGAGAGAGAGAGAGAGAGAGAGAGAGAGAGAGTGACAGCGACAGAGAGAGGGAGAGGGAGGGCGGGGGAAAACGGAGCAGACAAATATTTTCTTGCATTTGATTTGCAGCTATCCAATGGGTTAATAGAAATCCCATCACATGTATTGACTGTGGTTAATTAATTTTAAAACAATTTTCGAGCTCGCCCGAAACGAAAAAACAAAGACCATTTCAAATGAAATGTGGGGCAAGTAAATAGAAAATAGCGAAATTGACAGGGGAGAAAACACAGTAGACAGACAGGGGGAGAGAGAGTGCTGACGGCTAATTGCGACCTGTATTTACCTTCTCTCATTTAATTAAAAATGTCATTTTAATATTTTCAACATACTTTTTTAATTAAGCCACAATTTGTGTTGCCGGCTTGCCGTCGTCACACGTGGCGTATACTCAACGTGCGTTGAACTTTACTGCGCTTCCATCTTCAATCAACGCGCAGTCCATAAAATTTTTTGTTGCGTGACTCATAATTTGTTGTCGACTTGTTTACACCACACGCCCTCACATACTGTCTGTCATTATGATGATGCGTGTCTTTTATGAATATGAATACTTCGTTTTTCGGGTGAAAGATTGGCTTGAGTTCGTCCTGCCACGCATAAAATTCGAAACGTTAAATTTGTTAGCTGCTTTTTATATGACCTGATCGTGAGTATTACAAGTTGTAATCGGTGTTGTTTATGTCGCTTTGCCATAGCTTGTTAAGTGGATGGATTTGTGCTCGCTTAGCAAATGTTATTCCAGATGACAAGCGCTGCAACCGACAAAGTTTTCTAATTCTTTCCACTTGTTGATTGGCAGAGAGGCATTGGAGAGTTATAAGGAAAGACACTTCCAATAGAATTACTACGAAATGAAAGTGAGAGTATGAGAAAATGCATTTCATACGGAAGAACGGATTTCTCTGCAGAACATTACTTTCTTCCACTGCAAATTAATAAGGCTTCTAGTATTAAATTTGTTCTACATTGTGTGTGTATTGTCACAAACACAAATTGCAAATCGATGATTTGCGAGTTTCAATTGTTTGATTTTGTTGAAGCAATTGTTTATATAGTTGATCATTGTAGTCAGACCATGTTTCATCAACCTTCTTCACAAAAGATTTAACGTTCATAAACTTTTCTTTTCGATGCAATCAAAACCCATTTTTTTAACATTTTCCACTTACCACTTACTGTATCAGAAATTTTAATCATATTCCGTTTAAAACAAATGTATTAAAAAGTTCAATATTCATGCTCATCGTTGTCCGCAAAACCAATATATTTCCAATTTCCCAGTGTTTTTTGCTCACAATAACCAAATCGATTATTTGTTCTTGTCAAAATTCTCAATGAGTTTCCTTTAAATTAGTGCACACAATACAAATTGTGCATTCATGCTCCAAATTCAATCTATTTGCTTAGCAAACAACCCAAACGAACCTCGAAATTTGTAATGTTCTTACATTGCTCTTTGGACTCTTGTTGAAATCGTTTGAAATTCAAACAAATATTTCACATTGCGGTTTGTTTGCTTTTAAGCAGCTGTCACCTTGCAGCGTCTCTATCGGTTTTCTGTTTGTTTGATTTGTGTTTCAACAGCAGTTTGTTGGCTATAAAAGAAGTGATCGTTGAGCAGGGAAAACAGTTCAAGTTGCGACTTGTAATCAGACAGCAGTTAATCCACCATGCACATCATCTCTGTGGTCACCCTGCTCTTGGGCAGCATCTTTGCCTACACCTTGGCTGCTCCTCAGTTGGGAGGATTTTATCCTGGCAACATTGCGGGTCTGAGCTTGGCTCTGGCACAATTGGCTCAACAGCTGGCATCGCAGAGCAACACAACAATCTCAGTTGGCAACAGCTCGTCCATTGTCTCCGGTGTGTCCAGCTCGATTGCCAATGCTCACATCGATGCTGATCGCAATCAGGGATGGGGCAACAACAACTGGGGCAACAATGGCTGGGGCAACAACGGCTGGGGCAACAACGGCTGGGGCAACAATGGCTGGGGCTACTGGCGTGCGGTTGCCGATGATGAGTACAATTATGACGATTCAGCTGCTGATGCAGCTGACAATGTAGCTGACGACGCTGTCGCTGACGAGTATGCCGATGACTACAAGAACATCGAAGACGACATCGATTCCAAGGAGGAATAGGTGAAAGAATTCTTCAAATTCCCTGTTAAAAAAATCTAACAAAATTTAACGTAAATTCGTATCAAAGGTTATCCATCTAGCTAGTTAGAGTAATCAAATATAAATACTTTTGTTTGTCAATCAAATTGAAATCGATCGATATGCATTTTACACAGTTGTAATCCTCATAACACTCACAAACTCTCTGCCTCGCTCTCTTTCTCTGACAATCAGATGGGGAAATCAGAGTTCAAAAGTTTTCAACTGGTCCCGTCCATTTGATTTAATTTTTATAAATTCATAAAACCATTTGTGTTCGCATCAGTTGAGTTGAGTTGAGTTCAGTGTTGGGCTTTGGGTTGCGTATGTTTTGTTTATTGCATGTTGCTGTAAAGGCTTTTACGGAATTTGCTTAAATGCAAATATTGTTACGAGTTTCCAGTTTTTAGCTATGCATTTTTATTTGCCAACTACCATTTAATACACATGCATATAAACTATACCATATTTTATGTGTCCAGAAAGTGCGCGACTGAATGCTGAATTCTGAACCTCGCTTTCTATCTGTTTCACGAAACATGGCAAATTCTCGCGGGTGGCATAAAATACGGAGTACATATTCCATAAATGGATGGAATTGCGCATTAATATTTTCAGCAAAACTTTCATAAACTCAAACTGCCAGCGGGGGATGTGCGAAGGACGGAGGGTCAAAAGTATAGAAAATATGCATATGAAAATGTGCAGATGTGCTGCTAATTGTTAGTTACAACTGCTAACTGGCGTCTGCACTAAAAGTAAATTACAGAAATTTTCAACAGTCAACCTGACAAAATACTTTTCTCATCTGTCGCATTCGACATCGTTTGAGTGCAAGTTAATTTCAAATGTTTTATGAGAGGTTTTAACCCCCTCGCCTTCCATGTGGCATTGTGATTAAGCATACGCCAAGTGTGACGTTTATGAGTTTGGCTCGACGCCCAGAAAGGCGGCGAATGGGCAACAGTTTTTGGCAGCATTTTCAACGACTTGGCCGCGTGTCAACTAAAGCAATATAAATGCGCAACCAAATTGTTTTTTTATCGTCATTTTTGGGAGCTGCTCTCTCTCTCTCTCTCGAAATTGGCCAATGTTGAACGATTTATGGATCTCAACAACTACTACATACAGCTGGCGGGCGGGAGATAAAGGAAGGGAAGACTTCTCTCTTACTTGTGCCGCACTTGAGCATATCCAGTTGTCTCCGGGGACTGAACAAATCTCTTTCGAATCGCAATGCGTGTCTATCGTTTGAATTGCGACAAATGGAACGCATTAAGTTAACATTATTGCCAAACAATTTGCTCAGAATGTGTTTATTTCGCATCCTTGTTGTTGTCACATTGCTTTCGCCTGCTCGACATAACATTTTGTGTCGTTCGCTCCTTTTTTTCGCCCTCTCTCTCACCGCCCAAACAGAGGCGGTCGACAACAAGAACACCCCTAACATAATTCCTTAGCCAATTGTGCCAACCCGAAATCTGATTAGGTTGCGAAAGGGAGCGGGGTGGGACAACTGGCACAATCAAACAACGATAAATTGCTGAAACTTGTAAGCGATATTATCCCAAGTACGACTTCAATTTGCTGTTGTGCTTGCTAGCCTGTTGCTGAGAAATAGAGTCGTCCTTGCTGTTTTGTGTGTTGTGTGGGGCTTCCTGCATTGTCGCGAGCCTCTTTCTTTCATTCTTTCCGTTTTCCCCCTAATGACAAACAGTTTGTGGCCAAATGGATTGCATGTTAAGTGGTAAATTATCTTTCCACTTTGTGCTGTCGCTCTGCAAAAAGGGTTTGCTTGTAATTGATACTGTGAATCCTTACGAATGCGACCGCTAAATGGATTTGCATTTGTGTGTTTAGTCGATTGATTTTAAAAGTAAAGTCGCCGAAACCAATGAGCTTTCGTTATATATTTGTTAAATGCATTTTTATTGATCTAATTTAAGGAACTTGCTGACTCCTCCTTCGCTTGTCGGTGCCTCAGTCTAATAGCAAGAATCCACGCCTTCGGCGGTGCACTGCAGACTGTTGGGATCGAATACAGTGCCTTCTGCGCAGACCACAGCGTATGGTATCGGATAGTCACAGACCACATATCTGTTGCAGTCATTAGGATAGGCTAGAATTGTGCCCAGCGGAACGCCGCAGCAAATATTGGGAGTATCGGGATGTATTGGGGTAGTTGTTGCCGTAGGCTCTGCTGTCGTCGTTGTAGAATCGGATGTAGTTGGTGTAACTGTTATGATTGGTGTGGTTGTAGAATCTGTTATCGTTGGGGTGGAGGTGGCAGGCTCTTCTGTTGTTAGAGTACTTGTAGAATCGGTTATTGTCGGCGTTGATGTGCAAGGTTCTTCAGTGGTCGTCGTTGTTGTAACTGTAGAATCAGTTACAGTTGAGGTAGAATCATCATTTTCAGTCGTTGATGATTGTGTCGTAGTAGAATGGGTTTCGGTTGAGGTAGAATCATCATTTTCGGTTGTAGTTACAGTTGTAGTTGAATCGGTTATGGTCGGCGTTGAAGTACAAGGCTCTTCAGTAGTCGTTGTTGTTGTAACTGTAAAATCAGTTACAGTTGAGGAAGAATCATCATTTTCAGTTGTTGATGATTGTGTTGTCGTCGAGGCTGGTGGTGTTGGTCTCGGGCTGCAGTTGGCCAAATCAGGGTCCATGCACTCGAGTTCCGTGGGACTGAACTCCAGACCCTCTGGGCAATCGTAGCCAATGGGGATGGGCTCATCACAAACTATGTACTTCTCGCAATTGTTGGGATAGGGCACGAGAGCACCAAGTGGCTTGCCACCGCAAATGCCAGCAGGAGCAGCTGTTGTTGTTGTGGGTATTTCGGTAGTCGAAGTCTCTGCAGTTGTCGAAGTCTCCTGGGTTGTAGAACTCTCCGCAGTTGTCGAAGTCTCCGCAGTCGTAGAACTATCTACATTCGTTGATGTGGAAGTCACCATAGGCGTAGAAGTTTCCTCAGTTGTAGAAGTCGGAGTCTCCGGAGTTGTAGATGCCTCATCAGTGGTAGCAGTGGTCGCTGCCGTTGTGCTGGGCTCCGTTGTGGATGTCCAGGGAAGGGGCGTGGTGCCCGTCGAGGGTCCAGTCGGACCGGGCTTGCAGTTCGCCAGCGCGGCGTCCATGCACTTGCGCTCCGTGGGGCTGAACTCTTCGCCGGCGGCACAGTCAAATGCCGAGGCGATGGGCCGATCGCATTGAATGTACTTGGAGCAGTCGTTGGGATACGGCACGAGTTCACCGTCCTCAGCGTCGTCACAGGGACCCTTCTGGGGCGGGGGTCGAGTGACGGGTGGGGTGGTGGGTGCGACTGTGGTTGTCGATGTGTAGTCCCAGCGACAGGCATCGTGCGGCACATCCGGGCCGCAGGCGCCCTCTATCGGATCGTAGTACTCGCCACAGTTGCAGACATCCATCATGTAGATGTAATCGTCGACACAGCGAATGAACCACTGACAGTTCTCGGGATAGGGGAAAGTCTCGCGCGTGCTGTTCGTGCAGATGGTTGGCTCGGGGGGTGGCTGAGTGGAGCCGGGCGTTGTTGAGGTGCTGATGTCCTGGTCGCAATCACTGTCCTCATATCGAACGCATTGTTGTCGCTGTGCGCTAAAGTAGAAGCCCTCGATGCAGTAGAAGGCGACGGGAATGGGCGACACGCAGACAATATATTTGCTACAAACGTTGGGATAGGCAATCATTTCACCGTCATTGCGGCCCGCACAAATGCCGGCTGGTTCCACGGGCTTCGCTGTCGTCGTTGTGACAGCTGCTGTTGTCGTCGTTGTTGGTGCGGCAGTCGTCGTCGTCGTTGTTGTTGTCGTGGTGGTGGTGGTCTCCTGTTCCTTGCACGCTGTGGGCGATACGTTGGGACCACAACTGCCCGACTTGGGATCGTAGTAGCCACCAGCACAGGGAGCTATATAGTACTTGTCGTCGCCCAGACACAGTATGTACTTGCTGCAATCCTCCTCGTAGGGATACGAGGTGCCCACCTCCTGCCCCGCGCAGAGTTGAGCGGGTCCCGGCGTGGTTGCAGCCGGCGTCGTCACTGTGGTGCTGCTGGTGGTGGTTGTAGGCTCTGGTGTTGTGGTCGGTGTGGTGGTGGTGCGATCACCAAAGCAAATCACATCGTCGGCATCGTCACAGATCAGCCAATCGGGATTGAAGAGCATTCCGTTGCTGCACTGGCCAAGGATCGCCTCGTTGTCCTTGCACTGAACAAACTGCGAACAGTTGCTGGCGATGGGCAGGCGACTGTAATCGGGCAAACCTTCGCAAATATCCGGATCCACATCGGGTGGCAGTGGCGTGTTGGTTGTGGGGGACTCTGTTGTCGTAGTTGTGATCGGAGTCTGCTCCGTTGTTGTCGTTGTTGTTACTGCGGTTGTTGTGGGGTAGGGTTTGGGATGGCACGTCACCGAGTTGGGTGTGTCGCAGATGTGCAGCAGCGAATTGAAGAGCTTGTCGGGTATGCAGTAGGCCATTTCGCTGCAGCCATTGCGACACGTGATGTAGGCGCTGCAGTCGTAGGGATACTCGTAGAAGCCGTTGGCTAGAGGACGGCAGTAATCCTCGTCTACACCTAGGGGCGGCGCACCACACTCTGCATCTTCCGCAGTGGTTGCTGTGGGTGCTACAGTGGTTGTCGAAGGCTCCACAGTGGTTGTCGAAGGCTCCACAGTGGTTGTCGAAGGCTTCACAGTGGTTGTCGAAGGCTCCACAGTGGTAGTTATTGTGCTAGGTCTGAGAGTGGTTGAGGGCAGGGGCAGTGGCTCGCAATCGGCGGTGTCGGGAGTGTCGCAAATGAGCAGCCACTGGTTGAAGACCTTGTCGCGGTCACAGTAGTTCAGCACCGGCCAGTGGTGGGTGCAGTTGATGTAGGCATTGCAATCGTAGGGATAACGATGCACCGAACCATCTGGAAAATCCCTGCAGAATGAGTCGCTAATACCCGGTGGTGGCGGCGGTGGATCCCAGCTAGAAGTGGGCCAATTCTCCTCAGTGGTGCTCCACACTGAAGTTGTGCTTATCGGCGCATAAGTTGTGTTGTCCGCGGGTCTGCGCGTAGTCGGTGTTAGGGTCGTTGGCAAAGGCGTTGCGAAGGTGTAGTGAATGCACTCTGTGTCCTGCGGATAGTTGCAGCCTTGTGTGTCGTTGTCCCACCACAATTGGGCGGGGCAGAGTTTCACCGTGGGATAGATGCAATCGCAGACGAGGAACAAACTGCAATTATCGGGGTACGGAACCAGGCAGCCAAATGCTTTGCCGCGGCACATCATTTGGTTCTCGTAGCGTTCCTCGTTGTCGCACGTGGCATGCCGCAGCTCGCCCTGCAGCGCCACGCTGGCTGCCACCAGAAGCAACAACAAAGGCAACCAATCGTAGGTCTTACCTACAAATAACGCAGACAACATTTATGTTTTTGGGAGATTTCCAATCAAAAATATTTCACCTACCATTCATGATGAGTTTTTGTTTTGTGTGTTCCCGGTTATTTGCTGAACTTGCTCATAGCATATATTAATAGAGAGTGGAGTTAATTGATTTCAAAATCTATTTCACTTTGTTGAATATTATTATTGTGCACTGTTTTGCGATCTGTTCGAGACTAAACGCGCTGTGGCCGCGACACTAGCTATAAGAACTGGCGATTAGCTCGAAACTTGACAATTGAATTGATAAGATATTATGGCTATTATTTTTATTATAGTCAAGTATCTATTAATTATTTAAATTGATAATGCCAGCACGAGTAAATGATGTATGATGCTTCCCCCGTTTCTTTCTTATCTAGACTCTTCTATAGGCTACTAGTTTATGGGTCTGTATTGAGTATTCCAAGAACGAAGGTTAATTGTAGCCAAATAATACGTATTTGCACGAGTTCTTAACTATTATCTATTCTGAGCAGCTAAGTGAGTGTTTCCTTCAAAGTTATCACTCTATATTGTCGCTTGAATCATCGATTCTGTAAATATTACTGCATTTCCAATGAATATTTGCTCAAACATTTTTGAGTGCTTTGAAAAGTAATAAACAAATTGCATAGTATTGACTGGGAAATCACTCGAGTTTTCTTTGTAGAAATGTCGGTCATGAAACGATTGCAATAAAGTAGTAATAGTCGATATTCTGACTTGAATTGTAATTGAGCTTATCGTAAAAATTGATTGTTTATTTGATTATAAATTCGACAAATCGCGTTATGACGATTAAATCTAATTATCTAAGAAAATGCTACGATAAGAATTAATATAGATATGAGACGTATATCTTGCATATTCAAAAGAACTTTAGTTAAATAATTAAATATTGTTACCAAACGACCTTTAAAGTCATTGCTTTAAAGTCAACTTTAAAGAGCGCTTAGATTATTTTACAGGCATCTTCGCAGTCGAATTTTGAAAGGTAAAAATGATTTTGTTTGACATGTGTGGGGCGCTTATTGCTGTTGTTATTACAGTTATTGCTGTTGTTGTTGTTTTAATGAGACAACGTGACCTCTCAACGAGTCCTCAACACGGCTGCACTCGGTGAGAATTTATGTGCGCCATTCCACGCTTAAATTACAGAAATAAAAAATGCGCGCATAAACATAAATGAAGCCCGAACTCTAACGCGCCGGCCATTAAAATAAAGCGACAAAACATGAGCAGTAAACCAAATTGGCACAAAACTCGCTAGCCAATAAAAGACTTTGCTTATTATATTTTGAAAGCACGCGAGAAGAATGAAGCAGGGAAGCAGGGAGCAAGAAAACTGAATGCAACTGCACTGCAAGCGAACGACAAATAACTTGGAAACATAAATCTATTTACCGAATTGCTTTCGACTCTCCCAGAAAGTAGCCTTTTGTTAAAGTAGCGAGTGCGCTGTTCGAAATACGTGAAAACATTAAAATAAATATTGCATTTCCTTTCTTGTTTTTTGTGTTTGTTATGGGAAAAGCGCAAATAAATAGTTTAGTCAGGTGTCGTCGAAATACTGAGCAAATGAAATTCGCAAATCGAATAGAAAACAAATAGTTTAAACAATGAGCATTTCTTCAAGAGTTTTAAAATATTATTATGCGGTTTGGCGCGACTTTCTTATAGACGTAATGGCTTTAATGGCTGTCCAACCGAATTGCTCGATGAGAGCAATTTTTCAGGTTGATCTGTTGGCCGCTGTCAAGCGTTTGATCTGCAACAGATTGAACTATCAATTATGCCCAGGCAGACGTGACTGCCTAGCATCGCCTGCCTCTCGACATGAACACACACAATATCAGAGAGGGGGAGATAGCACTTTGGTAGCTAGAACGGACGTTTAGTTACAGCTGAGAACCTGTCGTGTGCTGCATCAAAAGAAAAGCGAGCGTCTGAGCGAGCAAAGGTGTACGTGTCCTACATGCACTCAGCAGGAGCAGCAACAGCAGCAGCAGCAGGAGTTGCCCTTTAGTTGCGTCTTGTTTCAGTGGCTGCTGTTGTTTTTCGGTGTGTTGCATGAAATTGACCTCGTCCTGGTGCGTGTGTCGCTGACGAGAATTGAACTAGCAGAGCAGTCAGCGCTTGGTCTGGGTTTCACACGGTTTACGTGAGGTGCTTGATTCATGTGTGGCAACCTTCGCCTGCGACTGGCTGAGATGAAACGCCACAAATCAAGCTGCACACGCTGCTGGCATCAAGAAATTACAAACACACACACACACACACATACACACACACAAAAAGTGTAGCAAAATCAAAGCTACATTCAATAAACTAACTCAAAGAAAACAGTAAACTTTAAAGTCAAAGACTAACCCTCAGTGCCGTCATATAGCACATGGGCTGCTTGCTTTCCTTGCCTTCTCTTCTCTCTTCTCCCCTCTATGCATGTAGGATGTGTTGTCTTTGCCATTTCTCTTAATTAAAATCCAATGAATCTCTGTTGGTGAATTTGCATTTTCATGAACCCGTTTTGTCCGTTTTGTGATATCCATCCACTTTTTGTTGTATTTTTTATTTCGTTTCTTGCCTTTGCTCTTGTTGTGTCTGTTTTTGCTTTCAGCTCTTTTAATAGCATACATTTTTGCAAAATTACAATTTACGTGTACAGACTGTTTTCATAAGGGTTTCATCCCGATCTGATTGTAGTCGAGTTCTGCTTCATTTAAAATATTCATTTTTCGGCCTTTGGTTTTGTTTTTTTTCCATATTTTTTAAATGCCCGAGATTCATGGTAATTTATCAGATAAATTGATAGTTCCAATTGTATGTATGGATTGTTAGTTATGACCACAACGAGAGAAATAATTTTTTATTTATTATTAATATTAATTTTATTTTTATGACTTGTGGGAATGTCATTTTATTTTGAATGGTAACCGACTTTACTATAATTCCCATTATTATATTTGGCTATTTTATTTATGTTAATTGTGCTCATAAACTTTGAAAATTACCGTTGAAATATATAAAGAGGAATCGAATATAACAAATGATTTATGGTTATGGAATGATTATGGTTATTTGATCAAGTTTAGGCTATTTAAATGACGATTGTCTAATTGTGATGTAAGAATCTATATCTGATGTCAAGTATGATGGTAAATTTCTAAACTTCCCCAATTCATATTCGAAATTTCCATTTCATACGTGTTGTGTTAATTAATGATTTTATAAAATAATGTGTTGGGTATGCCGAAGTCGAGCATTTTGCTCTACTGCTTTATCGCCTATTTTGCTATGAATTTCTTGTCTAGTTATGGAGAATTTGAGTAGAATTTTAAGTGCTACGAACTCTTATAAAAACGTTGTTAAACTGTCCAATTGGACTCGTTTCGAAGAACTTGAAACTCATTTGGAGAATATTTCGAAGTTTTTGACTGCGTCGACGCGAGAAACTCGTTTATCTCAGAGAGTTTTTTTCGGTTCCTCTTAGTCGTTTTTTCGAACGCCGAAGCTGTGTTTTTATGCTCGGCTGTTCGTGAGATTCGAGTGCGAAAGTAAACAGCGAAAGTGAAGACAAATTTGAGGACAGTTGCGTTTCAGCTGATGCCGAAAGCAAAAGCCTGCGGAGTCGTCACGGAATTCTGCGACACTCGGAATTTCCACAGCGGAATTTGACGTAAATATGCGGGAATTATAGGCAAGAAGATGTCGATGTAGACGAGAGTGGATCAAGAGAGAAGGAGTAGCGGAGGGAAGCAGTTGCAATAAATATTATCTAAATGGGCAGAAGCCGCGTGTGTGCTGCTTGCATTGATTACTCTAGTTTATCGATGTCTGTGCGACACGCTTCGACCCCGAATGGGGCGAAGCAAATGAAAAGCAGGAAAACTTTGCATATGTTTATATAGGTGTGAAAATCAACACAGCGCACAAACAAAATTGCTGCATTTCGTGTGGAAATGCAATTAAAAATGCCTTTGAACGAGAACAAATTAATTGCCAAAGGAAACAGTTGCCTGCCGTCTATGCTATTTTTTAATTGAGCCAAGGAGCGAGAGTAAACTCCAGGCGAAGCTATGAAGCAGGAGGAACAGGAGTGCTGGCTGTGGCAAAAGCAAACAAAAGCGTACAAAGCTGCACTTGCCGGGCAGCCAGAAGGACAACAAGGGGTAGCCTGAAGATTAGCCGCAAGCGTAAAGCGAAGCGTTGGGGAAGGACGGAGAGGGGGAAGATGGGGAGAAGCTTCAACATGCAAATGCAGTGATTTATGGCAGGCGGGTTCAGCTGGCCGCATTGGCCCAGTGCCTGCCTGGCAGCCGTTATGCACTTGAGGCATTTGTTGCATGCAACCAGCTAGCAGCCATCGGTAGCAGTGGCACTTGCAAGCAGCAGGCGGGCTGAAAGGCTGTGGCTGTGGAAGTTGTTGCAGGAAACGGCGTGTCGGATGTGCATTCTTTGGTCTGGCCCCGTTGATTGCCAGGCGGCTACTTGCGCAGAAAGTGTAACAAAAAGCAGAAAGCAGAAGAGTGCACCGCATTTCCCTTGCATTCTCATTTATCCTCTGTTTTATCTCTTATTAGTGGAGCTGGCAACAACGTAACTATCACCTCTCAGTCATTCATCAGCGATGCGAAAGACAAGAACCTCATGAAAAACATGCACTGAAGTTTTCTTCTGTTGCTGTTGTGGCACGTTGACAAAATTGCAAAATGGCAGCGCTGTTGCAGGAAAAAAAGATGAGAAAAAGCCAAATGAAGCATTTGGAAAAACACACGGAAAACGCTGCAAAATGCGCTGTGGGAAATGTGTGAAATTTCCCAGCTGCAGCCATCACAAGAAACACACAAAAAAAGAAATGAAGCCTGAAAACGAAAACGAGAAAACTGTTGAACAACTTTTCGGCAGGAGTCGACGCGACGCGACGTTGCTTAAAAATTTAAATTTTCATTTTGTGCAGCAAATTGGAGAAAAAGCCGTAACTACGCCGGAGAACTTTGTGTCGCGAATGGAAAACTTTTTGTTGCAACCACAAAAGCGTCTACTTGTTGTTGTTGTCGTTGCCGCCGCCTTCAGTTTCAAGTGCGAATTGCATTCTGCTTTTGTCGCATTTGCGGTCTTGTTGAGGCAACTAAATTCCCTCCACCTGCTCGACAGCAAAAAAAAAAAGGAAAGAAACCTGGCTAACGCTAAACCATAGACCATAGACTGTAGGCTGTAGACCAGGCTGGCAGGCTGAGCATGTAGGCAGCTTGTTACCAAGAAGTGCACTTCAAGCCAACCTGCTCTGCGCTCTCTGCTTGTCACCAGTAAGCGAATTTTTCGGTTTGAATTTATGAGGGGAAACCAAATGAAGTGCACTTGACGTCTCGCTCACTCTCTCTGTCTTTCTTTCTACTCACGCTGTGGCTCTGTCTCCCTTTCTTTGCCCCTTCACATGGCACTTGACTCACTCGACGCGTCGTTCGGGGGGCGCCACAGTGGCTTGATTTATCAAAAACACTGCAAAAAACAGTGGTTTAAGAAATGCTTAAGAGTATTTGCCATTTAAAATATTGATTTATCGAATACCGAGATTAAAGGGCAATATTGTACCATTCAACATATATCTACAAAGGAATTCTGAATTTCTGTTTATATATTTATTATTTTGTAGTTCTCCTATTGAGAAGTCCATATTTTCACTAAACTTAAAATTAAAATTACAGAAGGGAGCTGCAATTGAATTCAAAAGTTAAACTCCGTCTTGGAATTTGATTTTTCTCTGAGTTTTCGCAAATCGAGCCACTGTGTGGCGCCACAGCCCTGCTGCTGCTGGTGCTGCTTTCCACTTGCTGCAACACCACAACTGGGAGTGTCATTTGCAGTTTTTCGCCGTCTGCGTCTGTAAATGTTTTATTTGAGTATTATTACTTCAACTCTTTAGCAGCATGAAGAGCAAAAATGTAGTGTAGAGTGTTTTGGCGCTTGAAAAATGTGGGGAAAGGGGTTGCGAAACGATTGGATGTGTTCTTTGCTGTTGCTGCCTGATATCATTGATTTTTGATAGCTTGATTTTCATTTCCAAGTGACCTTTTGATAAATAAGCCAATTATTTGATAAATTCTCGAGTGTTTGCAGGTAGCATCAGAGATTTCTGGAGGGAGGGGCGTGAACTGAGGTCAACCGTCCAAAAGCTGTTAAGCAGTGTACAACTGTTTAAACACATTGTTTTGGCGCTCCACGTATCGTTGCCTAATGCTTGTTAGCTTGCCCGCTTTGGGCCACAATTGAGGTTGGCAGGAAATGCCCCCCATATGTCCAAACACTTGCCACAAAACCACGCCCCTCGTCCCAGCACAAACACCCACAGCCCCCCTTTGCAACTCTCTGCTGTTGGCGTTGAACCATGATGAGTGCTGTTGTGGTTTGTTGGCACTTCTATTTAAACTTTTATTGCTGCTCAGTTTGCCAAAAAGGTCAGTCAGCTGCGGGCAGGCAAAGGGTTGGGGTAGGGTGGTGGTGATGGAGGTGGAGGTGGAGGTGGAGGTGGAGGTGGAGGTGGCACTTTGGTGTTGAGGTAGGGTGGAGGGGGATAGTTGCCTTTTACAAGTCTTTAGGCATGCATATAAATGGTTTATGCTGTTTGTAATATTCCAACTTTATGGCTTTTAGTTGAAATACCCTGCAAGATGGCTGTGAGCGGGTAGCAGGCGCTACAAATAAATGTCTTTTCGAAATTATTTGCCTTCATTTGCTCACTTCCGCTTTCATACACAACAGTTTGCTTAATTGTTATTTACTTTTTGCGCTGCAATCACATGCATAATATTTTAAATGTTTATTATGTTTGCACATGATATTTATCAAATATGCATCTATATATATCTGTATATATTTTGTCATCTTGTTTGCCAAGTCAATTAAAATCTGAACAACCATGTAAACAACGTCGCATTGCGAACGACAACAGCAGCAAATTAAAATGACAACATTCGTAAGCCTGGACTTGATGTTCGTTTTTTCTTGTTTCGCATATGTCACGAGAATCTATGGAATCATAAAAATTGTTTTAATTAAACATTTATTTGCGTGCATTGAATTTTAATCAGATTCCATTTGGAGAACGAATATTTGTTTAACACACCGCAGCGACAAAGAGCAAGGGCAACAAAGAGAGAGTGAAGGAAATGGTGGGATTAATGCATTTGTTATTGCCAATTGGTTTGGTCCAAGTTTGTTGTACGCCGTAACCGAAATCAATTAAATGCCGAGTATTTTGTGTGAAATTTTCGTTCAGTTTAACGACTCACGCAACGTAGCGTCGATTCGCAATTGAAGTTGCCCATTAGCCGATTGCACTAGGTGGCGTTTTACGGCCAAGTTAATGCAACATTTTAATGACGCGACATAAAATGATATTTGGAAAATTATAATTACGAATTAAATGCGCGTAAAAGTAGGTATAAATTTCAACAAATGTACACATATAGTATATATAAAACTTATAAAATTTATAGCCGCCTCGCAATAATGCATTAAATTTAACACCATACTTTGCAATGCATTCCGAATTTAATTGATTTTAATAGGCCGCTCTCGACATTGGTCAGCGGGCATTGATAGTATGGGCATCAGAGCATCGATTTCTGTTCTGTTCTGTTTCTGTGCCGGATTGTCGTATTTCACCAGTTTGTGTTTCAGTTTTGCAGGGCGTCATTAATCGGCTTACAGCTGACATAAATACATTTTCCAATTGGAATTTATGCCAGCTCGCTGCTGGGCTGCAGCTCGTGTTAATTGGAATGCAAACTGCGCTGCGGCACCTGCTAAATAAATAATTCATTGCATTCATAAATTTTGATCAAACATGCACAAAATGTAAATACAGCAGCGTATCCCCACATCTCACAAATAGCTATCAAAAAGTAACAATTAAATTCCTGTTCAATTGAAATAAAATGATATTTGATTGAATTGAGCGAAGAATTCCTAAAAATACATTACATTTTGTTTGCTATTTGCCTTGATTAACTATCGCATTCATTCGTTCATTCATTTGTGCTACGTGTCGCATGTGTTGTCACACTCATTAATGAGTTAATTGAATTAATATCTGTAGCACCACTGTGCATGTTTCCCTCATGAGCATTCATTTAGCTAATTGGCTAAGCAACATTTTGCCCATGACTCTGCAACCTCAGCATTAGAGCTGTGACTGAAAATTTCTATGTATATTCCGATGTATAAATCTATTTAGCTTTAATGATAATGGTCAACAGATTATGCTGTGTCCAGACTAGCTAGCGCTTTGTATAAATAGAATAAATATTAAAACATTGTATCTGTATGTTTATTTTATTCTTTAAATTTCAAACTTTTATTTTGTATACAGTTTATAAACGCATCTTTATGCTCGATTTTAAACTGGTGTGAACAGAGCATAATATTTAAAATGAATTTTAATTCGAAAGAGTTAACTTTTGTGCACTTAAACGCCGATTATATTAATTTGAAAAATGCTTAACCGGCACTAAACTTAAATGCGTTAAAATGTTGCCACATTATAACTTACAACGTGCATTAATTATTAACCAGTGTCGGAGAAGCGAGCATTTAGCCTAATGACTCATTAAATAACAAGTTCCATGTGTGGGTGTGTGTGTGTGACATTAGTTAAAAACCATAAAGCGAAGGAAGGTCTAATGACTTGAGGACTGTGCTAAAGGTTGCAAATGCTGTGGCAAAAGTAGATTATGTTTAGATATAGATAGAAGAACATAAACCCGATTAACATACGATCCATTATATTCTATTGCCAGCAAGCCAAAGACAGAGGCAGAGTCAGAGATTGAGAGGTAAATGTAATCTGTAAGCTGCTCAGCTCACATGCATTTGCTATTTACACTGACCTGCATGCTGGCAAGTTTCCACTTGTTTATCAAGTTGTAATTTGATGAAGCTGCCGCCTGCTTGAAAGCGGATTGGGAGCCGGGGAACTATGTCAACACGTCTCCTAGTTGTTCGCTCTCGCCATGCAAATGCTCATCTGTATGCAGTTGAAGGCAGTCTGATTTTAAACTTAACTGTGAAACGTGTGTGACCTAAGAGCCTCTCTCTGTCTCTGTGTCTATGAGTGTGAGTGTCTGAGTCTAAGTCGAAATCCTTGTCGAATTTGCTCGTGGTGCTCGTTGCTCACGAAGGCGAAATTTAGTTCAAATATTATTTGATATCCTGCGGTGGCCTGGCGACATTCATTGTTTGCACTGCTTTCGGATTCAACTTCTGATTTCTGAGTGTCGCAAAAAGGAAAATGCCTTCAACAGCAGTGTAAGGCAGAGAGAGAGGCAGAGGCGTCTGTCAACAGCTGCAGCCTGTCTGTCACTTACATTGTCACTTGGGTATTGTTGTAGTCTCCGTTCCACACCGCCGCCTGCCTCCCAGCACACGACATCTCAATACATGCTGGAGTCTGTGTGTGTGTGTGGAGGATGTGCGCGGTGTGTGTGCGAGTGTGTAATCCACAAGTGTGCGCTTGTTTTGAATGTTAATATTTGCACTTACAATTCAAGCAGGCCAAGTGACAATTTATTCGCTTTGTTGTTGCTCTCAATTTCATCGAATTGTGCGCTTTTGTTGCATGGAGTGCAAACTAAAAAGTATTTGCGCTTTTTGTCCGCTTGGGTGAGCTCTTTGGAAACTGTCAAAAATGTTTCAAAATTTAAACCTCAAGAATGATTCAATTTTGTGGAAGATTTTAGAGGTGTATTCGTATCATTAAATTACAATCAGTATTAAAGTTTTTGCTGTTCAGCAAAGTCAGTAATTGGCAATTAAACGTACTTTTGACTCCTTTAAAGTGGTCTCGTTGTTATCAGCAATTAAATGGCCAACAACGGCAACAGCAAGTCTTACAACGCTCTAACTGACAAGTGCAGCAATTGTGTGTGGTTTCAGCCAGACTGAAGTTTCGGCCAAAGAGTTACGAAAATTGCACAAGCAATTCGTCGAAGGGATTAATACGCCCAACACTCACAGCACTCACTCGCTTTAGAAAACTGGAAGCAGGACCTTCGGAGTGATTCATTCATTCACTCATTCACTCTCCCAGTGATTCAGTTACCCACTTAGCTGGCCCATTCAAGCTGTCATTCATTCATGCCTTAATTGCGTACAAAAGTTGCCGCTTAAGTGTTGCTCGCTCAAGTTGACATTTGTTCGTTAATTAAACCTTTTTGTTGTTGCCAACTGTGCACAGCAAGCAAATTGATTTATCTTCTCAACACCTCAATCCCGCCTCGTGCTAGAGATGAGCACTCACGCTCACGCGCTTTACGAATACACAGATCACATTAAATAACTAAAGTAAATATTGTATTTATTTCCCAATTTTATTATATTTATTAGCATACAAAGGATATCCGAAAATATGCCAATGATTTGATTTGGGTAATGTGAACTCACTTTATGAGTAGCAATCCACTATTTTTTACAATCGCACACAATTAATATTTGCCAGAAATACGTATCATATGGTTATATCAATTCTGTAGTTTGGGCACTCATCACTTCGGTGAGCTCATCACTAACTTCAACAAGCTGAAACCTTGGCTTTGAGACAGACTTACAAGTTAACCTGAACCACCTACGACGAGACGGGGACAGCGACAACGGCGACAACAGATTCGAGAGCGACACGAGTTCACCCCTTTCTTTGCCTTTTGCTGCTTTTAATGGCAAAACTTTTTCACTTAACATTTACTCATAAATTGATTTTTACTTTTTAACGACCTGGCTGTGGCTCTGGCTTCGTCTCCTTCGCCGTCGCCGTCGCCGTCTCCCTCTCCGTCTCTCGTCCTGACGCTGCTAATGGTCTGGCCTTGGGCTTTGGCCCTGTTATCCTGTTGGCCCGCTTCATGCATGTCTGCCAACACTTGCCACTCAACTTGTTGGCCATAATGTGCGTGGATGTGTGTGTGTGTGTGTGTGTGTGTGTTTGTGTGCTTGTGTGTCTCTCTCTCAATCTTTGACTGTTGCTCTTAGTCTGTCTGCACGTTGTAAGCAAATTAGTTGGCTCTTCATATTATCGGCTCACAGTTGGAATTTTCAATTAGTAGGTGAAAAGTGGTCAAGTTTTTGGCCGGTGTCAAACGTGTTTCGTAAACAAATTATGTGTTAATTCCAGCGAAAAAGTTGTAAGGTCGCCTCGTGTGTCCTTTGATGTTGTTTAATTATGACTTCCGGCAAGTAATCAATGTGCAAATTTGTGCCCGCTGCCTGCTACGTCGCATCACGGCGCCTTCGCCTTTGCATGCTAATGCGGAGCACAGAAAGTCGTGGAGACGGGGGGCGAGAGAGAGAGGGGCAGCTTTGTGGCACATCTTGGAGCGAGAGCGTGTTGCCAAAGTTTTTGGCATGGCAACCATAAATTTATGCAAGCTTCGCCCCTCCCCGCCTTTCACATACTCTGGCAACTTGTGCGCAATTACATGAGCATTTTGTGGCTGCACATATGAAATATGCATGCAATTTTGAATTTGCCATTCATTTAAATGTTTTCTTGATTACATTCTCACTGCCCCCCTTGCAAGCCCCCATGTGCTGCCTGTCGCAACAGAAGCTGCAGCAGCAACCAACGGCACACAAATAATTCCATGCAACGCTATCATTGTCTTGCGTCTTCAGTGCGTGTGCGGTTAAGTTTGCCAGCCAGCTTTTAAATGAGCCACAATGCCTTGGGGCATGCAACATGGGATACCCAAACAGACAATGCCATTTTCAGGCAGCAGCATAATGCACAACAAACAGATGCTCTCTCTAACATTAAATCCAACTATTGAAACACTTTCTAAAAATATTCATATTCTGTATAAATTTAATAACATTTTATGTTGAGATTTTTACTTGAGGATAAATCAAATCAAAATGATTTCATCATTTCAAAGTCTTAACTTTTACCAAGCATAACAATAATCAAATTAGAAAGGTTGTCACTTGATAAGTTTTTATAAAAAAAAATGTAATTAAATAAATTTTACATACATTAGCGAAATACTTCCATTAGTAAATTACGTTTTTCGAATTAACTCTTAATTAGGTAGTTATATTACGTGTGCTCTCAATAGCTTACAGTTTATATGCCATTTGCTTTAACACCCTTAGGGTATCGCCGCAAATCTCTAGTTACAAAGGCTCAAAGCTAAACACTAATTACATTTGTTGTTGCAAATTTGCGCACTCAGTGGCATGTTGCACGCGCCTACAATTTGTCAGTCAATCAATTTATTGTTCTTACTTACTTTCGAAGACTTCTGACCAACTTCTTCCTTGGCCTCGAGCGCGAAAAATACAAGAAAACGGAAGAAAAAAAAACAGTCTGGTCACAACTTTGCCGTCAAGTTACAAAAACTGCTTGAAAATTGAAAGTTTTGATTTATAATCTGCTAAAGTTTTCTACCCGTCTCACTTCACCTAACTGGCCAGCTAGTTCTATCTCGCTTTTAAACTGTCTATCGGCATTGAAGTTCATAAATATATGTATGTATATGTTTCCGGATTTTTCGCCTGCCAAGTTTGCGACCGCGGCTGCAATCAGATTAAAAGCATTTTGGCCTGGTCATAAGTAAGGCATTGTGCCCCTTGGGCGAATCGTGTCAGCGACCACGCCCCTCTCGGTGCCCGTCCCTCGCTAAAACCATTATTATCGCATGGGGCAATCAATAAATTTTTAATAATCGCTGACTGTGAAACTATCTGGCAAGTTCTTGGCTTCATATTTATGACTCGAAACTTTGGCCCTTGGCGCCTTTTGATGTGCCACACATAAATAAAGTGTGGGGAGCAACTTAAAGTTGCAACTGCACTGAAGCCAGTGCCACTGGCAGCGAATTGTGTCATAAACTGTTTGTGATCTCCTGTCATATCGTTCAGCTCCCACTCTATACACAGCTTTGACACTTTTCCCCGGAGTTTGTGGCACAAAATCGATACTCCAGACATGATGTGAAGGCTCATTATTCTCATGAACTATAAATCACGCTGATTTTGTTAAATTGTGCAACGTGGCTGCAACTTACATTTGCCACACATCAAAGCACATCACATGTTTGAAATTAAAGTGACTTAGGTCCGAACTAAAACGTGATAAATAATACCAAACACTTCAAAAACATCCTTTGGGCAATCGAAATTTGATATCGCAATTGCCATTTAACCGCCAATAAATCTCCAATTAAGATTTATTTCCAAGGCAAATATGATAAAACTTTTGACACATTTCATACAGAAAGACAAATGACTATTAAATGTTAATAAATTATATTACAAAATTATAAAATTGCATTGAAATCAATGCAAACACTGACCGACTTTTATTTAAGTCAATTTTTGTAGTGTCAGTAGTGCCACAGAAAAACAAAAATTAGAAATGCACCTATATGACATTTACTGTTGTTTCGCTTATCGCACTAAAGTTTTCACAAAAAGTTTTTGAAAATGCTAAAATATATATATAAAAATCATTTGTTGTGTTCACTTCTGATAACAATTCATGTCAGAGGCACTATCGGCCACAAATTTACCAAAATACTAAATGTTTTGCTTACAAATTGTGTGCGAAATCCGAGGGAGATAGAAACATTGAGAGTAGAGATAGAGGAAGACAAACTTAAATAAACAAACTAATAGTAACTATAGTCATCTATAGTCATAAACTCTGTTGTTAAATGTCTTTATTGTGCGCTCAAAATTATGCGTAACAAAAATAGTTTGTTTGGGGTTTTTAGGTCTGAGAACCTTTGCAGCTTGCACTTGGCCACATTTTTTGAGCGTTTTCATGTGTCTGCCGAGAAAATGAAGGGAAGAGAGAGGAGTGCGAGAGTGGCTATCAAAATATGTTCAGAAGAGCACATTGAAGTTCTCCCAGTTGATGTGGCCATAAATCTCACTGTTTACCTTCTCAGGCAGCCAAACAATGAAATTAAAAACATGTTTTCTCCTCTTTCGTGTCAGACACAGCAGGATTTAGATTCAATTAAACTGTCAGCGGGACAAGAATCTCCCTCTCCACCCCCACTCTGTCTCTCTTGAGGCCCACTCGACACCATCCACAATATTTGTCATGCCGTGCGGCGAGCATTAAATTCGAATTAGCACAAAAGAACAGCATAGGGATCGACTCCCTTTTCTCTGTCGAAAGATTCGATTTTAAATGCGCCCAAGATTTATCGCTATCGACGCTATCATTTTTCATGCTCCTTGACTCACGAGGTGACTTTGGAAAAGCAGAAGGAAGAGGAGGAGGCAGGTGGGCGAGCTGTCAACAGTTTGAGAACCGAAAACCGCAAAGGACACGCGAAGTTCGAACTGAGCGGCCATTGAGGCCATTCAAGGACAACAACGTGGAAACTGAAAATGAAATACGCGAGGCCAACCACAACGACAGTCCGTCTATCCCTCTGTCTGTCAGCTGGGGACGACTGACAACTTGAGAGGACAAATATTGGAACTGGGTAGTGGTGTAGTAGGAGATGGACACCTGTGGCTTTTGCAGGGCAATAAATCAATTTGCCTGACGTCCTGACATTACCTCTAATCACAGGGGACTCGACTTGACTTGCGTCCTTCCCTTTGCAACATGGAATTCATTGCTGAGGGTAAACCTGTTTATTCAAATAACTACAAGTGACTGAGTACGTGATAATCAAAAAAGAGAAAGGGTAAATTCTTTAAAGTTCGCTACTTGAATCCCTTTAGATTCTAGATCACACATATTGTCTCCTCTTAAAGTGACCAGTTGAATCCCCTTCTATGCGCAGGCAATGAAATGGAATCCATTCGATTGTCAATTGAATTGAGTTACCCTCTGAGTTATCTGTGGGCGTGTCTGGTTGCATTGTTGTTCGGCTTTCACTTAAGTCACAGGCAAACCAAGCAAATTGTTCACTTCGGCCAAAGTTACAGGCCGCTTTGAAAACATAGAACAAGTTTTCCATCTGTAAATAACAATATGCTGTGTGGGAAGATTGTCTGGTTGTTGGTTTGACATTTCGTTTATAATTTAGAAGTTTCTCAAAGTATTCAGCTTACAATCATTTGCAATTTGAATATGGATGCAATTGTGGATGTGAGTTCAACATTCATTAGTAATCAATGTCAGAAACAGGCCTCGTCCGAGTGCAGACAGAATGCGAATTGAAGGGCGCACTTCGGAATTAGCCAGCGCCGATTTATGACCGCACTCGAGTCCTGTCGATGGCCATTCAGAGACTGCCGAATCCTGGCCATAATCCAGCAATTGTTTGCATTGCCACCGCCACCGTCGACGTCGACGCTGAATCGACTGGTCTTTTCAATGGAAATTATGCTCAATGCTTTCCAGCTGTCTGCTGCTTCTCTACTCGCTTTTCTCTCTTTGAATTGAACTGCATTTTGGGGGCTTGAGGTCAGAGTTGAGCTTTGAATCCCCCGCAGTAAATGCAAATTCACAGAACAGGAAAGGAAAGGAGTTAAGGGTTGTTGTCTGGTGGTTGCCTCTGCAATTGACATTTATCGCTGTCGCGTACTGAGGACTCTTTGGAACAACTTAACAACTCATTAACACGCACAGTGGAAAAGAGAACAACAGGAAAGAGGACAAGGAAGGAACAGATCCAACAATTGTTGTCGTTGTCATCGTTTTAAATGCTGTAATTCACTTGTAACTCACAATTATTCACTCATTTACCCATCTGGCGGATTACCCTTGTCAAATTAATTGAATCTGAGGTAAAGGCCGCGTCTCATTACCAATCATATCCAGCCTTTAACTGAATTCATGCGAATTGTCTGTGTTGATTGAAGAAAAAGTTTGTCTGCTTTAAAGCTGTTGCCCCAAGCACCTTTAAATGGCAGGACATTGGCTACTTACGGACACGTTCAGCGCATTGTTCCCTTCATCAGTCATCATATGCCCCACTTCAAGTCCCCATCTCTCTCTCTCTCTCTCTCTCTCTCTCTCTCTTTCACTGACTCCGTTCACATGTGCGTTTGGCGCTGGGCCTAAGACAACCCGAGCACTTCTGACATAATTCCAGTTGTGCTCTTCCTCATCCTTCCCACCACCTCGACAATTTTTGAATAACTAATGAAGGTGCCAGAAAAACAGAAAACAACGACTTAAACAATAACACAACAAGAGCACAGAGAGAGGGAGACAGAGAGAGTAAGAGCGAGAGAGACAGAAGCGGGTTAGACTCGAGTGCTTGGCCTGAATATGAAATTTGGATATTCATCCAATTGTCGACATTCATCTTGCCAACTGTCTGTTCAACTGGTTGGCATTAGGAATGCCTGTCCTTTGTCCAGGACTTATGCGTCATTGTCAAAATATTAACAGCTGGCACATTCCGAGTCTCTCAAAGAGACAGAGAAACCAACAGCCAACAGAGCAATAGAGAAAGAGAAAGGCAGAGAGATCATGTGAGAACTTAAGCCTCGGCTGATGATGAAAAATAGGAATTTAACTATTGTGAAATATATTTTGGCAAATAAATTTGTGAGTGGCAAGTGCCGGGAATGAATGTGGGTCAAGGCGGTCAAACTAAATCCCCTTTGATTCGCACTCCTTCCCGTCTCGATTCGTATCCTTCTCAGCGTCTGCTTCTTTAGCCCAACAGCTGTCCGAACTATTCAAATCCATGACAATGTATGAGCGAGACTGAGTTAAGCTCAGACTTTGGATTGTTTAAAGACTTCCATGCGACGCTTATAAATTTAAACCTAATTTATAATTCAACACGAAGGATTCGAATTATAGCAGACTTTTCATTCACAAACAATATATTCTCCCTCCCCCATCCCTGACAATCACACGACTTCAAATGCAGTTGCAACTTCAACGAGCATTTTTGGAGTATCGATTTCACAGAGTAACAAAAAGAGAGTGAGAGAGAGTGAGAGGGAGAGGGAAGCCTGACTTGGGGTGCGATTCTGTGTTCTGTTCATATGGGGAAATCTAAATAAATTTGCTTTTGAGTAAATGAAAAACAAACAGGGAAATCAAATATTAATGCGCTGTAACGCGATTCAGTCAACAATTCAATGGATATCCAAAGGATGCTTCAGTTCAATCATTGTGGACAAGTGGAGTTCTTTCTGTATTTGCCACGGATTCAGTTTCAATTTTTCAATTTCTATTTCGGATTCAGTTTCAGATTCGTTTGTCGACTCTCGTTAAGCAAACAGCGGCATTTAGGAAAATCAATGCGATTTGCCGCCCGTTTATTTGTCTATCAACTGAAACAACATACAAAAAATTGTCATTTAGTCAATCGCACATGAAGATACGACGAGTCTACTCGAATACAGCCTAGCTGCCAAAGTGAATGTGAGCGTGAGTGAGTGTATTCACTGTCGCACTCGCTGCATATTTTCATTTTCAGTTTTTTGGCCAGTTTAGTTATCCTCGCAATGTCACCATCCAAACGCTCGGAATAGCTGCGAGTCTACCTCCGAATGGAGACGTCTCCATCAGCATCAACAGCTGTCTCCCCTTGGCCGCGGCCCTCTCTCTCTGTCTCTCTTCTGCTCTTCATCCTTATCCTCGTTAGTCTGACGCGGCACAAAAACCTTTTTTGGTATTCAAATGTTATTTTTGGCGCAACATTTGTGGCATTTTTCTACTGCCCCAGCAAACACAAGCGAAACGTGTGAAAAGCGGAAGTGTTTTCCCTCTCCCCCCTCACCGCGTGCTCTTCTTGCTGTCGTTGTTGTTGCTGACACTGAAATGTTTGGGAAACGCTTTGAGCGACCGCAGCTACGAAACTCCTTCAAACTTTTCGCTAAATTGTTTGGTTTTTATTGTCGAATTGAAACCGGAAGAGGAAAAGGATTCGTGTCATCGAGGTCGTCGTCAAAGGGTTAAAAACAAACCGCAAAATATAGAGCTTGATGTGCCCTTTAGCTGGTGAATCACTTGAGGGTTATCCTTCTCAAAGGATGCCTCTGTTGGAGACTCAAAGTTTGATTATTTAGTAGGACAAGTCAAATGAGAATAGCTTCGCTTCTGCTCTGTCTACCTGTACTCTAACCATGCAGAGGTGATTGCATCTCTATTGAATGCATCAACACAACACACACTCTAGGAGTGTGTGTGTGTGTGTGTGTGCATTAGAGTGTGTGTGAAGCTGCTGCCATCAGCAACATTCGAGAGGCAAGCAAATATTCGGACTGGACGAGTTACGGGAACTGAACTGAGCTGAACTCAACTGTAGCCTGGAGAGACCCAAACAATAATTTCGATTAGTGAATCTGAGAGGCACAAGGTAGAAGGCAGAAATTTGTGCAGCAGCCGAAGCCGCAGGTGCAATTAAATGTTAATCGATTGTGTTTCTACCTGAAAATGGGCAACGACACGCCCACAAACTGTTCTAGCATAATCAACTGCATATGAGGATGAAGTTGACCTTCCCATGTAGCCTACTTTTGAGGGCTGTTTGTTGGCTTGGGCTTGACTCTGTTGTCTTAGGAAGCAGAGAGGGGAGAAGAGAGAGAGAGGAGAGGAGATTCTGTTTGTGTGTCAAATGCGTAATTAATTGTAAATAATTGCGCAACTGTCACTTGCAATTTATTAATTCGACAAAGTCAAAGTGAATGACCCCCAGAGAGGAATTTGCAATGAAAGAAGTTGAATCGATGTCTGAAAGGAATTCATAAATCAAGCATATGCAGTGTTTTCCTTTACTCTGCCACTTGTAATTGCCAGTTAGGATCAGGCTCAACTTGTTTGCCGATATTTGCATGTCAAACGCGTGGTAATTTTATATTACTGCGACACTTCCTTCCCCCTCTTCACTCGCCCACGGGTCGAACGCATTATTTATGACTTGTACGTTTTCCGTGTTATTTTATAAACATTTTTCAAAATATGCTACAACTCAGACTTGGACTCAGAGTTAGAGAGGGGGAAGAGGAGCGAAGGAGGCTGCAACTGCTTGCCGACATCATAAAAAAGGAATTCTACGCGCCGGCGCCTTTATGTTTTATTTATGAGCTCAAGCTACAGACCCACACACAAAAAGTTAACATGGGGCCACAATGCGTGTCGCGTTTTAATGTGAGGAGGCTCCATCGAGGAGGCCAAGGAGGAGGAGGAGATGAACGAGCAGGAAGAGTCCCGTCTAGAGAACAGGTTGCTCCATAAGATGTTAACTTTTATAGAGGTAATTACTACAGGAGGCAGGCAGAGGGAGGACATGCGAGAGAAGACAGCAAGAATGTGTTGGAAACGTAACATATCTGAAATCGATTTTCTCGCTATGCAGATTAAGCATTATCTGCACTCATAAATATACAGCCAAAGAAAAGGCAAAGGGTCAAAGGTTACGAGTTGACTTCCAGCCGAGTTGAGTTGAGTGCAGTTACCCAGTGGCCCCCGAGTCGTTTTACTCGTGCTCTCCAGAGGAGGATGACGAGCAGATGAGATGGGATGTGAAGAGAAGAAGCCACAAATCGCCGTTTAAATATTAATACATCAATCCACTTAATATGCGAGTTTACAGCAGCGAATGATGCAATAAATATAAAAAAGGGAAAACAGCAGCAGACAGCAACAGACAACAAACAGATAAACAGAGGAACATCTAAAGATGATGAGCATATGTTGGAGTTATAAATCCAGCCAAGTTCTTCAGTTCAGTTCAGTTCAGTTTATGATGTTGTTTTCACATATAATAAACGAGTACACAAGAAATGTCCATTAAAGTCAAGACTTTGCCGTAGTCATATTTTTGCCTTTTTCAATCTACAATCTGCAATCTGGCCACAAAGCAAACAAGATTCTCATGTTGTAAGACAAAACAAATTTTGTTATAAGCGCGCACTTCCTGGCAGACTTCTTGCTTCTTGCTTATTGCTTCTTTCTCCTTGCTTCTTGCACCTTGCATTGAAAGTGGCACAAAGGAAGTGAGCTGTTTGTTTATTTCTTCAACTTGCAATACAAACAAAAACTTGTTATTCCAAAAAAGCCGCCAGAGCCAAAATAATAACAGAGACAGACAGAAAATATTGGAGTACAATTTGCATTACATTTCCCAGGATAACTTTGAGCAGCAGAGTGGTGAGAGAGATGGAGAGAAAGGAGTCGGAAAGGCCGACTGGCTGCGTGGGTAGGAAATTTAGCTGTCCAGCGAATTTGTGGCCCTGTAAGTTGCCAGTCAAAGATTGCGCATAACTGTAGTGTGCGCTTGTGCGTTATGATTTCGCAAGCAGAAAAAGAAATATACAGAAATATGCTTCAGACATTACCCTAACTTCTCGCACTCAGCCCCGACATTTCTTTTGCCACCCCCCGCTCAATTTGCTCACATAACAAAACTGCAACTGACATAATTACGTATGCAGAATATTTAAGTGCTATACGTATCTGCAACTTGCCACGACGAAGCGTCTGCTTAGTGGCAAGAACGGAGAAAGTGAGCGAAGTGGGGAAGTTCAACAAACTGAAGCTGCAAGTTGGTTTATGGTTTTTGCTATAGCATCAAATTGGCAGTGCGTAAAAAGTGCATTAAAAATTTGTTTCTCACAAAATAATACAATTTCGCATGCTCTTAAAATGTTTTTTTTTTTAATTTATGGGGGCAAAAATATCTGCAGCTTTAAATACTTTATTTATGATAATTACATTTTATATTAAACTTTAATGTTTCCATATAGCCTTTGAAAAATGGCAGCATGTCAAATATTCAATTTGAACAGAAAAACACGTGTATATAATATTTTTAAAGTTGAACATTTTCCGAAACATTTTGTCGTAAGTTTGATATTTCGTAAATACGAACCCAAATCGTGTTGCTAATGGCACTGACATTATTTTTTTAAAACCGGCTCATTGAGTTTATTGAAAAGTAAATTTAGTTTAGAATTTTTTGTTGTTTTATTAACTTATTCAAAAATATTTCGTGAATACCTAAATTAAATGTATATAGTTTGAGATCTATAGTGTTGTTTAAAATCAGATACTTTTTTTGTAGACTCAAAAATAAAATTAAATGGCAAGCATTATTTAATATGAAATAATATTAAATCACGCAGAACTATTCGCGTAGTAATTTTAATTTATTACGATATTTCATTCAAACCACTCTACAAATTGGGTCGAAGTAGTAAAGAAATTGCTGAACTCGTGATTAATTGAATTTAAAAATAGTGTCTTAACTCCCGTTGTGCCCCAACTGTTGCGTCTAACTCTGGGCGCTCGCGTTCTCGCTTCGCCCACCGACCGTATTCACAAATCCAATTCAAGTTCAAGGGGGTGACTTGTCGTAGGCCTAATGCCGCACTCAGAGACCCAGCCCCAACGACGGTTGACGACCAACAACCAACAACAACGCAGTCGACGCCGCTCTTTGTATTAATTTGTGCACACATTCTTGGCCAATGAGATTTATGCGCTGCGTACAACATTTTTTCCTGTTTTCTTTCGCTGTTGTTGTTGTTGTTGTAGTTGTTGTAGTTGATGTTGGGGCACCCACAGAGCGAGCGATGTTCGAAAAAGGCGCGAAGCCAAAGCAAAAATAATGTTTTGTTTTGTTTTTGTTTTGATGATTTCTTTTTGGCTTTGTTGGCTTTTGCATTTGCCTTTGCCAACACGCACGTGTTTCGTTCGAAAGCTGCGACGCAGGCGCAACAACTACTCTCGCAACTCAACGAAACATACACGAACTGCTGCCGAAGCCGAAGCATCGCTCGGCTAGCAAACTCACGACTCGGTTGAGACCACGCGAAGGCTGCCAATGGTGCGAAGCGCTTTGGTCTTCAGTTCGACTCGAAACTGCGCCGGAAGTGGACGCCAAACGTCGCGTGGTGCACAACGACCAAGAAGAAATAAATAAAGTTTCGTTCTGTGTGTGTGCTTGCTGTATGTGTGTTTGAGAGAGTGTTGTGTGTGCTGCAAGTAATAATGCAATGAGTTAATATTTAATTCAATTTATTAAAAAAAAAAAAGAAAACATCAAAGTGAAACGGTGCAAGTGCCGGAAGCGGAAAGTAGCTAGAGGAAGTGGCTACCAGAAACGTGGCCTGAACGTAAATACCGTTTTGTTAATGCTACCCGATATCCTCATTGCAATTTGCATGCTAGCAAATTCGCAACAAAAAATACACAACGAAGTAAGCAAGAATAAAAATGCTGCCACTGCTGCTGTTTCACTCGCTCCACGGACACATAAATTTCACGGCAATCAGCCGAACACGCTGCAAGTCATCCCAAGTTCATTTGTTGCGCTGCGGCTGCTCCTTATGCTCCTTGCTCGGCAAGTAGACTGCACTTTGTTTCATCCAGCTTTTGCCCTGGTTGAAATATTGCTTCCATTATTTATGTTAAGTTTATGCAACATTCTGCACGTTGCTGCTGCTGCGGCTGCTGCTGCTTCTGCTGCTGTTGCCCTTCGTGTTGCTGCACTTGTTTTTAATATCCTTCAGCTTGTAAAGGAATTACAGCTGCCGCTACTGTTGCTGCCTCTTCTGCTGAGGTAACTGAAGTCGCAACACTGATCCAAATTACGCGGCAATGGTTTTTCTATCATTCGCCTCGTTATTCGCCTCTTCTGCTGGTTCGTTGCACTCGATGTCAAATTGCTACGAATCACTGCGAGTTATTGATAGCTAAAGCTCTGCATAAATAAGACCATGAACAGTTTGTTGGAATTGCTTGCGATGCGACAGTCTTATTGGAATGCGCTTAAAGAGCACACATACAGCTGACTTTAAAGTTCATGTTGTGTTTTTAAGCGATTTAATTATTCATTTAATTCTCAAACACTACCACAAGCTCCCACGCTCTATCTCTCTACTTTCTGTCTTTGGTGTGTTCAAATGGACCACAAGTCTGTGTGTTTTGTCTTGCTAAGCTCATTACGGAACTGCCTAACCAAGGTTTGTTCTATGCTGTTAGTATGAACGTAGTACTTGTGGCAACAGCCAAAGGGCGCTGCTGTATTTTGTATTGTTTCTGCATGTCCTCCATTTGAACAAAAGATAATAACAGCCAAAATGAACTAATTAGCGCTTCAAGGCGAACACAACAAGAAGAAAAAATACTTGTAATTTGTATAAAATGTGAAAAATACATAAAAAGTGTTTTTGTTTGTTTGCATTTGGTTTTTTTTTTTGTATTTTTTTGGGACTCGGCAATTATAATGCTGAATGGGTTCGGTTGTGGCTCGAGAATTCGAATGGTTACGGTGGGAACGGGACAAGACTTCGAAAGATGCTAGTGATGCATATAAATGAACCTTTTAATATTCATTAAGATTGTCAAATATTCTCCATGTCCGTCGTGTTTTGTTGTTTGCTCGACAATTTCGCAGAGCTCGTCGTTTTGGCAACTTAATGCGTTTTCGTGTTGTGGCTGCAGCTGGCTTTGCTATTCGTCCTGCTTCTTGCTGTTGCTCGGGAAACTGCCAACTGCCAACTGCCTTTGCACCATTAACCATTCTCTCTGACATCCTGTCAAGCAATTCCATTTGCGCTGGCGTCTGTCAGTTGGCGCATTGCTCAGCTGGTTGTCTGTCTGTCCGTCTGCCACTCAAGATGCAGTTGTTGGATGACAGCGCCTGGATGCCATTTCTTCGCCACCTCCGAGCATAATTTACATTGTCGTGAAGGGAATTGAAAATTCCTTTGCCAGCTTCCGCTCTCTCACTTTGTGTGTGTGTAAGTGGGAGTCTAAGGATGTGTGTGGGTGTGGATAGAAAAGTTGGCCTTGCCTCTTGGCTGCTGCCTGTTTTTGCCCCGTTCGCCTGTTGAGTTGTGATTTTTAGCCTTGTTCATTTGTTTTCAGACTGATTGCATCATAATTACCCCCGCCCTCTGGGGCCTAAGTGCTTTTTAACGAGCTGCTGCTGTTGTCGTTCTTCACCCGCTGTCCATTTGGAAATTTGCCTGGCCACACACACACAAAAACACACACCAAACACATGACCGAAAACAAATGCTGTAATTTCCAGTCATGTGCGTTTCTCTGATTTTGTCGCTATAATCTGCTACATGAACCCATAATTTGTAATTTCAACCTAATTACTTTGACTGCCAGTCCATGGACTGCAGAGGGCTGTCCCAAAGCTACGGGGGGCAGGAGCAGGGCGGCGTGACGAAGGCAAAAACATTGTCGTCAGCCATAAAATGTCAGCAGCAAGCAACAAAACGCCCATTTCGACAGCAGCAGCCTTCACTTACAACTTGCACACGCACACACACATTAACAGTGTGCCACGCCCCCGTAGTCAGTCAGAGTGGGCGCAGTGAGAGGCAGTAGTCACATGTTGTACTACTCGTATTTGCGGCAGCCACATTCCTGGCATTTGCGGCGCGACATATGTAAATTTCTGACAGCTGTTTGGGGGTCATTGAAATTGATTTTTAGTTCGGATCAGTTTGATTTTTAATTGAGATATGCAAAGACAGCCCGAAATAGTGTTAGATTAACAACTGACCCAATAAATCTAATGGACAAAAGGATTGACAGTCGTCTCAATTAATATATCTCGCATTCCCGGGCGTGATGTGAGAACGAGTCTGAACGCATCGGGATATAAATAGTTTCCGCTGAATTTTAAATGATGTCGATATTCTTAGGCAAGAAAGATCATTAAGAGTTTGATAAGAAATCAAAGTTTGCATAATATACAGAGATATAAAGGTGCTAATTACTAGTTTCAAATTGTTTGATATTAATGATGGGCAATGTTGTATTAAATTGTTGTATTAATTCACAAGCAATGCCAAGTTTATATTGAGCTATACAAATAGTCCATAAATATAGCATACTTTTCTGGGCATGATGAGTTTATATTAATACTATTCAAATACTGAATTCCAAATGGGATAGTAAATAATTAAATAACTGTTTTGGTCAGAAAACACCGATAGCTAATTATAAATAATAACATCAATTAGTATAGCATACTTTTCAGGGCAGGATGGGTTCACAAATGTGCTATACATAAATAGTATCTATAAATCAATAGATTCCAAACAAGATAGTAGATAAGTAAATAATTTGTTTGAAAATATTAATTATCGCTGCTATCAAATTAGTTTATATAAAACATACTTGATTGGCAATATCAATAAATTTTACAGATAGTTTGGGATTGATATAAATTTATGAGAAGATAAGTAAAATGAATACCTTGCGAATTAATTGTAAAGCAATCAAAGGGCTTTTTACACGTTGCCATATGCACATTGATATGCATGGAATTTTTGGTGTTAATCGAATAAATTTAAATTAAAAATGCCATCGCCTAGTTTTCGGGCACGCTGCGATTTTCCACGAATTTCATTTATTCTGCTGGGTGCTGTGTGCACGGGCAATTAAACAATTTGCGAAACATTTTATTGCCTTGTACAAATGATTGAAGTTTTAAAAAATGCATACATATTTAAAATATCTTAACATCTCTTTTTTTTGTTGTTCAATTTAAATAGTTTAACACTTGGCTGGTGGGGAGTTTCGTGAATGTTGGAGACTATATACATTGTTCATTATATTTAACAGCTGCAGCTGCGATATATGATTTTTTATCGTGCATAAAAAATGAGTAATGAAAAAGTATTAAAAAATGCGCCGCAAATAAAAAAGTCAAATGAACTCGACGATTTTGACAGCGAGGCAGGCAGGACATGATGGGCGGCTTGTTTACATTTTATTTGACTGTCCAAATATAGGGCCGGTCGCAGTTTTAAATACAGCAAATAAAAATAAAAATAAGAACGTAAATAAACGATGATGCGTTGTATTATTAAATGCATGCGCATAAATATTTAAGCCAAGCGAAACGGAACGAAACGAAACGTTTCGAATCGAAACGCGCGCCAAACGCGACAAAAACGCGACAGTTAAATCAAAAATTAATGTCTTGATGCGGCAACTGCAGTAACGGTACTTTGCCGGCTACTACGAATTGGTTGCGATTCGATGAAGCGAAGTAAAGGGTCGGGGCAGGCAGTCAGAGTGGGCACAGGAAGCTGATATGTCATGTGCATTCATAAATCATTTCACAAAATTGAACCGGCCAAGTCGCAGGGCACCACAAAACCCAATCGCATCACTTGGCTAAAGTGTATTTAAATGCAATCACCTAAAGACAGCAGCAGTCAGTGTTGCCCACTGAGACGCAGGCAGTCTGTTGAACAATACCCTTTCAACGATTACGAGTGGTCTTGATTAAGGCATTTATTTGAATATTATTTCTTTTGCTTGTATGAATTAATAATTTGCCTGTATGCTATGTTTAGTTTATTTCTTAGCAGTTGAGTATTTTGCTTGTCAATTTATTTTAACATTGAAACATTAAACAAGCGGTAGCTTTTCATATTTTTATGTTTCTAATTTCATTTTATTTTTGGCTTGTCAATTCCCTAAACTAGCAGCAGCTTGTAGTCCACAACATTTTCTGTGAATTGGTTTTATAACTTTTATCATTTTCTAAGAATTCATTTGGTCTTGACATATGACTTAAATTGACACTTTAGATTGCCGTAAGTTTTTATTTTGAGTCAGCTTATTTATTAGGCTCAAAAGGACTTTCAAGACTTCTCAGCTTTCATATTTTCTTCGTGCAAGTGAACTTCAATTGTTTAACATGCAGCTTGTTTAACATTAAACAATTTATACAGTTAGCTGTTATCCACAACTATTGCGATTTAGCTCAGCTCATACATCATTTTGTAGTATAGAAGCAAGCAAGCTAGTTGACATAGTCGTCAGGCTCTGTTGGAGCGTTGAAGTAGACAATAGTGAAAGATGGAATCGAAATGAAACGAAATGTAACAATTCATGTGCAATGAAAATGTGGCCATGTTATGACAACGACAGCAACGAGAGCAACGACAACGACAACAGCAACTACAAAAACAGCAGCAAGAAAAACATGAACGATGCGTAGAGCGGTCATAAAATAGCAACATCAATGCAGCGCGTTCATTTGTATACACAACTGACCGGAATACAGTGCTATTAATAATAAATGTAGCAATGGTAACACATACACAGACACTCACACAGACTCAGAACAGCAGTCAAATGAACTTTGCAAACCGAAAATCCCAACAAACAACAACAAGAAACAACGTTGAGAGTCATTGCCCATAAACGGGGGTCTATAAGAGCTGCAATGCGTATATGACATTGTTCTTGTTGTTGTTGTTGTAGTCAGTCAGCAACACACACACACACGGACACACACACATACCCACACAAATGACATACATCATACAACATTGTAAAGCCCACACAACAACAAATGAACACGCGAGTACCATAATAATAATAAATGCCATAATCCCTTGAATTGGCGCGCCTCTGCGCGCTCTCTCCCTCCCAGCTGGATATACTATTTTTATTTTCAATTTTCATTGTTTCATCTGCAGCAACAACAACAACAACAACAACAGCAGCAACGGCAACAAGAACGACCACAACAATCACAACAACGGGCAACGACAACAATGCAAAGCGGCGCGTCAAGTGAATTAAGCGATTTTTAAAGCTTTACGCTAAATGAAATTTGAATTGCCATTTTCTGGGAATTGCAAAAGTGAAAAGTGTTCACTTGTGTGTGCAAATTAAATTACGCAAATCAAATAAATGAAAAATATTCCCTCACCACTTCCAAAAGCAAAGCAAACAAAATGTATGAGAAATCGAAGTAAATCTCCGATGTACACAAATGCAAATATCTATAAATGAAATGCAGAACGCTGTGAAAAACTAAACCAAACAACATATCAGTGCAAGTGTGCGTGTCTTTGCGAGTGTGTGAGTGTATGTGTGTACAACGTGTGTGTATTTAACTAATTCTGATTAAACACACAAATCTGTGAATAAAGCACAACAAAATGTTTATCATTACGGTAATTAAACTCTTGCTAATTGCGCTCAACATATTTCCAAGCCGTTTCACAAATCGGCGAATTATGTTTCTCATCTACATGACAAATCTGGTGACGCATGGTAAGAAACGAATTTTCAACTAATATAACTAACTAATTCTGAGCATTTTGTATAAAAATAATCAACTTCAAAATACGGGTTAAATGCGGTAATTTAAGTATTTTTCATAGCATACTTTTTTGGGCAATTAAATGCAGGCATTTTTAATTAATTTTGGATGAAATTGATAGCAAATACGAATATTTATATTTTTGGCCTTCACCGGTGATAATATTTATTTGAAATTAATTTACAATCTAAATTTGCTTAGCTAAATTAAGGTTTTAGTTATTTTGCTAAACTTCTGCCAACTAAAATTGGGGATTTGGGTAACTAGCTTAAAGCCATTCTTTTTATAGGAGAAAACTTGCCAATCTGTTTTCTAATCTGAGCAGTAGTATATTCACATATTCATTAAAAATAAATACTACTATGCATTGCACGCTTCTATTAGCTTCTGTCGCTTTTGGAGACCATTGTTTGTTTTGAAACAAAAAGTTTTGCTAAACTAGAAATCTCAGAATGAGCTTTGTTTACACCCCTTCCCGAATTTAGATTAGAGATTAAGATTGTATACATTTTGAAACCAATCTAGTAGAATTTTAAAGCAAAGCTTGCCGCATTTCGCAACCCCTTCAGCCAACTAGGCGTAGTTCCAGTCGACGCGAAACTGCTTTAAAATTTCAACAGGCTCACCCCTAATGGTTGACTCCTTTGAGTGAACAAAGGATTTGCAGACAGTTGGAGGTGTTTGGTGTCGAAACTGCTGGGAGCCGCGTCATAATTTAATTAGTAAAATGAGACCTCAAATTGCCGGGCGACGACAACGCCGACGTCGGCACCGATGCTGGCTTGCATTCAATTTCAATGCCAGCTACGGCGTATCCGCATCCGCATCCGTGTCCGTGTCGATGTTGATGCTTGTATCCGTGTGTATATGTGTGTGTGTTGCTGCTGGTCGCAGTGTTTTCGTGTAGCAGGTGCGCCAGGTTTGTGTGTGCGTGTGAGAGTTTGTGCGTGTTTGGTATGCGGGAAGCCGACTGCGTGTTGCAGATAACAAGCTGCAGCATTCTGGTGAAAGCTGCACTCACTTACTGCCGTTTGCTGGTGCCCTGTTTTAACGGCCTCTGCCTCCTTCTGATGGTGTTTTGCTTTTGTGCAACATTTCCGCTGCAAAAGCAGAGCGCACGAAATGAAAGCATAGAAAAACAGAAGTGCCATTCCCAACAGCGGTGACGGCGACGTCGACAACAACAGAAACAACGACAACACCAAGGACGTCCGCAATGCCTCAACAGGCTGCGGTTGCCGCTCAACTCCATCTCCAACTGTCGGCTAGATAAAAAATTGCTTTGTTAAATTATTTCATAATGACACTAACAGCAGCCGTTGATTATATTTGGCCTGCGGGTCATGGACATCCGGCAACATCAGCAGCACCAGCTGCAGTTGCAAGTGCACCTCATTTAAATATGCTTTGCCATAAATTATATCACTTTCTCCCGGCTGTCTTTCGCATGCTCTTCCTGCATAAATAGATTTATTTTATAATTAACAGCATTAAATCTTACTGCTCCCGTTCATTTATAATGAAGTGCTGTCCAAAAAGTTGCAATGCTGTTAAGTGCAATCGATTTCTCTGCAGTGAACTAAGATATTTGAATTTAAAGCAAGTTTAGAGTATTTCTAACTGCGACTAGAGGTTGAACCAAGTTGGCCTAGTCTGAGTTTTTCAGCTGCTCATTAACTAACCGACTTGTTTATGCCCCTCTTCATTTGCAGTTATGATGGATGAGCCACGCTTTGCACAGCCCATACCGAATGTCACCGTTGCCGTCGGCCGCGATGCGAATCTGCCCTGTGTGGTCGAGCATTTGGGTGGCTATAAGGTGAGTCAAACACACACACACACACACGCACACACACACACACACAGGACGTGTCATAAATCGTGCGTATAGTGAATGAACAGCGTCGTCAGTCAATGGAGTTTCAAGCTGGCGACACTGTCTAAAATCAATTTTGTGAATTGCTGCCACACTCACACAGAGACAGAGAGAGAGAGAAACACAGACGACGTCAGCTTGCGTGTTGAATTGACAGCCAGAGATAAAGCCAGATGTGATGTGTTGCGCCCCTGACAAGTTGTGGCCTATAGGCTAACTGGCAAGACTCTCGACACTCGACACTCGATAGTCAAACGGAGGAGTAAATCTCCAGCAGACCAAGGCAATAATTTTATGCTTTAAAGCCTTTAAACAAGCAGCCAAGTCTTAATGCCCCTAAGGCCATGGTCCACGACTGTTGGCTGTAATATCGGCCAGTGAACTCGGCAAAGTGACTAGAAAATCACTTATCATTTATCTCCTCTCCAGTGGCTGTGGCAGGGCGCGTTCATAACAAATCACAAATATTTACTCGCCATATCAACTTCATATATAAAACTGTGTAGACAGAGAGAGAGAGAGAGTAAAAGACGCTGCCTGTGTCCATGTCACAAGGACAAGAAAGCTGCTGGCGCGCTTATTGGACTTCCATCAGGCACAGCGCAGAGTCGAGTGGACGACGAGCTATTGTTGAAGCTGAAAACGAGAAACTCATTGCTGTCACTGGGCAGAAAGTAAATTTGAAAAGTTTGCTGCACAAAATCCTTGCCCACGTCCACTCGCAAGCAGTCCTTCTCCTTATGTCACACGCACTGTAAGCAAACGAAGCCAACGAAAAGTGTATTAAAAAAGCGGAAACAGCTGTCAACTTGGCTGCTTGGCTGCTTGGGGGCTTGACGGCTTCGTCTTCAGCTCGTGCTTCATTTATTACAAATGTCCGCAAGCTTAGTGTATACTCTGCTTTTAGGTGGCCTGGATACACATTGATCGCCAGATGATACTGACCATCCATCGGCACGTCATCTCTAGGATTCCGCGGTACAGCATTACCTACACGGACAACACGTGGCTGCTGCACGTGAATCAGGCGCATCAGGATGATCGCGGCTATTACATGTGCCAAGTGAACACCAATCCCATGATTAGCCAGGTCGGCTATCTGCAGGTCGTAGGTAAGCGTAAACTCCCCTCTCCCCCCTTCCCCCATCTCTTTGTGTGTTAATCCTGTGGCTGCTTTTGGTTTTTGCAGTGCCACCCAATATACTGGACATTGAGAGCACACCATCTTCGGTGGCGGTGCGTGAAAACCAAAACATCAACATGACATGTCGTGCCGATGGTTTCCCCACTCCCAAAATCATCTGGCGTCGTGAGGATGGCGAGGAAATTGCCGTCGAGAAGAAGAAAAAAGGTACGTAGAGTGAGAAGCGGAGTGCAGCGAGGTTGGTCTGAAAAGTTTGCAATTTTAAATCATAGATCGAAATGAAAATCTTTGCACAATATTTGATACACGTCAATAATTTCTGCTGTGATAATATTGTGGACCATAACCGTAAGCATTGAGCAAATCAATTAAGCAAAAGACTTTTTTATTATTTGTGTTTTTATTTTTATATATATTTTATCTCTGAATTAATTTAAAAATCCTGTAAAATGGTCACAAAGCTAATCCACGGTCTAATTGTTGATTAAAACGAAATTAAAAAGAAATAATTTCTAATTTCTAGATTTGTTTTTTCAATTGAGTATCATTATGGTCTGAAATATATAATTAGTGTCAAATAAAAGCATTGTATCGAATTTTAATAGAATAGAATACATATTACAGTTCCTGCTTTTAAGTCTAGTTGAGTTTTCGGGCTGCCCTCGCGCTTCCCCGTGGAACGTTTTCTGTTGTCTCATTGAAAATTCTCTATGCTCGGCACGTTTATTTCCATGGTGCGGACACTTCCTTCCGGGCAAAAACATCAACAGTGCTGGTGTATGACGGCGATGTGCTGCCGCTGACCAAAGTGAGTCGCAATGAGATGGGCGCCTATCTGTGCATTGCCACCAATGGAGTGCCGCCCTCGGTGTCCAAACGGATCATATTGGATGTGGAGTGTAAGTAGTAGTAGACTTAAAGAGCCACGACAGACGAGGACGGAGAACATCAACTTCGACTCCAGAGCTGCGAGCAAATGAAAACTATCTGCATGTATTTGAAGGATACGTTCGAGCGAGCTGGGCACATTATTATTGCCATGGCTGTAACACGCGCGTGCACTTAACGAGCACGACGACAACGACTAGCAGGCGTTATAGACTGGTGGGTTATAGGGTGGGGTGTAGCGGGCAATAGCTGTATCTATGCGGCAATTCATCCATATATAGATATGCATGTGTGTTTGTGTGTGTGGAGCAGAGCGTACCTGCTGCTCATCAATTTAACTGCAAGACGCGCGCGTCCCCCCGTGACAAACGCAGATCCTGGCGTGGTTCTTGCTAATGCAGCTGATATACTACTCTGCCTTTATACTATACGTCTATATAGTCTCTGTGTGTGTGTGTGTGTGTGTGTGTGTGTGTGGTGTGTGTGTGTGTGTGTGCGACTGTTGCACGCCGTTTGCCCAAGTAAACGCTTGTTAATCCTAACGAGTTTCTGCTCCTGCTGCTGCCACCCCCTAAATGCCTCCCTCCCGTCGCGTTGCTGCGCATGGACAATAATTCACGTCACGTACCTGCAATAAAGTCACTTGCCGGCATTGCACGTATGACTTTGACGGCATTCGCTCTATCCCGCTCACACGCATACGCATACGCGCTGCTCTCTCACTCTTTTCCTATTTTATTATGAACGGTTTTCATGCGTGGACCACAGCAGCAGCGGAGGGGACAGAGGGGTGGAAGAAGCAGGTGACTGTGCTGCCGTCAGAGGTAGGCATTGTTGCCTAGGCGTTTCAATTCGCCTCGCTGTTTCAATTTCATGTTCGGCAAACTGGGACAAACTATTGAAAAATGCGAGAATCTGCCGTGGAAGCTGCAGCAGCGTTGACAGTGTCTGTGGTGCATGAAGTGCCATTTAATTAATAGAAATTCAACGTGCCACACAGCACAACAAATATTTTGCGTTGACAAAGCCAATACTTCAAATTAATATTTTGAGGAATTTCAATAAAATGAATTTGAAATCCTAATGGCAAGCAGGCAGCCAATTGTTGAAAATGCTGATCTGCAAAGTATTCAAAGCTCAAAGCAGAATGTTAAATAATAAATACTAAGTTTTACTTTTTGAGCCTGTGATGAAGGCACAATAAATATTGTCATCAAAAACAATAAATTATAAATATTTGTATGATTTATTGCGGTTGCTCAACTATCAAATGTCCCCAATAAAACTAAGCATGGCAGATAATTCGTTATTCATTTATTGCATATATCAAAAATATGAACTAATCAACAGCTAAATACCCATTGATTTAAGCAACTGCTAAATTACTTGTGATCAATGAGGCAGAAATAGTAACCATTAAAAATATTTAATATGAAATAAATTTGTAGTCTTCATTGCACACAAAAAGCATAAATATCTCAGCTAATACCTTGTAATTTCAACTCGCCTGTTGCTTATACTCTAATCTGGGCATCGAATTATTGCTAAGTCAATTAGAAAGTATTTTAAAGCAATTATCCTCAATGTTTAATTCAGACGATTTCAAATCGTCTGATTACACAGCTCAACTCGTTGGTGAATTCTTGGCCAACTTTAAAATTGAACACAATACGCATTGGTAGAAAGAAAACTCTGTATGCTTGGGCTGTGATGTAATAATCCCCAAAACCCACAGCACGTACTTCCTCTGCTAAACTTTACAATTCTTGCTCGTTTTTGTGAGCTGCTGTTTTCGGTTTTGTTTTTTTTCTAAGGAACTCGGCTGAGTAACGTGTTGTGTCTAGAAGCTTCATGACAGCCATGTCTCGCATAAGTTTTTCAGCTTTGTCATTGCACTTTCATTTGAAGCTTGGCAGTCAGACAGACGGACATCGAACATACGTAATGCTGCAGCTTATGCGTACTTTGGGCGAACGCTTAAAATGCACACAAACACACTCACACACATATATATATATATAGAGAGAGAGACATAGACAGCGACTCTAACATGTATCTACTATTTTCCCGGAGGTATCATTTACTTTACTGACATTTCCACCCTCCTTTTTGCAGTCTCGCCCATGATTTGGGTGCCGAATCAACTTGTTGGCGCGCCAGCTGGCACAGATGTAACCATCGATTGCCACACGGAGGCGCATCCCAAGTGAGTGTTGTTATTTTTCGCTTTTAAATTTGATCTAGCATACTTTGAAGCGCAACTCCATTTTCGTTTGCATTGATTTGCGCATTGGTTTTGCTCCTTTTTTCTCTTTTCTGTGTGTGTGCGGTGAGCTTGCCATTAAACTGATGAAATGTTGTGACGCTTACGCTTTTGCAGGGCCATCATCTATTGGGTGTACAACTCGGTTATGGTATTGCCGAGCAAGAAGTATAAGACCGACTACACGGAGAACTCATATCGGTAAGTTGAGCGCCGAAAAGCACACTGACTGTTGTTAAATATTTATTATGCATTTGCACTTGCCAGCCAAAGCTGACAGCTGTGTGTTGTCAGCTCTGCAGGCCCAGAATGTTCCCAAAAGCCAAATCTCCCAGCGATTGGCTAACAAATTAAGTCACCTGACACTGGCAAAGTTGAAGAGTCAAGTGCAAGGCGAGAATCCGCTGTCGGGAACTTGCTTAAAGTCTGTCTATCTATCTATCTATCTGTTTGTGTAACTGCATCTGTGTCTGTGTCTATTCCGTGTAGCGCTCACATGAAACTGACGATAAGAAACCTGCAATATGGCGACTTTGGCAACTATCGATGCATCTCGAAGAATTCACTGGGGGAAACGGAAGGCTCCATACGTGTTTATGGTAAGTGCGTTTGTATTGGTAGCTTAAGTGCACTAGTTGCAGCAAACACTCCCCCACACACCCACACACACAGACACACTCACTCATGTGCTGCAGCAATGCAATATCTAGCGCCCTTTGTGCCACAATTTTGCCAAAAGCTTTTACCTATGTGCCGCTCCAGCGCGCCCACAAGCAGTCCAAGCGCATCGAGTGGAGTTGCAGCAATGCTGCCTCGTCTGGCTAGAAGAGAAGCCTCCTCCACCCATCCCCCTCCCTCCTCTCTCCTCTTCGATATATGCGCTGTGCTCTGGAGCGTAAAACTAAACGAGCGGCCACCAACGAAGCTGAACTGCGTCTGGCTCTCTGACTGCTTTGACTAGCGTATGTGTCTGGGTTTTGAAATTCGCAAACTGACAGGACACGTGGATACATTCACTATAAATGTAAACGTAAACCCCCAAAATATAAAACTGCTTTCTCCAACTGTTGTTTGACTTTGTTTGTATCGCTCGCCGTGCTCTTCTATCAACCGCCTACTTTTCTTCCCCTCTCCTTGTATTTTTATGTGGCCTCTATTCATTTTTTATGCACTCTGTTTGCTTCGAGAACGCATTTGCCTATTTGTTCCTTCTTTCCTTGGTTTTTTTGCCGATTAAATGGCAAAGTTTTCCTTTACCGTATTCAGTAGAAGGTCGCTGCTGTTTTGATTGCGACTCCAGAAGGTCGTGCTCGAAAGTGTTTTCCATGTGAGTTGCAGTTTCTCTCACTTTGTTGTAGCTCGTTCACTTTTTTTTTCTTTTTTTTTTTGCAATTAATCAGTTTGTTGACTTTTTGGGTCAACAACCATGCAAGTCAATGCAATTCAGTAATTTAATTTTGTCGCTGAAAGACTCCAAGTATTTAACTTCACAGAGAATTGAAATATAATGTAATTTGTTAGCTTTCTATTATGTATAGTTTTTACAAATATCAAAAATAAGTAAAATCTATGTACAGCATCGTTTTATCAATAAAAATATGTATAAAATATATTTGATTTTTCAGTAAAGTAGACTTCATTATTAATCCCAATCACAATAGACTTGAATGTTAATCAACGTAATATTTCAACACACTTAAATGAAAGTTTGCTCTTTGTCTAAGAGTTTGTCAATTATTTAAGTTCTCATTAAGTCTTTGATATACCAGACTTCAAATATTTTCCAGCGCTGTTACATCGCATATTATTGAACTAGGGAAGGTTATGGTTAGAGCGTTCTCTTGACCCAAATTCGACTGCAAAAATAATGTGGCTAATCAAGAAAATAGCGGCGCTGCTTGAGTCGCATGCAACTTGACCGCCGTAGCTGCAAATCAGAGCAATCAGAGCAGGAGTTGCGAGGCGACCTTCTCAATTTGAAACCACTTGACATAGAAACCACTGCGCAGCTTGTGTTGGCATACATTTCGCTCTCACACACACATAAAAACACACATATAGACGTAGACACTTGAGTGCAGAGAGTGAAATTAAAAACTCATTTTGTTGATTTTGCGATAATTAATTATGCGCTGCTTATTTGATTTCATTTTGTTTTGTTTGCAGAAATACCTTTGCCATCAACACCGTCGAAGCAAGTAACGCACACCACCGTCGAGTCCAGGGAGAGTAAGTATAGTATCAGACAAGCTGATGGCACTGATATGTGTGTGTTAAAGGTGTAGAAAGATGAGAGTAGCAGCAGCAGAGCAGGGAGAAGCGGGAAGAGTTAGAGGGGGGTTTTTTGTGCTTAACACAACGTCGAGGAGCGTTGCATAAACTGTGAAAGTCACACCGGCAAACCGACACTTACTCAAACACATTCGCACACACAAACACACACACAGACAGCAGGATACAGAGGATACAGCGAGCCACAAACAAAACTGCGAAAGTAGCAGCTAAGCCAGACAGAGCCACAAACACCAGCACACAGAAAGGGAGTGAGAAAGCTAGAAGGCGGAGAGGAGAGGAGGATAGGGACACGCCCACAAAGAGATAAAGTAAAGCAAAGCACTTTTGACTATTTCAACGTGGGGCTTTCGAAACTCAAGTCGAGCAGAAAAGTACACACACACACACACATACTTGCAAGTGTGTGTGTGTCCCTGTGTGTAAGGATGTGTAGCTTGAAGTCCAGGCAAACGCAATATGCTGCGGATTATGCTGCAAGGGGATTTTCGGGGGCATTAGGTTGGAAACACATTTGAAACACTGCCGAGAGCAGCAGCGACAACAACAACAACAACATCATCAACAGCAACAACAACTTTAGTGAAAGAAAGGACCAAACATATTTTATTTAAAGTGAGTGGCGCGGCGAGCGCCGCAACATCTTCAGCTCCAGTCTCAACTCCTGCTGCTGCTGCTGCTGCAATGCAACCTAATCCTCGACGAGGCAACAAAAGGCTGTGTATATAGATATATGTATGACTGTGTCAACTCCACGCTTCCTCGCTGCCTCCCTCGGTGTGTGTGTGTGGTAAATTTTTGTAGCGCTGCCAAGTGGCTGGTTGGCACAAGATTTCCACACAATTTAACTTGAGGACGATGTCGGTCGGCTGCGCAGGTTGCACGCTTATTGAGTTATTAGCTGCATCACAAACAAACAACTTAACACAATACACTAACTACAACAACAGCATTTAACTCACTCTCACTACCTTCGCTCTCGATTTAGGCAACATTATACCAGCGTTACGCAACGACACAACGAAATCGCTGCAAACGGATGTGTATGCCATGAAAAACGATTTGTTCACTGGCAGTGGCTCATCATTGGCGGGCTCCGGCTCCTCGTCGGCCGTCTCGTCGAGCTCCTCCTCCTCCTCGTCGTCGATGCAAACCGCCTTGCTGCCCGGCGGCGCCACAGGCAACAGTCTGTCGGCGTTAAGCGGCGGCGCCGCAGCCGGCGGCCCCGGCAGCAAAGGCTCGCTGGCGATAGGCAAGAGCATGTTCTACACGGAGAGACCACCGAATGAGTACGCAAGTGCAGCGGGTGAGTGAGATTAAAGAAAGCATTTTAAGGCATTGTCTTTTGCAAGTTAATCCAATAACCAATAACTTATTCCTTTGTGCTGCATTTTTTTGATTGGGACTTGCAGCTGGATTGCTGCATAGGCTGAGTTGGCTGGGCGCAGGATTTGCTCTGCTGTCGCCGTCGCTGCTTTGAAATCAATAAAGTTGTGTGTAGTTGCTCGACTAAGCATTTGTGAAATGCAGCCAAAGGGGGTTCAACGGGGTAGCTTTTAGGGGTCTCTAATTGATTTCGCAGCCAGCACACGATGACGTCGACGTCGACGCCGTTGACGATGACGATGAGATACTTTTGTTCATAGCAAAAGCAAACAATAATAATATACATACATACTATATACATATATGTTAAATTGAGTTCGTTTCGCTCGAAATAGTTGATTAAATTGAACTAAGGCGAGCGGGGAGATTCAAGTGAAAGAAAAACCCAAGTATTTTTTGTCAACAATAAATGCTCATTCAATGTACAATATGGAAAACGTTAGCATAAGTAAACGTATTTATATCACAAACACACTCACAGAGAATACACATGACTTTAGTAATTTATTTATATGTATAATAAAAGTTAGTATGAAATTGTTGAGCATTCTGTTTGGTCGAGTGTCACTTTTAGGGCTTAGCATATTATTTCCACCCAAAGAAAAGAAACTGAAAACATAAATCGAAATCGAAATGAAAATGGAAACGAAAACAAATTGCAAAAGCGAAGCTTTTTCTTGAAACTCTGAAATATAGAAATAGATGAGTGAACCAAAAACAAACCACAGACACGTTGTGTCTATGAGTTGAGATAATATTTTGCTGCGACGGCAATGCGAATGCAAATGCAAATGAAATGAAAACTAGAATTTAATTCACACAAACGAGAATTGAGCGACAACAAAAAGAGTTTTGCATATCTAAGGATAATAACAGAACCTACCATATCTTAATGTTACACATATACAACGGGATATATATATATATATATACATACATATGATATTTCTACATTTATGCCACAATTATTTCACATCATAACTTTTATTTTTACTGCCGCAGTCTATTAATTTGGGTCGTGCTGGTGAAAGCAGCAACCAGCCACACAATTAAATGAAGACATTCAAGTTTTTAATTTCAACTTATTTTTATTAAATTTTCTCATACCCTATAATCTGCAAGTGTCAACGGTTATATACGTTTTTTGTTTTTGAGAAAACTGCATTAATCGTTTAACTGAATTATATACTTCTTTTGAAACATTTTCCGGACAGAGTATGCCTTCGTTGGCTTGCCAAAAAAGTTCGCATTTTCTCTGCGCATTTTCTTCGCTTGCTTCTGTGCTTCTTGCGGCAGAGCCGCAGACAACTTTGGAGCGCAGCTCGCGGCCCAAAACAAAATTGATGTGTGTGCACAGTGCGCACAGTGTTGTGCGCTGTGCAACATAAAAAATGCAATTTATTTAATGAAACTGCGACGTGCAAGCGTTGCCACGCCCACCAAAGCCAAAGCAGGCGGGTTCAGCATTCGGTTGTGTTGCCATGTGTCGATTGTGGGTCGCGGCATTAAAACGCCTTAAAAATGTCATTAATTTTTACATCGCACCCGCTGCGTCGGCCCCCAAGTTACAGCAAACAAAGCCAGAAATAGACCAGCTGAGGTTGCTGTGCCACAAGGATACCCTGCAGTCTCGATTGTCCTCACAATGTCCTTTCCGATTGCTGCACATTCACTGGGTTGCCTGACTATCCTGTGCCACCTCAGTTGACCGCAGGGTAGAGAAAAGGAATTGCAATAATAATATTAATATCGAGGCAGCAGCTTTCGCTCGGACATTGCCTTGATTTTTGCGTACAGCACAAATTGTTGCTTGTTTCCTTTGCTTCTCATCCGCGCCCTTTCGTTCGTTCGTTCGTTCGTTCGCGGCTTTTGTGCGCTTTCATCATTTTTTAATAAATGCACATGCTAATTATATTATTACTCATACGACCCGTGTGACGCATCGACGACGTTCGTCTGTGCGTTCGTTCGTTGTCTGCGCGAAATGCTCGCAATTAATTTCAGCATAAAATTGCGTGGCCTGCGGTATCCTATCCCCCCAGTACACAACGACATACAGTTAACATGTCCAATTTATTGGTCATAACTCATGCGCCGCCCAAAGGCGGCCCACAGACGACAGCGAGACAGAGGGACAGACGGACAGACAGCAAGACAGACGCTATCGACAGCAGCAGCGTCGGCAAGAAAAATGGCATTAAGACCAGAAGATATATGGCACATTTGCATGCACTCGAGCAGTGAGAGAAAGGGGGCAACAGTGTGTGAGTGAGAGGGAGTGAGACGTGGGGGAAGCGAGGGTTAAAGGGCTGCCAATTCACTGTATTTATGTCAGGCAGGTTTTTCGCTGTAAACGTGCATGCCTTTCAATAATTTAAAGCGATGCACGTGCGTTGCAATTGGCCGGGTCAAGATGCAACAACAACGACGGCGGATGAAAGCAACAGCGGACTGTGGACGGTTAACGGTTAAGGTTGAGCCCAAAGAGGCGCAGGATAGATAAATAAGTGCATGTGTAGTCGAAAGTAATGCGAGCAATTAACAATGCGACCGAATGAATGCATTTTATTTAACATGTTTTCATATTTTCTCCTGCTGCCCCATTGTTGTTGTGTGGCAAGGGCATGCGCATGTCCTGTGACTCCATGTGTGTGTGTGTGTTGACTTACATGCATTGTCGCTTCTGTCTGTTATCTCGAGCGCGAACAATGCAGCTAATTAAGTATTATAAATGCAAGCAGAAGGCAGGCCGACAACTCAAAGGAGAGCGAACCGAGAGAGGGATAGAGAGAGAGAGAGAGAGAGAGACAGAGTGCTCGGAATTTACGGCCAAAAGGCCAATACTGTCAGCAGACAATAACGGCAACTCTTCATAAATAAAACCATCAATTAATTTATGAGCTAATCATCGTGTTCCCATTTTAGTTCATTAAGCGGCAGGCAAACATTTACATAATTATATTTTGCATTTTCAATTCACATTCTTATTTCTTGAATACTCTTTTCTTCTAATTTGGCATAAATCGTCTGTAATTTGCTAGGGTATCGAATCTTCGTTCTGGGTTTTCAACTTTACGAAATAGAAGTGTGTAAATATCAATTAATTAAAGCTGTAAATAGAATTGCCTTTTTATGTAAATAGCGAATCGAAGTATATACAAATTATAATTAACTATTGCCCCAAAATTAAATTCAATACAAATACAGCCAACGCTAAATAATTGCAAATCATTAAACATAATTAGCAAGTTCTGAAAAGCAAAAAAAAAAAAACACGAAAACAAAAATGAAAAAGGCCGAGGAGATAAAAACCAAAATTGATAAGTAAATGTAACGCATTGAAGCCTATTTAACTATAAAATGAACCATTGAAAATATGTAATTGTAATTAAATAATAATATGCATACGTATTTATAAACACATACTCTCATATACATACACAAACATATATGTGGAAAGTAATAAATAATTATGTTGTTTGTTGCCTGTAAAACTCGTATACTTAAGCTCAATATCGACTCAATAATAATAGTATTGTATTCTAATTATCGCTAGCTTTTGCAGCGTATACATTTTCCTAATAATTTGTTTGTTTGCCAACAAAATTGCATTTGATTGGGCGGTTTAAGCTAGCGTAAAAAACAAATCAATGAAATTACCATCAAAATCTATGACAAATAATGTTGTACTATAGTAATATTTTATTGAATTAAATTGGGCCAGTTTAAGTATTGATTTCGCGTAGCTATTGAATATGATGTCAGGCAGCTTATCTGTTGAAATTTTATATATTACAATCTTCGAAATTCCCTTATTGGCTTGCATAAAAGTATGCAACGAAATTTGAAACTTGTATATTTAGCTTGTGCTTAAAAACCGCTCAATTATATTGCCGAAGCTATTGTAAAATAAACAAATTAACTACGTAAAGTAAAAACGTACATAAATAAATCAAACCCAGACACACACTTAAAAGAAACTGTATTTAAGATTGAGATTTATTGTAAGCAGTTATTATAACGCGAAAATAAGCATAATAAAACTTAGGTTGATTGATACCAAGCAAAAAAAAGAATAAAAAAATGCGAGAGAATGTCGAGAGAAAAACCACAACGAGAGGAAGAAGTAACAAGTAATAACAAAGAGGCGAGAGCTATACCGACAGCAAAGACGAAAGCGAAAGCAAAACAAACGCGAACAAAATGGAAAAACAAACAAAGTAACGAACATAAATAACTGTTGTTTTATTCAGCAATTTGCATCTAATTCAGCGCTCAATTACATGCAGCGCAGTCGGCGTCGCATTTATGCAAATCACTTTGGCTTCAGCCGCGGCGTTTGGCGTTTTGGCTTCTGTCGTTGCTTTTTGGTGGGGTTTGACATTTGGTTGTTTGGCTTTTAGGCCAAAAAACGTTAATGAGCGCGTTGATTTAGCAACAACACCAGCTTTAGATGGGTGCGTGAGTGTGTGTGTGTGTGTGTGTGTGTATGTGTGTGAGAGTGTGTGTGGCTGCTAATCGTTTGAGACACGCAAACAAATTTAACACAAAATATGCTAAATATTTGCGAGGCAAGGAAAACTGTTTAATAATTTAATGTGATTTGCATAGATTTGGGCTGACGCGTTGACGTCGCCCAATTAAGCTCGACACGCAGCCACTAAAGCCACTCGCTCAGAGAGCCCACCACTTGAATGGCAAGCGCATAATTTGTTTGTTTTAATGATGGCCAGACGAAGTTTTGGGGGCGACAAAACGTTTCACTCAGCACGCACAACACACGCTGCGTATACGCAATCTGTACGAAACGCGGCGACGCTCAAAACTTTCGCTTAGAGCGGCAGGCCACAAGCATGTAAACCACTTGGGCGCACTAACATTATCATAATTATGACATATATAGACCGACTGAAAGAGAGAGTGAAGTGGAGTGTGTGTGTGTGAGTGTGTGAGTGGGAATGAGAGGCAGATAGACACCTTTTTGGTTATCTCGTTGTTGCGCTGGCGCCACTTGAGCAACTTTTCAAAAGTCATTTAAATTATGCGCACAAAAGCGCGAAAATTATGCCACAACGTGAATTCAGACGCCACTTACAGCCAGCACACTTACACGCAGACACACACACAGACAAAGACAGAGACGGAGACGTAGAACCGGAAACCACATTTGTCGGCAAAGTTTTGCCTACAGCCATAGCGAGAACCCAAGCTGAGCATAGCAGAAATAGTTGAGTGCAAAGCGTGCGCACACTTAAGATAAGCTGGCAGCGCAAAACTTTCATCTTACAAATTCGCGGTGGCACGAGTGTGCTGTGTGCCACATCGCTGTCGCGCCCCTCTCTCTCCCCACGTCGTGCTGCATTCAACAAATTAATTCTGTGCCGATGTCTCTCTTCTGTCTCTGCTTTGCAGCTGCAGGAAATATGTTTAATTTCATTTAAATGTAGTAAGTGCAACACTTTGGTTAGCTTTTGCCAACGCTACGGGTCTCGACAGTCGACAGTCTCCTCTCGGCGGTCGGGGCTTTGGTTTTCTGGTTAGCATTTGTGCGGGCTTTCGGTTTGCTTCTTCCCTCCTCTCTCTCCTCTTTAGCCGCGTGCAAATGCAATGCGTCGCCTCCTGCCAAACTGTGTGTGCTTCGCCTCGTATTTGTGCTTGTGCGAAGTGTGCGCTGCAGCTCAAAGGATGCATTTGGGCTTGTTAATGAGCCAGACTAGAGAGTGGCATTAACAACAAACTCTCGGTTTTGATTACGCATCTTAAAAGCCATTTCCAAAATCTTGTTTTACTTTTCACATCAAAATACTCCACAAACTGGCAGAATTTTAGCAATTTTATTTTATTCATTCGCTTTAACTTACCAATTAAATGGTTGAAAGCACTTTTTGACCATATTCTAAACTATTAACATTTAAATGTATTTAAGATTCTTCTCTTATTCAGTTTGCATGAAGTTTTAAGCGATCGCTTAAGTTATTCATCTTCATGTTTATTACTTCACAGCAAATTTTAATTGAAATTGCTTTAGTAGCATTCAGATGATTTTAATTTAATTTAATTAATTTATGAATTGGTTTTTATTAGTATTGAATTCTGTTTTAATTATTTCTTAATTTATTTGTATGTAAATTAATTGAATTTCAAAATAATTCCATTTTATTAAAGTTGTGTAGACTTTTCAATTGAGTTGAGGGCGAGTTGATGTTGATTCGTTTATATTTGACAGCGCTGCTGCTGCTGGTGCTGCTGCATTGGCTGGCAACATCATTATAAACATTTTCTAAACCAAAATAAACTTATAAAAAATGCAATAACAATAACACGAAGAGCAGCAGCAACAACAACAACAACAGCAACAAGCACAATGATGATGATGGCCGCATGAAGAACTCTTACAGCCAGCGGGGATTTATAAACTTTGTGCGCATTTTTTAAACAGACGCCGCAAATTGCAGCCAAAACTTGTCGAGCAGTTAAATTTTTGTTGCCACATGCATACTTTGTTGTCATTGTTGTTGCACTTCGCCCCGTCATCACCATAGAGTTGGTTGCTTTTATTTGTGGAAACTCATCTGTCAGTTTTACATAGTGCACCCCAGAGAAATTTGTGTTTGTTGCATAAAAATTACAGCGAGCATTGTTCGCTAGCGGACTTTGATGGCAAATGACTGTCCCACACCACACACACACACACACACACACACGTATGTGTGTGTTGAGTTTTGTGTCTGCTTTTGGCATTTGTTAAAACCATCACAACAGCTGCAAGTCACCGCGGGGACTCATTGATGCGACTGTGACAACAAGCGAGCTGAAACGTTGCTGTCATTTCGGGGTGCAATGACATCATTGTCGATTTTACGATCTTATGTGCTGCCTTGTTTTTCTTTTTTCTCTTTTCTTTTCTCTTCTTTTTTTGGGCAGCCTTACGCCACAAAAATGAGACCAAATATCATTTAAGCTAAGCCAAATTTAACAACTGCAGCAAAGTGACTGGTAAGTTACTCTGTCATTTAAGGCCAACTGTTGTGCAATTAGGTAGAAAGTGTATAAATGTTTCACACAGTGCACTGCTTTAATGCAAATGAGATAAACTTTTGACTGCATGTAAAGCACTTTCGCACAGTTTGACCCTCTAGGTGCAGAGAGTGCTGGAAAAAGTAACAAAAAAAAGGTATCAAATGTTTTAAATAGCACTTAATCTACGCCACTGAAATTTCAAGAACAAAATAAAGAAAACAAAATAATGCTAATGAATGTAATGCAACTATAAACGTTGATTGATAATAAAACTACATACATATAAAAAATAAGTAGAATTATTATCTAATGTCAAAAGCGATGATGCACAGTATTTTAGAATGAATTAATTATTTTCCCTAATGAATCGTAAAATATAAACTTTATTTCACTCCTTAAATAGTTCGACAATTAATAATAATTTTCGATAAATACAAATTGCTTCTGAAAACATCTGCCAACTGAATTCTCATCCATGCACAGTTCTACAATTATTAATTCAAAATTAAGTAAGCATAAATGTATCCAAAGACTGCTTAAATCACGCCTCTTTATACGCTCTCAAATTGTTTGATTAAAACACAAGCATCTCCACAATAATTCGATTAATATCTAAATCCACACAAAACAAACGCAATCTCGTTGCTACTGACAATACAGAGGTCACTTAACTCGACGCTTTGAACACTTCAGCGATTGTGTTGATAACGAGTGCTTAAAATAAGTACTCGCACTCTTCAGCTGAGACGCAGACACTTTGACAAACTTGTGGCAGCTTTTCGTTTTTGGGATAATCGAAAGCCACTTGCTGCTTGCTCTTTAAAAGCGCACACAACGTCTGGCGATGTGCTTAAAATAGAAATTGTCAATTCTGAGACAAGAGCAATCGTTCATTCGCAGCTCTTTAAATAGCAGTCTCGACACTTAATCTGTGCTTGGCTTTTCGCTACCTCAGCTGCCACAACAGCAGCAGCTTCTGAGCTCACAATGTCCTTTGTGCGAGTCCTTTGACTGCGTTGCCGCATTTTAGACGTAGCGCGCATATTTGTTTGACTTTATTTTTTAATTTTCGCAACTTTTGACAGCTCTGCAGCTGGTCACGTCCCCAGTGCTGTCTGGACACACATATTGACTGCATGTGCCCGAGTGAAAGTGTGTGTTACAGACAGTATACGGAATCTGTGTGTGTGTGTGTGTGGCTGGCCACTGGATGGCACTTGGCCGGCATCTGCGTTTGACGCACGTGCGGCGGCTTCTCACACTCGCTTTTTTTTTCTTTTTTTTTTTTGTTTTTGGTGACCAGGACTCTCGTTCTCTCGTCGTCTGCCGTCGGCCAGCTGTTGCCCTGGTCAATTTTAATCAAGTTTTCTCGCCTTTCCCTCTATTTAATTGTCAATTTGCTCGGCGCGTGTCTCTGTTGCTGCTGCTGCTCTGATAAATTATGTGCCCAGCCCAAAACAAATACCACAAAGCCGAAATAAAGTGCAATCACAGACACACACTAAGACGCAATGCAATTGCCTTGAATGTGCGTGTTTTCGTGTGTGTGTTGGATTTACGAGCTCAAATGTATGCAAACTTTGGCTCAGCTTTTGTACATTTGCGGCGGGGTGGAGGGAGAGAGAGAGAGAGAGAGTGGGACTCAGAGAGTCCAGTCAAGCGTCGTTATCAGTGTCCTGCAGCCGGTTTCGGTTATCTTTTCTTAATGATTCCATTGTCAAACTCATTGCTCCGGAAATTGTGTACACAATTTAAATATTCAACAGGATATTGCATGAAATATACATAAGTAGAACGCACACACACACACACACACACGCACACAAGCAGCGCCCTAATGTTCTGGACAAGTCAAGTTGGCAACTTGACCAGTCGACACTGCGGGCGACAAAATCTTGTTGTACCTAAATGTCCTGTCCTTTACTTTATGTATCCAACAAATATTTTCCAAGAGATTTTCTACTTTTTTCCCTTTCTACGTCTGTCTGTTAACTTGATGTTGTTGTTGCTCTCGAAATAATCTGAGATTTTGCGTCATTTCAAATATTTTTACCTTGATGATTGTGGCTGTGGCTGCTGCAAATTAGTTACAAATTTGATTCCAGTTTGAATTTAGTTAGTTGGCAAATTACTTTATAAATTCGTAGGTGTGTCTGCTGTATGCTGAGACTCTAATTTGATTTGTTTAAATTATTTGCTCAACAAACATCGTCTTAAATGTTGACAACTCACAGAGATGAAAGTGTAATTTATTTATAAAACTGTATAATATTTGCAACTGAGTTCTCTATAACACTGTTTACTTGAATATTTCGCTTAATTGATTGTGCATATTTTCTTGAAATGTTGTTTGCATTTTCACATTTCTTTTTATTTGTTTGAGCCAACATTTGAACCCTACAACTTTGTATTTGGTTAACTCTGTTTTCTGTTTGCCAACACTTGGAAAGTTTGCTATGCAAAATGCATTTATTTTCATATACAATTCTTGCTGTGGGTTTCATTGTCTAATTTTGCCTGCCATTGGAAAGTTTGCTATGCAAAATGCATTTATTTTCATGTACAATTCTTGCTGTGGGTTTCATTGTCTAATTTTGCCTGCCATTGATTAGCAAAGGAATTGTATTTTCTTAAGCCGGTCACTGGGGGCAACATGGCCAAGTAGCGCCCCAAGAGAGCGAGCTGTGCGCCTTCCAGAAGTTGTCGGAGTTGGCGGACTCTGGGCGTGCAGCTTGGCAGCTCGTGTCAGTAACAAATGCCATTCATTTCCGATGCCGAGCTGCACGTCGTTGCGCCATAGTTGCGTTGGGAGCTGTAGGCTGGAGGCAGCGAATAGTAGCGAACTAGTCTGAAGCGTGTGTCTTAATCTTGAGCAGGGCAGCAACTCGAGAAGCAGCTGCTATTGTTTATTGTGTTCGAGTAAAGCCCAAACTCAACTCAAGCCTCAACTGTTTGGGGCAGTGACTTTGACAAGTTTGCTGTTATAACATTAGTTTGTGTTAATCTTTTACTTGCTTCGGTCACGAGGGGATACACGAGCATGGGGAGCAAGGACAAGGACGTGGCTGTGTATCTGATTGGGGAGCAGAAAGAGAGAGAGAAAGCGAGATGATTAAACAATTGAAACGGGGCATAGATTTGATGGACTTTCTGGTAAAGTTTTCTAATGCAACTTGAAAACTTTTTGATAGCCAAACAAAAGCAGAGAAAGCAGAAAGCAAATCACTTGATGCTTCTCTCGGCCTGCTGCCTGTCGACGATGCCACAGGATGCCTCGTAAACTTTTACGCGCTCATTTAGCTGGCAAAAAAAAGCATGGAAACGAAACAGAAAGAGATAGGGAGAGTTATGCAGAGAGTGAGAGAGTAGGAGATAGAGACAGTTAGAGTGTAGATTGTTGCGTTGCTCAGTCGCAGGTTTTGGTTTGACGGCACAAACAGACATTTTGCGACTCCCTTGCAGCCGAAAAAGAGGAAAATAGCTTTTCATTGTCTGTTAGTTCGGCTAGTAGCGGGAAGCGGGATGGTGAGGAAGGACGGTGAAGGGTGGAGGGGAAGATGAGGTTAACGAGTGGGAGGGAGGCATACAAATGTCAATAAAATAAATACTGTTGACGCAGCGCGGTTATTCTCCAACACAATCTCCATTACGGCATTTACATTTGTGCGTCACTGTTTGTTGTGCTTGCCTCGCCGTCTGCATGTCTGTGTCTGTGTGTGTGAGTGTGTGTGTGTGTCGAACACGTCTGCCTCTTGGCTGAGTGGCTGTATTTGACTTTAAGCGGCGTTAACGGCGACAAAGATAAAGACATGAAGCCAGACATGCTCAGAGCATAAGCGTTGACACGGGACACAGTGTTGGCTGCTCGAAAAAAGGGAAGACTGTCAGCAGAAGAGCGGGGGCAGGCAGTTGCGAGTGGCACTCGTAGATACAACGTCAATTGACGGTCATTGTCATTAAGTCGCGCGGAATGAAGATGAGTTTTTCGCTTTTATTTGGACACTTTTTTCACGCCTCGGTTGCCGCTTGTCGTTTAGTTCATTTGCCTTATCAGCGTGCACACGACAGACTTTAGAACGGAGAGACGGCAGATAGAGCGCTGCTGATGCTGCGTATACGTAATACTGTTAATCAAAACGATAACTTTTATTTATAATTGACAAAGAAAACTATTCACAACACACTGTTTGTTTATTAATAGAGACAGCGATAGAGAGAGCGAGTTAGTTGCAACACAATGCTGCTGCATAGTTGTGGCGGAGTCGAGAACTTTCGCATGGGGGGGTTTATTCTGCCCATCACGTGCCAGGCCACAGTTTTAGCCACTTTGTGTTGGTTTATCTACTACTTTATTACTGTAAATCCTCAGATAATTTATTTGATTTGTACGCGCAGCATTCGCAGCCCCAACAGCAGCAAACAGCTTCATCCCTTTTCTTCCCGCTCTCTCTTTCGGTTGGGAAAGTAGCAACAGCTGCGCTCTCGAGAGTTTGAGCTTCGTGTGTGCTGCTTGTGCTGTCTACTTATGTGTGGGTGCTGATTTGTATCTTCAGACTGCAAAGTGTATCGCATTACAATCAGATTAACTTAAAGCCGCCGCCATATGCATGTATGTTCGGTGTGTGTGTTTGTTACGCTTAAATTGAATTTAAAACTTGTATTGAAACAAAATTGAAAAAGAATTTGCATCGTCTGGCTTCGCTGCGCGCTGCGAGCTTGTTGAGCATTCGAGTTTTGTTGTGTCTTGAGTAAATTAAGCCCCTGCGTGGTGAGGCCTTTAAAAGTGGCCTCAGGCCCTTGCCATAGATCCCATTTTAAAAGCCTATAAATATTTATTTACAAAGAGCAAAAAAAAAGCTTGCAGTATACAGAATAAAGAAGCGCCGAGCTGTCTGGCAGAGACTGGCTTTTCTCTTTGTTGGCTGTGGTTAACCAGACGCTGCCCTGTGCTGTCCCGCCCCCAACATTTCGTAGAAGCGTAAGTGGAAATTTATGGGCAGTCCTTGAGCAAAATATGCAATTGAGCAGTCACACAGTCAAACAGACAGACGGACGGTCAGATGGCAGCTACGGGAGCTCTGCCGCTCTCTCTGAATGTGCTCGGCATGTCCATTTATATTCAAAAGGACATTGAAGCAGCAATTGATGAAGCGAGCATAAAAAATGTTGTAAATGCAAAAAGGATACAATTGTCTGTGTCTCGCTGACTCTCTGTGTGTGTGTGTTTGGCTGCCAGACTGTTTGTGTTTCAGTGTGTTGGTATTTGGCTAATGTGATAAATCAATTTTATGCGAAAAATCCAAGTGCATAAATTCGCTTAACTAACGCATTTGTCAAGCAGCACACGGATGAGCGAGAGAGGAGTGGGAAATGAATGCAACTACGTTGGCAATAAATGGAGTCAAGTCAAAAGAAATTAGAGTTGTGCATCAGCAACGTTTACGAATGTCAGCGCAAAGAGCAAATGCACTTGTTCTGCATGAAAACGTTTGCGAATGTGGCGCAAAGCAAAATAACACTGAATGCTAATTGACGCTGAAGTAAATAAAAACTAAGGAAATCATAAATTTTAATTACACAAACGCTGATGATATTATAAGAGCAAGAAGGTGTATGTTTAATGTGGAAGACTCTATTTCAAGTGTAATTCTATTGATTCATAGATGAAAGCAGAAAAGGCTGCTTGAACAGGGAAACATTGTGAAGTGAAATTCTTACAAATGGTTTTTTCATCGTTTGCTAAAACATACTTGTGCAGTTGGAATCTCGAGTCCAAATGGAAATGCTCTCCAGACAGAAGAGCAGCCAGCGAGTGAATGCGACTTGGGAGTCTGAGGTTGGGCATTCATAACTGTTCGCATTAACGCCTAGCCATTGAATGCATTCACTTGGTCGGTCATTGCTTTTGGTATTTGGCAATAACCACACAGTTTGCGACAGTTTCCAGGAGCTGTAACAAAGCACATGGTCAAATCAAATCCAATAATAGCCCCCCTCACACACACACACAAGCACAAGGACATACAATGGCCTGTTGTCGGTTGGCTGTTATTTGATTGCCATTGCCGCTAGCTAAAGTCTCCACAATCGAAAACCGCAAAATGTCAGGGTAGCTTTCTTTTCCACTATGCACGGGATTTGTGGACTCGGAGTGGAGATGTAGGTGGGGCAAGGGCAGGGGGAATAGAGAACTGCACTGAACTGGGATTTGATTTTCTTTTGTGCAGTTAGCGCTATGGCTAATGCCCCGATAGCTGACAGCCTCTGTTTTTGTTTGCCTTTCGACGGTTGTTGACCAATTTGTAGACCATCATCAAGTGTGAAATTTCCAATTTCCGCCATAGAAGACCGAAACAAACACACACACGTAGAGAGAACGAGAGAGAGGGCAAAAAGTCTGATCCATCAACTCCTCTTTCAGTGCTGCTCTGATGTATTACAATTGCTCGCCCACAAAATGCAAATGCAAATGCAACGTTTCGCTTGCATTGTTTGCACAACGGGTTTGTTCTTGTTTGCGCAATACAAATTGAACGCATTGCGAAGCGATCTGTTTGAAGAGCTAAGAGCGTCAGAAAACCAGAGCAAGCAGTGTTGCATAGCGTCAAATAGATATCAAATTAAGCTGTCCAATCTGTCAATAAACACAGCGGGCAATTTATTGTCATCAAAATACATTTATTAAAATTCAGTTTATTTTCGAGTCATTCAATATAAATTTAGATTTTAAACAAGTCTAGCACTTAAACTCAACAAAATTGGGAAACTGCTAAATAGATGCCAATTGAAGTTAAGTGAAATCCATTCTTATTTTCAATTAAAATTTTTTGTGATTTCACAAGCTACTCTCAATAGACGGCAATTCAAAGCTGTAAAATGTGTAAACACATTTTAGCCAGTAAAAACGGAAAATTTAAATTTCTTATTAAACTGTTTTCGGTAAATGGCGAGGATTGTTTTCCATTCAAATTAAACTGGCAATTGAGTTGAAAAAGAAGGGTGAAATTAATATGCAAATAAATACATCTGCAATCAATAGCAAATTTTACTTTTTTATTACATTAAAGGAAGGTTGGTTAAAATCATAAATTCAATAAGTACGCTAGTTTCTAGTATTAGTTAGGTGTCAGGCTTATGTTCGCTGAAAATTGCAGTAATTAGCCAGGTGAATAATAAGCGTTTCGCGTCAACACCTCGGCATTGGCATCAGTGAGCTTCTCAGCGCATTTCAACTTCAAAGCGTCAAAGTTTAATTGAATTTAATTAAAAGCCGACAAATTGATTTGCCGAATACTTTGGGTTGTTTGAGTCTTAAGACGGAGGCGGCGCTCAACACGCAAGAGATCATTAGCTAGCACAAAGAGACAGACAGAGGGAGAACAGAACGAGCGACAGAGGTCAAAGTCACACTGTCAAAATATATCTAGGCTGAGACATAAACGCGGCTTAAAGCGATTTGCCGCAATTAATTGCGTTGAAGCGAAAGTTTAATTGAAGTGTGAGCTGATGCGCTGAAAGATACTTCCAAGTATAGACAGTTAGCGGGAGGGAGGGGCTGATAGACAAATAGTAGTCGAGTAGTCGTCAGCGGCCGTGAACACGTGAACATAATTACACCTGTCCAAAGTTTACTTTGCTATTTGTTCATCGTTGGCTGTTCGCTGTTGGCTGTTTAATTTCACGACTGATAAAACACAAAGATTGCGATTCACTCGCAGCACTTTAAGAAAGTTTCCACGCTTAAAGCGAAGCTGGCGTATTGAGTTCGGTCAGTTCAATCAGTCAATTTATGATGTGTACTCTACGCTTGGCACATTATCAATAGATGATTACGAGCAGTGAGTGTGCTGCTCCTTTTTAAAGCCGCAAAAAGGGCTCGGCTCGCAGCACACAATGAAAATAAAATATAATAAAATAAATAGGGTTGAGTCTCAACTAAAATAAAAAAGAAGAAGCCAGAGGAGTCTGTCCGACCACCGCAGCGAGGCAATCAAACAGAAAGGCTGCTGCTTTATTTCCAATGTGTCTGTGCGATGCTCTCTGCTCCACTCTGTTCTGCTAGCGAGCAAAATGGCTGCCGGTTAAATTGGCAACACTTTATCAAAAAATATAAAAAGCACTAAAAGTCAAACGGTTTTGGGAGGCGGGAGCATCGAGACCAAAAAAATAAAACAAAATAAAAGGGAAGCTACAGGAACGAGCCCTAGTTGAACGAAGGACAGAGACAGAGGTTTGCATATAGATTGGCAATAAGGCCAACTTGAATCATCATAAGGACACACACACACACACTCGCACACACACGCAGGCACATGGCAAATATGCAAATGTCGCTGGGCTCGCATAATTCATATGATTTTCCCATTTATGAAATGCTACAAAAATTGACAGACAGTTGCATAGCAATACGAACCGCAATTTTGTGGGCAAGTTCAAAGCAATGTTAAGCACAATTTATGTATCCTAACTATACTATGTATAAACAAGTACGTGTGTGTGTTTCGTGTGTGTGCCCATCACAGACAAAATGTAGACAAAATCAACTTTAGAGCTTCATTAAAAATATGCAAACTACACAGAGACGAAATGCCAATAATTTGTGTTTCTTTGATGCAACAGAAATTGTTGAAATATTTGATTGATATTACATTTTCTTTTTTTGATGTGTTTGTTTTGTGCAAATTTATTACAATGAGCTGACAAAGCTGCCTGTTTAAAGTAATTGGAAAGCAATAATGTATGAATTGATTATTAGTATCAGTATTTTAAGTGAATATCAAAGCATCTACCTATTTATTACTAATGCTGTAAATTCTACCAATATAACTGATTAGTTGAATTTGTTGCCAATTTATGTATGTGTTTAACGCATTTATGCAAAACGTCGGACACGTTTAAGACCATTTGGCTTTGGTCGTTAAGCCACGTAAGCTGGAACAATACTCACATTGTGTCAACTAATCTGTTCAATCAGCTGTCAATTAACAACCAATTGAAAACGTGTTCCCCCGCTCCATGACACAACGCCATACAACACAACACAACACAACGTATACGCATGCCCCTTCATAATTTATTCAGTTCAAACGCTGCTTTATGACACAAACAAATCGCTTCATATCAAATTGATTCGATAAGCAAATGCGTCCAACTGAAGCGAGCTGAATCGAGATACCCCGAAACAGATTCGGATCCGGATACGCAGCCGGCTAATGTCATTTTAATCAGCGTGCAGGCAGCAAGAGGAGAGAGAAAAAAGTAGCATAATTTCAATAAATCGAATATAAACAAGTGAAGGGGGCGGAACAGAGTGGATGTGGGTGGCGTGTGGCATGTGGCAGGTGGCAACTGATGTTGTCAGTTGACCGAGTGTAATTAGCTTGAAATTACAAAGTATTAAGAGAGCGAGGGGCGCGAGGAGGGTGAGGGATAACCAATGTTATGTTGTGGCAAATGAAAAACTCGCACACACACACAGAGAGAAAATTAGCCGCATCAACTGTGAAATTTGTGTAACGCCGCATCAGTTTGCGGAGCTCGTTATGAAGCACTTAAGCCAGAGCATCGCATAGTTATAGTAATGCAGCGATATGGTCAAACCAATTGAAAAGCGAATTACAAGTGGCTACAAGCATTTGGTGGGAAGGAAGGCGGCGAAAAGAGAGACGAGGCGGAAAATCAGTTTGAAAGTGCACAAGCCAATGTTGTAAAGTGCATGAATTGCAATTAACTTGTATTTGCGGCATGCTGCACACTGAACAGGCATCAGAGACGCTGTATTCAGCTGCCGCTCGCAGCGGCAACCGGAGAACCGGTGAATCGTCAGAGTCAGAGTCTGTAGACACTGACAGTTGCACGCTGAAAGCGAAATAGAATCACAAAAGATGCCAAATCTCCAGACAATGCCAAGTACAATGTAAATTATTCAAAAGGTAGCTGAAAATACGAGTATTACGCGATGGATGTCATTTACATTGCGGTTTCCTCGTCGTCGTCGGCATCCGCAGGCAGACAGCGGCACCAAATGCCTGCGCATGGAAATGGAATTGTTTGTGGGCAAAATGGAGAAAGAAAAAAAGAGAAGAAAGCGAAGTATATAGATGTAGTAAAAGAGGTTGGGTTGTGTTGGGTTGGGTTTTCTTTTGGGCTTGAAAAGTGCCTGGCAAATGCATTAAATTCAGTTTCGTGCAACTGAGACAACAGTTGAGTAAATTATGGCGACGAGCAGCGTGACGATGCTGGCGATAAGTGCAGAGCGGCAGACGAACGAAGAGACTTCTTCATTGCCATACTCGGGGTCTGGTCTGTTGAAATTTTTATGAAGATAGCAGCAGGAGGGCGTCTTCAAAGTATGCAGCAATTTGAATTTTCAGCTGGAAAATTCTTTTGGGGCAACTTTAAGTGAACGTCACAAGTGCGTCCACAAACTGGCGTTATCTAACATTTAAGCTTGCTCTGAGCTGCATTACGGCGACTCTCATAATAAGCAGTTGTTGCTGCCTTCTCGCTCTGTCTCTGATGCAACCGCACGAGGCGTATGCGTAATATTCGCAGTCTGCAGCCTGTAGCAAACGGCCAAGTGCTGTGTCAGCAACGTGCAGCAGCGAGCAACAGCGTCTCGACGTCTGCTCGTCTGCCCGTCAGCTGAAAATGTTGCATACATTTAACATAAATAATGGCCAGCATATTTTAGCAACAAGCCATCGCATCGTCGCGCATCGTCTCGTCTCGTCTGGTCGCAAAGTTGTGCAACTTGAGCGCAAACTGCCAGCCAAGCAACTTTTGTGGCAACCTAGCAACCAGAGCCAGGTAGAAGAGCAGTCTGAAGAGCAGTCCGGCCAAAAGCCATGCTCAATTTTTAATGAATGCCAAGACGGCATTGCCCTTAGAATAGCACACAGAGCCAGCAATAAAAACGAGCATTTAATGCCCTCCCCTCCCGAAAAATCAACCCCAAACCCAGTGAAAAGATGACTTTTATTCACATGATATTGAAGCAATTTAATGTGCACATAATTTGAGAAAATTCCTTTGTAAATAAGCGCATTAATCGTGCTTTTAAAATGTTGATTGCTCAACTTGAAATACGCTACTGTTTGGGTGCTAAGCTGAAGCTGAAAAACAAAGATTGTAAAATTCTGACGGCAAGTCCAATTTATTTGGCTGTCCAAATTCAACTGGCACAGCAAACTCGGCTTTGTTCATCACTTCGGCTGTGTTTTCGCTCGGTTTTCGTTCAGTTTAGTGAGTTTTCGAAAGAGTTTCCTTTATAAGAGACGCGTTCGCTCTTTAAGCTTTGCGCCTGCGCAACGAAACATCCGAAATGTTTAGCAGAGAACTTGGCCCAAAACACGCACTTGACAGCTCTAATTGCATAGGCCGAAAGCAAAAGAAAAACTCAAATTTCATTGGCCACAGATGACACCAAGGACACGCGACACTTAATGAAGACAGCAAAAAAGTGTTGCATTTTGGCATAAATGCCTTTTGGCAAATTCAGCTATGAAATTTTGACCTATTTTCCTTTAATAACAAGTTTTTGTTTATATTGCAAGCTGCAGAGTAAACAAACAGCGCACTTCCTTGGTGCAACTTCCAATGCTGCAGCAAGCAGTAGAAGGAGTCTAGCAGGAAGTGCGCGCTTATAACAAAATTTGTTTTGACTTACAACATGAGATTCTTGTTTGCTTTGTGGCCAGATTGCAGATTGTAGATTGACTACGGCAGTCTTGACTTTAATAGACATTTGTTGTGTGCTCGTTTATGATATGTGAAAACACATCATAAACTGAACTGAACTGAACTGTGCTAAAGTGAAGAAGTTGACTGGATTTATAACTCCAACATATGCTCATCATCTTTAGATGTTCCTCTGTTTATCTGTTTGTTGTCTGTTGCTGTCTGCTGCTGTTTTCCCTTTTTTATATTTATTGCATCATTCGCTGCTGTAAACTCGCATATTAAGTGGATTGATGTATTAATATTTAAACGGCGATTTGTGGCTTCTTCTCGTCACATCCCATCTCATCTGCTCGTCATCCTCCTCTGGAGAGCACGAGTAAAACGACTCGGGGGCCACTGGGTAACTGCACTCAACTCAACTCGGCTGGAAGTCAACTCGTAACCTTTGACCCTTTGCCTTTTCTTTGGCAGTATATTTATGAGTCCAGATAATGCTTAATCTGCATAGCGAGAAAATCGATTTCAGATATGTTACGTTTCCAACACATTCTCGCTGTCTTCTCTCGCATGTCCTCCCTCTGCCTGGCTCCTGTAGTAATTACCTCTATAAAAGTTAACATCTTATGGAGCAACCTGTTCTCTAGACGGGACTCTTCCTGCTCGTTCATCTCCTCCTCCTCCTTGGCCTCCTGGATGGAGTCTCCTCACATTAAAACGCGACACGCATTGTGGCCCCATGTTAACTTTTTGTGTGTGGGTCTGCAGCTTGAACTCATAAATAAAACATAAAGGCGCCGGCGCGTAGAATTCCTTTTTTATGATGTCGGCAAGCAGTTGCAGCCTCCTTCGTTCCCCTCCGCTCCTCTTCCCCCTGTCTAACTCTGAGTCCAAGTCTGAGTTGTAGCATATTTTGAAAAATGTTTATAAAATAACACGGAAAACGTACAAGTCATAAATAATGCGTTCGACCCGTGAGCGAGTGAAGAGGGGGAAGGAAGTGTCGCAGTAATATAAAATTACCACGCGTTTGACATGCAAATATCGGCAAACAAGTTGAGCCTGATCCTTCCTAACTGGCAATTACAAGTGGCGGAGTGAAGGAAAACATTGCGTATGCTTGATTTGTGAATTCCTTTCATACACTTACAGTTGGCATCGATTCAACTTCTTTCATTGCAAATTCCTCTCTGGGGGTCATTCACTTTGACTTTGTCGAATTAATAAATTGCAAGTGACAGTTGCGCAATTATTTACAATTAATTACGCATTTGACACACAAACAGCGTCCCCTCCTCTCTCCTCTTGACACAACAGAGTCAAACCCAAGCCAACAAACAGCCCTCAAAAGTAGGCTACATGGGAAGGTCAACTTCATCCTCATCTGCAGTTGATTATGCTAGAACAGTTTGTGGGCGTGTCGTTGCCCATTTTCAGGTAGAAACACAATCGATTAACATTTAATTGCACCTGCGGCTTCGGTTGCTGCACAAATTTCTGCCTTCTACCTTCTGCCTCTCAGATTCACTAATCGAAATTATTGTTTAGGTCTCTCCAGGCTACAGTTGAGTTCAGTTCAGTTCAGTTCCCGTAAATCCTCCAGTCCGAATATTTGCTTGCCTCTCGAATCTTGCTGATGGCAGCAGCTTCACACACACTCCAATGCACACACACACACACACACACACTCCTAGGCTTACAGTGTGTGTTGTGTTGATGCATTCAATAGAGATGCAATCACCTCTGCATGGTTACAGTACAGGGAGACAGAGCAGAAGCGAAGCTATTCTCATTTGACTTGTCCTACTAAATAATCAAACTTTGAGTCTCCAACAGAGGCATCCTTTGAGATGGATAACCCTCAAGTGATTCGCCAGCCAAAGGGCACATCAAGCTCTATATTTTCCGGTTTGTTTTTAACCCTTTGACGACGACCTCGACGACACGAATCCTTTTCCTCTTCCGGTTTCAATTCGACAATAAAAACCAAACAATTTAGCGAAAAGTTTGAAGGAGTTTCGTAGCTGCGGTCGCTCAAAGCGTTTCCCAAGAATTTCAGTGTCAGCAACAACAACGACAACAAGAAGAGGCACGCGGGGATGGGGGAGAGGGAAAACACTTCCGCTTTTCACACGTTTCGCTTGTGTTTGCTGGGGCAGTAGAAAATGCCACAAATGTTGCGCCAAAAATAACATTTGAATACCAAAAAAGGTTTTTGTGCCGCGTCAGACTAACGAGGATAAGGATGAGGAGCAGAAGAGAGACAGAGAGAGGGGCGTGGCTAAGGGAAGGCAGCTGTTGATGCTGTTGGAGACGTCTCCATTTGGAGGTAGACTCGCAGCTATTCCGAGCATTTGGATGGAGACATTGCGAGGATAACTAAACTGGCCAAAAAACTGAAAATGGAAATATGCAGCGAGTGCGAGACTGAACACACTCACTCACACTCACTTTGGCAGCTATGCTGTATTCGAGTATACTCGTCGTATCTTCATTTGCGATTGACTAAATGACAATTTTTTGTATGTTGTTTCAGTTGATAGACAAATAAACGGGCGGCAAATCGCATTGATTTTCCTAAATGCCGCTGTTTGCTTAACGAGAGTCGACAAACGAATCTGAAACTGAATCCGAAATAAAAATTGAAAAATTGAAACTGAATCCGTGGCAAATACAGAAAGAACTCCACTTGTCCACAATGATTGAACTGAAGCATCCTTTGGATATCCATTGAATTGTTGACTGAATCGCGTTACAGCGCATTAATATTTGATTTCCCTGTTTGTTTTTCATTTACTCAAAAGCAAATTTATTTAGATTTCCCCCATATGAACAGAACACAGAATCACACCCCAAGTCAGGCTTCCCTCTCTCTCTCATCTCTCTCTCTCACTCTCTTTTTGTTACTCTGCGAAATCGATACTCCAATACTGCTGGTTGAAGTTGCAACTGCAGTTGAAGTCGTGCGATTGTCAGGGATGGGGAAGGGAGAAAATATTGTTTGTGAATGAAAAGTCTGCTATAATTCGAATCCTTCGTGTTGAATTATAAATTAGGTTTTAATTTATAAGCGTCGCATGGAAGTCTTTAAACAATCCAAAGTCTGAGCTTAACTCAGTCTCGCTAATACATTGTCATGGATTTGAATAGTTCGGACAGCTGTTGGGCCAAAGAAGCAGACGCTGAGAAGGATACGAGATACGAACCGAGACGGGAAGGAGTGCGAATCAAAGAGGATTTAGTTTGACCGCCTTGACCCACATTCATTCCCGGCACTTGCCACTCACAAATTTATTTGCCAAAATATATTTCACAATAGTTAAATTCCTATTTTTCATCATCAGCCGAGGCTTAAGTTCTCACATGATCTCTCTGCCTTTCTCTATCTCTATCGCTCTCTGTTGGCTCTTGGTTTCTCTGTCTCTTTGAGAGACTCGGAATGTGCCAGCTGTTAATATTTTGACAATGACGCATAAGTCCTGGACAAAGGACAGGCATTCCTAATGCCAACCAGTTGAACAGACAGTTGGCAAGATGAATGTCGACAGTTGGATGAATATCCAAATTTCATATTCAGGCCAAGCACTCGAGTCTAACCCGCTTCTGTCTCTCTCGCTCTTACTCTCTCTGTCTCTCTCTCTCTGTGCTCTTGTTGTGTTATTGTTTAAGTCGTTGTTTTATGTTTTTCTGGCACCTTCATTAGTTATTCAAAAATTGTCGAGGTGGAGGGAAGGATGAGGAAGAGCACAACTGGAATAATGTCAGAAGTGCTCGGGTTGTCTTAGGCCCATCGCCAAACGCACATGTGAACGGAGTCAGTGAAAGAGAGAGAGAGAGAGAGAGAGAGAGAGTGGGGACTTGAAGTGGGGCATATGATGACTGATGAAGGGAACAATGCGCTGAACGTGTCCGTAAGTAGCCAATGTCCTGCCATTTAAAGGTGCTTGGGGCAACAGCTTTAAAGCAGACAAACTTATTCTTCAATCAACACAGACAATTCGCATGAATTCAGTTAAAGGCTGGATATGATTGGTAATGAGACGAAGCCTTTACCTCAGATTCAATTAATTTGACAAGGGTAATCCGCCAGATGGGTAAATGAGTGAATAATTGTGAGTTACAAGTGAATTACAGCATTTAAAACGATGACAACGACAACAATTGTTGGATCTGTTCCTTCCTTGTCCTCTTTCCTGTTGTTCTCATTTCCACTGTGCGTGTTAATGAGTTGTTAAGTTGTTCCAAAGAGTCCTTAGTACGCGACAGCGATAAATGTCAATTGCAGAGGCAACCACCAGACAACAACCCTTAACTCCTTTCCTTTCCTGTTCTGTAAATTTGCATTTACTGCGGGGGATTCAAAGCTCAACTCTGACCTCAAGCCCCCAAAATGCAGTTCAATTCAAAGAGAGAAAAGCGAGTAGAGAAGCTGCAGACAGCTGGAAAGCATTGAGCATAATTTCCATTGAAAAGACCAGTCGATTCAGCGGCGACGTCGACGTCGACGGTGGCGGTGGCAATGCAAACAATTGCTGGATTATGACCAGAATTCGGAAGCCTCTGAATGGCTATCGACAGAACTCGAGTGCGGTCATAAATCGGCGCTGGCTAATTCCGAAGCTCGCCCTTCAATTCGCATTCTGTCTGCACTCGGACGAGGCCTGTTTCTGACATTGATTGCGAATCAATGTTTAACTCACACCCATAATTGCATTCGTATTCAAATTGCAAATGAGTGTAAGCAGAATACTTTGAGAAACTTCTGAGTTTTCAACGAAATGTCATGCCAACAACCAGACAATCTTCCCACACAGCATATTGCTATTTATAGATGGCAAACTTTTCTATATTTTCAAAGCGGCCGCTGACTTTGGCCAAAGTGAACGATTTGCTTGGTTTGCCTGTGACTTAAGTGAAAGCCGAACAACAATGCAACCAGACACGCCCACAGATAACTCAGAGGGCAACTCAATTGAATTGGCAATCGAATGGATTCCATTTCATTGCGTGCCCATAGAAGGGGATTCAACTGGTCACTTTAAGAGGAGACAATATCTGTGGATTCAAGAAGCGTACTTTAAGGAATTTACTCTTTCTCTTTTGGATTATCACGTATGCAGTCACTTGTAGTTATTTGAATAAACAGGTTTACCCTCAGCTATGAATTCCATGTAGCAAAGGAAAGGACCTTAGTTCTGGTGGAAGTCAAGTAGAGTCCCCTGTGATTAGAGGTAATGTCAGGACGTCAGGCAAATTGATTTATTGCCCTGCAAAAGCCACAGGTGTCCATCTCCTACTACACCACTACCCAGTTCCAATATTTGTCCTCTCAAATTGTCAGTCGCCCCCAGCTGACAGACAGTGGGATAGACGGACTGTCGTTGTGGTTGGCCTCGCGCATTTCAGTTTCAGTTTCCACTTTGTTGTCCTTGAATGGCCTCAATGGCCGCTCAGTTCGAACTTCGCGTGTCCTTTGCGGTTTTTGGCTCTCAAACTGTTGACAGCTCGCCCACCTGCCTCCTTCTCTTACTTCTACACTTCCACTTCCAAAGTCACCTCGTGAGTCAAGGGGCATGAAAAATGATAGCGTCGATAGCGATAAATCTTGGGCACATTTAAAATCGAATCTTTCGCTTTGTGTTTAGCATAATCATTGGCAGTCGTTCACAGCGAGTGAGGAAGAGCGACAGAGAAAAGGGAGTCGATCCCCATGCTGTTCTTTTGTGCTAATTCGAATTTAATGCTCGCCGCACGGCATGACAAATATTGTGGATGGTGTCGAGTGGGCCTCAAGAGAGACAGAGAGAGTGGGGGTGGAGAGGGAGATTGGGGGACATCTTGTCCCGCTGACAGTTTAATTGAATCTAAATCCTGCTGTGTCTGACACGAAAGAGGAGAAAACATGTTTTTAATTTCATGGTTTGGCTGCCTGAGAAGGTAAACAGTGAGATTTATGGCCACATCAACTGGGAGAACTTCAATGTGCTCTTCTAAACATATTTTGATAGCCCTCTCGCACTCCTCTCTCTTTTCCCCTCATTTCCCTCTCGGCAGACACATGAAAACGTTCAACAAATGTGGCCAAGTGCAAGCTGCAAAGGTTCTCAGACATAAAAACCCTCAAACAAACTATTTTTGTTACGCATAATTTTGAGCGCAAAATAAAGACATTTAGCAGCAGAGTTTATAGATGCTATTAGCTTGATTTTATAACTCTCATTTACTTCTCATATATTTTTGTCTCTCTGGTAAAGTTTGTATATAAAAAAATTTTTATTTTCTTTTTGGTGTGGAATTTGCGGACGAAAATGTCACTGATATGATTTGTTATCTGGACTAAAACCAACAAACAATTTTTATAAAAATTTTTAACATTTCCCACAACTTTTTGTGACAACTCTACTGCGATAAGGGCAACAGGACTCACAGCAACTGCAGCTGTCATTTAAATGCACTTCTGGCATTTGTATTTTTTATATTGTGATGGCTTAGATACAAGTTTTGGCTTAGTGTTGGAGCAGTTTTGAATTGAATTAAATCTAAACGGCTTAATTTATTGACATTAAAGAGACATTTGTCTTGCGGCCTGTCTGAAATATGTCAAAAGTTCAAATATATTATTTGCAAGCAAATAAATCTAAATTTGCCCCAAAGGCTCGTCGCATATGTGAAATCAGCGCGTAAGAGATTTATCGCTGGGTAAGTCGCATCGAGCAGCTGTCCAGGCGATAGCGGTGGCGAAGCCGGTGGATAAAATAAAAAACTGTGCGGTTTATTTATATACATATATGTACATGTACATATATAGGGTAGAGACAGTAGAAGAGAGAGAAATGTGTTACACATGTGCAGATATCGATATGTGTAAGTGTGTGCGAGCTGTTTTTGTTGTACACACATGGAGGAGTTGGATGCAAGGATTTAAAAGCTGTGGGGCAGACGTTGCGTATGAGCAATATTAATTAATATGCGAACTTTGCTTGCTTCCTTTTGTTTTCCTTCTTACGCTTCTTTTGTTTCTTGTGCTTTTTATGGTTGGCAATCCGTATGAATTATTGCTTGCCTTTTGCCTTTCGCACTCACATTCCAGCTGAGCAGCTCTCGTCTCTCTTGCTGCTTCTCCCGCTGTTGCCGGCCTTCGATACGTTGGCAATTCATTAACGAAATGAATGAAGAGCTGCAGCTGGCAAGGAAGGCATGGCAAGAAACTGACGGACGGCATGTTCGTCCCGCTTCTGACATGCAAATGTAAATGATGCTCTCCCACAGTTGCAGCCTCCTGTTGTTTATTGACGGTGCTCCGTTTGTATGTTTGGCAAGAACAGCAACGAAATTCCCTCTTCATCTGTTATATGAAATTTAATAGCATTTTACAAGACCAATTTCCGATTTCGCATTTTCACTCGCATAAGATACTTACTGCGATAATGAGAGCCAGTAAATGCATTTACGGCTATCGATTTCGTGTGTTGTAAAGCCTCCATTTCCTTCCCCTCTCTTGTACATTCCACAACTATTGTTCATCGTGTTGTGGTAGCTCATTAGATCCGCTCAAATGAGCTTAACGCTCTGTTATATTGATTTCGTGTGCAGTTTCAAAGCGTGTGCATTTCAAATTGCTCATTTGGATTGTAGTTTGGCAATCCTTAAAGCCTTTGTGTTCCTCAGTGTGTTTCGTTCTGCCAATTAGATGAAAAACCAATGAAGTCAAGAGTTTTTGTGCAACAAGAAAACATTTGTTACATAAACACACAAAATTCGTAGTTTGTTGTCTGGAAAATGCAAGCCAGCTTCGTTTTAATTAACAGCATGTTTATACAGCTTCTGTGTAATGTTACCTTAAAGCTCATGTATCAACAAGTAGCTGCAGCTCAAGAAAATACTACATGTCGAGATACTCTGTAAAAGAGAAGTTGCCAAAACTTCAGAGTATATTTGAATATTTATTTTGAAGAGTGATCTTATAGAGCACTTGTGCGAAATTGAATTAAAGCAGTGTAGAGGATATAAATTGATTGATTGATGATTTGCCACAACTTTAAACGACTTGAACCCTTCATGCTCGTCTTTTAAAATGCACAGATCCACAGGGCATCGGTTGTTTGTGTTTTAGCCAAGAACTTGGTGAATGGCATTACATAATTTGTCACTAACACTTTTGACTTTCAATTTTGAAACTGTAAATACGAAGACAGGCAAAGTTGCAGGATGTTCATGAAGGCAGCTCAGCCTCAAGACGCAACGTTGTCGAGGCAAGTGTGGCAGCCGCAGATGTGCAACAGACTCTTCATATATTACTTTGCGATAGACATGTGTAGAAATACAGAGCAAAAGCGAGAGAGAGAGAGAGAGAGAGAGAGAGAGGGAAAGCATGCACATAACTCATCATATGGCAAACGCACGCATGCAAAGTCATTACTCAAGCAAAAAGTCGTTAAAAGCGAAAGAAATCAATTCAGCTGAAGGTTAAGTGAAAAAGTTTTGCCATTAAAACTGACAAGGTGAGGTGCCTCTAATGCTTGCTGTCGTCAGGACTCGAAACTCAGGAGCTCCGGAGGTGTGAAAAGTCCGCCTCTGGGTCAATAAACTGGCAACTGGCAACTGAAAACTGCCAACTCGAGTTATATCAAGCACATAAATCAAGTTATTCTTTGCGTCCGTCCGTCTGTCTGTCGGTCTGTCTGTGTGTTTGTTTGAAAGGCTTAAACAGATGCAAGCAAAGTTATTAAATTGTTCAAATGTTACACGCATTTTGTGACAGCGAGGAGAAAGAGAAAGTTCTTGCAACAATTGTCACAAGTTTCCCAGTCATTTCCATTAGAGGCAGAAACACAAGCAGACGCAGAAGCAGAAGCCTTTGAGCTCACTCGTAAGTATAACAGGATGGCTCAAGAAGCTGTCTCTCTGCTTTGTTGAAAATGCAGTTGGTGTGCGGAAAATGTTGAAAATTGAACACCACTGCAGGACATCGAAGTACATGGAATTCACTAAAAATATTGCATTTTGCGTGCAAGTTTTCGGTTTCACAAATCTCTTTGTGTCATGAAATTTGCATGGCAAAGTTAATTAAAAGAAAATTCCAAATTCCATGCTGTGCAACAAGGCAACAGCAAAAATGGATAACGCATTTCTCTTTATGGCATTTGCTTTACGCAATTTGCATGCTGGTTTTTCCGAAATGAATCTGGGTATTATTAACATTTAATGCCTGACAAACAGCATTGAAGTGAGTTTATATAGTTCGTCCTTCTGATTCTTTGCGGCAACTCGATCGATAATAAGCTGGCAGATAAACATTATTAAAGTAATTCCTTAGTCAGCGATTTAAGCGTTCTGCACGCAATTAATGTAGGTTTTAACGCATGTTTTCCATTCGTTTAATGCGACCCCAAACACATTTTTTAATACCCTATACGAAGTGCTCATGGGTCGTATGAGTAATTTTTAAACTTGGGTTTATTACCACCGAAAGAAATAAGCTGCATTTAGATTTGTTGAGTCAAAAAAACATACTGAATTTTAATACATCATGTACTTGTTGATTCCAAGAGTTTTTGGGCAATCGATTATAGTTAATAATTTAAAAACTATTACTTTCACTTCAAGCTCTTCAAAGTAATTGTAAAAAACTAATAATTTTATGATTGAAATATATAATTTTAAAATGCAGCAAACTTTGTTCTTTGAATCAGTAAACAATTATCTAAATATCTATGTGTTCTCTAATAACTAGAGATAATTAAATTGAAGTAGGATATCCAGCAGTCTTGTTGTTGTCAACGGGCATCGGAGTTATTTATGATATATTTTATTTTTAAATGAGCTGCCCTTACTTAACTCTCTTGCATTTATATCACTTTGTTTTATGTATTTATATCAATTTGGAAAATTATTAAGCTTGTTTATGTGCGCTCGACATCCATTAAGTATGATTTAAAGAGCACTCAATAGCAGCAGCAACAACAATGGCAGGCAGGGCAAGCTTTTAAATCGATTGCATTTATCGATTTTATGCTTAATGCGAGTGTAAACATTATTGCCAAAGCAAAGCAAACGCAATTTGTAAGTAAACTGCAAGGGAACGTTGCGAACAGTGAACACACCGCACACTGGAACATTGTTTAAGGCAGCAGGAAAGCATAGCAGCTGAACTGGCTGGCGGAAAATCCGTGCAGCGGAAAGCATGCAGCAACAGCAGTTAGCAGGGGGCAAGTCATCAATAACACCGACCGGCAGCAGGAACTTTAAACTGGTCAAAACACAAACAAGCGAGCACAAGCAGCCAGCCAAGCAGATAGAGCGAGAGAGCGAGTGAGAACTAGAGAGAGAGAGAAAAAGAGGTCTCTCTCCCCTTGCGTATTTATCAGATTAAGATAGCAAAACACATGATCGGTTGGAGCGGAAGGCAGGAAGAAGGATGGCCACCCAACACAGACGGACAGCTTCTAATTTTGTGGCTGCAGCTTTGGAGATGGCAGCACTTCCGCTTGTTTGTTGCCTCCCCTAACCCCCACAGCCCGTTTTTGGTTGAGACTAAATGCCTCTGCGGTTTGATGTGCTCCTCTCTGCGTGGCAACTGCGACTGCGGCTGTGGCTGTGGTTGCTTAATGAACGGCGACATTAAATAAAATGTCGGTCAATTGTCGTTGTGGCTTATCAGCGCCAGACAAGATGCCGCATCAGAGAGGGGGCAAGGCGAGTAGCTTGCGTGCGGTAATTGATTTTCCAAATGGCGTCAACTGAGCTGCGAGCTGAGCTCTTTTTCTATGCCCAGCAAACTTTTTGCGTGCTCTCCCCCCCAGTCGCCGCAAGGCAAAAGTTGTCGTGCCTCGTTGCTGATGCACTTGGTAATGTTTGGAGCGCTGACAACAAAAAGTTGCAGAAGCAGCAGCAGCAACAAGCAGCCGCAAACAAACAAAAAACCAACAAGAAAACTGGCATTATGCCAGCCAGTATTTGGTAAAACTGTAAAAAGTTGTTAGCCTAATGCATGCGATGCCAATAGAAATAGAAATAGAAATGGCGATATCAACGATGGCAATCGGCGGCGTTGAAAGTCGGTGACGGTGGCAAATATATAAGTCAATATTTGACAGGCATTTAAAGACTTTAAAGCCCGCCAGTCAAGCCTGCCAGTGCGAGTGGCATAAATATAGAAAAACCATTGAAATTGACACACTGCGAGACAGACGGAGAGCGAGAGGAAACGTGAGAGAGATAGAAAAATAATTCAAAGCGACGCGCACATTAAATATTAACACTTTAATCTAGTCGATGGTTGTATGTTGCATAAAAACAGCAACTTATTTGTAGAGAGAGTGAAAGAGAGAGAGAGAGATAGAGAGTCTTGTGTGCTGTGTCTACTGTCCGTCCCGCCCCCGTTCGCCCCGTTCTCTGGCCCCCGCCAGGTCGTGCGGCGCATGTTAAACAGTTTTTCAGTGCGCACAAAACTTGCCAATTGAAAAGTAAAACAAGCCAAGACATAAAACTTGCCGGCGTACAGCGAGCCGGAGAGCTATGCCTGTAAAGCACGCAAAGCGGTAGACCATAAATTGCCCCATACACACACACACCCACACACACATATACACACGCACACAGTTGAAGAATAATTATACGGCTAAAAACCGTGAGGGGCCAAACCGCGACCACAAATAAAATCAACATGAAACGCCCAGGAGAGGAGGACTGCAGAACAGCAGAGCAAGAGAGAAGCAGGGGGAGAAGGAGGTAGCAGAGGACTTGGCGAAAATATGAGTCATTAATATTCACGCCCACGTTAAAAGCACATAAATAGGCGTGGCACATAACAGCACTGACCCAGGGCACTAAAACCAGTGCATCAACAACGATAACAACAAATGGCGTCGGCGTCAGCAGCAACAGTAGCAGCAAAAAGTCAGCGAAAGGTGCAGCGCTTTGTGTAGAATTTCCGGTTGCCGCCTAAAATTATGCTACAAAATGTGGCAACGGCTAAGCAACAACAACAATAATAACAAGAACCGAAGGGCGAGTGCAGTAAATCACCCAAAAGCAATGAGACAGCTCAGCAAAAGTGTTGAATCCGACACGCCCACAGCGAATGCAACGAACATCGAGGAACGAACAGCGAACAAATGGCGAACTCGTATAATTGAATACAATTCCAAAGACATCCTCCTTGTTTTCCCATCTTATGGCAGTGTTTTTTTATTACTTGGGGAGTTGCTCTGTAGCAATAATTACCATATGCGAATTTATTTAACTGACCCACTTAATATATCTGCACAAAACATTTTCATTTCTTTCAGAGTTTCTTTTGTGTTTTATGGTTATATTAAAGCTGAAATTATGTAGTCTTAATGGAGCAGTTTTCTATCTTATCTTTGCTGACATTAATTCTAGATAAAACTAAGTTAAAAGAGACACTTGATCAATCATTGTTGTTATATTTTTGCTTTTAGATTTCTTTTGGGATTAAACTCAATACGAAATAATTATTGAGCGGTAGGGAGTATACAACATCAATAACTATTTTTCACAGGTATTTGGTAAGTCTTTATTGTTTTACCTTAACTTCTGGATTTCATTTGAAAGTAAATATTGAATATTGAGTGGGGTTTGCTTGGAACATCTTTTGAAAATAATAAAATATTAAACAGCTCACATGAATATCAATAACTGCTAAAAGTAAAAACTATCAACATGCAAAAAATTTGCATCCTTGGTATGTGACTTTTTTTTATATTCTTGATTTTATTCTACGGCCTGCTTCTTTGGCTGTTTTAACAGAATGTTTAGCGACAATTGAATGGAATGTATTTGACAATATTTCTTATTGAATGTGTGCCTTTGTGTGCGTGTTTAGTGTGGCTTGGAATGGCTGAGTTAAACTTGCAATGTTTATCTTTTTATTTTAGTGACCCGAAACTCATAAATTTGCAGCAACAAAAGCGACTGAAGCAGACTGCAATTGAAATGCTTTTACATTAAAGCAAAGTTTTAACTCTGCTCGGAATGCGCATTTGTCTGTTTGCTAGTGTCTGTCTCAGTCTCTGTGCATGGCTGTGTGTGTGTGCGTGTGTGTGTGACATACTTTTGTTCAACAATTTTATAGATTATGCAATAAAATGTACAACGCTTTGCGGTCGCTTGGCAAATAAAACAAAACTTTCGCATATTTAATGGCATATAACATAGTAGACTCTCGAATAGTCGATGGTGTACAAATGTATGTTTTGGCCAGCTTCAAACCCACACACACACACACACACAGACACCTCGGGCCAAAAGCAAACATCAAATATTTACCACACTTGCCCGCATTTACATTCATACCCATACACTCGCATAAAGTAACAGTTGTGATCATGTGCGATTCCCAAAGTGTGTCTGGGTGTGTGTGTTTATATGTGTCGTCTGCTCCCCAAGGCAAGTCCAGCATTTTATATATCCTTCTGCTTAAATATTTTTGAATATTCATGCGAGAATATGCATAGATAGAGTCTCGGATTGCAGCGAGATGCAAGCATGAATTTTCTAATTCGCATTAACATAATTTCACATTAACGTAATTGATGTGAAGTGTGTGTGTGCATCATTTCAAATACATTATTTGCCTAATGGCAAAAGTGCTGAAAGGTTGCCGCATTTCGACTTGATTAATTATGGAACATACATCAATTGTTACACACAACGACAGTCAACAAGCGACAGCAACGATAATGCCATCGGCAATGCCAACACCATTCAATATTTATTTAAAGCCGGCAACAATAATTGCAATTACGCAAAAGCCGCTATAAAATTGCCCATGTGTCTGAAATTCCTATATAAAAGTTGGGCAAGTCTGTTACTCTTAAATAGATGGGAAGAGAGAGCAAATGTTTGCTATAGAAATACACCAAAATATTAATCTTTGAAAATGGTAGTGCTTTATAACCATTAAAAATGTATTATAGATATAGTAGATATCAGCTTAAATGAGAAAAGTGAATTATTTATATATTTATAGAAATATTTATTCTAATTCCCGTGATATCAAGTCTATGGCTAATGCAATGAATGAATGATATATTTAATCTATAAAACAGCAGTTTCCTCTTCATTTTTATAACCTGAAATTGAACAACAGCATTGATGTTGTACGCACCTAATTGCAGTGAATTCTGCTTTAATGCAGCAGCAGTTAAATTCATAGACAGCGAGCTTAGGCTATTTGAGACTGACTGTTTTGGCCATGTTGAAGTACTTTGCAAACTGTAGCTGCTTTGACACTTAAACAGCGAGGCGCTAAAGTTGTTCTGGTTCCCTGGTGACACTTGCAAACACACACACAATACACACACACACACAGGCATCGTCATCGTGTAAAGTGATTCGCAAATTAGGACAACGCTTTGGCAATTGCCACGCAGGATAATTTAACAGGTTTGGGGCGGGAGGTAGAGCCAAGGGGGTAATCCCCTCGACAAGGCAAATCGCAGCTGGCCTGAGTTTGATTTTGTTTGCTTAACTCAATGAGATAGCGATATTCCGCGAGACGTGCAAATATTTTGACTGCTAAACTGAATTGCGAATGTGTGTTTGTGTGTATGTGTGTGTGTATTTATGTTTAACTCTGTGCATGTATGTGTTGGGGTGGCATCAAAGGAAGGCATCATATTACACATAAATTTGCGCCCTGTCTGTGGTGAAGGGGGGAGGAAAAAAAAGAAGAAAGCAAGCCACAAAAATGCGAAGCGGATGCGAGTTATGTGTAGGAAGCAGCCGAAACGAATCATTTCCCCACCAGCCAGCCTGAGACGCATTGTGTGCGTGTCGAAGGGTGAGAATGTGTGGGCGGTAAAGAGGAGAAGGTGGAGGAGAAGGAGAAGTTGGAGGAGGAGTGTGCAGGGGGTTGATGTGACAACAACAAATAACACAAATAAACACGATTAGAGTGAAATTGTTTGGCAATAATGTTAACTTAATGCGTTATATTTGTCGCACTTCAGCCCGATAAACACGCACTCAATTTGCGCCCCGAGTAGTCGAATGACAAGTGATTCATTCGTAATGCTTATTGCTGGCAGACAGACAAGTGCGAACAAGTGGTGAACATGAACAAACAAGTCCACTGCTTATCGACGGCTTCTTTTTAACTGCTTGGCTCAACAAGTTGATTGAGTCGCTTACACTTAATAGATAAACCCGCTAATGAGCTCACAAAAGCTTCGGCTAAGCGCAAGTCCTTTCCACGCCCACACACAAGGAGCCTAGAGGCCAAAAAGGAATTGGTTTTTATGAGGGTTAACTGGGGGCGTATTGCAGCCGGCTTTAATTAGTTGTTTTTATGACCCAAAGATTACGCAACTTGAGCTGCGAAATCTGCTGCGCGAGATTTGCAATGATTCGCTACTGCTGCTGCTAGTGTAAATCGTAACAATTGTTGTGTATACGCCGCGTTGGTGTCGCACTTTGTGCTAAGTGCTTTAGCTGTTTCTTCTCGGTTGTTAGTTTGGAGGTGAACGTGGACGTGGCTGGCCGAAAACTTTATAATTTCATCAAATTCACAAGCCAAAATTGCGTGCATAATTTTATTATTTTGAAAGCACTTGAACGAACTTTATCTAAACATGCAGACACGCGCCGCACACTGTGACTGAGTGACTGAGCTCAGCTTGAGCACACAGCAAGCCGGCCCTCTTGCAGCGTGTTGAGGAGCATTGTGAGGCTTTTGGCCAGGAAACTTGTTTCAAACAGCAATTAAAATAAATTACATTTTGCGATTTTAATTGCGTCTAATTGCAGGTAAAAGCCAGCAAATAAGTTGAAACACAAAAGTTCACAATGCTCTGTCGCGCACCGTCGCAGTGAATTGAGAGATCGGGAGGGTGCAGGGGGTGAGCCAGGGTTGTCAGGGATTGTCAGGGGTTGCTGCCAAATTAATTTTGTCCGTTGTCAGTTATGAGTGTGTGTTGAAGAGCAGCAAATGCAATAGCAATAGAAATAGAAACAAAATCAGAAAGTTTCAACAGCAACGAGCACACTCGAAAATGGACATGGACACGAACACCGATTGCAAAATGATAATATACAAATGGACAACTGGACAAATGGACAATAAATGTACGCGCTGCGTATACGTAATTTCAGCTTGCAACTTTTATGAGTGACAATTTGAACAATTTTTGTGCAATTTCCGTTGATTGACAGTCATCGCAATGGCAGCAGCGATTAGAGGAGCACACATGTTTCCTCCCCACTCCCTCCACAAAACTGAAACAAACTGCACTTTCTGCCCGTCTCTCTCCCTCACTGTTTTCCCCTCTGTTTAATTTTGTGGCCAACAACTAAGTTGGGTAACATTGAATGAATTTCATTTAAAGTCGCCTCGATTCCCAAGAGTCTTGTTTATTAAATAAATTTCAAACAAATTAAACATATGTACGAGAGCTGAACGATTCAACAACTGTCGTCATTCGACTGTCGCATATTTGCTTAGGCAAATTGAGTTTTCACGGTTGACATGTTTGTTGAATTTGAAAGCGTTTGCTGAAAAAATATAAAATAAAAGCGGAAACTCAACCGAGTCATCAGCGTCAGCGTCTGAACCGCTGGCACGTAGAACGACAGATGCCATGAAATATTCAAATGCCAAAACAATTTTCAGCTGCTAGTAGCTATTTTTGGCCCACACAACTTCGGTCGGCGTCATCTTGAAGCCGAAGAAAATTGCTTTAAAAGGCATAGACACTTCCATTGGCCTAATTAGTTTACTTGCCAGCCAGCAAGTGGCACTTATGTGACAGCTGCAGCAATGCCCCTAATGCCCCAAACTAGCAACGCTGACAAGAGTTAAAACAATGCATTTTTAAAGCTTTATAAGTTTTCCACTTCGAGCACAAAGTGAACAGAGCTCGACTTTTTTTTGCCTCTGCCATTTTTTTGGCAAACAAAAAATTAATTTTCTTTGTAGTAGAACAGCTAGCTGTCTCTGTGTGTGTGTGCGAGTGTGTGTGTGTGTCTGGCATAAAGCAGAAGATTATTTTTAGGTATGGCCGCAGGTAAAATGAAAAGTGCTGCAGCAAGAAAAACTTCATCAAAGGTAGCAATTGGAGTGGAGTAGCATTTGAAATTACTTGCTGCCGACAATGCTGGGGCAACGAAATTCAAAAAAAAAATAGGAAAAAAATGAAAAAGAGGAGCGGAAAGCCAAACACAAATGATAATTCCATTCGCCTTGGTTTTGCCACAGTACTCGTAAAGCAGCCAGCTGGTCATAGGGATTGCAATCTCACCCACACAGGATAAACGATTTGCAGTCACCTGAGCACATAAAGCAAGCTATCGAATTGTCTTTACAATTCCAAATGCTGCTCCTCTAAATTGCAGTCCATTTAGTGTCCATTTGTGAGAAATTCCCGAACATTTGTATGCTCCACTTGAGCGCCGTGTAAACCCATTAAAAATCGAGCATCGAACACTCGAATCGAATCGATTCCACTCGAGCATTGACCACTTGAGCAGTAGCTCTAGCAGCAAGACAATGCAATTGAAGCTCAAGTAAAAACTGCATTGCGCATACGCCGTGTATGCCATGTATGGCCAGTGCAGGGCCAGTCTCAGTTCAGCATGAATTATAAATTGAAGTAAATATATTCTGCGGTTGGGATTACTTCGTGCACACAATTGTCGGCAGCTCCAACCGACCGCCGACTCCTACTTCAATTTCAAGTTATGGAACATTTTCGATTGCGCTTTTAGTCACGTTTCCGGACAACGGCGAGAAACGAGCATAACTTCAATTATTCTCTACTACACTACACTCTACTGTTACGACTTGTGTGTGGCTGCTGTTGTTTCCGCTTTCGCTCGCTGTTGCAATTTCTTTATTTAAGTTTGTAAAACAATTACTACAACTTTTTTATGCCTCGCAACCAGTTGAAATAGCCAAGTTTATGGCATATTTGCTCTGGTCCAAAAATCCTGCTCCGCTCTTTAACTGTTGGCTGTTGGCTCATAGCTGGTGTTATCCTTTGGCCGCTTGCTCATCATGTTTTCCAGTGCCATGAGCTAACAGCGCGCCACTAAAAACACAACGCAAAAATATGCAGCGGAAAAAACACTTAAATTTACATAATTTCCGGTTCACGTAACTGATGCGGCCAGCTCTCTCTCCCTCTCGCTTGCTTTCTTTCTCTCTCTCACTCTCGGAAAAGGCCGCCAGCGGAGTGTTTGCATGCTGCCTGGTTGCCTAGTTGCCTAGTTGCTTCCACCTCGACCAAATGCCGTGTTTTGGCCAGTTGCTTTTAGCTTTTAAAGTGCGGCATCAGGTGCTAGCTTTGCTGTTTTTTTTTTTTTTTTTCTTTTCCTATAGCCCTTTGGCATGCATATTAACAGGTGACTAAAGACTAGGGGCCATTATGAGTAGTGGCAGCTGTTGCTGTTCGCGATACAAGTATTTGCTTAGTTTTTCTATGCCATTGACGTTGCGTATACGCACCGCTGGCGACTTGCGCAAATATTTACAAATGTGTCAAGTGCACTCCAAGTGAACTTTGTCGGCAAACCAACGCGAACATGAAAGCGAGCGCGAAGGTTAAAAGGACTCAACTCTTCCACACGACATTTGCATGCAAATGCAGTGTCGTTCTGTTGCAGCAACAGCTACATCTGCAAGTGGCACGACAACTAGAACGAGAACGGGAACGGCGACAATCGGAGACGTGCTCCATTGGCGCTGGCAAATGAACTTGTTTGGTAGCTAATGAGATAAGCATGCAAATGCTATCGCTTTGCAGCAAGGAGAGCGCTAAAAAACTAACGCCAACTGCAGCAGGCAAGCAGCTGCCACGAACAGTCAATTAACTTGCAATCCGGAAATTGTCAAGTCGCTTATTAAATGACCAAGTTCCTAAACAGATTCGCAGAGTACAATTTCAAGCGTCTGCATCTGAATACGCGAAACTATAATAAAATTATTGCCTTTTGAAAGGAATTATATCCAAGAACTAAAGTTGCACTATAGTCTTATTTTTCAAAGTACATCATCATAATTAGCTTCGAAATCACGTTATCGAAATCTGCGTACAAGTAACATATATGTATTACTTTTTCAAGGCATTGCCTCAACAGCTTCTCGAAGTCAGCATCTGAATAGCAATCGTATTATACGACTACAATCGCTACAATAATGCAGTTGTTTTGTACCCTTGGGCGCTATAACTAAACAACAATTCGCATGAAAAGTTTCCATGACTTTTGACTCAATTTGGCGTTAAGTTCTCGTGCGCCGAGGCAGAGTAGGCAAAAGTTTTAATATATTTGCTTTATCTGGCATAGTTGTGTGCTCTGGCAAAACTTTATTTAGCTTGTTGTTCGACTGTGCAAGAAATGTATGCATGAATAGTTGAGCAACTGGGAGCGAGATAAATTGTAGCATTTACTCATTATTGTTATATCGAAATTTAGTTGCACTTATGATAATTTGCTTAAACACTGACTCATGAACTACATGAAGTCATTTTGTCGTCCCCATAAAATCAAAAAGCAGAGACTCATTGCATGTTGGCAGCACATAAGAAGTGCTTAGGCCATTAATAGCTAAGTGAAAGCGTAATTACGCACATTTGCTGACAGCTTTGAGATTAAATTAGAAACCAAAAACAAAAAGGGCAAAGAAGCAAAAAAGGCAACAAAAAAAAGAGCTAAATGGTGCTCAGTATGTCAACTAATTTTATGACGTGCTGTTGATTTAATTGCTCGCCGCATGCAACAAAACACACATACTGTACAAGCGCTTGCCACACACGTATCTGGGGCGTCGCTTTGCTTGGCTTTAAGTTCTACGGAATTTAAATTCGATGCACAGTGTTTTTTACATAACGAACGAAAAAAGCAACGCAGGAAGGAAATTGTGTAACAAAGTAGCCTGACAGCATTGCGTATGGGTAATCTTACACTCGTTTCGTTTCGCACATAAACATGTAAACACATTCCGTTATTTCTGTCTATGTGCGTCTCGGCAGCTTCTTTTTATGACAAGCAAATGCATGCAAATCTCGAATTTTACAAACGATAAACGCCTTGAGGCAAGCTGCTGCCTCTGGCTCTACTTCTGCCCTGCTCTGCCCTACTCAGCTCAGCTTCTTCACATACAATTTATGCCACTTGCCACTTGAGTGTCTGCATGCGTGTGTCTGAGTGTGGGTGTGTAGGGGAGAGGGACAAATCCTGCTAATGCCCAAATGCGTATGTGCACGCATTCTATGCTCATTTTTCTTTTGCCACAGCAAATCCGCTTTTTATGCACAAATCAAACAGAAAACATTAGGCAAATGGCAAATGGCGAAGCGACAGCACACAATATGCTAAATGGTAACCTTTTTTCTATATATATTTCGCTTATTTTCTGTATGGAATTCTTCGTTCAATAGCTGCTCGTGTCTCTTGCAATTCACTTTAAGCAAACTTATTGAATATTTTCCATGAAGTATGCAGCATCAAAAACATAATCCTAAACTTTTTGTAAGAGCTAGTAAATGGAAAATAAACTACAGGAAAGCCTCTAATCGAAAGCAGGCTCTTTTATAGGCTAAAATTCAATTTAGTTGTGCTGCTCTGTTTCTCATCTTTTGTATTATTTAGTTTTCAATTAAACTCATGCTTTTAGGTCAAAACTATTATAGTTTAAATCCTCTTAACAAAATGCTTGTCGGTATTTAAATAAAATTTAAATAATGCCTTGCAATCACAATGCCCAGCAAGTTTCACAAAATTGCAAATCGCATAGAGTGCTTTTTCCGTATGCTTTTCGGCTACTTCTCAAAGGATGCTGCATTTATGTCGTGCCAAGGATTCATAGTAATTGATATAATCTACCATAATTAGCGGCTTACAAAATTGTTATTGCTGGCGTGGTCTTTTGCAAATATGTAAACTCATTTAGAACCTAATAACCCACTAATGCTTAGACCACAAAACGCCATTCCTCTTGTGCTCAATCCCCCGCCAATCTGCCACAACTCAAAAGAGTCCAAGATACATTACGTTATTCAACACTAAGCGACACAAGCTGCCGCCGCACTCGAAACATCTGTTGTCCTTCCGGCAGCTATGTGTCTTGTTGTTTAGTTTAGTTCTTGTAGTTGTGGTTGCTCGTGTTGTTCTTGTTCTCCGTCTTGTTGCCGTTGCCGTTGCTGTTGCTGTTGTACGCCAGTGAAAAGGATAAGAAACATAGGCCCCCAGGGGTAACCAAGCAACAGCTGCATTTGAAATGAAAAGCATTTGTTTCTGACACAACTCGTCCTCGCCGTCTACATTAGTATACACACACACACACAGACAGTTCTCTGCAGTAGTTCTCTCGTCCTGTTGTGTACTGAATCCTAGCTGTGGATATTACAAAGACGAACAGTCCATTGAGATAGCTCGCTCCAATGCGCTCCACTCATTATGTTGATTATCCCAAGCGGCCGGCGCAGCTCTCAAGGATTTCTCAAAAACTAAGAATAAAATATGAATTGAAATAAATGCGCTTACTGCCAACGCTGCCCCCCATTCCCCTTACAGCCAGTCAGTATTTTATTTTTTTTTATTTATCTCCGAAATTTCATTAGAATCGTTATAAATTCTGTTGCTGGCAAAATAAAAAGTGGCAGCAACAAAAATACCGCACCATTAACCCTTCTTTGCGGTGGCTTAACCCATGTTGTAACCCATTTTTTTTCTCTTTCTTTGCAACTCTCACCCCTTCAAACCATTGTAACCTTACTGTCCGTCCAAATTTATGGCTTTCTCTTTGGGCCATCTAATGCAATTTCATATGGCTGGCACACAACCATTTCCATTACCATCAGAGACAGAGAGAATATTGTCAAAGCGGGCAGCCAGACAGATAGACAGTTAGAGAGACAGACGCTCAGGCAGTCAGGCATCCAGGCTTCGACTCGGTCAATTGATGAGCCAAAAAGCCAACGAGCATGAAATGAAGCCAACTTCCCAACCAAAGCAACCAGTCAAATTGTAGTTCTAAATGGAGCGAGTCTTTTGCTTATGTGGTTAATGTGATAAATCAATTTTATGCGAAAATCACAGAGCATAAATTTATTTAACTAGCACATAACTCATGTGGACCTTTGTACATTTGTTTTCTTCTCCTGTATGTCACAAATACGCATAGTTAACTACTCGAATTTGTATCGCAAGCTCGACTTCGCTTAAAGCCAACTCTCATTGTTGTGGCTGCCGCCTGCTTAACTGATATCTGTCTGTCTGTCTTTTGGCTTGAACGCTCGCTCTGGGTCATTTGACACTTTCATTTGGCCCCTTTATGACAGTCTTGCACACACTTACACACACACACGCTGGGGAAATCAAAGGACACGGCGTCAATCAAGTGCCCAGTTGAAATCAAACTCTAGCTGCGGGTTTTGTGGCACCACAAAACACGAGAAAAGCTGGTCAAGTTGTCGTCCAAGTGAGAATCGGCCCCAAAGCGGCAAAGGAACGTACACTTTTCGATCCCTTGGCCACCTGCGTACACGCATGTCCTTGTGTGTCCTGTGTCCAGTGTCTAGAGTCCAGTGTCCGATGGCCAGCAATTTTGTGCAATCTGAGCGCCATCATCAAGTGAAAAGAATTCCGATTTCTCCCTTAAATAGTATCAAATTGGCCAACAAACGGGTAACTAACATTGCGAGTCTTCGTTGTGGAGATTTCTAATAAAATTTCACAGAATTTACTAAAGTTGCAGCAGGTATTGTGAACTTGTTGCCATTGAATTAAGCAAACATCATTATAAATAATGTTTTTCACTGATTTTATTAGAGCTCGCAGCAAGATTTGTGAGTCTGTTTGCATTTAACAGTCGTCTTAAATTTATATATGTTTAATATTTTGTAACAATATTTTAATAGACAATATTAAGGATTGCCAATGAAATATCGTCGATTATAGTAAGTTCGGTAATTTTATCAATAGCTCTAAAACTGAAAAACTATTTTGTAATTTTAATACAGTTAATGGTCTATTTCTTTTACTTGAAACATTCATCTCTTTCTACATCCGAAACATTTTTATTGGATTTGCTGCAACGTTAGCGTATTTAGATTAGAAATCTTCGTTTTGTTTTACATTCATAATTGGTATTTAACATATACAACTCTTTCTTATTTTGGCTCGCATCTGTCGTGCGTTTAAAGCGCATTAAAATTCATTTAGATTTTTCACCTTTTATCTTTGTATGCACAATGAATAAAATTAGAATAATCCGCGGCCAAGTGACTGTAAAAGCGGCTGCAAGTTGATAATTTTCTGTTCTGTTCTGTACTGGTTTTTTCTTTTGTATTTCTGGCAGTCGCGCTGAGTCTGGTTCTGGTTCATTTGAATAACTGAATTGTTAAGTGAGCGCCGTGTGACTGATGGACCTGGGCAGCAAGACGGAGACGGAGAGTAGTAGATGGAAGGCAGGTGGCATTTATCTGCTTGAGTTGGAATGTGCGCAGACTTTTAATTAAATTTAATTACAAATGCCAACAGTCGAAGGCGGAGTTGGGAGGCGGCGAGTTGTCCGCAGTTGACTTTGATAAAGCCATTTGCTAGTAATTTGCATATTTGATGCGCACCTCAATTGATATGTCGCAACAAAAAACTGAATGCGAATAAGGGATCAAATGGCATCATGCTATTAAAAGTGGCTAAGCTAGATGTTTGGCCCTAACAACTACCTGGCAATGGGCAACTGTCCATGTAACTGAGACCAAGAAGCAGCTTCTACATTTCTAAAATATTGCTGCATGCTTTGCGGCGCACCCGCAGACACAGAAACAGAAGCACACATAGACAGACAGTGGGACCTTTATAGCATGTGTCGCACTCAAGTCACGTTTGCCAACTGGCAAAAGCTTCAACAAATGTTAAGCTCAAGATTTATTGAGCTACTTAAGTTGCCGTTGATGATGCTCCTTTTCTGTCCTTGTTCTTTTCTTTTCGTTTTTCCCGCTCATTTCATTTCCACGCATTACGCATACGTCTCCGGCAATATTTTACACGAATTAAAGAGCGAGCAAGTGGAGATGAGTGTGAGAGATGAACTGTGTGTGTTTTCAATGCACTCGCAACTTTAAAAGACTTTGTTTCTATTTGAAAAGTTATCGTACATTAAAGATGATCATTAGAAGCAGTCTCTCTCTCTCTCTCCTCCCTCGCTTAAGAGCAGCGTTGCTCATAAATAATACATCAGAAAATATATATTTATTTTTATGTTGCAACTTTCAACTTTGTTATTGCGGCGAGCGCAAGCACATACGGCAAACACACACACTTTCAGACTAAGAAGAAGCGAAACGTACACGCCATAAATAATGCGTTCGAGACCAAAAATGATGCGTGCTGAAAATGTTTAAAATGAGCTCAAGGTGGAGCGAACACTGTGAGCTGTTAGCTGTGAGTATCTTAACAGGGCTCAATATTATGGCCAACGTGTGCCGTTCGCTCGCCGGGCTCAAAGCGATGGCCATATAAATGTATAACGCGTTTCATATGCAAATAAAAACTCCAATGCTTATCTTTTTGATGACCCACATTGCCTGCCTTTCTTGACGGGCTGTCGAGCGGCACACGGCGTATGCGCAATATTGAACATATGTTTCCAATCATGCAGCCACAACCCTCCCAACACAACCTGCAAAAATGTTGTGTTTCTCCACTTTTCCTTTTCCGCTCGCTTTTCCGTCGTTTCTTTTTTATTTTCTGCAATTTTTACAATTCAATTGAATTGTTGCAAAGTGTCCAACAAAATATGTTGCATGGCCGGCCTCAAGCTAAATTTGAATTGTCAAAAATATAACGAGGTTTTCCTCAACTATCCCCGCGACGCTTTGCTCTTGGTTGCCCGATGCTCGTTGGTCGTTGGCTCGTTTCGCTGACATAAACTGCATTGAAATGTCATAAAAATTGAAACACGTCGTCCACCTCTTTCGCTCTCTCTCTCTCTACTGTTTCTCTTTCGTCTTCCTGTTCTGTAGCTTCACCATCTGTTCGTGCTGTTCTCCGTGCTGTCTTCCTGAGCTGCTTTTGAATGGCAGTTGGCTTGTGTCGCTGCAGTGTCGCATCATGTTGCTGCTGCTGTTGTTGCAGTTGTTGTTAGTGTCGGTTTTGGGCTGCTGCTTTGCATACAAATAACGGTAATCTTTGGCTGGCCCCGACAACTGATTGGCCCTAGTCTGGACGAGTCGAGTCCAATTCCCTTTGCCTGCTACCTTCTGCCTGCTGCCTTCTGCCTTTTTCGTTGACCCATTTCGCTGCTCTTGAACATTTGCACTTTACACACGTGGCATGGCCGTGGGGCAGGCGCAGTGGGTGAAGGTGGCTGGCTACTCACGGCCATGTGTAGGCGTCAGTGGCGTGGCTATTATAAAAATTTATTATTTTACGTGCGAATTATTTTTTGGGGGGGGCGCTTTTTGAGCAACTCTTGAAAGTGGCAATCAGCTTTAAGCCAAGCGCGCTGCTTAAGAGTTTTGCATTATGAATTTGGCCATGACATATGCACAATAATTTTCAATTAATTATGCGAATTAGCGCACAAAGCGCAAAGCTTGGACTCCAACCAGGAGCAGAGAGCAGACCACATCAAATGCAGAAGCAGAAGCCATTGCCAGCAGCAGCAGGAGCACATGAAGCTGACCACGCTCGCCAAGCACAACAAGAGCCGAGCATGCTACAACAGTTGATTATGTAAACTCACACAGACACACAGATACAAGCGCCATCGATTTACATTTAATTGCGGCTTCAACTCGCAAATTCTGTATTTGAAATTATTGTTCGGCATATAATGGAACTGTCATACATCGAACACACTACACACACAGAGCGCAGAGAGAGAGAGAGAGACACATAACATTGAACGGATCCGAGTGCTCGTAGTGAATGAATGAATGTATTTATTAGTTAAGCCCACAGGCAGCTGCTTCATTCATTCCAGGTTTGTCTTTTGTTAACAAATGACAATGCAAATACAAGAGCATGAGAGTGAACGTTGTATGTTGAATGTATTGTGTGTATGTGTGTGTGTGTGTGTGCGTGTTTGTTTGGACTCTTGTATTATACACTCATTACCATGGGGGCGTATACGTGTTAAATGCGCCTGACAAATATTTTAGCTCGAACAATATTTACACAGCAACTGTCCCCTGTTTCCACCCTCACTTCCCGCCCCTCGCCTCTCTCTGCGGCAAGTTTTCTACGTGACCCTGCGAAACGTAATCGTGGCATTATTACAAACAGATTCCGCATTTCAGATTTCGAGTTGAGTTTTTAGCTGCTTTTGTTTTTCATTTGCTATTCCCATTGGTCAGTCAGTCAGCCCCACTCTCTCTCTCTCTCTCTCTCACTCTTTGCGCGTGCTGCGGCTTTTCTTTTGTTTTCCTTGCCATATTTACGTTTATTTGCCAAGTTGATATTTCAATTCCCCCGAGTCGCATTACATTCGCAAAAGTTTTTAGACACATTTATTGAGCTCCAAAGAGACTGCGACTTGCCTACGACTGACTAAGAGCGGCTTTTCTTCCATTTCCACATCCATTTCCATTTACAGTTTACTGCCTGCTGCTTTGTTTTGTTTTGCTTCGTTTTGTGTTGTTGTCTTTTAAATATTTGAAAAGGCATAATAATAATCTTAATGCATGGCCAGTGACGCGGACCTTTCCAAAATTGTAACAACTTAAAGCTGCCGTCCTCAGTTTTTTCTTTTTCTTTATGCAGTAAATCAAACGGCCATTGAAATGTGTTTTTAGCGACTCTTGCAGTCTCGCTGATAATTGCACTCGCTTCTGCTATTAAAAGCGAGTGCAGACTTTGATTGAATGAATTTCCAAGTGGATTACAATAATTCGCGATTCGATGTGCCCAGTTTATATATACATCAGAAACAGCAACAAAGATAGAGAGAGAGAAGTCTGGTCGCTGACTAAATTAGTGCGCTTTGTGTCATTAAGTTTCGCTTCAGTCGAGAGCCATTTGCTACTCCGGCTGCAATCAAGAGTATGCACTTAGCAGCCTTCCATTGCGCATTCGCCCCGTTTTGCACTCCAACTCTGATCGAGAGAGTGAAGAGGAGGGAAGGGGGCAAAGAAAAAGCGTGGTGGCTGTAGTAAAGCGCTTTTCAATTTTCGAACATTTTACGCAGCACAGTTTTTGCTTTTAACCCCTTTTGCCTTTGTGGGCTTATCAAAAGTACTCGTCTCAACCGCCGTTGCTCGTCTGGCGTCGTCGTCGCCATTTCGTTATTTTATGCGAAAAGGCCAAAAACAGTTTGGCAAAAACTTTTAAGCCCTAAACGGACTTGTGGTGGCCCAAAGTGCAAACATGGAAAGCAAAAAAAAAAAAAATCGAGAAAAAACCCGGAAAAAAATATAGAAAATATATTTATATATATATATATATTTTTTTTTTTTGAGAGGAGCAGAGAACTTGATCTGAGCAGAGAGCAGATTCCTCAACAGTTTGGCGTATCGAGTTCGAGTGTGTGCATAACTTTTTCAATTTGTTTAATACGCATATTACAACTCATTTTCCGCCCATTTCCCCGCCGAGCATTTTCTATTCATTGCTGCAAAAGAGCGGCGTCAAGTCAAATTTCCGCCTGCTGGCGATTGATTGATGGCGCCCAACGACAGCAGGAGCCACAGGTGTGTGTGTGAGAGCTAGTATTAACTTGACTTGCGTGTGTGCATGATGAATTACTTGACTGCTCAACTCCCGCCTCCTCTCTCTTCTCAGCTTTATTATTCTATTACATTTTGTGTCTTGTCACGACGCTGCGAGCTGTCAATAAGCAAATGGCCGCGATAAATCTCATGTGCGAATGAATATCTTGCGACCATTTTCTCATTACAACCTGCATGCATCGTTTATGTCGTCGTGTATATTGTACACAATGGCTGCCAAAAGCAATTTACCATTGTCCGCTGTTGGCTTTAAATAAAACTCGTTGATATTAGTGACAGATTGTGTCCAATGTTGGCCTCACGTTGTTGACACATTGCGGCTTGTTTTCCGCTCCGACAATTTAATTGAATTGTTTTTTTCTCTCATCTGTATATCCGCGCACAAAGCATATTTAATCTGCATTTTGCCAACACGCAGATCAATGTGGCGTATACGTAATATTATTTTCTAAGGCTTCATGATGTTGGGCACTTTAAGCACAAGTAATTCCTTTGCAGCTCTTTGCAAGCAGCAAAGCTTTGCAAAGTTTACCACTTTCTTAATATCTTGACAATTGTATACGACGAATAGCCAAAGCATGACAACCTACTCAATGCAAACTGCAAAAGTCAGCAAACTGCTGTGCACAGTGAGCGTCGTAGTAGTAAATAAAATAAAGAAATATCAACGGACATCTTTCAATCAATGAACTCTGAATACGCTTTCCACGCCAGACAATTGTAGTTTGTGCTTTATTTATTGTCACAGCTTGGTTGACACATGGCAATCGCCCCATGGGAAGAAAGTGTATGAGGCAGCGTGGCTTATGCTGTGAATGAAGCGCAAAAACTTTCGCGATTATAAATCAAAAAACTTTCAATTTTCTTTAGTTTTTCCTGCTGCTGTTGCTGCTTGGAAAACTTGCAACCCCTTCCGGCTAGACGAACGAAGTACCATTCAAATGATAGAAACTTTTTCTGGCTTGGCAGCGCTGTAGATAAAAGTGAAACTTGCAACTGAATAACGAGAATTGATCGAATTTGAATACTGACTGAAAGAATGATATTGTTGTATAGAGAGCGCTCGAGCGTTTAAAGAACTCTCGCACACTAAACACTGTTGTCAAGCCATTTAAATGCACCGGAAAATGTTTTATCATATTGCAAAAAATAGAATTGAGATGAATGGGGAGGAGGAGGTGGCGAGGCAGGTGCAGATATCTCGTATCTAATGTATTTATGCATTAGACAGCAGTTTCACGTTGCCAAACAACCAGCAAAAGTTGATAACAAAAATAAAAATAATGAAACAAACATACTGTAATAGTTGGCACTTTGCCAGGCGAGCGCAAAAATACGAATGCGAATAGTAATAATAATCATAAATTACAGTTGCAAACTAATTTCGAACAACAGCACGAAACACGTGTAAATAAATACATTTAACAAAAGTGCAAATGGTTGGATATTAAACTTTAAATGGCACAAAAAAACGCCACGTTTTTTATGCACACACTCACATGTGGCCAGACTAAACTGTGCTTAAACTATTACCAACGCTCAATTATACATAATTGAGCCTCCAATATGAATTATTTATGACACAGAGCGCATGTATGTGTGTGTGTGTGTGTGTGAGTGAGTGTGTAATCTGGTTGTGTCACGCCCTGGCCAAAATGACAGACCTAAATATTAATAATGTCAGCTCACACACACATAACCGTATAAATATATTTATAGGAAGAGAGGGAGACAGAGAGAGAGAGAGAGAGAGAGAGTGGAAGCAGGACACATAATTGTTTTGGTAGCCTCATTAAGGGTCACAACTTGTGGCCAAGTCAGCAAGAAGCAGTTGAAATGCTCCTCGCACACAGCATGAGATTATTATGATTATTAACTTTAATGGAAATTGCACGCACATGAGCATTAACATACGGTACGAAACGAAACAAAATTGTGACATTTCTATCGCAATTCCAGCCTTTAACTTCCATCAAACGCAAATTATTCAATATGTTTCATAGCTTCCTTCATCTGGCTGGCATTATAATGAATTATCTCCTGAATCAATAAGTGTGCAATATCTAGTAAATTATTTAACCGCTCTGCATTTGCAGATGAGTGGTGTGTGTTTACAGACTGAATAATTATTATAGCAATTTATTGAATGACCTTATGGCAATAGAGAATCAACTCACTTTTCGTTTGCAATTTATCAACAGCTAATCATACACATTTCTTGAACTCTACTCCGAAATATCAAATATTATGACATATTAGTTGTATTATAAGCTAGATCCTTGAACTCGAAAGCTTTAAACTGGTTGTTAATTGTCAATAAATTCAACAATTGCAATAATGGTTTTAAATGCATAATAAAAATAGTCTATTTTTTCGTGTTTGCTATGATATGATTAATTAACTGGCCTTACACTCTCCAAATGACTTAATACAATTAATTAGAACTTTTATTAAATTGCAATTAACTTCTTAGGTCCTCGGCAAGATATGAATTTAATTTATTTATTTGAAGCTAGATAATTGAATTCTTTTGGTTTTTTGTGTCCACTTTTTTGCAATATCAGTTCGTTTGTTCATTGAATTGCCAATTCTGCTACTAACTTACTTAAGGCTATCAATTTTAGAGAATCCCAAGTCAGTGCATAAGCAGCCACTCAATTAACGTAAACTTAGCTCAAATTAGTTGCTTTAAATTCAAGCAACTCATACTTATCTCTCTCTCTCTCTCTCTCTCTCGTCTTGCAGACAGCTTGACGTTCCCTTGGCTTAAGCTTTTGGCTGCATTTCTTTTCTCATGTGCAGCTGTCACTTTTAAAAAGTTGCCATCACCTCACGCTGCAAATGTGTCGCATAATTCGCAGCTCTGTATAAAATTTAATTAAGACGCTCAAAGTTTTTCACACTTTGACACAAGCCCCCCAAGCATATGCTCAACGCTCTGCCCCGCTCCGCTTCGCTTTGCAGTCGTTGCCCAATCTTTACGGTCTGCTCACTTAGGTCTCACTCGGTTTGCTCCAGGGGCGCTAAGGCAACTACTTTACATTGGCTTTGGCGAAACTTTCCATTTGGCCAGACCGCGCACACCATAATATTGCAAACTGTGAACTAGTAGCAACACACAGCAGCAACGGCAACGGCAACTGGCAAAATTATGCGCCCTGCTGAGCGCTTTGTTAATTATGCTGCAGCTCCCGGTTGCTGCCGCTACTTGCTGCAACTTGCTGCCACTTCCTGCCATTGTTGTTAGCTGCTTTCTTGGCAGCCGCAAAAGTTTTGTTACACAATTTGCGCTTAAACAAAGCCAAAACAATTTAATTGTCGCAGCGAAAGAAACCGCGACTCGCCATCTCCCAATCTCCCATCTCCTCCTTGGTATAGCATATAGATTATGGCATCAGTAGCACCATCGAACCCGTTGACACTTGCAGCAAGTAACCCCACAACATGCGCATTACCGAAATGCAATCTCTGAACAGAACAGCCAAAAAAAAAATAGAAAATAAAGGACGATCGAACAGGAAAAACCCGCAAATTCACTCAGCACGCCATGTTTCCTCAACTTTACTGGTTCCCCTCCTCGTTGTCGTTGTCGCTGTCGTTGTCGTTGTTTACGAGCTCTTTGAACTGAATGAGCGTGTGGTTGGTTCGCTGCAGGACGCAGGACATCGATACGTTGTATGCCTCGGCCGACTAATGAGCAAGGACATTAAATAAAGAACAGCAGCAACTGCATCCGAGGTTTGTTGAGGGCAGCTTTTGATGCAGGTTTCTTGTCCAGCGCAAACCAAAAAGCGAAAAACGAAAACCGAAAATTGTAATTGATTTCTAGGCTTGTTGCGGCTTTGCTTTTGCTGCCTTTGCCTTTGCGCTAATGTTTTAACAAGAGCAGTTTTTATTTGTTGCGAGTCCCCTCTTGGACACATTCCAGTGTTGTAACGTCGACTGCACGCCGCAGACTGCGAAATAAAAGTCTTTTCAAATTTCAAAATGCCTAAGAGCGTCACTTTGGCATCGCGCCAAGGCCCAAGGCCCACAGCCAAGACGTTGCTCACGACTGCTGTGGTTTGGTTTGGTTTGGGCCCCAACTTTGTGTGTTGTGCGCTGACAAGAAGCAGCCTGCTGCTAAAAGCCACTAAAAAGGCAGAAAAATGCCGTGAGAGGAGAGCAGGGCAGAGGAGGGGTGAGAAGGCAAGCAAGCAGGAAGATGTTACAACTACTGAAAACTTGTTATCTTAATGGATATTTTGTACTTCGTTTGTGGTTTAAATTGACTCACTCGGCCACGACAAGAGCTCGGCACGAACTCTGCTGTGTTTGCCGCTAGCACAAATATAGTAAACACCAAAGAAAAAGAAAAAACAAATTTTTTATTTCTGGCTTTTTGGCTGCTTTCTGCTGTTTTTTCACTGAACTTAACATAAGTAAATTCAATATTTTTTGCGAGAGTCGTATACGTGATATATTCAAGTCGAGCTTAAGCTACTTGAGTCGCAATTCAAATTAAGTAAAATCCATTAAATTATCGTAATTGGATTACGCTGTCTTACGACGACTGCAAAATTTAATTATGCCACCGGACTCGAACGTAGGTACAAAGTAAATTGGTCGAGAGGTATGTGGGAAAGTTAATTTAATTAAACTTTCACTTGTCAAATACTCGAAATATTTGCGCGGAGATGAAAATCAATTCCGCTTTGTACTCGACAATCACCCTCACACACACAAACACACAGAGCGAGAGCTAATGAAATGGAAAACGCAGAAAGTAAAAATTCGTTGCGAAAATCAACCAAAATGAAAGTGTGAAATTGCGTTTGGCCGTTGAACTTTTAAAATCATTTAAATAGAGTGAGGGAGAATGCGGGACGCATCAGTGGCTGCGTTGCATCACATAACTTGTTGAGCAATACAATAAATAATTAATGACCCCAATGATAAGGTGCATCCGAAAATCTCGATTCATTTAATTTGACGACAAGCAAAAGCACAAAAGAAATTAACTAATTATTGGCGTTTGGTTTCGTTTCGTTAAATGTGATGCAATAATTCTACTAAACTACTTCCTTTGACTAAATCCGACGTTTATCTAATCTACTCAATAAGCAAAGTATTAATTTAGTTTGATGACAATGCGATACTTCCACTTGGAGTAAAGTATCTCACAGCACAGCACCAAGAGCGCAATGCCATAGCTCAGCAGGAGTATCATGAGCGCAGTGCTAACCGTGTCCATATCGACCTGCGAGTAAACAGATTTAGCATCCTCTCTAAATGTAGTTTGTGTCTGTGAACTAACATGCAAGTCTGAGGTTTCAATTTTCTTCACGCAGGGCGGTTTTCGCGAGTGCCAAATATTGAATTGATAGGAGAAAATTCCGGTTTCAGTGACGCGTCTTAAACTAGGCAAAAAGTGGCATTATTAAAATGTTTTCTACTGTGACTTAGAGCTCTCTACTTGCCCATATGAGATGACCTTGCGCATGGGCGAGTTCTTTTGGGTTATGCAGACGGTTTTCTGTGGCGCAAACATGCTGACCTCGGTGAGATCGCATATCTCGCGCTCGCTGAAGGTCTCGGCAATTATCTTGTATGCAGCAGCGACGTCCACATGAAAAGCAAAACCTATCAGCAGCAGTGAAGGATTAACATCTCATCCACACACACTCACACACCCAAAAGGGAGAGCGACTCACGTTCGTGCTTGACACGCAATAAGCCCGTGTCGGGATCCATCCAATTGGTAGCGACATTGTCCTTGGCATGAGCGCCCACCTCGTGACTGTGCACAATATCGCGATAGGCTTTGGCGGCATCTCCGGTGGCAGGCGGCGGCTCCGGTTCCTCCTCGGCCGCGCTGGGCGCCTCGTTCTCCTTGCTGGTCGGCACACTGGTGATTTTCTTGGCATAAAGTTCCATGGAAACCGGATCCTTGGTGTGCTGTTGTTGCATCAAGTGAAGGCAGAGTTGAAGCCACACGCGCAAAAGTTGCGAGAACTATTTTAAAGCTTACCAAGAAGTAATCGCGATTGTAGACAATATCCTCGACGCCCACCTGCAGCGAGCTGTGCACCAGGTCGCTGAGTGTCTTGATGGTTTTGGGCTTCTCCATCAGCAGCGTGCCCACAATGCTGGCTGAGTAGAACTGATAGATGCTGAACGAGAACAGCAGGCTGGTGATGACAATCGTGCGACCCGAAATGAAGCTGGTGGAGAAGCCCAGACCCTGCTGGCAAATGATGCCCACAAAGAACAGCACCGACTCCAGAAAGAGTCCGACACGTTCCGGCGATGTGCGCTGCGCCCGCCGCCGGCTAATGTAGTTGCTCAGTCGCGCATAGCAGCGCTGCCAGAAAGTTCCCTCCAGCGGCAGCAGCTGCAGCGAGGCCACCGAAACGGTGTCAGGCTCCTCCACAGTCAGCTGCTGCTGCTGCTGCTGCTCAGGATGAGGATGATGACGATGACGGTGCTGGGGAGCGCCACCTTTGGGCTTGATCAGCGCCGCCCCTTGATGCGGCACCAGTTTCCATTCAATGGTTGTGAGCAGCCAGAGAATGAGAACGGTTAAAACACCACAGACCAATATGAGGACCCAGACATCATTAGTGAACGGCTGCAGGAACACAATGCGATCCTTTTGCGTGTTCCGCGGATGCCTGAAGATGAAGCAGGGCCGACTCGACCAGCTGCGACCCGCAGCATCGATCCACTTGTGCCGCTCCAGCCAATAGAAAATTGGCGCGCCGCCAATGTCCGTCTCGTTGCGTATGAGGGCGCCAATCATGCCGTCGTAGCGGCCATTCTTCACATAGCCCCAGGTGGAGGTCCGCGACAACACAAAGGTCCAGTTGAACATGTCGCGCACGACCATCAGCAGATTGAAATTGAAACGGTTCATCGTATCGATGTGGCTCGACACCGTGTGCGTTAGATAATGCATCAGAGTGCCCGTCATGTTCTTGTTGGTCACCTGCCAACAAAGCGAGCAATAGAGCTTACCACTGCTTGCCCGCCGCCTCATACGTACCACAACCATGCAACGCACTTGGGCGTGCTGCATATTGAGGCGCCGCAACAGCGTCGACGTTGTGCGAAACCAATGCTGTATCTCGAGTCCGCCTGTCAGACTGAATCTGCCAATTTCCGTGATGTTGACGTGGCCACCATAGATGCGTCCTGGACTCCTAAACGTTGTGGAAAAAAGTGTCATTTGAGAGGCAGTATTAGCAGTTTTTCAATTCATCCTTCCAAGGATTCCAAGTTAACAGTCGACTTAGCTCAATTGCGCTTCTATGACGAGCAGCTTTCGGTACTAAAGTAACTTCCATAATTTCCCGCTGCAACTTTGTTTTCGGTGAAGTTGTGAGTGCAACAAATAGTTATTGATTGTTTTAACAACTTTTCTATAACTTCTACAAGATATGCATATATGAAACGTTAATGACTAGATGAGACGTTTCATTTGGAATTAGAAATTGTTTCCTTAACAAATCGTGAATTTAGTACAAAGCCAAACACTAGATACATCTTTGTGGATTGTTACACGTTTCAGTCGAAACATGACTATAGCGATCGGCGTTAAATTAATGCTTCGAGGAACTGTGTAAATGACAGCACATAATTAAATGTGCTGTGTGATTGAATGCAAATGCATTGAGTGCAGCTAGCACTCAACAAGTAAAGTAACTGCAAAGGACATTTGACAGTTGTGTCTCTGGCAGAAGGAACACTTCGTGCCCGTTACACTGCTTACATACCAGACATCGTGGAGGACGTAGCTGGCGTCGTCTTGGGTGCTGCGCTTGGCCAACGTTAGCTCCGTGTTCATGTAGAAGTTCAGGGTCTCCATTAAGCTCTCAATGGGCTCGAGTTCATCCGTATTCGCCTCGTTATCCTTATCCGTCAGTTGCAGCTGCAGAGGTCGAGACGGAAACGGAGAGGAGGAGGGGGAGTCGACTACTCCCGCACTTACGTGCAGCGAATAATCCTCAATCAATAGCCAGTGATATTTATCGTTGTAGAGCATCTTGGCTGAAGCCTTTCAAATAGTTGCAGCTGAGCACTCAATATGCATAAGGACACGCTACTCCGCTACTCCTCTGCCACTCCTCAGCCACACTGTCACTTACCATTTCCAGGAAACGACGACTTAGCATGCCGCATGCCAAATCCACGACCACAATTTGCCGCAGGGCTTCCACCTTCAGCACGCTGCCCAGCCACTCGTCGTTCTGCTGCAACGGACCGAGTCCTGTGACGCTGCCGCCTCTGCCTCCGCCACCGCCGCCGCCACTGCCTCCGCGTTGGGCGCCTCCCTTGGCGCCCGGTTTGCCGCCTCGCGGGCGTAGCACATCCAAGAGCACAATCCGCACAAATGGGCTGCCACCAACGACTCCAGGGGGCGGCTCCTGGTAGAAACTCTCAATCAGCTGGAAATTCTTGGCGTCGAATGCCGCGTGCAGTTGTTGCAAGTTGGCGCGATTGGCGCGCACATTGCCCGTGTCATTGTTGGCGGGATTGCGGCAGGTGCAGTAAGTTAACCTTGGTATTTGTTTGTGACGCTGCGCGAACTCCAGCATCAGGCGATGCTGCAACATCGCCATGCTACGTGCCTCTGCGGGCAGCTTATGCTGCCTCTGTGTCTCCGTCAGAGTCTCCGTCGCCCTCCCTGCTGCCAGAAGGCTGATTAAGAGCAACGCAGCTGGGCGCATTCTAACGATTGCTGTGCCCAACTCTGCAGTTGCGGTCCTTTATAAGGACTCTGCTCATTGCGTGTCGCTGTCAAAATGCTGGGAGACGCGGAGTACGTTTAATTCCAAAACCATAACCATAAATCGCTCATTGGAATTTCACTTTTCTTGTCAGCCGACACACACTCATTATTCAATTTCATTCAATTAGCCTCCATAATTCATAAGCCCCGTTCCCGCTCTCGCTCTTCATGCATATGAATGTGAATGCGAATGCGAGTTTCAGTATGAAAATTCAATTCCTTCACCCCTCCCGCTGCTCTCCGGATTATTCGTTTACTGTGTGTTTGTCTGTGCGTTTGTCCTTTGGGTATTCATTTAGCTTTGCTTTGGTCTGCGTCGTCCCATGTCACAAATTTTGACAGTTTGTCACTTTAATTGAATTCCTATGCAAAGGTCGAAGGGCACTTCATGGAACTGTTTCGATTTTACAACAAAAGCGTCCTTGTTCAATTCACTACTTCTATCTGGTAATTCATCTAATTAGCTTTAAAAGCGTGTGCAACTTTACCAACATTACTTCGTTTGGGAAGCTAGCTTAATTTAAGCATAAACCAGCTTACAATGTGTGTCGATATGATCTTTTGCATAATTTCAGGTTACAACTGTTTGCCTTTCAATTAAATAAAGGGATTAGAAGAAGTTTAATTACAGATGTTTTACAAAACTCAAGGAGTTACAAAGTAGTTTACGGAATTCTTAACACAATTCGTATATAATAATCCCTAAAATTCTCTATTTCTTTTAGATTCATTTAATATATTATCTGGATTTGGATCCCACATAAAAATGAATGGATAAGGATAACAAGGTGAGTCCGTTTTCTTTGCAAATAGATATTTAAATCGGTGAAATTATACCTTAATGTATAGCTGATAGATTATATTTCTTTTGGATTATGCATGGAAACCTGAAATCCAAATTTTATTACATCTGCCATTGAAAATTTTGTTTCTTGAAATTTCTACAGTGTCCTTAATTGCTACTATTTAGTGGCTTTAAAATTCCTTGAATTTCAAATTGCTATTCAACAATCTATTCTCATTTTAATTGAGACTTGGCTTAAATTAATTTAAAACTCGCATCATTAGTTGTCTAATGACTTCCGCAAATTTAAAAATGCTTTGCTCTGCTCCGCTTTGTAATTAAAGAAGCAAAACTTGAATGTAATTCCCCATTTTAATGAGAAACTTGTAGCAGGGGCTGTGGTAGCTAATCGACGACCTTAAAACATATTAAACTTTATGTTGTTCGTGGCAAGTTTGCGTGTCGCGTTTTGCTGCTCGTATTTTGCCGTTGTTTTCTCATTATTTAATTCCATTTTTGTGGTGCAATTTGTGAGCTTAAAGCAAGGCAAAGGTCAGGTCAAGCCAAGCCGAGTCAAGACAAGTCGGGCCACCACAGCACCACAGTGTCCACACAGACTTGGCCACAAAATGTCATATTTCCTTATTATCTAAAGCGGGAGTGGGCTGCTTCGTTGCGGAGAACATCCCTATAATTTGAACCACAAAAAAAAAGAAAACCGAAATGGAATTATTAATGGCGCTGTCCATTTGCTGCTAAGTGGCGCAAATTACATTTTTGTTTATTTTGCTGGAGGTTTTCCCTGTTGTTTTATTTATTTATGTTTTGTTGTGCGTCTTCTGCTGCTGCTGCTGCTCCTTGCCTCGCTTACTTCACTCCATGGCCTCAAGGCGCCTGGGCCTCTGTTCACTGTGTGTGTGTGTTGTACTTTTTTTTGGTTTTTTAAATTTTATTTTCGTACTTTGTATGTGGCTTTTGGTGTTCTCGGAGATCCTTAATTGTTCTTGGCAGCAAACGGAGCGCAAGGACTTTGGCAGGCGCGTCGAAGCGCAGCGACTTAATGGCTTGACAATGCCTCAATACCTTTTGCTGGCCGTTATTTATTTGCCCCAGGACCAGCACCAGCTTCAGCAGCGTATGCGAAATATTTCGCTTGTAAGCCGATTTGCACGCACCCTAAAAGTCGACTACAAAACTTTGTGCACCATGTTGGTGGCTGGCGATGAGCACGTGTCGTGACACGACTGCAGCACAACTTAATTTGTTTATGTGTGTGAAGCAGCAGCAAGTGCTGGGACTAAACTGTCTCTAATGAGTGGTTAAGTGCACATTTACAACTGCAGCCAGCAGTCGTCAGCCAATAAAAAGCAGCAACAACCCAGCAACAACAACAAAAAACTTGCCCTGAAAGAAGAAACTTTTCATAAAGGCAACTTCACTCTCTTCTCTTCTTCTCGTACTCATGGTGGGTCGTGCTGCGTGCCTGGCATATTGGCCTGCGAAGTGTCAACGGCAGTTGCAACTGTCGGCGCTTTTGGGCTTGCTTTATGAGCTCCATAATACCCGGAGCCCCTTTGCCCGCTGATGCCCGTTGGACGGCGCCTGCTGTGGCTTAAAGCCAAGCCAAGTGCAGGACTAAACCACAACAAAGGCGTGCGAAAGCGCAAAATGAACAGCGCATAAAGAAGAATGCAGCGACGGCACAGCAAGTGACAAAGCAGAACGAAGAGTTTTGGGAGAAGGAGACGACTAAAAGTGCCAAACGACATTTGCATGCAAATGATGCAGGCAGCCAGCGTCAAGTGGCAGGCAGCGAGTGGCAAGCGGCAAACGGCAAGCGGCAGGAACTGCACTCTGCCAATAGGTACTGCAATGGCCGGAACGTGTAAGGTATCGGCCATGCAGCATGCAAGAGAGCATAAGGCGGCAGCAGATGAACTTGCTTCGTGCTAATGAGATCAGCATATAAATGGCTGCTGGTGCAAAACTGCAGCTGGACGGGACGGGTGGAGATGAGATGAGCGGAGAGCGGAGGAGAGAGGAGAGGGGTGGGTGTGTGAAGAGCTCTCCACTCAATAAGCCAGGAAATTGCAATGAAAGTAAGCCATAATGCTCGGCCATTATAGAGTAACATTAGTGCCTTAAGTGACTTTCAGCATTCATCAGCATCAGCAACAGATAATCCACACACACACACACACACCACATCCACAGAATCAGAATCAGAGGCCATATTATGACAAGCCACATTAATCAGCTCAGAGCGCACAACTCGCACCACTTCTAAATGTAAAGTGAAAAGGCAAAAGTGCTGCCTGCTTCTGCTGCCTGCTGATGATGATGATGATGATTTCGACTGTGAAAATGTTGCAGTCATCCCGGAACACGAAAAAAAGAATGGGAAAAAGCAACACGACCGATGGTAATTTTTCCAGTTGAGCTGCTTCCCGACACGAAAAGCAACATCAGCTCAAACCTGCAGCTAAATTTCTTATTATATTATGTTGCACGTATTATTACTATTATATGGGTCAAAGTGCTCCATGCTACATGCTGCATGACTACCTGTGCTTACACAGCTCACTGAAAAAGGACTCCAGTGCCATGTGGACTCATCAATCAGCCGCAGCTTGCAAAGCAGCAGCTGAACTTGAGCTGGCAGTTGGTTTAGTTAGTTCAGTTGGTTGTGGAGTTGCAACCAACGAAATTCATATTGTTTTGAACGTTTCAAGATCATCTATGATTCACTTTGTGCTTGCATTTTCAATCACACGGCAAACAGCGACGCTTTTGCCGTCTGAAACTCTCCGACAAACTGTCATATTGATATAAAAGAAAAGCAACAACAAGCTGCAGATGGAGTTGGGGTTTAGTAACTTTTTAATGAAAGGCATTTCAGCGAGAATTTTCACTTTCTGTTGGCCAAGTTGATGCTCAGCTACTTTCGCCTTTTTTGCATTAATAAACTCGACTGTCATGTGCCATTTTTCATCATTATGCAGATGCCGCAACTTGACAAATTTCCGTGACATTTTCTGAGCAACGGCAGCCAGGCAACCAAGGCGGCTACAAGAAGAAAGGATGAAAAGTGCGACACGCTTTTATCCTTGAAACAAATTTGCATCTTTCGAAAGTACACAAAAAAAGCAAAAAAAAAACCAGAAACGCTGCTGACTGACAGTTGTGACATTTGTTTCGCAACACAGTCAAATGCAAAACAAAGCGTATTTACTTTTCGCCCACGGCGTGACAAATAAATAAACTATCTTGTGCAAAAATCTGGAAAATTGCAGCAAATATTAAACATAAGCATTTTCAAAGTAATCACAGCAGTTAAATTTGATTTAAATATATCGTAGAAAATACAATAATGCTAAATACATTTTGCAACTATGGCCTAAGCCATTACCATTATATTCACGCTGTCAGTGCGTTCAGCTAATTTCCATTTCAAGTAAATCTGTTGCCCTTACGTCTCGGCTTAAGTCATAACTTAAATGCCCTGAGAGAAATCGCAGTGCAATCTCTTAGTTTGCTTCTTTCCCTGCGCCGCCCTTCGCAGCCCTTCTTGCAACGGTTTGGGTGCTCGGTAAAAGTTGCCACGTCAACTGGAAGTCGCGCTGAGTGCATTTTGTTGATTTATAATAAAAATAATGTTAAAAACATATTACAATATAATGAATGCGCGCAACGGGGGCTGCAGCTGCCAGGAAGTAAAAGGCTCCACCAGATACGAGTATGAAAACAGAGGGCAAAAACAAAAAACACACACACAAAATATAATAAAATAAAATATAAAAGAAACAACAAAAAAGTGAAGGCAGCATGGAAAAGGCGTCGTAAACAACTTTCGAGTGAAATAATAAAATGCGCTTTTTATGCATTTCTCAAGGGCCAAAGAGAGAGAGCGAGAAGGCGAGAGAGAGAGGGGCAGGGAAGGGAGATAGGGCTGCTCACCTAACGCTTCCAACTCGCTCTTTTGTATAATGCGTGTTATGTAATAGTTTTCGTTATGCGCCCTTTCCACACCACCCCCGCACCCCACCCTTGGCTAAGTTGCCTTTGCTATTATTAAGGCAAGCTGTCGTGACGTCCTTGCAAGTTTTGTAGCATATTTCAACGCCGTTGCAAAAATGTGCAAAACTTTCGCTCGAGACGACGCGCTGACTGTGCCGCACTCAACCCTCAACAACGGCAACAGCAACAACAACAACAACAAGAACGGCACTGCACTGAGCCAACAATAGCTAAAGAATAACATGAATAACCTGCACATGAAACGCACACAAAAATAAGCGTGTCCGTAAAAGCAGCCGCAAACTTTCACCGCCCCACAATTTTTGACACCTGAACCATTTGCCGTGTTGACAACGACCCGGCATGTTAATCCGTCCTCAACAGCAGCAGCAGCAGCAACAACAACAACAACAACACCGACAACAACGACAGCAACAAACGGTAACAACAACTTGCCAACAGCAGCCAGAGCCGCATCCACAGCCACAGCCAAAAGTGTAACAAAGGTTGCCAAAAACAATCAAAACCCGTAAAAAAAGAGAAAAGAACGAAAACGACAACGACAACGCCAAACAAAAAGAAGAGCGAAAGAAACGCGCGCTATTTGCGGGTCAACGTGGCGTATGAGCAATGAGAGCCAGCTTAAATTTTAAATAAATAATTTCAACTGCTGCCTGCCAGTCTCGGTTGAGGCTGAAAAATGGGAATCCTTTGAGAGTACTCTTGATAGATTATACTATCCACGCCATTATTAACGCCGAAGCCGCTGCAGCAGCAACAGCACTGACAACGCTCATAATCTACTGGGCTGCCATTAAATTGTTCCTTTGTTTCACTTTTAGTCTGCTTTAAAGCTGTTGCGCAATACCTTAAAACGAGCTAAAAACAGTCTGCTTGCTCATTGTTTCCTTTCACCCCTGCTCATGTGTCTAATTTCCAAGCAAAAACGAAATCCTGTTCTTGAGAAGAGCTTTAATCAAACATTCGTGTGAGTTTGGAGTTGGAGTGTTCGAGTGTGCGTTCTACTTTTTATTACACGCAGCGAGTGTTGAGCTCGCTTTCGCACTAGACGCTCTTCAATCAAAAGCTGCCGGCACATATGTAATGCTGAATTGTTATGGAAATCCATAAATAAAAGCGCACAGACACATGTTTACACGCTCATCAATTTGGCTCGCAACGCACGGTAACGCAGACGGCCAGACGAGGGGGAAGAGGAGGGGAGACGTCTCAGGGGTGCTGATGAAAAAGACAGTCTGACTGACTGCCTGACTGACTGGCAGTCAAACGTCAGGCGCGAACATTTGTTAATCTTGGCAACGTTGACAATAATTCACGGCACGTACCTGCAATAAACTTGGGCGCCAGCGGAACGTGCAATACAGCTGTGCAGGCAGGGGAGGGGTGAGAGCGGAGGCAAAAAGTGTAGCAGCATGCGACTTCCACGAAAACTACTAATTTTCAACTAGAAAGTAGCAGAGCACGCCAGAGAGAAGAATTTATGTTGCCTACTTTTAAGCGCAAGCGGAAATAATCCCACAACTTTAATCCCAATTCGTGTTGCTCTGAAAAGTGTTCAGTGCCGTGGCGAGTCTAATAATTTTATGAAACAACCATTTGTCGTCTTAAGTCTAAGCAAGTTGAGCTATTTCTGGCCAAATTTGCGGCGTCTCGCAGAGCTCGAGGCGAGTCGTGTGCGTGTCGCGAGCTCATAGACATTTCAGGGGCGCATTTCGTGCTGACATTTCGGCTAGATTAAGTTATAAACAAATACGAGTACGAGTGCTAATGAAGTGTTTGTTTAACTCGCACTCGCTGTCGCTGTCGCCCCGAACCCCCCGCCACGAGCCAATCAAAAAGAAAATGTCAACAACTTTTATTGTGTGAAGCTGTTTATGGCGCAACAACAACAACCAAAAACAACCAACGACTGACACGCAACGCAAATTAAGTCATGAAAGCGCAGATAGGCTAAGGCCTAGGCCTAGCATTTAATGAAGCACCGAGAAGAACGTCGGACAATGGGCAATGGGCAATGGGCGATAGACGATAGGCCAGGCAAGCAGCAGAAATTCCAATTGGACTCGAAGACCGAAGGAACATCTGTGTTAGCTGCTTACTGTTTGCTGCTTTGTTCGCATTTCATTTGCATAATTTGTCAAAACAAACATAATACACAACGTAATACAAAGTGCTGGAGCTGCTGTGCTGAGGTCAGAGATCTGTGTATATGAGATCCAAGCAAACGTACAACGTAGCAGCAGCATCAGCAGGAGCACACATTGCGTATGCGTAATCTTGCAACACTCTGTTCCCAGCGCCCCAAACAATAAACACATATACAAAGTGCAAGAATTTTGCCTTTTTTCTCTCTCTCTCTCTCACCCCTCTCTGGGAAAATACATGCAAATCGAATACAGAGAAAAAAGAGCAGCAAAGACTGGGGAAAAAATGAAGCGAGAAAGCGATAAACGCCTGTAGGACACGGCACAAAAAGAGCAGAAGGGGGGTGTGGGGGGAGGGGCGGCAAATCCCACTAATACCCAAAACCAAATGGATGCCGTTTGTTGGCAAATCCGTCCTTTATGCTAAAATCAAACAACAATAAAAAACGAAACCCAGCAGGGAACGAAATTGGTATAGGTGCGAGTACAACGAGTCCATCGAGGGCACGGAACAGGTCGCCACAAACCGCCCCCACTCCTGTTTTATGGTTATCGCCAAATGTGGGTTTATGTTTTATGAGGCAAAAAGGATTTCGAGTTGAATGGATAATGGATAGCGCCAGCGTCAAAGTTGCGCAAGTTCACCTAACGCGATGCATATTTCGAGTGGTTTCCTGTTCATTTCCTTTAATTAACTGCGAGATAAATAAATTGCACGCTTAATGACGATTCCATCGGCGCTCGCACTTTGACTTAATGACAATTATCATCAAGTGTAGCGCACTTTGATGACCACACACATACACAGACGCAGACACAGAGTGTTACTCAATGTCAAAGGGAATCTCTACACAAGCATAACAACATAGTCAAGGATGTTGCGGCGATGGATGCTTCACTTTGTGTGCAAAATAAGAGAAAAAAAATACAAAATAAACGCGCTGCATCAACAGCATTTGCATTTATTTTTATTGGCATTTCCTACACCCGAAAAAAGTGAAGAAAAACCCCCAACGAGAGTGGCAAAAAAAATGAAAAAGAACCGCTAACCAGAAGCGAGAAAACTGCCAAACGAAAGCGAGAGAGCGATTTACGTGACGAGACCGCGACGGCCATTTAATGCGGATACGAATACAAATACGAATGCGAAGCCACCACCCAACGAAACAGGAAAAGCGCGACAGGCACAAAGAAAATGCCATTTTCCGGGTGCCCATAATGAATGCGTAAAAGTTTATTGCAGCAGCGAATGAAGTTGAGGAAATGGGCAAAGGACGGAATTCACGATTGGAGGGGAGGCACAAATACCAAAGGCATTGGGCTTTTTGGCCACAGGTAGATGACAAAGTTGATTTATTTGACGGTGCAAAACTACAGGGAGTAACTGTCAATTGCAAGCAGATCAACATACAAAGTGCTCGTAATATCAAAGGGAGCATTGATTGAATTCGACAGCGCGGTATTACTAGAAATGGAACTGGGAATTTTTTAATATCATTCACATCATCATTAAAATCCAATTAGACATCGCATCTAGGGCTGAGAACACTCCACCTAACTAATTTCTATCCACCCTCGATGGCTGACATAATTCGAATGACATTAGCCAAACAATTTGCATTTATTTAGGCAAAGCTCAAAAGTCAAAATCAATTTGAACAATAGCTGAAAGCCACCTAAAATATGGCCAAAAAGTTGCAGTTACTTGTGCAATTGTCCTAAAGGCTATTGCGAGAGCAAGAAGCGAAAGCCAAGGGGCGAAGCAATTAGCTAACCTACAAAAATGTCAGCAAAATAATTAAAATGCACACAAATTTAAACGTCTCGTGGTCAGGACAAAGTTGCAGCAGTTGGAGGGTCGATCGAAAGATGGTCCATGAAAATATTTGAAAACAACAAACAATTAATTTGCTTCTGCTTAAGAATTTAAAATTCTTATTATTCAACATTACATTAAATTCTTAGCATCAATCCATTTATCTATTGAATAACATTCGCACCCACTGTTGTCTATGCTATATATTCACTACACTTCTCGTACTTCGCTAGCGACTCTCGTTGCTTGAGCTATACATACATATATATACAGGTTACTAGCCTGGGGTTATTGACAAACATTGTGCACCGAATCTTTCCAGCTGTCCAAACGCAATTGGAGTAACAAATTGCTGCACTGGCAAATAATAAAATGCCTCGCTAAATGTAAATAACAATGAGGGAAAACTACGAGTAACTCAAGACAGTTCAATGAGAGAGAGAACCAATACACACACACACACACACATACAAACAATACACTAACACATTGTTGTCGTTGTGGTTTTTTTCTGTTTGTTGGGTTAGTTGTATCTGTTGAGTTGGAGTACAAATTTGCACAAATATCTGGGAAATGTCTGTGACAGTTGTTGTGGTTGGACTGTTGCTGCTTTTGGTCCCGTTGCTGCTGTTGCTGTTGCTTTTGCTGCGGGCCGTTTGTCGTTTGCCGTTTGCTTGACCATTGAACATTTCGGAAATTGGAAATTTCGCACTTGATGATGGTCCACAAATTGGGCCGACAATGAAGATAAGGCGATATAGCGAATACCAAAGTCCAGCCCTGTTCAGTCCAGTCGAGTCCAGGCTAGACTGCAATCGTGCGTGAGTGAGAGATGTGGAGAGGCGAAATCAAACAACTGTTTTGGATTGAGGTTTTCGGTGTGTGGTTTTAGCCTTTGGCCAACTTTGCGCTTCGGTTAGGTTTTTGTGCACGCAGTTTGTAGCGATTACATTGTACAGGCGGAGACGGCTTGATTTCATTGTCACAATGTTGCTGGCTGTTTTGGGGCACGTCTGATTGATGCCGCCACATCGTTTGATTTCCCAAGTGTGCAAGCAGCGGACTTGAACCCCGTTGGGTCGCTCTCTCATAAAGTGTTTATGAGTTCTGTCTCCCACTCTCTGTCATCTCTTTGTCTCTCCTCTGTGCAAATGCATTTTGTGGCAAGTTTGCAGACAACTTTTATGTCCTGACACACATTTAGTCATAGCCCAAGACAGGCATTCGCCTGTCTTCAGCTTGACTTTGCTTGCCTCCCATATCCGGCTCATATTTTACAAGGTGTTAACCGACAATTTGTGGCACATCAAGGCGCTTAACTCGGACTGCAGCATAATGAGTTTTTCCCACTTTTATTTCCGCAGACCGCTAAGCCCAGAATTATTCTCGCATTTAGCCAAAAGCCAAGTGAACCCTTGAATTTATGACCTCGTATACATAGCACGATTAATAAGCCTGCTGCTCTGCCGTATGAATTAAGCAATTCTCCGCATTCTCTCTTCACTTTCAGCTTCAGTTGCGTTTGCAAACTTTGTTGGCGGCAGCTCGAGAATCGTTTTGAAAGCATCCGCTGAACTGCAAACAATTGTCAATTGACAATGTCCGATTTTTATTTCCTGCTCAAAAGCATTTCCACTTCCCTTTCTTGTCAATAAAAAGTTGTCCGGCGAGAAATCATCATTCAGCTTGGGGAAATCCTCGAGGGTTGCGCAAGGGATACTTCGCATTTTATACGCAGTAAAAGGTCTGAGTGGAGTTTGGTCTAAGTATCTCTTTTTTTTGGTAATAATTGGAACTGCACATTGTTTTGGCAGCTAAAGTCAAGTCACTTGGGAGAGTTCTTCCTGGAATTTGAACTTGCTTTATTGAAAGTGAAGTCACTTCTTGGCTGGAAAATCCTTTTCACTTGCAGCTATTGATGAAATTCAATTAACATTTGCAGAGCGAAAAAATTGCAGCTTGGCAGCTGTAATTAAATCGAGAAATGATTAAGAAAAGTGCCGCAAGCAGTTGGCGGATTGAATTGGATACAAGCTACATAGCTTTGAATATAAGCAGCCACTTAGATGGCGTTAGATGCTTCACGTAGCTCTCCAAACATGCCACAAACATAACACGCGTATAAACAGCTCGCTCGCGTGTCTCTGCCTCTCGAGCAACAACATTCGCGACACAAAATGCGCATCGGTGGCTTTTGAGGTGACACAAGCACAAGCACAAGGCAAGCAAGCAAGCAAGGTGTGTGCCAAGGGAGTGTGTTGAGAGCTAAGCTACGTCGACAGAGGGTGCGGGTGTGGTGGGAAACATTCAGTGCCGGAAATCGTCAACACACAGCGCACAGAACACCTACACACACACACACACACAGAGACACACACACACGTTGTCGGAGGACACCAGAATGTCTAAGAAGCGTGAATTTGCCGCTGGTTCAGCGTGTGGCAATGTGTCAGGCAGCAATAGATGCAGTTGCAGCTGGAGCTGCAACAACGCCAGCTGCTGCTCGCAAGTGTTGTACGCGTATGTGGGGCATGTTTTGCATTTGCCAACGCCATTCTCTCTCTTTCACTCTCTCTTCACATCTCTGCATCATACTTTGGGTCATAGGGGCACAGCTGGCAGATTTAAACCGTTCTACGCAAAATTTATGCAAAATGTTTGCTTCTTTTGCCTGCCACACGTGAATTGCACTGTTTTCCACTTCCACTTGCTTTTGTTGTATTTGTTGTGTTCACCACCACCACTCTTTTTATGTGCATGTGTGTGTGAGTGTGTGTGTGTGTATAGCCTTGGCATGGAAATTCAATTAAAGTGACAAACTGTCCAAATTTTTGACATGGGCGCACAACACAAAACTGAAAGAGAAACAGCAAAAACTGAAAAGCAGCACAAAAAATACTATAAAGCAAAACAGTGCAGAAAATGGAAGTGAAATGATTTCAAATGAATGCCCAATGGACAATCAGCAACATGAAGGAAGGAAAAAGGGCTACTTCTAATGCATATTCATTCGGAGAGACTGAGTAAATAAGTGTGTGAATGTGTGTGAGTGTGTGAGGGCTGAGAAAGAGGCCACTCATGAATTATGAGTTGTAATTGAATCAATGCCCAGTTTGCCCGTTGCCCGACCAAAGAGCAGCTCGACTTTTTGTTTGTCTTCGCAACGATTCAAGCAGCAGTCATTCGAAAGGCTTAAGTCCTGCAAGCCACCCAATCTGAAGCCCAATCCCCCAGACACTGTCATCAACTAACTGTGTGCCCAAGTGTAGACAAGGCTCAGCAGCAAACGAAGCAAACGATTCAGCGCATCAGCAACAACGTCAACATCAACATCCACATCCATATCGATTTTGGATTAGCCACTCGACTCTGACCCACGACAACAGCAGCCACACGGTAAACAAAGCTCTTTAATGCCAGTCAATAAAATCAGCAGATATGCAACTCAGACTGCACTTAAAGCCAAGTTAATTCATGTTGAATTTGATAAGAACACCATAGTTAGGTTGGTGCATCTGAAGCACCGGCTCAAGAAAAGTTATTTCTCATGTAATAATTTAATATTATGACTCTAGAAGATAAAGAGAAGTCAATAAAATCGACTGCGTATAAGTAATATGAATTTTATGAACATGCTTTCGTTCGATTCTAAAGGTATAAGCAGAAGATAAGAAACTAACTGGAAACAAGTTGACAAAGGCATGAAATGTAATAAGTCAAGTCTTCCCCATTTCTGTTTTCCTGTTTAACCTTATAATTTTATGGAACACATTAATGTTAACAGACTTTCACTAGTTGCGAAAAAGTATTTTACGATTTTTTATTACACAATTGCTCTATCGAAATTGTAAATTGATTGCAATGGCAAAACGCGTAAAATAATTTAAACTTTGCGAATGCAAAGTGGTCAGCGCTGTAACGTGATTGTAATGATAGTATAATCAACATTAAGTATACGCCACTTGAGCCATTCGAAGTGAGTTATGGGGCAATCGTTGAGAACGACAAACGATTGTCATTTGATTTTGGAAATGACATGCAAAAGAGATTTCCACGCTGGCCCTTTGCCAGTTGTGAAGTTGAGCAGTTGAGCAGTTTTCGCAACAGTCGAGCAGTTGAACAGTTGGGTAGACAATATGCTGCAAGTGATTTGGCCACGAGCAACAACAAGAGAGGGCCGGGTAGACAACACATTCGAAATGACTTTTATGCGCTGCACATTTGGCAGCTGCTCGAGAACAGCTTCAATTTGCAACAGAAAATGCTGGCATAAAACTTGTGATTTAGTGGCCATTTGGAGAGCAATCAGCGACAGCTGCATTGACCGAATGACTTTTAAATATCGACTCGAATCTCACTCGAGTCTTGGCAATCAGCATTCTGTCATTTATTATTGTACCAACGAGCTCAATGAGTGTGGGCAAATCGCAATGTTGCATACAAATTAGGCCTCTGTTTAGTAGAGCTTACAACTTCATTAGACCACAAACAAATTGAATTGAAGGGCTGCGACGTGATCGAGACACTTTAAAACGCCAACAACAACACCAGAGCACAACAAAGCACACAGTTTAAAGCGCCTTCGTGCGTTTGATTTGAAAAATTTGTATCAATTCTCGCAGTCGTTGCGTTCAATCAGCTGAGTGCCCAAAAAACAGCTCACAGTTCATTTAAACTCGCAAGTCGAGAGCACGACGAGGACGTGGAGGAGGAGGAGGAGGAGGAGAAGAGCAGCTGTGGTGTTGGTGGCTTGGCCATTTTTAGATAGCGCTACGCATAGCAATTTCTTAGTGCGCAGCGGTGTCAAACGTTTGATCTGGAACAGATTGAACAATCAATTACGTGCTGCCAGCCACGCCCACACGAAACGCCCCCGAGTCCACGTCGCACCGTCAGTGTTAGGCGCTGCACAACGACAAACTGCAAAGGTGGCAGGGCTAACAAGAGCGAGACAGAGCCCAGGAGATTGAGAGCTGAGTGTGCGAGTGTGCGAGTGGGAAGAATAACGCGTATACGTGCCGTTGTCCAGGTTGTTCGGGTCGAGTCCATTGCCGTCGCCGTCGCCGTTGCCGTTGCATGAAATTGACCCGCGATGTCGGGGTTTATAAATGCATGTGTGTATTTGATGCATGTGACTCGACTCCAGCCTCAGCAGCTTTCTCTTTCTATCTCTCTGTCGAGGTGTGCGCCAAGTTCTGTAGCTAGGTGTGTGTGTGTGTGGGGGGTGGAGGGTTATGAGAAATGCAAGAAATCAACCAAAAGAGAACGTGCGATGCATGCAAAAGCTGCCGGCGAACGGATTGTTTTCTTATATGTAGTTGCAGCGTCTGAAAAATGCAATCAACTTGAGGCGAAAAACTTTCGCATGTAAACGACAATAAGTATGTATATGTGCATGAGCTTCCTTCTATGTGTGCGCGATTGCTAAGGCAAGCGGAACAACACACGCTTCCACACCTCTGGGGCATGCCACGCCAGCAGTAGCAACAACAGCAGCAGCAGCAGCACACAGGTTCAACGATTTTAATAATATGAAAATATTCAAGTGGAAACGTTTTTATAGCCAGCAGATAACAAAGATGCGCTCAAGCAAAGGCAAATGAGTGTCCTGATGGTGTTGCCACCACCACAACAACAACAACAACAGAAATAGGAGTAAATCTAAAGGATCTTAGAGCTAGAGCAAAGCGGTAGCAAAGTGTGTGCCAATTGCTAAATCGATCAGCATTTGTTACAGATCCCAGCTCACAGAATTTAGATTAAATGAATTCATTGCAGACATTTGCGCAACCATTTCCATAGCAATTTTAAAGACATGGCTATAAGACACAATAATACAAGCAGCTGACTCACACATGAAATGAAAACTGTCTAAGTAAATACCTAACCTCGTAACAAAGCTTTGGAGTCATATGACAATTATTTAAATTGTGAACAGTGAGATTGATGTAAATACTGGAATTATTATCCGTAAATAGTTAAAAGAAAATCATCGAAAACGGCTGCAAACATAGCCCAAAAACTGTTCAAGGCAAAAATCATTAGAAATTGATTTGGCAAAGTTTCTGTTCTGCCAAAATCCGCGCATTAAATTACCGCTGAATCCAATCAAAGATCATAAATACGCCGATGAAATATGACTGTAAAACTGATGCATCGAGAACTAAAACTATTTGCATAATGCCATCAAAGCAAATGCCATAACCAGTTAATTAAAGAAAAATAAAAACGTCGAAAATGGCAGTGGACGAGTGCACTAGAAGGGAGCGCACAAATCATGCATGCTGTCGAAATACAATTTGCAATGCGATTCGGGCGATATTATTATGATTATGATTATGTGCGACTGGGCACAGTTGAGCACGATGAGCTCGGCAGAGGAGCGAGGAGGAGCGCGACATGTAAATATATCATATTATTTACCCCCAGGGCAGACAGTCGACTGTCTGTCTGTCTGGCTGTCTATCTGCGTGTCCACCTGTCCAACTGTCTGTCTGTCTGTCCGTTGGTTTTGTGGCATTTAAAATGCAAGGACAGCATTTTGTACGAGCGACTGAGCAGCTGACAGTCATTTTTCGGCCATGTTCAGCATGCTTGGACAGCTGGCTAAAATGCGTGGCCAGCAGAAAAGTGAAAAGTGAAATTTGAAATTCGAAATGTGATATTTAAAAGTTGGGAATCTGAAACCTGAAAGCAGAAACCTGAAACGTGCAATGTGAATCGTGAAATGTGGATTTGCATTTGATTTGCCACATGAATATTAATTTCAAACAATAAAAATCAAAAGGCGTCGACTCGAATCTGAATTTAATGTATTCAATTAGCTGCCAGAAATCGTTTTAGGCCGCAAACAACTGGGCAAAGCGAGAGCCCAGCAAGCGAGCGAACCCAGTAACAACAGAATCTGTGGCAAACAATTCGACTCCAAGTTAAAGGCATTCAAACCATTGTGGAGTGAAGGAGTACGAATGAGGGAGGGTGGCGGTTGCGGGTTGCTTTGTTGATTGTATTGGTGGTGTCTGTGAATAATTTTGGCATTATTGCCTGTGCTTAATTCAAATGAAATTAATTTCACCAGGTAAACTTCGTGACGTGCGAGGGCAACAGCCCAAAGAGCAGCATGCGGAGGAAGGAAGCAGGCACCAGGCACCAGGAGGCAGAAGCCTGCCAGCTTTGGGGCCCAGCTCATTGTTTTTGGTGATTTAATGGCAGGGCGAAAGTGTGCGTGTGTGTGTGAATGTGTGTGTGTTTGTGCTTTGTGGGAGGGCGGCTTGTTGGCCCTGGACGCTTGTGTGTGCCGTAAATGAATTCATCCCTTGGGCAACATTTTATGGCATAATTTGAGGCGTCAGGAAGTGCGACCGTGCCAAAAGGTCAGTGCCTGTCTGATGTGGCATGCCTGGTGCCCATTTCAGTGGCATCTCCCCCTCTCTCTCCCTCTCTCTCTCTCTCTCTCTCTATCTGTCTCTGTTTCGTTCTCTCTCCTCTCTGGGCACTCATGTGGGTGTGAATATTAATGCTTCATATTTTATTTTCAGCGCTATTTTCGTGCTGTTTAGCTTTTAATATTGTGCACGGGATAATTTCGGTTAGGGGCGTCGCTTGTTGATTTTGGGGGACTTCCAACTCACTTCCTGCCGCCTCTTTCCCATCCCCTCCCCATCTTACACTCGACTGTAATTATTTCGAGCTGTGCTTCAATGAAGTGCTGATTCAGTGCAAGTATCTCAATGATGCCTCTGCTAAGCCTTTGCAGACAAGCCGCCACCCAACTCGAGAGTCGAAGTTCCGGGGCTTTTGCACCTTTCGAATGCGAACACTTAGCTGGAGCACGTTTTTAACATTCACCTCGAGTATTTGAATCCTGGCCCGGGCTTCGTCTCCGTCTCCGTCTCCGTCTCCGGCTCCGACTCGTTTGCCTTTGTCTGCTGGGAGAATGCCAGCGTGTCTTTCTGTCTCAGTCTCTCAGTCTCTTGGACTGTCGTTGTGTCTGATTTGTAAGATATTTTGCTATTTTTTATTGCCACACCATTTGGCTGCGGTGCCTGTGTGTGTGTGTGTGTGTGTGTGTTTTGTGGCACGGTGTTGGAATGGCGCGTCGTCTGGCTTTGGCGGCTTTGCTCTCTGCCATTGAGTGGATTAAAGTGTAAATATTTAATGCACGCGATTTGTGCGGCTTACGTTTGTCGGCCTGAGTTATTATTACGAGTTCGTCTGTATCCTATCTACTTCTGGGTTGCATAACCACTTTAAAGCACACTCAAGTCCGATGGCTTAAAGCTGCAGCAGCAGCGCATCATCAGCGCCCTATTGGCCACATTCCTTACACATCATTGCTCATTAGTAAGCCAAAAAGTAAGCAATAAATAAAACCTCAAAGCTCATAACTGGCCAACAACAACAGCTCGTTGAGATGCTGGAGCGGGGGCGGACAGAGAAAGAACTGCACATTGTATCGAAAGTTCATAATGCCGCTGCATGCTGCTTGGCTCTATAGATAGATAATGTGGCATGCCAGTTCAATGGCTGCAGCAACGAAGCAACGTTTTTATGTTGCCGCTGGCAAGTTGCAACTCAAGTATCTGCCGGATACGAGCACAAGAGCATGAGAATGGAATGAGAATGGGAACGAGAGCATCTACAAACATGCAGCACACAAAACACAAAACACACAGCAGACATCAAGCAGCTTGTTTGTTGTTTTTGTTTTTGTTTTTGCAGCTTCCTCCTTTTGCTTGCCGCCTCACTCAGAGTCGAGTTGAGGCTTTTGTATTATTTATGGCGCTGCTAAGTATGCTATAGATTTGTGACTCCAAGATAGACGATGGACGATGAAGCCGGGAATGAAAAAGCGATAGAGAGATCATGGTCAGAGAACTGCAGACAGCCATTGATTGCGGATTGCATCTCAATTTCAACATGCACATTTATTAATTGAGTGCTGTTTGCATTTTAATCGGCTGTTTTTTATACCATTTAGTTTAGTGATTAAATACAAGTAAATCATCGTCATGAGAGTGCAATAATTTTAATGCAACTATTGAAAGCTATTTAAATGTTATTTATTTTCCCGCATTAAACAACGATGAGCGCCGTAAAAGTCGAAGCTTAAATGCACTAACCAGCAAATTATTGTTCGCCAATATTTTTTTAATTGTGCGTTTAATATCCTAGTTCACTTTGAGGCAATTAATTATTGCGAATTTGTAATTCACTAATCGACAAATAGTTCAGTCAAATGCTGTTTTTGTCATAGCCCTCAAACGAAAACCAACTCTTCAACAACGAACATGAATAATGCGGATTGAAACTACAATCATTTAATTTACATGCATAACTGGTTGAAATTTAATTCTAGACAATAAATTGTCAAGTGGCTTGGCCTCAAATTAACTTAATTGAAATGTTAAAACTATTCAAATAGATGCATCATAATGAGTTTGAAAATAAATACCATTAATTGAATTGTTCGATTCAATTGCTTTAAATTGAGACGCGAACTTATTTTCATCGGATACGCCCGCCAAATATAGGATTTGACTTTGAGCTGCCGCAATCTTGATAAAGTCCCAGCTACTATACAACGCCAGCTTGCCACGCCTTGCTGTTGGCATTAGGCGTCCTCGATACTAATTAACTTTGAACGTGTGTTTAACGACAGCTAAATGAACTACCAAAAACAGAAACAGACAGACAAGCGGCACAAAATAGAAAAGATAACGACGCACTCATTATCATTCCATGCGCACACCCACAAACGCTGCTTGCCGCATGTCGCATGTCGCATGCCGCATGCCACACATGCCATAGACATATACTACATATACACATCGCACTGGGCCAGACACGTTTCACACGCAAAAGACAAAGATTTTTGGATCGCACAGATTGACATAATGACAACGAAACGCCCAAATGATTGGCCCTGGCTATGGCCAAAAGGGGAAGCTGGTGTTTAGTGTGTTGGCATGGGGATGGCGGAGGCTTGGGCATGGGCTTGGGGTTTGTGTGTGAAGACGAGTCTGCAATTATAGAACCTGCCCGGATAATTCCAAACAGAAGCCAAATTTGCAATCATTTTATGTGGCTTTAAAGAGCCAACCAAAATGTTGGCAATCTCTGCCATTCCAAGTTAATAATCATCATAATCCCCCATGCTGTGTTTTGTCGAGCAAGGATTCATTCCAGGAGCTCACACACACTTGCACACACGTGGACACACACACACACACACACATACACTTGGGCTTAAGTTCTGGCATTTAATGAGGCTTTCAAAACAATTATGTGTTGTAGCCAGAGTGTGAGTATGCTGCGACTGTGGGTGTTCGTCTCTGCCTCTCTAAGTGTGTGTTTGTGTATTTGACATTATTAATATTTAAGACTTTCTTGCTCGAACTTAATAGGGATTTGCTGTTTATTTTAGTTTGTGAATCAACCAACCCAAAGCACAAATGAGAAAGCCCCACTCGCAGCGTAGTTGACTTGCAAATACCTTAAGAGCAGCAATGAATTTCTTAAATCACTAAACATTTGGTTAGAAGACACTCTGTAGATTCATTAGGCACCCTCTTGCCTTAAATGCAGCTGCACAGTACATAGAGGAAGATAGTTCATATTTTGATATTTCCTGTATATAATATTGACTAAAGAATGCAGATGCAGAACAAGTTTTAATGAAACGATCGCTCTCTAAACTTCTCAGTTACATTCATGTAGTAGTTACACAATCAACCATAAATTAAATATAGGAAATATATGCAAGCAATCGTATAAAGAAATCTCTCCAAAAAAAAAAAAATTTTTTTAAAATGCCAATTTTTAAAAAAAAAAAAAAAAAAAAAAAAAAAAAAAATAACAAAAAAAAAAACCCCCCAACAACACCCCTAAAAAAAAAAAAAAACAACATAATATTATCTTAATATTGAATCATTATTTAATATTGTACTCGTATCGCGTTCGGCTCAAATATCTGCTTCGACTTTTCGGCCTTTGCCAGTTCTCGACACATAGTTCTTGTACACTTTAACGGTTATAGGGTATAAGCAGCAATTGCCACCTGAGCAACAACTAAATTTAATTAAAGTTTTGCCTGTTTTCAGTTTACATTAGTTGCGTTGTGTTGCGTCGACTCGAGTCGAGTCGAGGTTAGTTTACTGCTAGTTTAGTTAAGCAAAAGCTATGCATATGTCTGAGGATACTCGAGTCATTGTTTACTCAACTCGACTTTGGACTGGTCGACACCAGTTCACTCCCCTCCCTTCGCTCCCTCCCCACTGCTCCCTGCTGGCTATCGTCTGTTGTCAGCTCTGTCAACTCGTCGCCGGCTGATGGAGTGTGCGTGAACATGACCTGTTGAGGAGAACACTGTGAAGTGATGGGGGGTTTGGGGAGGAGGGTGCGAGGTAGGTGTCGGTCGGTCGGTCGGTCGATGCCACAAGTGTGTGTGTGCTTGTCTTGAATGTTAATATTTGCGCTTTCAATTCGCAGTCGCTTCAAGTGACAATTTATCATCGTGAACTATCTGCTCGTCTCGCACACCATCCATCTCTGTCTCGCACGCTCCCCCTGCGCCTCCCCCTTCGTCCACTGTGCTTTCGCCTTTAAAATGCGCAACGTGGCAACACTTGAAGCCACAATTGTGCGGACAAGCTAGCTTGCTGCATGTAATTGAGGCATTCGCCGGCATTCGGCATTCAGCATTCAGCGTGCTGCAATCGGCATGTGGCATGCAGCATTCAGCAGCACTTGGCATTTGGTATTTGGCATGCTGCAATTATTTAAGCATTGCTCCTCGCACTTCCTGCCATTTCGTATGAATTAAATTTGAAATTCTTATGAATTTGTGTATGTTTTGGCCAACAAAAGGCAACACAACACCATTGTCCTCAAATTGCAGTGTCCCCGCCTCGCCCCGCTCCGCCCCGACTACGTCTCACACATCCTTTCGCCTGTGTCAGCAACAATGCCGAAAAATCCAAATAAAAATGTCTGCACGCCTTTTGTCTAATTTCTGTGGCAACCAATTTTAAGACCTTCATAAATTTTTGGTATTTATTTTAAGTGCTGTGTGCACAAAATTGCTGACTACATTCAACAATTATTCCGCAACCGAAACAATGTTTCTTTATCCTAGTACTAAGAACGCTCAGCACTTGATGCCGTCGTCATCGCCATGTTTTTCATTTACCTATCACCAGAACAATTCATCAACAAGTGCATGGAAGGCAGGATGTGTTTCACTTGCCGGAGCGTTGAAAACATCCTGACAAATAAATTATAAAACTGTCTAAAATACCTCGCAACCCAAGCTGAGAGTTTTACAGGCTGCTCACCCAAAATGTCTTTCATTTTCATTGTTCAACCAAGTAGAGTATTGTTGCGTCGATTCGCTGTGTCGCAGATATATATGTATATACACATATAAATTATGAATCTACTAAAAAATTTGCTTTGGCTTGCTTTTCATTGACTCGCCAGTGGAATGTACGACTCGAAATTGAAAACAAAAACTTATCTTGTGCTTAGTTTATTGCCAACAGCTGCTGAAAGATTTTTGTTAAATGAAATATTTAAATAGGCCATCTCGATGCGAAGACCCTTGTAAAGTGTCCTTAAAGTTTGCACACGGATTATGCTGGGGGATTTGTGTGCTTACAAACACAACAGCAACAGCAACAACAACAACAACAATAACCTTTAGGCCCTGTTTTAGCCATGTTTTTATAAAGCCTTTTTCCTTGCCATTTTTTTGCTGTTTCTGTGTGCAAAGCGAGTCGTTTAAGGTCTCTCTTTTTCTCTCTCTCTCGGTCTCTGTAAGCATTTGTGTATCTTTTAGGGTTTGTTGTTGGTTTTACGGCTAACCGAGCAAATCGCTTGAGTTGGTCATGCAAAGTGCCAAAGTTTTTACACCCAAAAGGGTTGATGGAGGCGGGACGGGCTTTTGTGGTTGAAGAGAAACGGAGATTCAAATGGATGCTTAAGTAAAAACATATTAATAATGGACATGATGCCATAGTGCGTTAAAGTTTTAGTTTTATTGCTTGGGAATTGTCTTCTGCCCTCCCACTCTGCAACTTCACTTCTCTCTCTATCATCCCGTCTGTGCTTCACTTTCAGGGGGGAAACTTAAATCCTGACTGTACAACAATTAGCAAAATTACTGCAATTGATAGGTAGAGTTGTAGTTAGCACTGAACAACAAAATTGATGAAACTATTTCATCTACGTGATTTATTAATTTCTGAGGAGTCTGACCTTATTTTCGCAATACAAATAACATTACTTGATTTTGCAATAAAACCTAGTTCTTGAATATGTCTACTCCTTTTTAATTTGTAAAAAATTATTTAAAAGTCTATGGATTTTATACATTTTTCGATGGCGAATAAAACTGGCGGGTAGCTCTTTTTAAATAAATGTAACATCTTAAAGCAAACTATATTTAGCTCTCCTTAGGTACTTATGAAATTCTCTCGTAATTTGCTTTGTCGAAAGTTGAAAAGTTTAGTTAACAAATTTGTTAACTAGTGCTGTTTTGGTTATTGCATAAAGTACTCTTTGGGGTTTAACAGGCTGACAATGGAAGTAATATGCAAGTGGCTGCGGTATTCGGTTGCAGCTTTTAATTGAACTGAATTGAATGGCAAAGACAATGCCAGCTCACAATCGAAAGAGGATTTGTAAGGCAGCAAGTCGGTAAAATTTCAGCTGTGCAGTCGAAGCGTCTGACATGTGTAGGTTTAATGCTGGCAGGAAGCGAGAAGGAAATAGTCACTTCGTTGAGAGCTGACCGGACAGACAGATGGACAACTCTGGACAGCTGGGCAGACAGACAAGTCCAGTTCAGTGATGCATCTGCTGCAATTGGCTCGTCCCACTGCACAAAGGATGGAATTACCCCATTGAATGTGCGTGTTGATTTAATTTATGGCCACTTTGCGTTGCTCCAGCAACACCAGAGCCAGAGACTGTCCGCCGTTTCAGATAAATGTGTCTGTACTTCGGCAATGGGTACATTGGCCATGCAACATGGAACAGAACAGCATAGAACAGAACCCGAACCGAACAGAAAACAATGTTCCCCTACAACAGTTCGAACTCGTCTATGCTTAAAACTTGTGGTCACACACTGTGACCACAGCTGACCGAAGGACCGCAAGGTAAAACTGCACTCCCGATGACGAAGTAGATAAGAATAATTTATGTTGATGCCGCATGAATTGTGTGTGTGCAACATGCGCAAATTAGACATGCAGACAAATTTATTGGTCCAACAAATCTTCATTCTTTTTATGCACCCAAAAATATTGACTGAAGAAAAAAACAAAACGGAGAGGAATATCTTAATTGTGGAAGTAGGGGCAACATCATAAGTAATCGATCGCATAAACTTCACAACTGTGTATAATACTTACAGGGGATTTCTTTGTAAATCAATGTATTTTTATTTATTATTCCAAATTTCATTCTAGACCCCTTATTGCTGTCGTCAAATTGTTTAAACTCTCTTATTTTCCAAACTCTTTATCTAACATAGAGTTCAATTCGCTGTTTCACTGTTTTGTCAATGGTCTTCCACTTTAAGAAAACAATTTAAAATGTCAGCTTATATAAGTTAAAACTAATTATGTACCAAATTACAATCCGCCTGCCTTACATCACATCTTCAGCTTGTGATTCATCGAAAACGCCTACTTATATTGATCACAGTTAAATTTTGGGTCATACACAGGACCTGACATTAACAGAGTTGACCAAGAGAAACACAGTAGAGAGAGAGAGAGAAAGTGGTCGAAAGTGATCCCATTCAAAATTATGTGTCCTAGCCTCGTCCCAACATCTTGTCGGCAGGAGCCTCTGGACCATTGGTTGTGTACCATTATTGTACTTAAGAATAATGTCAGCTATTTTAGTCATTTCAATTTATCTGACAAAGCAAATTATTGTTATTATTTCCACATTTTCCCCATCATAAATGTTGATGTAGCAGTAAACTGTGTTAAGCATTTCAGCGCTGTCGCCTCTTGCTCACCCTCGTCCTCTTGCTCATTTACTTAAGTTTATATTTAGTTTCGGATGTGTTTGCAGCGCTATGAAAATAATTTTAATGGGATTTAATGTGCGCAACTGCAGCAGTTAAAACAGTTAAAAGCTTTTCACTTTTCACTTTTCCAGCATGCCAAATCTGATTATTTTATGCTTTGTTTTGCATTTTAAGTTGTGCGCCCAGAGTTTCGCAATATAGGAATTATAATTGTTTAGGCCTTTCCAACAAAACACCCCCCCACATTGAGTTCGCCGAATTCCACTGCAATCACACAAAACAAATTATTAATGTGCAACTAAAACTAAAAACAGAAAAGCCAAAGGGGCAACAGAGAAACTTGCAAATCCGACAAAGTGTTTGGGCCACATGCAAAGGACACGCTTGAGTAATGAGTTCTTGGGTCCATAACCCAACCACAGACGCGGCAAAAGCATTCTCTACTCTATGCGGTTGCTCCGCACTACACAATAGTAAAAGCCTTACACTCTCACTCTCTCTCTCTCTCTTCGACTCTCCTGCCCTAGACTGGACGCATGCTAAATGAGGAAACATTACAAATGTGCGGTTAGTTTTAATGGACTGACCAGCGAAATGGGCGTAGAGTTGACCAAGAAGTGAAAGGAGATATGACCAACAACAAACACACACACATTCATTTCTCAACTCGTCCACAGGTAAAATCCTCCTCTGTAGTTGGTAAAATCAGAACGCATTTCTCACATTTAGTTTATGTTTATCCAATCTGAACTAAATAAATTTGCTTAAGCGCAAATTGAAAGCAAACAACAATATCAAACAATGTATGTATAATGTATTCCAATCTGAAAACACGCATCATCACTGCATCCCATTGAGCTGGTGTCTTTATTTTTTTTATCCTTTTGCTATCGGACCAAAGTGTAATTGAAAAGCGTTTACTATTAAATTGCATTGATAGTATGCAAATTGTAAACGCTGCTCTGCATAGAATCAAAGCAAAATTATATTGAAGCAGCACAAAAAAATTTCCACTTATGCAAGTAATTCAGCAGCTCGAAGCCCAAATACGCTACAAATACAGTAATAAATTTATGCATTTATATTATTGCGTGAATAAAAATAATAATTCGAAATTCTCTTTTCAGCAAATTGATGCTCTGGGAATTGATAAGCTAGAATTCGGTGAGTCAAAATTAAAATTAACATTACATTATATATATGATAAAAGTGGCTTAAAAACTGATAGAAATTAGATCAAATTTAATTGTATTTAAGTATGGTATGCTACTCTTTTTCCTTTCCCTATTGCAAATATTCTGTTCTAATTCTCGAGAGGGTATTAAGTAATTGCGAAAATGTGTGTTTGTAAATTGTAAACTGCCAGCAACTTGTACTATGTTTACTATGCCATGCATTCTTTTTGCCCTCTTGAAGTTCTCTATGTGCTGCATTCATTTATCGACTGTAAACAGAGCGAGGAATAAAGAGAATGGCGATTACTGAGGCAGTTTCATTGTTTCTAGTTCGCTAGCCGATATGGTGTGCTAAAGAGGTCCACAGTATGCTCATGTCGAAGCCTTTTATGAGCCCCTTTTTGGCCGTTTTGAGCACTTGGCAGTTTAACTGTTTCAAATCATTAAACACTTGAGTTGATTGTGGCCAAATTGCTTAAAGTGATTTCAATACCTAAAAGCGCACTAATTCAGCGTTCAGCTTTTAGCGTTTTACAAGCGAGTGAGAGCCAGAAGCAATTTCGTATTATTGTAATCTCGCTAAAATTCAATCAAAACTGCCATTTGCCCATCTTCCCGCATCGCCCCCTCCCCCCATGATCGCAATTCGTGCATGTCGCCAGCAATTGCCGTTATTCTAGTTTCTGCCACTCCGCCAAAAAATCAAAGACGACTAAAGCAAAGGCAAAGTCATGGAAATCGCAGCAATTATCTGACAGAGCCAGAGCGTCAGCGCCCACAACCGGAAGCTAAAGTGAACTCACACACACAAACACATACCCTTACCCCTCCTCCTCTCATCCCCATCTCCCGCCTTTGACACCACCATCTACATACATTCACATTTTCAATTGGCAGTGCGCGCTGTTGGAGCAAGAATGTAACAAAAATCATCGAGCGACAGCCCAAAAAAGCGAAGGGAATGAAAAAAATAATATTTACTTTTGCCATGACAATGTCTGCTCTTGCACCGCCCCTCGCCCCTGCCCCCTGACCCCCATTGTTCCCAGCAGCCCCGCCCACTCGCTCGCTGGAGCTTTGATGGTGAGCAAGTTGTTCCAGATTATCAGAGGGCTAAAGCGCGGGGTGGGCGACGTGAGGCGACGTGAGGCGACGGGGCAGCCGAGGAGTACAACAGTCTCGGGGTATTATTGGCTTCTGATTGGGGATTATGTTTTTAATTGACAAACTTGAATAGATAACGACGTTGTCAGCAGGAGAAAGTCGCATAAAAAGTGCCGACAAACGAATGCATAACAAGCATTCTTGTTGTCTTCTTGTTGCTATTATCCTTGTTGTCCTTGATGTTGTCGTACTCGTTGTCGTTCACGTTGTCGTAGTCGTTGTTGTTCATGTTGTTGTCATTGGCATAAAATGGAAATTGATACGCTACCGCTGGTCGAGTCGTAGCTTATTGCAGCTATCGAATGCTGTTGCTGCCCAAGTCAAGTTTGCGCCAATCTCTCTGTGCCCCTGGGCCGCTGTGCCTCCTAGTGGCAGAGGTTTAACGAGCTCCCAGATTATGAACAGAAACATTTCAACTGCCTATTATATTCAGTTGATTATGCTCTTTTTGTAACTACAAAAAGTTGGCAAAGCCAAGCCAATAGCTGAGAATAAATGAAATTGAATCTCTCATTTAATTGGGATGCACCTCAAAAGCACAAATGTGTTAAAAGATTATCAGGTATGACCCGATCAAACGATAATCAGTGGCATCATACTTATATCATATATTTCTATGAAAATTCAAACTAATCAAACCGATTCAGAGTTTAATCGGTGCTGCAATGACAAAACAGTTAATCTTTTCAATCCATGAAGTTGTCCAAAATGCTAGTACTTAATTGATTTTCAGTAATTGGTAGCTGGGTCCACAATGAAGTTATTACTCATAACAAATGCCCCAGAAATATCCCTGGCCAAGTGTTCGCTTGTGAATGGGAAAGTAATTAACAAAATTGAATTTGAAATATTAGCAGATTGTAATGCATTCAATTCACAAACAATTCGTGTTATACCCAGCTTAAACTGCATTTATAATTTCCATTTTAAGCCTGGACACACACACAATTGTTGTTGAATGCTGTTGCTGCAGAGACGTCGAAGCAATTATGATAAACGAGAGTGAATTTCTTTGGCGAGTTACGCATAAATCCTGTGCATTAGAAATATGCATGCTAAACGTGAGCCTGGCCCAATATATTCGCAATAAAGTGTACAAACGATAGCATTCTCATGCAAATATTAAGCATACGCCTAGTCGGTAATTACATAATAAACAAAAGGTGTGGCCATCGGATGTGCAAAACACTTAACACCCTCATGCGAATATGCACATAAAACACAGCAAGCTCCGGTTTGAATTTGAGTTCTCGACACACGCACACACACACACATAGGCACGCACACACGCTCGCAGAGAGCAAACTTTGAGCAAATTAAACCAACAAACAAAACAAATGTGTAAACATTACAACAATGTGAACAATAATTTCGATTACAGAATTTGCGAGCCTCAAATTTGCGTAGCCGCAGATGCAATTAAATGCAAATCGATTGTGCTTGTTATTCGGGTGTACGACACGCCCACATTCGAGTGGTAATCCCTGGCGCGTGTGTGTGTGTGTGAGTGTGTGCTTGCTGTGCCAGTGTGTACACACAATCAACTGCCTTGAATTGTAGGGAAGTGGGGATGTGGGGAAGTGGAATTCGAACAATCAACTGCCTTGAATTGTAGGGAAGTGGGGATGTGGGGAAGTGGAATTCGAGCTGCTGCTGCTGCCACCTGCAGTTAATGACCTTTCCTTGTAACTGGTCGCGACACTGTCTCTGTCTGTCTCCACAGATGATGTTCGCATAATTAATTGTAAATAATTGTGCATATTTTATGCACAATTTATTAAGCAAACCCGCCAGACCAAATGTGCATTTGAATTGGCAAACGCACAATTGCGCCGTGATAGATTAAAGCGGCAAAACATTTCTCAAAACTGCTCCAAAAATTATGCGCACGTAAAACAATAAATTGTCATAATAGCCTCGTAACACACGCCCACACACATGGCCATGGCCCATCGCCCACGTGTGCAAAGTGCAAAAGCGCAACATCAGCGAAATGGGTCATCGAAAACGGCAAAGTGAACCGGCAACATATCGAGCCGTAGCTGCGGCCACAGACTCGTCCAGACTAGGGCCAAACAGTTGTCGGGGCCAGCTAAAGATTACTGTTATTTGTATGCAAAGCAGCGGCCCAAAACCGACAACAACAACAACTGCAACAACAACAGCAGCAGGAACATGATGCGACACTGCAGCGACACAAGCCAACTGCCATTCAAAGTCAGCCAGGAGCAGCAGGAACAGCAAGGAGGGCAGCACGAACAACCAACCAGGCAGACGGCAAAGCCACAAAAGAGGAAAAGGAAAGCGAGAAAGAGACAGAAAGAGAGAGAGAGAGAGAGAGAACGAAAGAGGTGGACGACGTGTTTCAATTTTTATGACATTTCAATGTAGTTTATGTCAGAGAAACGAGCCAACGACCAACGATGCTCGTAGCAGTTGGCAACCAAGAGAAAAGTGTCGCGGGGATAGTTGGGAAAAACCTCGTTATATTTTTGACAATTCAAATTTTGCTTGAGGCCGGCCATGCAACATATTTTGTTAGACACTTTGCAACAATTCAATTGAATAGCATAGCGTTCATCTGATTCCCCTAGGCTGCCAATAGAGTACAACTAGATCTATGTTAACAACGTTTAACATTATATTTACAGTTTAAGGCAGTCTCTGTTTATTTTTCCACCTGTCGCGGACACTCATCCAGTTTGTATACACAATTTAAAGTGATTGAGCACACAGCCAAACAGACAAACAAATAACGACAGACACACACTTGAGACTGCCAAACACACACATAAACACAAGCACACACAAGTAGACAGTTAAGAGGGACCGACAATTAGCTTTTGTAATGTCCTTAATTGAGTTAAAGTCTGCACTCAATGGGTTGTTATGAATCTACTCAGTTTATTTATTACGTTACCCCTTTGTGATTGTGCTTGTGATTGTGGCAATGTCGAAAGCAGAATTGCAAATGTTTTCCCAGCCAATTTGTCATAATCTAATCAAGCAAACATAATTTCGACTTTTTAGAATGTTGAATTGAGATAAGAAAATCTGATGAGAGTTCAGGTTGAAGAAAACTTGATTACATCGATTCGAGACACTTTTGAGAATTTCGTGTAATGAAAAGTTGTTCTCCTAGTTACGTATTTTTCCTGTTGTATCTCCGCTTTCAATAGAGCTAAAAACAAATATAAAATTAGAATCATCAAGAGCAACTTAAGTGTTGCAATAAATCTAGAGCTTAACATGTGCTGAGGCTGCTGCAGAAACGTGACTAACATATAGACAAGAACAACTACAGCACTACACTCAAACTCACACGCTTTCCAAATTCTCCTTAATGCAAAAGCAAAGGCAAAGGCAAAGGGAAAGGCAAAGGCTGGTGATAAATTAACGCATTAAAAGCAGAGTGGAGAGCAGAGTAGGAACAGAGTCGAGAATGCGGCCATGTTTCAGCTTTTAATAACACAAATTGCAATCGAATATGCGACGCAGGAAAGCAAAAACGAAAGCAGAATGCCAAATGCCAAATGGAAAACGAATAGGAGAAGAGCGAAACCGAATCGGGGATGTTAACTCAATTTGTTTGTACGCAAATGTTGTCAGTTCTTTGCTAACAGCACAATTAACTAGAATTAAGAATCCGTTGAAAGTGCAACAACATTGGCAATTTATGTTTTATCGACAGGCAAGCAAATAAACACATTCGCACAACTATTTCAGATGGAGATACAAGGATTTAAATGGCAAATACCTGTAGATTGTAACCCAGTTGCTATTGCCCAGGCATTATGCAACTGTGCAACAGCATCGTGCTATATACTGGTCAGCAAAATAGCAAATAATAACATAGACCAACAAATGTAAATAAAAACGCTCCATTTACGAGTAAACTTCTACTTCGACAACAGTATCAGTGACAATATCTGGGCTCTAAGCAAAAGGCTCGTGTGGCACATTTCGGAAATTGGAAATTTCGCACGCACACACACGTGCACAATTTGAATGCAGGTATCAGGTAAAATTGCCAGCACAATCAGATGTGTGCCGAGTGTTTTCCTGTGTGTGTGTGTTGTAGGCTTTTTTTTTGTTGGTGAGAGCTATACACGCAGCACCCGCAGCTGAGTAGAGGACAAGCTAGTGGCAGTGATTGACGTCACGTCTTTTGATTTCCCAAGTGTGAAAAAGCCCTGTTGTTGCCACACATGCAAACAATCGGCAAAGTCTGCTTGTAACTACTGAACTGCATCAAAGATGTTATCAGTTTCAAATGCTGCTAAATACTTGGCTCAAAGCTGTTTGATAAATGACCATCACAAAAAAAAATGTGGGTAAATGCAATCACAATTTATAGGGTCCAAATATAACAATATTAAAAATAAATTCATGTAGTGTGCTGAAAAAACACCCACATTTTGGTAACTCGATACGAGTGTGTTTTGCCATAAATTTTGGCAAAAAATATTTGGAAAATGCTTTTAGATTTATTTTGCAAACATATTGTAACTGCTGACAATTGACAAATCATTTTTGGCATCAATTTGCATCGCAAATAGAATATTCGTTTGCATTGCAAACATGCTCCTCCAACTATGTGGGCCGTGTGTGTGTGTGTGTCAGTGCGTATACGTAATTTGATTGTAATGTTAAACTGATAAACTGATGCAATTTTCCCGATACAAATCAACGCCCAACTGTTGCACGTTGTGTTCGATGAGCGCGGAAATTCAATAAATTATGTTTCAATTTACGGGCCAGTGCAGAAAATGCGGCAAAGCGAGACATGCAAATGCAATGAGGAAGAGCGAAAACTGCGCAAGAGAACAAGTGTTCATATTAAGCAGCAGCCAACAAAAGAAGAGAGAATAAAGCAAATTGCAATTGCAATTACAATTTAAGCCTCTTAGCAGTTTAATGTAAATACTTTTCTCAACTAAATTCCATTTCATTTTCTCGAAAGCTCGGTGAAATCCTTGCCATCTTAAAGGCTGAGTCAAGTGCCTTAGCATTAACGCGCTTTTACGCGTTTGTAAATGTTATATTCCGTCTAATTGCATTTGCATATTTTGATTATATTAAGGGGAAATGAAAGTGCCAAATGCATTGAGTTTAGCGATGCCATTGCAGTTCCTTCTCAAAAGCTCGAACAGGAAATTTGAGTGCAACGGAAGTGAGCGTCAAGGCAAGAGCGCAATTCAATTGAAGCCATCTTCAGCTAATTGTGGAATAATGCAATCAATTAACTTGCTAAACTTTCATGGCATGTATCGTCAATTAACGAACAATGGATGGAGGAACTCAATTCCGTATAATAATCCGCGATGAATGGGTAATAAATTAGTATTAAACTAATTAAAAGAAGCTGTAGGCTCGTTTGCCTTCATACAATTGAACTTCCGCCATCCAACGGCTATCAGCTGTACTACGCCACAATTTAGCCAGCTTGACAACGCCATCTGGCTGTTTGGTTTGTTAACAGAGCTTTGGTTATGTTAACTAACAGTTCGTTCATTATCCACGCATATTGAGCGCAACTTTTAAACTTCTTGCTGAGCTAGGAGTAAAAGTTGGTTGGCAATTGTTTTTAAAAATAATTACTGATTGTATTTATAAGACATGCGCGACATTTGTACAACTATGACTATGAGATGATGTAGCTTACAACTAAATAATACATATTACAATCAACGTAATATTAAGAGAAATTAAACACAGGCGACGACAATTCATTCGTGTATGGCAATAGCTGTGTGAGTGGGAGTGTGTGTGGGCGGGTATGTGCATATGCTGATAATTTGTAGGTGCATTTGTATTTGTGTATAGTTCGTTTCTTCTTTAAAGCCTAAAAACAATATACAAAAGTCCAGTAAAGTGCATTGAAGGCCAAGAACATGCCGGGGAATAAAAGACGCGACCGTCTGTCGATCCACATGGCAATCTCCTGTGGCGTCATGGTTGTGAACGTGGGCGGCTCCTTCTCGTTCTTCTTCTCCTTCTCAATGTCGACGACATGATCATTGGTAGAGCGATCGCTGCAAACCGAAACGTTGTCTGCGCACTCAGTTCTAATGATGGGCAAATTGGGCTGAAGATAAGAAAGAAAACTCAATTATTAGCTAGTGATTTGCGATTAGCTGTGCTTGCTGCACTTACATGTACTGTGAGATAATTGTTGAAAGCAGGATTAACAGTGCCATTGCCATTGCGCACGCTCTCCGTGCTGGACACAATATTATCGAGACTGGAGCAGGAACGTGCTCTGGAATCGTTGCTCAGACTGCCGCCAATTTGACGTCGCGAGGGTCGCGGTGTCAGCGTGGACTTGATAATGTATTTGCTGTTGACCTTCTTCAGCTCGATGTTCTCCTTGCGTCGCCATATCGTGTTGACAAAGGCAAACTCCACCAAGCTGCAGAAAATGAAGAAGGCGCAGCCAATAAACCACACCTCGGACACCTTGATGTAGCTGACCTTGGGCAGCGTTTTGCTCTGCGACGAGGACAGCGTGATGAACGACAACATGGTGCTGGTGCCTGTAGGGAAAGTAAAGATAACAAATATTCGAGTAGAGAAGAAAGTTAGTAACTTACCCAGCATAATGCGGGGCGGAGAGGCGTCTGCTTGCAGCCAGAAGGACACCCAGGAGATGGCGACAATCATCATGGAGGGCAGATAGTAGTCAAGCAGATAGAAACCAATCTCACGCTGCAAACTAACCGTGAAGCTCAACGAACTGTAGTTGCCCACTGCAAGCAGATTAGCAAATTAGTAAAATCTTCTAAGGATACACTTTTATCGTGCACTTACTGAATGCACCGTGTCGCATATTGATCGCATCCGATTGCACCACGGATGTGTTGTGCCAAAACTCTGCCAGATTGTACTCCGTGAGCCGCATGTCGGGATCGAAGGAGATGGGCGCATGATCCTCCCACTCGAGTAGCAAATCAGAAGTGTTATACATCCCTATAAGGACGTTAATTATTGAAGCGATTCTCCTGCAAAGTTGTTTCAAGCACACTTACAGCTCTCGAGCACCGTTGAGCAGTACTGCTGATCGAAGGGGAACTTCTTGAAGTTCATCCAACAGTAGAGCGATGCCTGCAGACGCGTTGAGATAATCACATTACCATCGCGTGAAATGGAGGTCAGCACATCCTTCTCGTCAGTGCCCAGAATACTCGACTCCCTTTCGTTGGCGAAGAATATGTGCGGCAGCCAGAGACGTTCGCTCAAATGCTTCTGTCCCAAAATCTTCTCACGCCGCTCAGGCGCATACTCATTGTAGGCCAAGCGCTTGTCCTGGAAGCTGAGCTGCAGCAGTGCATGCATCTTGAACTGCAGCAGATCGGAGTTTAGGTTCTGCAGCAGATACACATAGATGCGCATCTTCACCACGATGGGCAGACGCTTCGATGTGTCGCTGTCGTACTCGATGGGTCGCTCGAGGCGATCATATCGACAGACGTGCGTCATCCTTTGTATGAGTTCTGTGTACTGCAGGCTGTCAGCGTTGGCCAGCGACGGGCAGTTCTCATCCACGATGGTGTCATTGACAGCACTGTGAACAACAAGAGACGCTGCGTATGAGTAATATGATATTGTTTTCATTTAAATGGAGCTCGCTTGCAGCAAACATTCGCTGCGTATGAGCGATATACACAATATGCCAATCAGAAAATCAATTAAGAAAATTATAGCTATCTTTTTAGGGGTGCGCAATGAGTATTTCCCACATTGCGTATGAGTAACGTGCGTTATCTTGCGTGTTGTCAATTAAAACAATTGGAATTCGTAGAATTTTCTAGGTTTAAGCACATTATGGAAGGCAATGCAGGTCATTTCCAATAACTATTTCAATTCAATTATATAAATAAGTTTCCCAAAGATACAATTGTTAAGATTTAGAAATTGTAGGAAGAAGTGCATAATTGAATTGAACTCAGTTAAAAGTAAGGACTTCGTATTCAGGTGATTATATGTTATATCAACCAAAGTGCCATGCGAAAAGAATCGTACGAGAAAACAACACAAGAGAAATATTTATGCGAAATTTGACCAAATTTACGTATGAATAATGGAACTTATCCACTGTGTTGCGCAATGGCCGTTAATTCGTATTTAAATGCCTTCGGCAATAAGCAAGAGCACGTCTTGAATTTCAAATCAAAAGATAACTACGCTTTTGGGATGCCTGCAAACATCCACTCCAGTTTTAATGACCGTTGACTTTATTATTTTCGCAACTGTTTACAGTCAGTTATTAAAATATTTCAACGATTGTTGGGCCACAGACGGGAAAAGTCTGGAGGGGAAGCGGCGACGACAGCCTTTGTGCAGCTGTGCAAGCTCATTTGGAGCTGAGCTGAGAAGAGAGATATTTGCAAATTCTGCTCTATTACAAATACTATTATTAATTTTATTATTTAGCTAGTGCATTGTAATATTGTTATTTATTGTGTAACAACGGCAGCAGCAATGGCAAACAAACCAATTCAATTAGTGCACTTGACTTGATCCCTAACCAGAGAAATACATAAATAAACTGGCTCCACTGCCTGGTTTTGTTTTCAAATATTTGCCTATTGACATTGCATTTAAATGGCAGATAATAATTTTGTTCAGCTCTCTAACCTTATGCGAGCAAGCAAATAAACACATGAAAGCCGAAAGTCCGCGACATCGACAACGGCATCGGGGCATAGGTATTTAATTAATTACAAATCGGGCGGCACCTTCAAATTATGGAAATATGTACTTATATCGGGGCAGCTGTCGGCGGCGTATACTTAATAAACCGATTCGCACGATGAGTACGCTAATATTGTCTAGATCGATTTCATCACATTCGAGTTTGGCGTGATAAATTGTTCGCCTTATCAACTGATGAAGTAAAAAAAGTATCTTCCACCTATATTTTATTTATAACAATTGATAACCCTTTCGCCTTTTCACTTGTTCTTCAGTTTATCAAAAAACAAAACAAAAAATTGTACAAGGAAATGCTTTGGTTACATCTTGTTGCCACAGTTTTCTTATCAGTTTTATCAGTTGTGTAACTGTCATTCAAGTTGTAAACATTACAGCAAACGTTTCGTTCACATTTTCCCAACTGCATAAATATTTAAATCAAAACAAAGGAACCCCAAAAATGAAAATACCACAAACCAAAAACAAAATACAAAACAATAATTTGAGTTTGAGAGCAAGACATAAAGTTGTCAGCTATTTTTGGTAAACATTTTGTTGTATCCGAGAAGTGGAAAAATATCACAAACTGTTTTATCAGTCGCAAATGTTTCAACCGCTCTCGTTTGCTTTTTGTGTCATTTTGGCCAATTTGTAAATACCAGAATGAAATTAAAAATTATAATCATTATCAGCCTTTCTTTGTTGGGGGGAGACAACGCCTACAGTCGAGTCGAGTCGAGTTGAGTCGGGTTGATGAATGAATGAGAAGTGTTAATTATTTGAAGCAATGCTCAATTCACTTACCCGATGGAAGTCTGCATGAGGCTACATATAACTATTAGTAGTAATACTTTGGTAGAGAGTTGGAAATGTAATTGCTTCATTTTGTCAGATCACTTTTTAATTGCTTTTGATTGATATTTAATTCAATTGAATTGCTTAATTCGCATGCGTTTAGGTTTGCTCAAATGCTCATGTTTTGTAACACACTCGCACTCGAAATCGGAAAAACACTTGTTCTGTCACACGCTCAATTGGCACTCGATCTTTTATCCTCGCTTCGCTTCGCTTTGCATTCACAGTCACATTCACATTCAGAATCGAAATCGTATTCACATTCACATTCGCACATTCACTTTGCCGATCGCACACCGAATTCAATTTATAAATTGACTTGTAAGAATCGTGTGTGAATTTCGTGTTCTAGTAGCAGCGAGGACGTGGACCTGTTGCTTCTCGTTGCCGTTGCCGCTTTGAGCTCGCGTTGCGTTTGCGCCTCGCAGAAATACCTGAACTCTCTGCCAGCCGGCTGGCGCTACTGCCTTCTGCCTGCTGCGGCGTCTGCGTCGACTGCTTCGTCGGCTGCTGCTGCTGCTTCTGCTGCTGCTGCCGACGACGATGCCTCGAAGAACACTGAGCCAAAACACTGAGCTGAACTGGCGACAAACGGCGACGACGACAACTGCGACGGCGACGGCGACGGCGACGAGCAAACACTGTAACCAACTATTCAACTGCCGCACTCTCAGTCTCCGCAGTTGCTGTTGTCGTTGCCTAAAATTTACTGATAAGCCAAGCACTACTAACAACAATAACAACAGTCGAAACGATAACAACAAACACAGCTCGAGACTCGTCGGCTTTTGAAGGTGTTTCAGTATTTCGCTGCTTCACTGTTTCACTGTTTCAGTGTTTCAGTGCGTCGGTGTTAGCGGTTGAGCAGCGGAAAGGCGACAGCGCAGGGTCGCTGGAGATCGTCTCACTTTATAACTGGGCACAGCATCAGCAGCTGGAGCAAGATTAGCAGCCAACACTGACTAATAGATGCCCTTTAAGACTGAGAAAACAAACGGACAACTATTCCATAAATATGCTTAATTATATAATGTGTAATAAATTTCCTTTTATATAATAATACGCAACACCTTCGCAGCCAAATGAATTACAGACATTTTTTCATATTTCCAAAGACATTAGCTTGTGAATTACAAGGAAAGAGTGCTCAACTAATGCTCAATGATCTTGTCTTCTCTAAAATGTGCTCTTGGTTGATTGCGCTATTTTCGCGGTTAGCGATCGATTTGTACATATGTATGCTTCTATAGTTTCATCATACCCATTTGCCAGACTTTCTGTGTGTGAAGTATTAGTTGGAAAGACATTTGTAATGCGGATAATAAACTATATGCAATACGTATTAATCGGAAACATTATTACAAGTATACTTACTCATAGGTGCTACAAACCGGTATCCAAGACTGGGGAATGCGTTTTAACAAGAAAATAAAATAACAAACAAAAAAAAAATGAACGAAAACAAGAAACAAAACGAGGCTCAGCAAACGAATTGAATAAATAAGAAATAAATTAATGCACATTAGCAATTATGAATGTGCAAATTGATGCAACATTTCTTGCTCTAGCATTAGCATACTATATCGAAAACAGAAGCCACTAGCTGGGAATTGAGCGAGGGATGCTGAGTGTGTATGATGTGTGTGTGTGTGTGTGTGTGTGTGTGCTCAGGTGTTTCGTCAATAGGTTCGACACATCAACGGATTGTAATTAAGCGATAGCCGGCTTCAGTCTGTAATATTTGCCCAAGGCACACGCTTCGATCGCTGTTTAAACAAATGCACTCAGCAGCAAGACAGACAACCAGACAGACAGCACATGATTTGAGCAAATGAATTATGGAGTACAGCATATAAATAATTATATAACATGTTAATGCTGAAGCTGCTGAGTGTTATTGCCGTATTAGGCAGTTCAATAAACTGGCAAACTTTGAAAACTGTTTAATTCTTATCAGCTTACAATTATGATGAACAATCGAAACGATCTGATGCATAATCATCGATTTATTGGTTGAACAAACTCCGAGATTATGCTTAAAGGTCGCCCTCTTAAAGTTGAACAAACAAAACACAACAGCAAACAGCAACAACAACGAAAACGAAAACAAATCAAAAACAATGATAAATTAAACAAAAGCTCGACGACGTGACATAGAGAAATGTGTGACAATAATTGGCAATAACAAATAAATGAGTTAATATCATTACCTATTGATATATTGATACAATGCGATGCGGTAGCCAAGAGCCCTCAGATCATGCCTTGTTTGTATAATTTAGTGTTGACGGTATACCCTGTAAATAGTTGCAGACAGAAGGCAGCGCTAACAAAACTAATAAAGTCAATCAAACACCTACTCAATTATCAAATCATTAAATGGGAATATCTAAACGACTTTTTAATTGATTTTGCATTCAAAGCGACTGGCTGAAAAGCAGTGCAGAGAAACGCAAACAAATTCGAGTTTATAACGCTGACAGTGGCAAGAGTCTGTTTTGCACGCTTTTAGTTTTTAATTGCACCGTCAGATGCACGTCAATCAGATAAGACGGCTCAAAGAGCTGCCAAAATCTCCCCCAGTTTGTTCAAGGATTATAATTGTGTATTTCAATTCAAAGAACAGTAGGCACAACTTGAGAATTTGTCCATATAATGAGCAATTTGGCGACACGTTTGTGGTCTATTAATAGTTTGCACCGCTGAAATAATTGCAAGTATGCGAGAGTGTGAGATTAAAACCGGATATTTACATTGGAGCTGGAGGGAATTTACGAAATAATTTATTGATTTCTTATTGAACTTTGAAACTGCGTCAATTTGCATGTTGACCAAGTTTAAGGAATTTTCAGACGTTAACGTTATATTACGTTATCAATTCTCGAGTACTTTAATTAAATAACTCGAGCGCCGATAAACTAAACAAGAAAGCAATTTTAATTAATGCTCTCACGTATGTCAAATAAACAAATTGCTTTTGTTTTATTTTCATGCGCGCTTTCTTCTCTCGTTGTCGTCAGACTCGGCGTATGCGCAATGTCAAGAAGACAGCTACTGTTTGTGTGTGTGTGGGTGTGAGTGTGTGCATGTGTGTGTGCTTGTACAACATTTACTCTCCTTGCGGCCTCGAGATCGCAGCAAGGTGTTGCTTACTGTGTCTGGTTAGGGGGCACACAACACGGCGTATGCGCGTTTTCGCCCATTTAGAGGTTAAGCATTTATTTATTTGCATGTTTTATGGGTCGCCGAAAATGTGATTTCATATTTGCCGGCAAATATTGACTGTTTACTGTTGGCCACAACCACAAAAGTTAATGAAAAACCATCGCAACACGTAATATAATTCGATGCAAATCGAGTACTTTGTACTTTGCCGACAGACAGAGAAAGACTCACGACGAGTGATAGAGACAGAAAGACAGAGATGCTGTTGCAGATCTTGATTATTATCTTTGCCATAGCATGACTCATAGACACCCCTGGGATGGGGTGTGGCATGGGGGAGTATAGTAAATTTTTATCTGACAACGACAAAGACAAGATGATGATGATGATGACAACTTTGAAGCAGACAGTTACTTGTGTTTGGTAGGCCGCTTAAATCGCTCGCCCCGCATTAAGCAAGCAGAAAGCGCAAAAAGTTTAATTAATTAAACGAGTGTCTCTTGCACTCGTCGACTCTGTGGCTCGCGTATGCTAAGTAAATATTTAGAGCAGGGGATATACATTCAAGACACAAACAGCAGCAACAACAACAGCAACAAAGTGAATAGGCAAATATCATAAATAGACATGACAAATACTTGAAAATTAAAAATAAAATTCATATTCCGATTCGCTTCGTTGCGACGTCCGTCAGCCAAATTGATAATCAGAGTCCGGCAACTGAACTGTGATTGCGGCTAAAATTAAAAGCATGACAGTTACACCAATTGCCGCCTCACTTATTTATGGCCATTGCAAATGTCCTACCTGCCGACGAGTTTATCGCTGAGTGCGTATTTTTGGCAGGGCACTCGAGTGTTCCACAATTAGGGACACTGCCACTGTGTGACCGAGCGACAGAGTCAACAGTCGAGTAGTAAACAATTACCAGCTCTTATCAGTGTTTCCAGCCGCACGTTCACCTTCCTCTCCGGTCTTCCTCTCTCCCTCCTTCGTACTCTCAATGACGTCTGTTCACACAGGTAAACGAGTATATTTATATCTACTAGTTGTTAGCATTGTTTTATTTGCTGGACGAGGCGAAGAAAATCGTCTAAGATGTGTGATCTTCAAGCAAGTCGTCGTGGTCGTGTGTTCGACTATGTGGCGTATGCGTAATATTTACCCGTTGCTTGTAATCTAAAAATGCCAAATGCTCGAGAACAGCCCTCATCTTAGGTTTACAGCTCAATCAGTGACTCAGTGCACTCGATGATGACGATGCGAGATGCGAGATGCGAGCGAGAGATGAGTGACGTTTCGAAGCAGCCTGCCGCAATGTTTTCATTTTATCAGAGAGCCAACAAAAGAATTGCCTCTCTTCTCGCTTGTTTACCAACAATTCGCCATTTTATAGTGATTGGCAAGCTGGCAAAACGCGTGCTTACAACAATAATAAAAAATTCTAGCTATCGGCCGCAGATGCTCGCACTTCCTGTGTTGCCGCTTTTCATAAATAAATATGAAGATTGGCAACGCCGCCTATAGTATTCAGAGGTTCCTGGAATAGTAGTAGAGAGTACTATAGTAGTAGAGTACATAAAAATAAGTATTGAGTTGCAGACAATCGAACCTTTTACTCTGAATTCCTATGTAGTTGTGGCTCATAAATAAACATGAAGCTAACTATAAATCTGGAAACTATACTATTTTTATAAAGTTTCAGTGGACGCCACTAAATAAATATTTATAGAAAAGAAAGTAAGAAAGAAATATTGGCAAATTCAATCATGCTTCTCTTGCAGAAGTACAAACAATATCAACAAGCTTTCCGTTGTCAAATCTTGTATGTTTCTTAGAAATTCAGTTAATTAATCATTTATTTGCCGTATGAACAATCTATTTGCTTCTTCCATGAGTCAATCTATTGCAAGTGGGACGGGACGAGTAGTGAACCCATTTCCCTACTTATCAACGTCATGCCAACTAGCATTTTGTCTTCGCTTCTAGGCCAAATATACGATTTAAGCCAAATTTGCTTTGTCTGTGCTAAAAATAAAAACTTGTGGCATGTTTTGTCTGTTGTTTGAGATGATGATGATGAGAAGTGATCTGTTTAATTAGTACAAGCTAAAAACGTCGAGCACTCACAGTGATTTACAACTCAAAGTTCTCCTCGTGAACACTGAGAGAGAGAGAAAGAGAGTATTTGTATTACGAATTAAATGATGCTGAATAAGTTTTGCAAGGCGGCTTTCACGCTTATGACATAAATTGAGTTTATTGCTAGATTTAAATATCCACATCGATAAGTATTTTGAAGCATCTGTTGCTCGACGATCCAGTTAAGACGACGGGGAAGTTGTTAAGTTTGGGGATAATTGTGGTACATAAACATATCGTAGTATTCAATAGACTATGACTATGAACTAACATGAAAACAGCCTTCCATTGAATAAGCATGTATATTCATTCATTGAATATCCATCCATTGACTACTTCGTCGCTGCCGCTGCCGCCGTCGCCTTCTCGCCGCCTCCCGAGATGGCTGGCGAGTTGGCAAACTCATCGAATGTGTCTTTCACCTTCTTGAGGCCGCGACCCGCGTAGCAGGGCAGCATGTGGATGAAGCGGAATGAGCTCTTCACGCCCTCGTTGTAGTAGTGTTTGACCAGGAAGCGCACTTCGCCCGCTTCGGGCAGCTTGGGCACATCGAACGGCAGTTGCTTCTTCGCCTTCTGCACATAGGGACACAGCTGTCCCTTCACCTCATTGAGCAGCTTGTCCGTCTCCTCGGCATTGTCCCAGACTCCAACTTTGCGGGTGTAGTACACGGTTCCAGCGAGCAGACCGCCGCGCACCAATAATCTATGGCAACAAACAGTTGTTGATTAGTTTTGGGGTTACGTAATTTTGGACTGGCAAATGTGTTGCAACTCACCCAAATACCATGTTGATTCGTTTGTTTAGCAGCTACGGAAGTGGGGAAGATTGTTCGGCAGACGGTAATCCAAACTTTGGCAAGTCTGGTCGTAGATCGATAGTCGGTATTAACTAAAAATCCGCACAAAATGTGTTATTCGCGGACGCACAACAACAAGTAGTGATGCGAAAAACATTACGTTTAACAGAGCTCTGTTAAATAACAGAATTGCTCCACAGCTAATATATTTGTTTGCAGTGTTTACGGTCTCACCGTGACAAATTGGTTAAGGTGTTATTTATTTTAAAATAATCGTTGATTAAGAACTGTCAACAGAGATATTATTAAATCAGTTAAATTAAATGATACAATAATTATATTTTAATACAGCTACTTTGTGTTGGGCATTTAAAACTCAATCGCGAATTGTAAGTTATAACTTACAAATTTACAACTTTTAGAATACTTTAGTGGCCGGGCTTTATGTTTTTCTATTTACTTATTTTGCATATTAGCTAAAACGACTCGCAATAACTATTTAAAAAAATATTGTTATTAAGAGAAGGTTAACAGAACTGCTCCACACTTGACGAAACTGCTCCTCATGCAGCCCACTTGCTCTTGACGAAGGCAGCGCGAGCATTTGAATTTTAAATTAGAAAAATCAACCAAAACAGATAATTATAAACAAAACAGTCAGGAAATAAATTAGAATTTTAGATTGCATGATCATGAGAGTAAAACCTGATACACAGAGTCTGTTCGGCCATAAAAACATTTGCCAGTTTTAACACACATATAATTCGTTTTATTAATATAAATATTGTTTGCATTGCTAATGGATATGGATTTCACATGCAATAAACAGTAATATAAAACTCTTTGCACATCAATAATGAGTACATATAACATTTTTTTTGGGTTTGTCTGATTCATATATCATAAGTACAAATTGCTCTTTTAGTGGACAATGCCAGATCGTCCTAAAGGTTGTTTTTTGTGTATTTCGTTTTTACGTTCAATGTAGGTTTCGTTTTTTGTTCAACACATTTATAAGAAACACGAATTAATAAACATTTCTCTCGATTTTACAAATTAACACTCAGATATAAAATACATATTTACTCGTATATGATTATCAATATTTACCTTCTGCGAACTTATCATTAATCTCATTAATTATGTTTTCAGAAAACCAAGTTTAGTTAAGTATACAGGTAGAGTGTGAACATAATATCAATTGCTGCACTCAGTGCACTTGTCCATCGTAGCTTTTGTTTCGTATTGCTTTTCATTGTATTCGAACAAAATTGACATATAATTATTAGAACTCGTTTGTTTTATAGCGCGCACAATTCATCAAATGTAGAACATCATCGTCATCGTCGTGTAATTATCATCATCATATTACGAACATCAGTCTTCGCTTGTAAGCTGATTGTATTACTTTTTACATAGTATTATTATGTACAATTTGGAAACAGTTTTGCGAGGGAACAAGTTTAAACAGTGGGATTGGGACTAGAAAGAGCGCTTAATCATTAAAAGCTCGCTTCATATACATATATAGTGTTCAAAGGAGATGGTAACATTTGATTGCTATTCTTTGAGTAGTTTGCTGTGGTTTGATCAACAATTAAACAGTTTAACGATAGGAAGACTACATGGTTAAACACATAGATATATAAAATAGTTGCTTTCCGGTTTTCTTATTTGATTTCAATAAATACATCGATAATGCCTAAGGCAACACAGATAACGATTCAGAGAGTAGCGAATAGAGCTTTGAGATCGATTGACATACTATTTAATAGATATACTCTATATACTTTGTAAACCTAAATTCAAATTCGGTGTACCAATTCTGCAAGATTATAATAGATCTATCTGTGTTAAAGTAACTGTCGTTGGCTATCGGTTACTAAATAATTCCATTCATCTTATCTACAAGGAGTATCAGTATTAGGCTGCTGCTTCTTCTCCTTCTTCTTTGGGCTTCTCCTCGTCGCCCTCCGCCTTGGGAGGATCCTCAATGTCTATGGAGTTCTCGCGTTCCGTTATGTCCGGCATCTTGAGCGAGAAGCTGCTCAGCTTGCGCTCCGCAGAACCCAAAGAGCTCTGCGAGTCCGCCTTGAGCAGCGTCGAGCGACGCTCGTTTATGACCCGCAACGAGTCGTACATGTGATCATCGCCACTGGTAGTGCTGGCATTGCGCTCCAGCGAGCGTATGTAGAACACGGAGTCGTCACGCTCATTGGCTATGCCCGGCTTGGGTCTGTAGAACTGCCTGGAGCTGTTGCTCCTGTACAGCGTGGCAGGATTGACCTTCTGCGACTGCGACTGCGACTGTGATTGCAGCGTCTGCTGCTGCGGTGGCGGCTGCTCTGCGCTGCTGCCCAGGGGCAGGAAGTCGGGACGCTGCTTCTTGGGGGGCAGGCTGCTGCTGTGATGCGCCAGTTCGCTTATTTCACTGTAGCTGGTCACCACGTTGCACTCAGAGGCATTGCTGTGGCTCTGACGCTCATCGATTAGCTCGACGCTCTCCTCCGGCACCGCCGGCTCCATGCTCGACTGTCCCGACAATTGACGCACTGGGGGTGGCGGCTCTGAGCACACCGACAGCTGGCTGCTGCTCAAGGACATCAAGGACAGTTGGTTAGTTGGTTAGTTGGTTAGTTAGTCAGTTGGTGTGGGAATTGTTTGCATTTCTGCCACTGCGATAATAATAGAATGCAGCAGCAGCAGCAAAAACGGAACTTACCGGAAGTCCTTCTCAACGGATGGCGTAGCCGAGGGGCCGCAACTGTAGCGTTTGGGGGAGCGCAGTATTGACTTGGGCATCACTTCCGGACTGTGCAGATCCACCCGCACCTGCCGCGAATCGATGCTCGAGGTGCGACTCGCCACAGAAGCACAACGCGCCGTCCAGCGGCCGCTGTACGATGAGTCCGACATTGTTGAGTTGCTGCAAGCACAAAAGCAAAAGCATTAAAAGTGAAGTTTATTGCAAAAAGGGGCTCGATATTGAATAAATTTAAATTCACAGCAGGCTCTGAGAGCGCTAGTTTTGAGGCCATCTAAAATGCGTTTGAAGCTTGATGCAGAGATGTGAGATATAAAGTTGACAAAATGGGTTGATAAAAGCCTAATTTTATTGCTATCATGTGTATAAATCTAGTAGACTGTGAACACTTTAATGTGCCTAACTAATTTCAATCTGGAAGTGAAGAAGTTTAAATATTAATTTCCTCAGTTATCTTCATACATATTGTAAAGTTTGCACGTATTTAATCTCCAACTGGAGACCTATGTTAATCCGTGAAACCTTTAGAATGGTTTACGAAGTCGAAACAAGACATAAACTTAATGGAGTGTGATTGAAAAATGTAATGTACTAATTAGAGTGGTATTTAATTTACTTTTGAGCCTTAAGTAATGTTTGTGATCAGAAGTAAAAATACTAATATGGATTTGTAAACTGTTTTTGAAGTACAATTTGAAAGTATTAAGCAATCATATAGAACTTTCAGCTTATTTAATTCAGATAGTCTAATTAATTGAATATATAAAAGCGCACTCAGTGGCAAAGAAACTAGTAAGACATTTCATTAATAGACAGACTTGATTTTAACATTAATGAATAGTGATAAATATTTAAAATATTTTTGAGAAATGCATCTTGTGAAGCGTCGCTTGTAAGCAATGAGTTATGAATTATAACTTTTAGCAATTAAGTTTTTAGGCAGTTAATCAGTGTCCAAACTTTAAAGTGCATTGGAAGCCCGCGTCTGTGTGTTGAAATGCTGCAAACAAGAGTGCGTAGCAAAACATGCAGTGGAGCAGACTTTAAGCTGCTGTCATTAGCAGAGTCTCTGCCCCCGGCTACTTACCGCCTGTGGCCGAGCGGACTGCAGCGCTCTCGATCCCGATCCCGGGCAGCCTCCTCGTGCTCGATGGGTCGCTGACGAGCCAACACGTGTCGCTTGGCGGTGTCCGAGCGCTTGTTGCGCTCAGCGCGCTTCTCGCTGCCGGCCGAGCCATGGGCCACGCCCACAACGCCGCCCATGCCGGCGTCGAAGGACGAAGCCTGCCAGTAGACGCGACTGGCAGCAGGCGGCTGCAGCAGCGTGCAGGTGGCGTATTCTCGCGTGTTGCGTTGAATCAGGCTGGAGGAGTTGCTGATGATGCGTGCACCAGAGCCGGAGGCGCCACCACCTGCACCACCGCCAAAGCCACCGCCACCACCGCCGCCAACGCCGCCCGCGGTGCGCGTGGTGCGGACACGACGCACGCTGCTGCTTGAGTTCAATTGTTGTTGTTGTTGTTGTTTGCGTTGTTTGTGTTGGTGATGGCGATGATGGTGATGATGTCGTTTGCAGCACATTTGTTGTTGTTGGAGTTGGAGTTGAAGTTGGAGTTGTAGTTGTTCCAGCGGTGATTTGTGGTGCGGTGAGAACAGATTGACAGATGGATTAGTGTCGATGCAAGCGTTGGATGGATGAGCATTGGCATGGTCGTGGATGGTGGAGAGATTGGGCACGGAACCGGTGAATGTGAGGCGTCTCAGCTGTGGCGAGAAGCGTGTGGATGCGCTAATGGTTGCAATGTGATGCAAAGCGTGAGAGCGAGACAGCGAGCACACACACAGCGAGTGAGAGAGAGAGAGAGAGAAACATAAAGAAAGATGCAGCCAATTGTTGTGAGTTGTGAGTTTGGCGCTATAGCCACAAAACAATTTTACTCTGATTTATGCGATATTGCGATGCGGGACAAAATGCTTGAAGCTCAATTGCAAACAACAACGATAAACTGTCAAATGCAAACTGTGCCAGTTACCTGAGTGACTTCGAGAACTTGATCAGCTCTGCAGTGAGCGCCTCGCGATCAAACGGCTGCTGCTGCTGCTGGAGCTGTTGCAGCTGATCCCCCGCAGCGCCCGCCGCCTGCAGCTGCTGGTGGGGGTCGCCGGGCGAGGAGCGGAAGACCCCGAAGTGCTGATCCCAGCGCGTCGATTGATACTGAGCACCTACACAAAGTAATTACACAGGGGAGAGTTCAATTTAAACAAATCACGCTTAGCAATTAAAAAGACATCAGTTATAAATCGATGACAAATTGAATTGGACACTCAATTTAAAATGAAAAACAGTAAAGTCATTGACACACATAATATAACAAATTGAATTTACAATTTATGGGTATAGGTAATTAAAAACACAACTAATTGATTAATGCCAGTAAAATCAAACTCAAAAGTGAATGAAAATGAAACTATAAATAAAAGTTTAAATAGAAATGTCAGTTCAGATATGAAATACAATAGATTCAAATTCCTAAAAGAAACGTTAATAGAAAGTGAAGAATCTAATTGTTTTGATGAATGAAAATTAAAGTATGAATAAAAGTAGAAATGTCACTTCAGATTAAGAAACGTTAAGAAAAATTAATTCAGATTAAGAAATTGAAACTTACGTTGATTGACAATATGAAAATACAATAGATTGAAAACAAGATTCAACTAGATTGAATATTCAACTAACTAAAATTAAGTTGAATAGCAAGTGAAGAATCTATTTATATGATAACTAGTGAACAACATTAAAATAAGAATATGAGACATAATCCCAACACTAAATATGTGCTTCTACTCACCCATGCCCCTTCGTTGCGAAGCTGAGCTGCCCTGATTGCTGCGTGCCACAGACTTGTTGCAACTGCCGCCGCCAGCACGCAGGCGAGCCGGCACCACCTTGGCAGCGGAGTCGCGTGCCTCGAAGGTCATCACACAGCTGGCGACGACAATGAAGCCACCGAAGCCCATCACAATGGGCCCCACATATGAGAAATTGTTCAGATGGAAGCCCTTCAGATCGTTCTTCACGCGCACCGTCACATTGCCACGCAGCTCAGAGCCCATCGACAGATGATCCGCATAGTAGCCAAGCGTGGCCATTCCGGCGCCCACGAGCATCAGGGTGAGGCCCAGGATGAGTGCGCGACACGCATGCCACAGACACTTGGAGGACATCTTGCCACGCACCACCTGCACATTCCAAGTGGCACCCGAGGCGGGATGCGCCCGCCTCAGGTTGCCCAGCGAGTGCTTTCGTCGTGTGGTGCCCACACCAGCGCTGCGACGCGACGGCATTACAACCACATCGACAGTTGCCTCCTTGCAGCCCAAGAGCGGCTCATCCACAGCCCATCAAGTGTGCTGTGGGTTAAACGACAAAAGCGCATCATTAGCGTCGCTGATACTTGTGGTGAGTGTGTCTAATCCTGCTCGAAACTGACAGGATTACAATTATTCTTATGCAAGCTTATGTCTTTTGTTAGTAACAATGCCGCTTTGTCAATGAAGCGGATAATTTAATCAGAAATCTTTAAGATGAATAACGTAGTTATTTGCATTGATTTAATCAATAATTGGCAGTTAAATTAGACATCTGACCAGCCTTTAGAAAATGATAATGCAACGACAGAATTAATTTGAATAATATGGAGACTTAATATTGCGAAAGACCTTTGAAATTAATTAGAATAATATTGTATATTAAGAAGGTCTTTCTATAATGCAAAGAATTAATTAATTCGCTTAATTTGCCTAGGAATAGCAACTGCCAATGTGGCGCATACTTAATATATTTTGATACTCGGAGAATATTGAATTGATCAATGATGCTTCAAAATCAGTTAATACATCTGCCAGCAATTGTTTTCAGAGTAACGACAGAATATTATTTAGAACATAATCTTACTTGCTAGGACTATATGATTGATTTCGAACTGTTCAAAGTTCTGCCATTAAAAATCGACGAAAAGCTATTTTTAGCTTTTCGGCTAATGAACATTTTGTAGTGGAATCCCCTGGAGAAATGTACCTGTCTAAATAAAAGGCGTGGCGAGTAGTGTAACAATAGTTAAGGACGCGCTGTCTGCGCCAATAGTGAGACGGAAAGAAAGAACGAGGACACGGGTGGCCATCCATCCATCCATCCATCTATCCACCTGTTGTTGTTTGCTGTTGTTTGCGTACTGCAGTGTAAGGTCATTTCTATGCATCGTCTGGCCTGGGGACTATTTAGACAGCGAGCTCAGTTCAAGATGTTGTTGTTGCTGAACTAATTGTTCGCACAACAACAACAATGTCAGTGGCTCGACAGACAAGACAAGACGAGAATAGCAACAACACTTTTGAGGAACCACAGAAGACAACGCATCCGCACAATTAGCAAGACAAGCGAGAAGCAGAGTGAGAGAAAGAGAGAGAGACACACTAGGGGGAAGGGATAGTGGCGGGTGACAGCTGAAGGATCTGATAACAAGCAGAGCTGACATTTTTCAAGCGATACAGAAACGAGAAAGAAGAACTTACTGGCTCGCGTACATATATTATTTATGTAACTAAAGACACTCGCACCCACTATGGGACACATACATAGATACTCACACACTTTGCATAATGAATTACTTACGCGTCTCAGCTTTAATTGATCCTTAATGTGATGTTGTTGTTGTTGTTGTTTTTGTTGTCGTTGTCGTCGGCGCTTTAATTGAATTTCATTTTGAGTGCAGCTTTTATTATTTGCCTTCCTTTCTTTTGGTGCTTGTGTATTTTTTATATTCGAGTTGCTTTTTCTTTTGGGTTTTTTTGGTTTTAGCTTGGCTTTTGTTTGACCTAAAACAACTTTTCCTGCGCTACACACACATATACAGCGACGTGTGTGTGAGAGTGTGTGTGTATGTGTGTGTATACTTAGGTATTCATTAGCAAGCCTCAGCAGTTGTCCTTTCCGTCGCTAGCCTGCGTTGAGGCATTGTCTTTATTTGAACAAAAAGCGGAGCACATTATCCTGATTGCTTTATGCTTTTCACGTTTCTTTTCCTGTCAGCCACTCTGTGTATGTGTGTGTGTTGTGTGTCCCCGTTTGGCCAAAAGAAGCGAGCAAATGGGAGAGTAAACTTCAAATTTTCTTTCCGAACCGAGACGTTTTCGCACTTTAAACTATTTGCAGCAGCTCTGAACTTGATACAAAATTATGTGTTACACACAGTCTGCTTGTGTGTGACTGTGCGTGTGTGTGTGTGTCTGCGTGTGTGACTGTGAGTTGGTGTGTGTCGCCAGTTCACAAGCAACAAGGACGAAGGACGTCTGCACCCGACCAGCATCCAAGCGTTTCTGATAAGGACACCAGTCACAACACTTGCAGATGGTCTGTGCCAACGAGAGCGAGAGAGCGCCAGAGAGAGAGAGAGAGAGAGGACCGCACAGCTGCCAAGCGCTTTGTGAATTCGCAATGCTCTGGGGACTACAGCGGACGAGTGGCGCCATCTATGAGTGTTTGTCGAGTGCGTCTTATACGTAGAAGAGTGCTTACCAAACTTATACGAATGCTTATACAAATGAAACTGGCATACTTCTCACACTTATATTCGCAAGCCCACTAATAACTTTTACTTATTAACAATTTTACATTTAATAGAAATCAAGTGAAATGATTAAATTAAATGTATAAATTATTATGCCCTAAAGATTCAGGAGTAGACTTGTTGTCGAATAGAAACTCAACACTTTGCTGCCCCTTGCGCAGCACTGCTTTGCCGACTTATCCGACTTTTCGACCTAAAACTGCCCCTGACATTTTCGGAGTCCGCAACCCAACAAACTCAACGCGGAAAGCTTCGTTCGCTTCGCATTTCCCCAGGCGCAAGCCGAGCATCTAGACGACGCAGAGATTTCGCTGTTTTGACAGCTTCGGCAAGAGTCAACAACAATTCAAATTCAACAATATACTGATTTGGATGCCTTCAGAAGGACAGTCATAAACGAAGTGTAACGGCGTGTTGACGTTTCTCAAATGCGCACCGGTCGAACGAACTAAATCAAAATCGGACCCAACGCCATCTAACACCATCCGACGTCGTCGACAGTCTTAACAGTCGAACAGTCTACTTGGATCGAGCAAATCGAAAACTTGCGTGCAATCTCAACTACTTCGAGATACCGATTCGGCTTTCGATTTCGCGTTGAGCTCAACGTTCGTTTGGCTGTGCCGTGCAAGAAGAAATGCTAATTTTTTGGCCATAAACGGAAAAGATAAAACATGTTCAACATATTCTATTTGTCGAGTGGAAACTTTTGCTGTTTCAGCCAAGTTCAAAATCATCGCTGCGCTCAAGTTTAAAGCGCTTTAAGCAAACGCCCAGGACTTCGACGGGAAAGTGAACGTGAGCGTGAATAGGGCGTAGCTGCTCTTGTGGTTTTAATGCCAAAAATAAGACACCGAGAAATTGTGTGGCGTTAGTGAAATTGTATCTTCAAGATACTTAAGCGCGTATGTAACTCGATACAAATACCAAATTGAACAAAGTGACTTTTTGTCTTCAGTTCTTCCGTCTGTTGGCTCATCATCCTTTTAATGGCGTTAATTTACATTTTTATCTATCGACACACACATACACACACGCACACGCATTCTAGATAGGATGCGAGTGATATGAGTGGGTTTCTGATTGAATGGACAGCTGCTTGATGTCCATATATGTTGACTTTTATAATCCAACAAATCTAAATAGTCGCATACGAGCAACGAGCAGCAGATTCATTATGAATGCAACAAAATAACTACAGCGTCATGCTTATAGCCTTGCTTGTTGTTGCCCCAGTAATGGCATACACAAGCCCAGGCAGAGGCAGCGGCAGAAATACAACCGTAAAAAAAGCTGCCAAAAAAGTAGTTTATGCAAAGAGGTTTAGCTGTCATATCGAGTCGAACACATGTCTGTCTGTTGCACCTACTACAACGGGTACGGTTATTTGGGGCATGTAAGCGCTGCTTTATTTCTGCTCTCGAAGATTTAATACCCTGTCATAATATAGTAGTAGTTGTAGTAGTTGGAGTCGTAATACTTACAAGCTGGTAGCTAGTAACGCTGTTGTCTAGTTCAACATGGGCAAAACAGGAGAAACGGGAGTCAGCTTGAAATATGGGTTTATGGCCTCGTAAATGTCTCCTGCAATGCGTGACGAAATTATTATAGCTAGCACGGAGTTGTAAAAATTCGACTAAGGCTTTAAGTGTGCTTTAAACAAGAATAGATTTGTTAACAATATAATATAATATAATATAATATAATAATATAACAAATAATTGCAGTGAAAAAGCATTGCATACTTTCAAGCTGAGGCTTCTAAATGGATTTATTATCCACGCTAATTATCGTTACGCACTTTAAGGGTGGGGCGTTAAATAGGATTTATTACGGCCAGTAAATTTAAATAATCACTGCCAACATTTAGAGCCCACAAAAAAAATTAATTTAACTAAAAAACACAGAGTTGAGCGATAAAGTGCAAATGCAGAATATGCCTAATTAAATTAGTAACAGTGAACGCAATTGAAATGCGATTGGAAAACGAAACAAATGCAATTTACAACTAATACGCAATTATCAATGAAGCAATCAAACTAAACAAAAGCAAAAGCAACAACAAGAAAAAAATTGAAACAACTGTAACGACGAGGAATAAGAAGTGAAGTGCGTGGGGGCGTGGATAAACAAGCTCGATGCAGTTAGTGAAATGTGTTTTAGTTAAAGCAAATTCCTCGCCGGAATTCACAATTGCAAAATGCGTTTAAATGCCACAACAGCAGCAGCAACAACAACACGCATCAAAACAACAACATCCACATCAGAGCGATCAAAGCTTCAAGCAACGCCAACGAAAACAGTTCGCGACCGCTGCAATATTGAATGTTTTATATGCAATTTCATACAATTATTTATACTAACAACAAGTATAATGTGCATGGCTAGTGGCATTGGCAGTGGATTGCTGCAGGCCGCGGCTCAATCCCAGACGGAGACAGCAGGAACAGGAGCAGGAGCAGCTGGGGGCAACATGGATGCGTTTAGTGGTCAAAGCTATGCGCAACAGCAGCGACAGCAACAGCAGCAATTGAATGAGCTGCTGCCACCGCCAGAGTTGGCCACGACAGCAGCACCGTTTCAATTTTCAACTGCTGCCACTCACACACATGCACACACACACAAGCACGCACACTCACACGCACACTCACACTCACACTCACACTCACACCCACACACACACCAGCAGCAGCAGCAGCAACATCAACAGCACACATACTTGCAGGCGGCAACAACGTTACGTGTTAGTTACGGTAAGTGCCAGCGTACCTCAATTGTGCGGTTATCTGACTGATAGAAGAATGTGAAATGTAATTGGGCAACATGCCACACCCGTGCCACGCCCACACGCCTCTCCCCTTCTCGCCCGTGCCCATTGTGTACGTGCGCCCTTGAACTAACTTTCCAATAAGTCTGACAAGTCGAGCACTCGCCAATTGGAATGCTGCGTCGAACTTAAACCTCACACAGAATTCCTTTAAAATTAAATTTTGTCAGCTTCCTTTTAACCCAGTCGCGAGAGACTAACTTTGTCCTTCCCCCCGCCGCCGTTGCCGTCACCGTCGCCGCCACGACACGACACTACAACTCTTAACACAAGTCGGAATTTATAAGGAATCCTTTTGTTATTCTCCGCACAGCCACGACAATTCTATAGCTTATAAAGAAGTTCTTCTGCTTTCCGTTCTGTTCTGTTCTGTTCCGTTCTATTTTGTCTACTGTGGGAAATTAAAGAAAGCATCATGTGTTAAACACAAGTAATAAATACAAAAAATGAGATCATTGATGTGTGCCTTGTTATTTATAGACTCATTAATCTCAAGTCATTTCTTTTTTGCTGCCTGCCTGCCTGCTTTTGCGTAAAGCTTGTGATATTTTATTCGGTTTTTTTTTGTTCCGACTTGCTACAAAAATCGGGACAGCTTTAACCTAACACGAACACAGTTGACCCCGTAGTGAATGGCAGGAAAGCAGAGAAACAAAAAACAAAAAACGCAAAACGAAAAGCGTTCCCGTCAATGTTGTTTCTTTATTAGGAGGTATTAATCACAAGGCTGTTAGTCAACCCAAAGCAGCAAACGTCGTGCGATAAATACCCTAAAGACGGCATGCAAAAGAAGTCTCCGTAGTCAGTCTCTTAATATATCCTGTATCACTCTTGCCCACGGTAATCAATTTGTAGAAAGTATTCCCCATTTAATTTTGCAATATCAAACTCAATAAACACAAACACACACACAAATACACACATCCTGCTGAGACTGTCCCCATCACATCAGCAGCGCTCATTTTTGTAGCATACTTTTGCGCGCATCGGCAAATTGAATTCGTCCCCGCTCTCAAAATGTGCTACACATTGTGCTATTGACTAGGGTATAAAGAGCAAGTGGCAAGTGGACTGACATATTTTATATTATACTATGTACCGAAAATGTCCTTATGACTGCGAGACCTCAAACTCAAACTCAATTCACTGTTGTCTTTCATTATGCGACACAGATTCCAATGAAATCGATAATTCCTATGCCGCGGGAGCAGCTGCCGCTGTGCCAGATGATGTCGACTCAGATGCCGCGGACGCTGAAGCTGACGCTGTAGCCGATGCCGATTCCGATGACGTTGAAACAGTCGCCGATGATTACGTCATTGCGTTGGGACATGGACAGAACACAACGAAGGAGAAAAATGACAGAGCAACAGCAACAACAGTGGCAACAACAGCAGCAGCAGCATCAGCAATGGAAGCAGCAAATGAAAAGCCACTAATGAATGCAAAAACACAAGATTTATTATCCTTATCGCAGCTGAGTTCACATCAAACATCAACTGCGCCACACGAGAAGAACGCATCAAGTCTGAAAAACTCCGTCAGCAGCAGTGGCAGCGGCAGCAGCAGCGGTGGCGCCTCATCTGGCGGCAACTTCCAGCAAATTGGCTCGCAACGAGTCAATGGCAATGTCTCGCCAACATCTGCGTCTCCAGCTCACAATGTTAGCTCAGACGGCCAACAGGTTGCGGTCGACGGCAGCTCCATGGCGCACACCTTATCGACATCGCCCTCAAATGTCCGCACCTCGGCCAAGAAGGTGGAGAGCAAATTCATTCTGCCCAAGCAACAGAAAACGGATGCGCCCATGCTGAACTATATCTTCGACACGTTCTCGTCGGCTAACAAACACCACCATCATGATCAAAGGTAAGTCCCAAATTGTTAGTTTTATGGATCACTAAAGTTTACGCAACAACTCTTAAGTTGTCTCTCAAACTGCCTCTCAGTTTTGGTTTATTAAAACGTTAAAAGTTAAATTCAAATATTAAAACTGAAACTAAAAACTTAGCCAACACTTGCATATTTAGCATTTTACCACTTTAACATCAATCGTCAATGAAATAATAGTTCTATTAGTATTTAGAAAATAGGTTGAAAGACTCCGTTTTTAGAAATGCCGAGTACAGAACAATTGTCTCATTACTAATGAATAGTTTCTACGTTTTTGAAGCCCACTTAAATTGATTTTGACATTTGTACAAATATAAGAATATATGTGAGTACGCCTCTTCGCAGCCTAATTGCTAGCTTGCTTATATAGTAATATATATGCTGATTATCCCATTTTCTTTTTCCAACTATCGACAGCAAACATGTGTTGAAATATTACCCACCCCCTAGCGACATGTGATGCCAGTTGGCCTATCCAATTACAGCTACATTATTATAATAAATATAGTTGTTATTTATTTAAGTACGCCATTAGTCGGAAATTATACATGCATCACTTAATTTCCACGACCACTCAACTATGAAGAGATATTTATTTTTAAAATGAGGGGAACTTCCACTTCAATTGTGGCTTGCATCAACGTGTGCCAATAACTGGTGTTACACAAGGTCCTTGCGAGTTTGTTATGTGTTCGCAACTTAAGTTTTTTAAGACTTTCGTCGACAGCAATAAACATTAAGCATAAAGGGAAACAATATCCGACTACTGTCTAGGCTTACTCCTTACCCCTTCTCACATATTAAGTACACCTGCTGACCAATAAAACTGCATGCCATCCACAAGCATCCTTTTCTCTCTCTCTCGCTCTCTCTGACTGTGTCTGTGTGTGTGTGCCTCGCTTATTCGTTTTTCATTTGCTTTTCTCCCTTACAGGTATGGGCCGCACTTTGAGGACGTGCAGCGCGTTGGACAACCAACAAATATGACTGTTCAGGCGGGAAGCAGCATTCATTTAAATTGCAGAATTTCATTGCTGCAAGATAAGACTGTAAGCATCCACACTTAAATATTACCCTTACTCTCCTTACACGCTACACGTTTGTGCCCAGTTGAGTAGATATTACGACAGCTTGCAAGCTAGGGAAACAAACAGCGCAACACTCTGTTGCAATGGAATACTGAATAAATTTTAAGCTAACGCCCAGAGAGAAATATAGTATTTTTATAGCTCGAAATTATATCCTATATAGTGTGTAAATTAATTGCGAATAATTAGTTAATTAATTTTTAGAAAATTAGGGAAAATATGGTATTAAATTATCGAAGTTATTATATTACAGACAGCACAACAATAGAATACTGAATACATTTTAAGTAAACGCCGAGAGAGAAATATAATATTTTTATAAATAAAATTATGTACTGTATAGTGTGTAAATGAATTTACAACATTTTGTATACGGTGCAAATAGTTTCAATTATAACTTGTATAAATTATTAGTCTTGTCGAATTCTAGTAATCACTAGACGCGGGAATTGACAAGATTTATGTATATTCTCTTACTGTTTGGTACCCTTGCCTTAAATTTACAGAATACTAATCTGCTATAGTTAAACGCGGAACTGAAAGTATAGGACAATATGTAAACCAGAATATATATACTTTATGGAGTCGGAGATGCATTACTTTTGCCCTGTTAGAAACCTTTCCTAGATGCATAAATTTGTTATAGCCTTCTACGCTATGGGGGATAAATGTATAAAATAAAATATACTTTAAATACTTCAAAAGGTGACAGTAAGTCAAGTTTCAGTCTCCAAAGAAGTGTGTACAATTAAAGCAGAATATTGTAAATATCTACGATAGGTCTCTTGGGTGCGACGTAGCGCGCAGAACGAGGAGAATGGATTGGACCTGCTGACAGTGGGCCTGCATGCTTACACGGGCGACAAGCGCTATAAGATGGAGTTTCAGTATCCCAACAACTGGCGACTGAAAATTATCAACGTCAAGAAAGATGATGAGGCGACCTACGAATGCCAAATCTCAACGCATCCGCCCCGCGTCATACAAATAAATCTGCATGTGAATGGTAGGTCAGGGAAACAACTCTTCCTTAATTAATTTAATATTTTATACCACCCTATCGCTCCTGCCTTCGTCTTCTTCGATAGCTCCCAAAGTGATGATTGTGGATGAGTACGGGGATCCGTTGCAGGAGAAGTACTACGAGATCGACTCCACGCTGCAACTGTCATGTGTAGTGCGCAACGTAGCCATGACCAGCTCGGTAGTGTTTTGGAAGCACAGTGAGAATGTGCTCAACTACGATGTGACGCGTGGTGGCGTTAGGTAGGCTCTACTGTAACTAAGAGATAGTTCCCCCCACTGAACACACATTTATTTCTTAGTGTGAAGACCGAACTGATGGAAGATGGCGCCAATTCGACTTTGTTCATTGCGAAGATCCACAAGGCAGATTCCGGCAATTACACCTGCTCGATTAGCGAGTTCCAAAACTTTACAATTGTAGTCCACATATTAAATGGTAAGTTCCAAGGATCTTCCCATTGCCCATCACTTGACACTGACTTTATGGTTTTTATGCCTTTTGCAGGCGAAAGTTTTGCGGAGCTGCATCATGGCGCTGCCGGGGCAGGGGCACGTGCAACGTGGGAATATGTAATCGGATTGTACGTTTTTCTTTTGCTGCTGCGTTGGCTGCGTTGCAGCAGTAGGTAAAGGTTAAAAAACTGAGCACAGAACGCCTAACTGTATTTAAGTTAAACGAATATAATTAATTATATTTCAAAAAAAAAATATATAAAAAAGAAATACTAGGCTCCTTATGTACATTTTTGTTAATTAATTGTAAAGATTTTGGATAGGCACACGCGAAGGGGGCGAGTTATTAGAAATAACTAAAAACTAAACGAAATAAGTTCAAATATAAAACTGAATTGTTATCATAAGCAAAACTACTCTAAGTAAAACGCCTATAGATATGATGAAGAAACACTATCGTTTGATATTCGTTAGCATCAATTTGTACATGTAAAAGCACACATAAAGTTAATAATAGTTTAAGTCGAAATATGCAAAAGATGCCAACGAATTTTCATAGAACAATTAAAAAAACTAAACCTAATTATTAACAAATTCAAAGAGAACATGAACAATGAACAGCAAATTTAGAAATGTCGCGCATATGAGAATTAAAACATAATTAAATAAATAAATACAGGAATGTAAGATAACATATGAAAATACTGTGGGAAGGCTTTTATAAATACATACATATATACTAACGTAAAATACATATTGTAAGCCCCAGATACACCCACACACACACACAAAACACACACACACAGAGTCGCAGAACTATTTGAAGCAACCGCAGTGTAAACTTGTGTAATTTAATGCTTACAATATCTAGAACCTAAGCCGAGATAAGATTAATAAATAAAACTACACAATGATGCAACAAGTATTTTAATTTTAGCAGGCTGGCATTTTTTACTTTAACCATCCCCAGCTGTATCTAGAAATTCAGTAATGAGATGTTGAAATATCATAATCCATATGACGTCTCCTTATATTTTGCAACCCTCTTTTAGGCGGACTCCCTTTTGACCGGATGCGGACACCATTTTGTTGTATGTGCACTAAAATTCGAGACTCTAGACGTAAAATTGCACTTGGTATGGGATTTTTTTATCGATTTAAAAGACGTAGAGTATATCTAATAATCTGCGTAAGACAAACACGAGTAACGTCATTCGTTTAGTGCCTCTAGTCTCCAGAACAAGCTTCGACAAATCCTTATGCTTATATACATTTCCTATTGGCGTATCCGGCCGATAGAGATTTCATTGTACTTAAATAGGGCAAAACGCTTACCTGACATTCTATAAAATATGTTCGGTGAATTATTCATGCTCAGTTATATTTGCTTTCACCGTGCTCCAGTCCTTGTCTTCAATATCCATCGAAGATTGAGCCACATTTGTTCATACCCATACGGGATATTCCTAATGACTCGATCCTTTAACAGATATATTGTGATAGAAGGCGATAAAAGTGATGTAAAGCGTGGTTCCTTGATCGTTCATAATTTGGTTCATTCATTGATGTAATCGACAGCTCGGTGCAGCGTGGTGTCGTCAACTGCATCGCCGTCAAAGGCCAGGACAATACTTATCTACTTATCTTATCTACAATACTTATACTTGTTCCTGTCAATCGTTATTCTACACGAATTTATTCACAATTATAAGAAGTCTTTACAAGTGAATTTAATATGCAAACAACTATTACAATAGGGAACGGGAATTGTTTTACAACTTCAACGTAACACTTTCAGTGCTAATAGCATTGTAGATAAATGTATTATCAATTGGCTTGTATTGTTTGGTGATAATCTTGATAACTTCCTGAGCCGCACAACCTCCTGCAAGCGAAAACCAAAAAGCTTAAATTTAAATTCCAAGAGATCTGGCAGAAATTTACCTATAAAAGCCGATACTGCATGCAACTCAGCGCCGCCATATCGACAAATCTCGTGGAGCACATCATCGCTGATGTTCACATGCAAGCCCAGATCATTGAGCATTTTGCTGGCGATGGTCTTGAGACGACCAATGTCCTGTTCGACGGCACACTCGCCTGGAATGCTACCGCACTCGCTAAGGAATCGCTCATAGGCACGCAGGGCGAAATTGTAGGCGGTCAACGTGCCTTGCAGCTCATTGTCTTCCACTGTGGATGACAGACGTAGAAATTTCTAAATTCCAATTCTAACTATTTACAATTACAAATCAAAGTTGCAAAGGTGCAGAGATCGAACAGTTCAGTTCCGTAAAGATACATATTACAGCTTATATGCCAGCTAGTGGCTTCTAGTCATATTTGAACAATCTTTGAAAATGCAGTCTAGTTGACTACAGTTCTAGAACACTTACCCAAGGGTAGCAGGCGGCAGCTCTTCTCGTACTCATCGGCAATGCGAGTGCCACGCAGGATGGCCAAACCAGCCGCCTCACGGCACAGCAGTCGCACCGTACGTTCGTCGATGCTGTCTGCCGGCAAAGACAGCTGCTTCAGGTAATCCTGACACTTGTGATAGACCTGATCTGCATCGAGCAGGGCCTGCTGTCGATAAATGTGCTGCAGAGCAATGTAAGAGTCTGTGTTAGCTGTCATATCGGGCAGCACACCCGGCAGCGGCAGAAATCCCTTGTTCTCCTCTAGCACAAAATGTTTCAGTGCCTTGGCCATAATCCAGAAGACGTCACTCTGTAACATACATGTGAGAAATGAGTACGAATAATCGTCATTTTCGCTGTCATCAGCTACCTTTTTGTGTAATTGCTCGCAGGCATCATCCTCGAATATGGACTTAAGCGAGCTAGGCACCAGGCCAGCGCCAAATGCTGTGTTTACTGCCTTGATAGCCTCCTCATAGTTCTCCTCATCGGATTTCATTTCGGCTCTGATTGTTTCGCGCAGCTGCGTCTTTTCTTTATAATTGCTGGGCGACTGTCTGCCGTCTCCCTGCTGCTTTTGCCAAACCTTCAAGAATTTGTAGAGCACCAACAGCCAAGGGACCTTGTTGGTCACTTCTGTGGCTTCCAAATGCTCTCGCAACGCTTCAAATGGCTGTTCCAGGCGCAAATCGAATTGACGATTGTCTGGATGCGCTTCGACCACACAATGCTCCTTCAGTTGCAGTCGAATGGTGCCCAGCATGCCCAAGGAACGACAATAGACAAAGGGCACATTCGATTCCCACAAACGATTCGCAAGCTGCAGCAATGATTGTTCATTTAAATTCGAGGCAATAACCAAATTGAAGCTATCGAAGAAATTGGGGCGATTCGCCAGAATGTAGTCGACACTTTCGTCCACATAGTCGCCATTCACATCGGGATTGAGCTCCTGTAGCAACTGTTTGCATGCCAGAGCTTTTGATTGACCCAAGTAACTGCTGTCTAAAAAGAAACTATGCACAAGCTTTTAATAATTACAGAACACTACGAAATCGCTACGGTTCACAGGAACAAAAATATTTTTTGTCTAATTACTTTTCTTCGAAGTCAAATAAAAACCAAAATAAATTACTATTTACATCATCTGCTTTTATTCACTTACTTGTTGCCCAAGTCTTCCTCCTTGACTGTGCTGCCATCGGCTATGGTGAAGCCACCAATTCCTGGCAGCACGAGCCCTTTGGCCACCTCGCAGCCCACAGCGGTCACATTAACCAAGCAAATTGTGGCCGCTTCCAGCAATGTCTGTCCGTGTTCACCCCACAGTCTGTGATAAGACATATCTTAGGTGTTAATCACAATAACACTCCATCACATTGATATTTACCTAATTTGTCGGTCATATTTCTTGCTTTTATCGGATAATTCTGGCGATTTCGGCGGAGCGGGTGAAGACATTTTATAAAGCCGGTTGCCAAAAAGTAAATTGCAATTGCAATACAGTGTTGCAAAATACATCATACATAATCGCAATGAGTTATCGATAATCTTCGAATTCATCGCAAAAAAAGCACGAGTCCACACTTATGATTTTGGAAAACATTATTTATTTAAATAATACGTATTACATTTCACATGGTTCACATGATTTTTAGCTTCTGTTTTAAAAATTTATTACGTTCAATTTGCGATTCTTATTCAACTACATAGAAGAAATCAGTCTTTACAAACAAATTGTATTAACTTATACGAGTTCGCTTAACATAACGGCGAAAATAATACCAAGTTCTGAGCAAAACCATAATTGTTTTGGAGGGCACTAACGATTAATTTTCTTGATTTTACTGTGTACAAAATTTTGCTACAATTATTATTATTCTTTTTTTTTTTTTTGTTAGTACATTCCACTTGGTAGATTAATTGTATAATACCGCATCTCTAGTTACGTTCATTTTTGAGCACTGGCTCATAGAGCGCTCATATGTTTTACATGTTATGCTTTGGTACATCATTCGCGTTGTAATTTCACAACGACGTGCAGTTGTTGGGCTACATTTTTGTTGATCTTAAAAACAGCATTAAACTAAATACAGATTAAAATTATCACCGAGAGAATGCCAGCCAGAAGAAGCACTGCAGGAACATCGAGGGGCAGCGCCAGCGGAGGGGCAAGTCCACAATCAGAGGATCCCGCATACAAGTTGAAAAGAAAGAAGAATAATGAGGTAAGTCAGCATTTATAGAAAAACAATAGCTCCACAAACGCAGGTTTCTGGAGGCATATTTTGTTGGTTTTATAATTTTCAAAAATTAAGTATATAATTGAATAAAAATATGTATTTAAGATTCAAATTAATCGTTCTATCGTACAACATTTTCCTAATATTTCATATATGTAATTCAATAAGAGAAATGGGTCAGGAAATGAAACATGCTCGCAGTGCAAATAATTTAGTTCATCACTGTATGTGTATTTATATATTAATATTTTTTTCTAGGCAGTGCAGCGCACGCGTGAGAAGACACGACAGTCGGCCGTGGAGCGCAAGGAGCGCATAGAAAAGCTGAAAGTTGAGAATATCAAACTAACGGCAAGCATTAAATCAGAAAAGAATCATATTAGTATGCTGCGTAAAATGATCATAAACGGTCGCAAGAGCGAGGAACAGGATCGCCTTATAGACGAGATTTTGAATAATCCCGATTACTCCGACGACAATCAAAGGGACGACGACGCCTCGGATATCAAATAAAATGACTAACGAACAATTAATTCTTATTTACTTAATATTATTCACATATTTTTAAGAAAATTAAACTACACATACTAACCATCGTAGACGTCCAGCTTTTCCATGTGCAATGAGAAAACCTCATCCATTTTAACCAAGTTATAACGGAAAAATGTAATTAAAAACTCCCAGTCTTGTGTTATTTCTTTGTTGTTGTTGTTGCTTTCGCCGTTTTGCTTTGGTCACTTCCGCCTTCTGGCAGCTGGTCATTGATTTATTGCACTTTTCATGTGTAAGTGTGTGTATATGTGCGTTTATGTGTATTGGCAAACGTTAAATTTAGTCTGCACTAGTTTTTGCCTTCCGGGCGTGTACCATAAATTTAACTATTCTTTTGAGCTCTTCAAACGTAACAGATTTTTAAATGACAGCTTTTTCAACGATGTAATTAGCACCCCGGTGCAATTTATTAATTTTGCTGACTGATTTAAATGGAGGAACGTCACATGCTCTCAAAAAGCACAGTCAAGCGCTATTTTCAATTTAATTGAAGCTGAATGTGTGCTTACAACAATTAGTCTGATTCAAGTATCTGGCATTTGACCATGTCATTTAGCTTTTTTCTCGTACTTCCATTTATATTTCACGTAACTAACTTTTTTGTTTTGTTGCTTCATTTATTATTGTTGTTGCTAGTGGTGCGAGAAAGCATGGCGATATGTCGATGTTTTATAAGTTTATTATCGATGGTTTTGCAGTCCATTGTCACCACATAGAATCAAGTGTCACAGAAACGGTTTAAAAAGATTGGAGCATGTTTATAATTTCGTTATATAAATTTAAAAAATAAATCGATAATTTAGAAAATGGATTTTTTTTCATAGAATGGAAAAAGTTGAAGTATAGCATGTTAAGAGAGCGTTTAACAGATTGATGCACTAAACAACAAACAACAAGCAATACATCACTGATTTTGCTATTACAGGTGATCAAGGCTGCAGTGATTTAGTAATCGATAAATTTTCTGTCATTATTGAAAGGGCAACTATTTCAAATTTTGAATGTTTCAAATTTTAGATGTATTTTTTTTTGTGTAGCATGTTATAAAAATTAAAGAAAAAAAACACAACAGTAACAATAATAGTAATTATGCTGGTACCTTCACAGAATTTTGTACCGAAACTACAAAGCAACTCAAACATTTATTTGTTGAAGCGTCGCATTGCCGAAAATGGGACAAAAACCCAAACAAAACTTTTCCAAGCCTTCCGAAATGACATCCAAGATCAAAAGCGACCAGTTGAAATCGGGCAGCACTGCAGAAGCAATCTCTCAACATAAATCCCATGCTATTCGAGACTTCTTAAGCGTTTTACCATTCCTGCCACGTTTCAAGCAGAAAACGAAATCCACACAACGAAAAGTGGCGGCAACGAGTCGATTCAAATTAAGTCAAAATTCTCCTTTAACAGTCAACGAAACACGCATGCTGATTCGACTTTATCAAAACCATGATAACCTTTACAATTGCCAGCATCCAGCTTATGGAGACGCCTTTTACGAAAATGTTTGCTATGCAAATATTGCCAGCAATTTTCCCAACAAAACCAGTCGCGAGCTTCAGAGTCGCATCCATGAGTTGCGTATGCTTTTCGAGCACGAATACATTATTATAGAGAACGGCTATCGCAGATTCGGCGAAATTATGAAACCAACCATTAAATACTACAATGAGTTTCTGTTCCTGTTACCCTACCTACACTTCAACTGGGACAGCGGCGCTTATCTCCCACCCAAGGAAACCTGCACGGATGACAAGTCGGAAGAGAGTCGCGCCTCGGACGTCAGTAATACCACCCTACGAAAATGTTGACTGGTCTTCTGAATCAGGGGAAATTCCTCAAACTAAGTTGGAGTTCAAGCGTTCAACGGCAGGCAAATGTTTTTTCTTTAAAAAGAAGGACAAGAAAAAAGGTCAGAAAGATGGCTCCAAAACGTCGCTTGAACGACAGGACTCGAAAACCAAAATGGATAAAGCGAAAGGTAATGAATCCAAAAAGCACACTTCAGAACGAGCGAACGATCATCATGCCAACGCGGAAGACAAGCACGCTGCGCCCCATAAGGAACACCCTAGACAGTCAGAAGATCATGGGAGAGTGGAAGCCAAACTAGAGGAGTCAAACAAGCAGAACAACCAATCTGCTACCCACAAGGCAACGACGCTGGAGCGGCAGGACTCGAAAACGAGCGTGGATAAGCTCAAAGAGAGTAATTCCAAAAAACCTTTTTCTTTTGGAAAGAAAAGAGCTAAACAGGAAAACTCAGGGCGACTGCCAATTCAAGCATCGTACAGCAGCTTGCATGACAAGCTCGGTTCGCACCATAAGCAAGACACTACTAAGCATGCAGACGACCATGACAGACCGGAGACCAAACCAAATTCGGGCCACAAGTCACAGCCAGAAGCACACGCTGCGGCAGCAAGCCACCTAAGTCGAGCGAAATCTGATCATTCCATAACACATGAAGAAGATCACAAGCATGATTCCAAGCATCCAGATGAGTCTCGCAGATCACATCCAGAAGCACACGCTGGGGCAGCAAGCAACCTAAGTCGAACAAAATCTGAACAGTCCATAGCACATGAGGAAGATTACAAGCACACTTCTAAGCATCCAGATGCGTCCCACAAGTCACATCCAGAAGCACACGGTGCGACAGCAAGCAACCTTGATCGGAAAAGATCTCGACTGTCTGTAACTCATGAGGAAGACCACAGGCAACACTCTGAGCAGCCAGATCGAGAAGCACACGCTGCGGCAATAGGCAATCTAAGTCGAAAGAAATCCAATACGTCAATGGAACTTGAACAATCTTACGACCACAGGCGACCCTCTCGGAAGTCGGATCCAGAAGCGCATGCACCGGCAATGAACAATCATGGCCATAGAAAATCTATACAGGGAATATCACATGAGCAACCACAAGACCGCCAACGAATGTCTAGGCAGTTAGATCCAGAAGCACACCTTGCGACAACAGACAATCATGGCCAAAGAAAGTCTCTACAAGGAATATCACATGAGCAACCGCAAGACCACAAGCGAATGTCTAGGCAGCTAGATCCAAAGGCGGACGCTGCAGCACTAGGCCATACAGGTCGAAGGAAATCTGAACACCATACAGAACTGGAAGCATCGCAATCCGTCGGTTCCATGCGTCGCGTGAGCGTAGCTCCGTATCCACATGAAGTCAAGTCTTATGAATTGCATAACGAATATGATCAGCATGAGCGCCCTTCAGCAGCAGCAGCAGGAACAACAAGATCAAAAGTCAATTATCCGGGAAATCGTGAGCAGCTGGAAATGTTGTGCGAAATGATTAAACTGGAGTTGAGTGAGTCGCCAGACTTCATTTACTACGACGCGAAGTGGCGCATCATTGAAGTGCTGCGCGAGGTACAGAAGCGGAACATGATGCATCACAAATCCGAGCCAGGAAATTCTTTCCAAATACATGAACAGCAATGGCAGTGCCCACGAATGAATAACCGCCAGCCAGAAAATCAGCAGCGGCAATGCAACTGCCCAACGACAGTCAAATGTAGCACGCGTCAACTAGGTGCTCCGCAACGCATACGGGATCCAACGTTATATGGCATGTCCCTACTGCTGCAAGCGCTGAGTGCGCTCTCTATCCCTCGCTGGAGATTACTCCACCGCTTATCAGTTCAACAGCTGACCCAATTTTAAGTTAGATAAGCGCAAGTGGAAGAAAAATTTGCTTATCATCTGGACAGTTTCTCTGCAGCTGTGAGCGGAAATGGAAGCACTGTTGAATAGCTCCAAGTTGCTGCAGCATTGGCCTAGCTTAATGCTGGGCGTCCTTCTAGCGCTAAGCATTAAATACCTAAGGAAGAGAAGAGCAGTGATTAAATACAATCTTGAGGGTGATGAAGACATTGCAGGCAAGATCTAAGATTCTTGTATTTAAACTGTGTGCCAATAATCTGTCTCTTTTTGTAGTTGAGTTTCCGTCGTCACCTGGGGCTGAGCTGCAATCCGCATTGGAAGAAAAGCCGCATGTGCCCTTTGTGGCCGGCCTGCATCTGAATCCCAACGGTGCCCGGCGCTTCTATGAACTCGTGCGTGGTCGTCGCAGCGTGCGCGCCTTTAATGCCGAGAAGAAGCCGCCGCTGGCAGTTATTGAGGATTGTATACGTGCTGCGGGCACGGCACCAAGTGGCGCGCATACCGAACCATGGACTTTTTGTGTCGTTGAAGAGCTAGGCATTAAGCAAGCAGTGCGACAGCTGGTGGAGCAGGAGGAACACATCAATTACAGCCAGCGCATGCATGCGCAGTGGGTGACGGATCTGCGACCCTTGCAAACAACGGCCACAAAGCCGTATCTAACTGAAGCTCCTTACTTGATTATAATCTTCAAGCAGACGCACGGCTGGACAACGGATGGACGGAAGAAGCTGCACTACTACAATGAGATATCCACGTCTATAGCAGCTGGCTTGTTGCTGTGTGCCTTGCAGGCAGCTGGACTCTGTTCGCTCGTGACCACGCCACTGAATTGCGGTCCCGCTTTGCGGCGTTTGCTGGAGCGGCCGGTGAACGAAAAACTTTTAATATTGCTGGCCGTTGGCTATGCGGCAGACAACTGTCATGTGCCGGATTTGGAGCGCAAACACCTGGAGGATATCATGGTAAAATATTAAATATGTACATTTCAAAGCATTCACTTTAAATCTTAATAAAAAATAAATTCCGCTGCTACACATAAAACGATTTGAAAAAATTATGGTGGCTCGTCGATAGTTTGACTATTGTGACTGTATTTAAGTCAACTGTGGTGGTGCGTTGATAATTGACAATTCTGGGTAAATCTAACAAAACAGCTGCGACAATGCGTAACATGTTGTTCTCTTATTGCGAATTATTATTATTGTAGCATAACGTTTAAAAAAAATTTTTAATTTTCAGTAATTAGAGCGGCTTGACTCAATATTTGGGCGGAATGCATTAATCCCTATCGCGGTGAGTATGAGTGTGACCTAAGATACCGAATGGCACTACGTATATTTGGTATATTTTCAGAGGCAAACTAATACATTTTGAAATAGAAGCTGAGGTCACGCTTGCAGCAAGTCATTTTATAAATAACTTCAATGTGTTCGGTTGCGCCGTCGGGAAATTTAGCAAAATAATCAGAGAATTAAGTGAATAATAATAAATATAACAAAATATTGAAAATCCAAAGCATTCGGCAAAGTTTGTAAAAAATGCGGGTTTGCAAATACATTTTCAATAATCATAAACGTGTGCTTTACTGTCGATGCAACAGCAGCAGCAGCAAATAAGTGGGAAAGAATGAGAGCGCAAAGCAGATGGGAAAGAGCGTCGCGCCGCATTGGTGTTGGTTCGTGTGTGTGCATATGAAGTAGAAAGCGGCGGTAAAAACTTGTAAAAACCACACACACATATAATACACATAGATATATATTATATATATATATATATATATATATATATAGCATGCATACAACAAATAAATGATTTTTATTTCGTCGAGATCGATTTTATCGTCAATTGGAACCTAAAATAAGTCGTACTTATTGCACTCTAAAAAGAATCTGCAAGTCAAAACAAAACAAACGTGAAACGTAGCCGAAAAAACGCCTGCGAGTGTCGATAAATCCGTGTGTGCGTGTAAGTGTATGAGTAAGAAAGAGGCAAAAAAATATAGTGCATACGAACAGCAAGCACATAACGCAATTGATGAAATTTGTGATAATCACAAAATTTGGTATTAACAAATGGTTGAATAATATTTAAGCCTGGACTTTAATATTGAAAACAAAACAATTTATGTGTCAATGATATCTTCAAATATAACGCCTGCCATTTTAGAAAGGCCTTATTAAAATAATTGTGCTAAATTGTTATTGCCGACAAATTTGCGCCTTTTGTGTGTTGTTGCCTTGAGGTGAGTTGTAGTTGTTCGTTCTTGATGCAGAGTTTTCTTAGTCGGTGCTTGTGTTCAAACTGTACTAGAGATGAGAGCGCGTGTTCGTGCTTACGTGTAAATAAAACAAAATTGATATTAAAATAAATAAGTGCCTAATACTGTTCAATTGAAACTTATAGGGGAGTTATCGAAAACGATATATAAATTATTAGCCTAAAATACTTAATTTGAATTCGGTTGTAAATACCGAATTATCGAAATCGGTTTATCGTTTGTAAATATTCTGCTGTGCTTAATTCACAATATATATTGTCAATTTAAAATAGAATAATTTTTAGAGAGTTTAGATTTGGTTGTAAATATTTAAACATCTTAATCGTTTTATCGTTTATAATAATTGTGCTGAAAATTAAAAAAATAAATATTGTTTTAGTTTCATTCAGATTAGAATTAAATAAAATGAAATAATTGATATTGGGTTTGTAAATGTCCAATATGTTTTCGTAAATTTAACACGCGCTCATCTCTAGTCCAAACTGTACCATATTGTTTGATGGCGAAGAGAGAGAGAGAACGAGAAAGAGAGCGCATTACAATTGTCTCCTGCTTGCTCTCTTTGCAGCTCTCTTATCTCTCTATGGGCTCACGATGATGGTGATAATCAGCTGCTGCCAATCGACCTAAACAGTTATATATCAATTAACAGCCACTATTTACTACGTAATACGAAGTAACAGTAAACAAAACTGCTGCAAGCAACATGAGTCGGCTACAGAAGCAAAACCAACAACCTCAGCAACAAATGCAGCGCAATCAGTGCGAAATCGTGAGCAGTAGCAGCACCACGAAGAGTAGGCGCAAACCGCCGCAGCCGGCGCCGCCACCGCCCCCGCGAGAGAATAACGAAATTATTATGGAGCACATCAACGGACATGCGGTGACGACGAATGGGAATGGCAAAACAACGAAACGTAGGCGACAAAGCAATGATGAGACGCAGCAACAGCAGCACTTGACCAATGGCATCAGCAGCAGCAGTAGCAACAACAGCAAACACGTGAAGTTGATGGAAGCGTCGACGTCTAGCTCAACGACTGGGCAACAACAGCGTCACAACAATAACAGCAAAACTGTTAACTACAATAACAGCAAAGCTGTTAACTGCAATAACAACAACAATAACAACAGCAGCAAGAAGATCAACAACAATGTAAGCAATGCGAATAGTCGTCAATATCACAACAATAAGAAGAAGCAGAGCTCCAATACGAATCCAACAACAACAAGCACTACTGAAGAATACAGTTACCGTAATAACATATCTACCATACCCACACCGCCCTCGCCCGCCTCACCAATCGCATCGACGGAAGTCGTTTGCATTTCGGATGGGGACAGCGAGGAGGAGAACGATGAATGCGATGAATATTATGACAAGGAAACGGAGGAGGAGAGCGACTTGGAGATCGATGAGTTAACCACCCCCGCCACCGTCAACGCATCGGCTGCCAACAGCAGTTCCAGCACTTTGAAACAGCCCAATAATAATAACAACGCTGCGGCAGCCGCAGCCGCAGCAGCAGCGGCGGCAGCAGCTACCAACAACACATCACCCTCCACATACACGATTCCCACCAGCAACACAAGTCCACTGGATCTCGAGAACGAGGCGCATCAGCGCGACTTGGAGAACGTGACTGACTTGCGTTCCTATGGTGAGTAGAATAAATTCTTTATGACCACTGCCCAATACTGTCACTTTCACCATGTTGTGGATAAGTAAAGTGTTTTTAGGATTTGACAGGCACTTTAAATTTTCCTTTAGTCATTTGCTTATTTGTCTCTGTTTCTAATTGAGAGTATCAATTTCGATATTAAATAATGGTATATGTGACTCTTCAAGAGAGGATTTTATTTAATGTTATTTATATTATAAAGTAATTTTTTTAAATTTTATTTTATTAGCCATTTTTGGCCACTTGCTTCCGACAACAACACTACTGCTGTCTAGACTGAAAACTTTCAGTGTTTCAAAATGATTGTTGAGTATTGATAAGCGAACGGTGACGTCGTCGTCATTGTCTGCCTAGGCTAGAAAGTTTGGGTTGCGGCAAGTGGTGGTCAATGCAACGACCTCGTCATCTTGTGCGTTCCTTTCCAAAGTGGGGCACATGCATTCAACCTTGACATACTTTGTGTGGCTATTTGGGTGTATGTCCGTTCGCCTGCTGCAATTCACCCCAAAAATAAAAACTCAACTCACCTTAACTCACCACCACGACAATCGGACATGACGTTTCGTTGGCATGTGTCTATGCACGACTCTGTCTGCTGTAATCTTTGTGAATGAGTGTGTGTTATGCATGTATTTGCATATGTACTTGGATAATTGATTTACTTGAACTTGGCACTGCAATTTGCCCAGCAACATCTATGTGGATATACATATGTACATATGTACATACATACGTTGCTTATGATAAACACGTTAGCCTTTATGCCTAATTGACATTTTTTTATTTACCTTTGAGCATAAGTGGAAACATGACACGACAGCAGATGGCAGGCAACATCCTCTCCACTGAGCATCCCTTCCGCCACTGCATTTCTGTTATCATTCGTTCACAAGATCTTGTGAGTGAGCGGACTTACTCTCTTCGTCGCTCACTCACTCTCTGTAACGGTTCTGTGTGTGTTTGTGTGCATGTACCATGCATGGGCCCAGCTGTGCTCACTTAGTAGTGTGTACAGCACCACATCCGACTTGAACAGACGTAGAATATTTTGGATGAACTAACAGCTCATTAACATATTTATGTAGATTATCAGTAAAGGAATGTTGTGAGTACTTAACATAAATCGTAAACCAATGATAACGCTTCGTGAATTTCACTTTGCAGCTGTTTATCATATTTTAGGATTATATCAAATTGAAAACACATTTTGTTGGATAAGTAAAAAATACACTTATTCCCAAGGTCACAAATTGCTTGTATATTTTTGCGGTTTAAAAATAAATTCAACTAACAATTTTAAAATTCACAAATGAAAATCATTTTATATTGTGAAATGTGCATCTTTTGATGGTCATGTTGATAGCAATTATATTCAAAGCTACAACAATAAAAAACAAGTTTCCATGCATAAAGTTCGTGTTGTCATTGCAGTTTTATTTTTGTTTAGCGTTGCATTTATTTTGGTATTGTTGTTGAACAAGTTCTGATAGGGGGAAAAAATGAAAAACCACTAGTATACACTATTCTCTTAGTTAAACACTGATAAGTGCTTCGGCTAATTGTTTAATCAGCGCGGTTAAACTTTTATTAGAAAGCTAAAGTGTAATTAAATTCTATTATTTTTAAGTTTTCCTTTGTAGTTGGCTTACTACTTCAGCTTGTTGGATCAATAAATTTGTTGGCCATTCAAAAGCGTTTTGTTTTGGTTTCGTTATTATTTTTTTTTTAATATTCATACCGCCTACGTCACCCAAGGAGGAAAGGAAAGAGCTCACTATACAGGGTTCATTGCACCCTTTGAACAAATGAAAAAATTCGTGCAAGCGAATTTACGATGCGTGTTTAGCGACTTGTATTTTGGAACTGAAGTAATATATATTAAATATATATAATATGTAACTGGTTTATTGCAACAATTAGTAAGCAAGGTGATTTCATTAACCCTATGTCAATGCACCGAGAACAAACAAATTTCACAACAATTTGAAAATTCATTTGAAACAAGTCGAAATTGTAAAGTTGAATGCACGGCCCCTATATTAAGTTTAACTAAGCAAGTAGTACTCCACATTTCACCCGCTATTCACAGATGCACAGCAACAACTCTGTTGAAATGAGTGAGACATACAAATGAAATTCGTAGAAGCCAAAAAGGCCACAGGTTCAAGGACAAATGTCCAGCAATGGCATTCAACTCACGCTCGCTCTATCTCTTTCGTTTCTTGGTACTCGCTTCTCTGCCAAATACTGTGGTTACTGTGGTTATTCGTCAAATACCCTATACATTTTGTATGGGAGAATTATACAAATAAATATTAGTCACTTGGAAATTTTTGTTTAATTTTCATGTCCAATTAACCTGTCGCAACGAATTGCTTATTTAGCTCATATGCCTAATGTGCAAAAATGTCGTCTGAAAATTGTCAAAAATGCTAGACAGGGCCAATGAACCGATAAGCCTGTATAGTCAGGCAGGAGAGAGAGCTGGTTGGAAGGCCTGTTGTGATTGGCTGCTGCGCAGTGTGTTGCTCTTCTTGCACACACACTATGCTCACTCTCAGTGGGTCAGCCACCTGCTGCAATGGCGCCCAATACTGATTATTGTGTTTGTTTTTCTGCATGGACTGAATGTATGTAAAAGTGCGAATATGTGTATATGGGTGTGAGTATGGATCTTTGCTTGAAAAGAGTCGCACGTGCAGCGTAGGTACTTTATTGCGATAATGCTAATCACATGTGTTAAACAAATACGATGTGAACAATTGAATAGTTTCGCGCTCTTCTTATCGCTCTCTCGTACTTGACATGTGTGTGAGAGAATGTTGTGTATTGATTGTAGATGATGCTCTCTCAGTGTTAGTTATTCTGCTCATTTTCAATTATGTTATGTGCATATGCTAATCAAATCCATTGCATTCTATATTTATCTTATACCCTTTGCAGTCAAACTGTATAGCGATGAGAGAGTGAGCTTGAATGATTTCAAAATAATTCGCGTGCTTGGCACGGGCGGTAAGATTTTTTATTAGCAACAAATCGAAGTAAATACTAATTAATATATTTTTATTTTTAAACAAACACAGCGTATGGACGAGTGTTTTTGGTGCGAAAGCTGACCAGGCACGATGCTGGTAAATTGTATGCGATGAAAGTGCTCAATAAGATCACAGTAGTGCAAAAGCGTAAAACGGCTGAACATACAAAAACGGAACGTGTGGTAAGTGGAAAAAAGAAGAATGAATGTAAAGAGTATGGATGAATACAGTAAGCAGACCCTTTCAATGACGGGCGAAAACGTAAAACGTGTGCAAATCACACGATCGAAAAGCGAAGCTAATTGAAATGAAACCTTCGGCTGATGCACGTACACGAAAAACAAAAGAGGGAGAGATAGAGAGCAAAGAAACACAGACTCGACCACACATACATGCACGCATAGCATAAACTTACTCAACTTGTTGCACCGGCAAAAAACTAACGGGATGCCAAGAATAGCAAGAATCGAAGAGAGCGAGAGAGCCAGTCGAGAGCACGCTGATCAACTACAACAATGCATTTGTGGTTGTGTTTGTGTGTGAATGTGTATGTGTATGCATCCAATCACGACCGGTTCGACGGTAGGCGGCATTGAAAATAGAAAAGCTAATGCAAAACATGGTTAAATAACTGCAAACAGGTGTAGCAGGAGTGAGAGTGTTAGCCAGACACAAAACCAGATAACTTGCCGAATAATATTAAATGCTTTAATAGAGTGCGTTCACTGTGTCTGTCTATCTCGTTTACACGCACTTGTAATGGATTTTCAAGGTACAAAACAATGACTATGACGACTGTGCTACTAACCTAGATTGTGACACAAGATAAAGGGGGGCGAAGTGAATGCCGGCACACATAAACTTGTACATTCTACATTTCCTGCTTACGCGTTTAGCTGTTGTTGTCGTTGTTGCTTCTCCCGAAATATGAAATGTGAAAGTTGAATGAGAGATGCTTAACAATTGTCTATGAGTCAAAGAGAAACAAAGCGAATGAAGTGTAAATAATTTCAATAAGAAATTGAATGGCGCACGGAATAATAATCTTTTCACGTTCGCGCACACAAGATGTAGTATATTTTGCGCCACAGTTAGTGTGTTGGGGCAATACGTTGTGTTTGGGTATTTTATTATGCAGGAGGGAAGTTCCCAAAACAGCTGTTTTGTACAGTTATCTACACAATCAAGGCGGCCACCTAGCAACAAAAAAAAACCCCCCATCGACAACAACAACGAATGAACGTTGCCGCAAAAATAATAAGTAAATAAACAAGATGGCAGCCGAATGTTAGCACCAAAACAGACTAAACAAAAGGTTATCGATTAACTCGCGCGCGTGTAGTAATCGATATTGTGCAATTGAAGTCATGTACAATTAATTAAATACTCGAAATGATTTCAGGTGTTGGAGGCAGTGCAGCGCAGTCCGTTCCTGGTTGGCTTGCATTACGCATTTCAGTCACCGTCGAAGCTATATCTAGTGTTGGGTAAGTTGTAAATGCAAATAAATTCGTTACCACTTAGACAAATGTTATTAATTATTGTTTTTTACAGACTATGCGAATGGTGGGGAGCTTTTTACGCATCTTTACCATGCGGAGCACTTTGAGGAATCCCGCGTACGCGTCTACATAGCCGAGGTGGTGCTGGCGCTGGAGCAGCTGCATCAACTGGGCATCATATACCGCGATATTAAGCTGGAGAACATTCTGCTCGATGGCGATGGTCACATTGTGCTCTCCGACTTCGGTCTGTCCAAGATACTCACAGCCGAGTATGAATTCCGTGCGCACAGCTTCTGCGGCACCTTGGAGTACATGGCGCCGGAGATTATACGCACCGGACCGCCGGGACACGACAGTGCCGTCGACTGGTGGTCGGTAGGCGTGCTGACGTTTGAGCTGCTCACTGGTGCCTCGCCATTTGCCACCTCGGACGCGCAGAGTCAGCAGTCAGAGATCTCGCGACGCATACAAAAGGAGCAGCCGCTGGTCCCATCATCGTTCAGCCCACAAGCACGCGACTTTGTCATCAAGATGCTGGAGAAGAATCCCAAGCGGCGACTGGGCGGCAATCATCGTGATGCCAGCGAGATCAAGGATCATCCGTTCTTTCATGGCATCAACTGGCAGGAGTTGCGCAGCAAACGTCGCAAGGCGCCGTACAAACCAACCCTCAATGCCGAGGACGATGTGCAAAACTTTAGCAGCGAGTTCACCGATCAGGCTCCCGAGGATCCCGAGTGCGATGCGCCCCCGTCACGCATCCGATTGTTCCGGGGTTACACCTACGTGGCACCCGAGCACCTCGAGCAAATGCGACGCGACAATCATTGCCAGATTGAGTACTGCAATCCGGATCTGCATGTGAGTTGAATATTGCTTTAACTTTACCTTATTAGCAGTCGATTTAATTGATGCAAATAAATGAATTTCTTTTGTAGAACATACCTTCTCGGCCTGATGATCTGGCGCTGGGCTCGCGCACTGCGCGTGGTGCCTACGGCACATGTTATTTTGTAACTGACGTGGAGATTGTGTTTCTGGCCAAGGTGATACCACTGTCCAAGTTCCGGGCCTCCGAGGTTGATGCGCTCACGTCGTGTGCGCTGGACAGACACAGTCATGAGCGCATTGTGAACTACCATGGAACTTTCCGGGACAAGTGCGAGGTGTGGATCATCACGGAGTTCTTATGCGGCGAGGAGTTGGCCATCTACTTGCAGAACAAGCAACTCGACGAGCACATGTGCCGCGAGATCTTTGTGCAGTTGGTGCAGGCGATACAGCATGTGCACTCGAAGCATTTCATCCACGGTGACCTTAAGCCCGAGAACATCATGTTTGTCAGTCGCGACCTGATGGACGTCAAGCTGGTGGACTTTGGCAACGCCTGGTGAGTCTTCTGATGCAGCATATGTAGGTTATATGCAGCTTAAAAACACAACTGTCAACGATCAAGTTCGCAGCATTTAATATCTATAAAGTTGCGACACATACTATAAGCATGTATATCAAGCAATGCTTATCGTAGACACAAACCAATTCTAATTTCACACACATGTTGTCTATGGTTAGTGATACTTCCAAGTGTTAACTGCAGTATGTAACTTATATTCGCTGTATTTCTCTGTCGACTCTTTCAATAATGAAAACCCCATTTATTCCCCCAGCTATAACAGCAAGTTCCAGAGCTGGCGCGATAAGCCGCGCTACACCTTAGACTATGCGCCACCAGAGCTGCTCAAGGATCCCAACGTGGTTACCTACTCGCCAGCGGTGGACATCTATGGGCTGGGCGCTACGCTCTACACGATGCTGGTGGGGCATGCACCGTATCGCATGTATCGCGGCGACTGTGATCACAACCCCGACGTGCACCACAAGCTGCGCAAACGCATGGAGAAGGAGCCCTTCAACCAAACCTCGCATCGCTGGCTCAGCGCGAGTCCGCAGTTCAAGCAATTGGTCAGCTGGTGCCTGCAGAGGGATCCAGCGAATCGGCCGCAGTTGAGCGACATACTCGACTGTGAGTGGCTGCAACAGCAGCAGCCGGGCAGCGATCCGGATGTGGACATCGTGGCGCTGCCGCCGCCCGAGCAGGTGGTTGTCGATCTCAGCGAGGACACCATGGAGCAGCCCGCCATAGAGTTGCCAGCGAAAAGTGTCGCCGACATCAGGACGGACGAGCAGCTGCCACACCACCTGGACGACGACGACTTGGTCGTGCAGGAGGTCTTCGATCCCGACTTCGAGGCGCTTACCGACTTCCTGGGCTTCGATGAGAATGCGCCACCTTTGCGTCTGCCCGACGAATACTACACGGAACTGCCGCTGCCTCAGCCGCTTGAGGCGAGTGCGGCAGCGCATGTGGCTGAGCCGCCCGCACAAATGCTGCCTCCAGCTGCTGTGCCTCCGCTGCGTATCGACGACGGGAAGCGTCCGCGCACACGCCAACAGCGTCGCACAGAACTGCGCCAGACGGCGGGCACACCACCGGAGCCGGAGGACACCAAGGCGGGGCTGTATCTGCTGATGCAGCAGCTGGCGCCGACTGTGGAGGCCGAACTGCAGCAGGTGACGCGGCAGCCGAGGAGACCCAAGTCGCCGCGACCACTCGACGATCTGCACGGCTTCAGCAAGGTGAAGGCGAACTGGAAGAAGACGCGCGCCAGCTGGCGGCACTTTTGTCTGCTACTCAACGGTGTACAGCAGGTGCTGAAGCATCGCTTCAAGAAGCAGCGACGCGTCTACTGTGCACCCACCATCAAAACCGAGCGCCTGGACGAGGCCTACGAGAAGCCGCTGATATTCCCGCGACCACGACCGCCAGCCAAACGCAAAGCTAAGCTGCCACGTGTCACACGGCCTCCGACACGTGTCCAGCCAGAGCGAGCGCGTGCGCTGCGCCAGCGCTATGTGTTTGACTGACGGCTGCACGGGAAGTCTACGGCGGCCACGGTCGTTGTGGACCTGCTGGACTGTGAAAACGGAGGATGAAGATGAGGACGAGGACGACGAGTACGATCGAGAGGATGAGGAAGAGGAGGCAGAGGCGAAGGAGGAGAAAGAGGAGGAGCAACAGCAACTGCAAGCGGTGCTCGCGGCGACGAGCGTTCAGTGGACGGCGCTGCGCAGCTGACGGCAGACGGAGAGTGAAGTGACGAGCACGAGAACGCGGACGCAGACGGGGACCATGAGACGCCTGCGACGCGGCCAGCTGAGAACCATCTAGTAAATACACCACACACACACACACACACACACACACACACAAATATACATAACATTGTATGCATAGTTAGCAGTTAAGGAGCAATCGGAGAGGAGCAATCGCAGCTGAGATGTTGAACGTGGGCCTAAAATGGATCATGGCGCAGCACCAAAGATCCTGTTGTCAATAGAGATTTAGCCGTTGTTATATCGTAAGCATAAGAGTCGTAAGTTGTATTTGGACTTTTGGAACATGAACATCCTAACCCACACACACACACACACACACACCTTCAACTTCAAGTCCCTCACAGAACGCGATGGGCGCGTGATTTAGAACATTTTTTGTTTTTTTCTAATTTAATTTAGAGTATTTTTTGTAAAAAGTTCAGGAAATAAAATGCCAAACAAAACCGAGTTGTTTGGAAAGTGCGAAATTTTAGAAATTTTTGAATCGCATTCAAGCAAAGCCCCTTTGCAAGTTAGTTAAGCGAACAGTTAGTTCTTAAGCTAAAAGTATATATACATATATATATATATATATATGTTTAGAGACAGACACGCATACACATATAAAGAGAGTATAATACTATTGATATATTAACTATAATACGCTTTAAGTTGTGCTCTACGTTAAGTTTACAAATTATTGTTAACCACACACCACCACAAACAACAACAAGAACTAAGAACAGCAGTTAATCCATTACTAGGTGCAAATGCGATTATATTTTGTATTCTTCAGATTATGTACACATAATTAATTTAATTTTTTCTCATTGTTAACTTGTGTTTTTTTGCCGCACTTTTCTTAATGTGTTGTTAGCCAAAAACAATAAGAAAAGTTACATGAATTTTGTACTCCTTCTTCACAAAAAAACAAACAAATGTATGAATTGATTTGAAATAAAACTGCAAAATACTACAAATATTCACCAATTATTTTCGATATGATTTCTTCCATACACACACAAACATCACAGACACAGACATATCCGATCTGTATAAAGAGATAGTGGAGGAAAGAACAAGAGGAGTCCCAACATTTAATATATTAAAGTTGCCTTTTAACAAGTTGCCTTAGAAAAATTTAAAAAAAACAAATGTTTAACCAAAACCCCAATATAATATTAATTGAAAAATATTATAAATTGAATTAAGTGGAAGCCAAAATACAAAATGCTGGGTTAAATTAATTGTAATAATCAGAGAACCACAAATACCCACACACACATATAGTTTTTACAAGCGAAGCAATAGACTCTTAAGCTTCCCCTCATATTATCGTATAATTAAATAAATCAATATACATATGTTATAAGCTACACACACGCAAACAAACAGACACATATAAGGAAGGGATCCTGAGAATAAACAATCAATTGAAATATCTTTTAGCATACGATATCACTGAAGCATATGTACGATACGATCTATCTAGATCTATCACGATATCAAGTATCCAAGCGCATTGTACATAGCGCCCAAACAATTTACGGGTCGCAAGCAATCAGTTTCGTCGGCGGCGTTGTTTTTAGATGTAAAAAGGAGATTTAATAGAAGTGTAAGCAAAACACATAATTTGCTAGTGCATAAGTCACCAAAGTTTGTACATAAAGTTAAAATAAAATAATTCAAATAATATCAAAAAGAAATCAAGCTCAAGAATATATACACTTTATGGGGTGGTTACTTACATTTTCTAAAGGCACAAAGGTATAAAGGAAGAAAATTCTATAGCTTTAGCTGCTAGTCTTTCTGATCTTGATGGTCATACAAAGGGAATATTGTCACTCAGTTTTGGAGTTATATGTTAATTCTTACGGTTGTGATAATTAATTGGCCCAGACTTAATTCAAATCTTAGCTTAAAGTATTTGTTTTAGATCGTGCCGCAGTGCTCCACAAATTCTCGTTAATTTCACTTTTGTATTATTTATTGCATAAAGCAGTTTGTAGTGTCTATAAATTATCAACATTACGCTAATGCTTGCGCTTCTTGCCCCTGCCTCCGCCTGCTCCGCCGCCCTTGGCAAACTTTTTGCCTGTGTAGTTTTTGCTATTGGAGCGTCGCTTCTCCTCCCACTTGAGCTGCTTGTCTGAGGATTTGTCCTTGTTGAAGACGGCGTTGCTGGTGCCCTGGCCCTTCGATTTGCCCGTCTCCTCCAGAAGGGCGGAGAAATCGTCCGCCGCGGCGAAGAGCGAGCTCATATCTGCAAAGGCAAAATATTAGTACAAATATTTCACAAATATCAAGCATACGCACCGTTGCTGTGCTTCAGTTTCTGCGCAAAACCACGCTCATTGAGCATGCCCTCTTTGCGAGACTTCTTCGACTTGGGCGGCGCCTCGTCGTCCATCTTCATCGGGACTCTCGGGCGCCTCGCTCGAGTCGCTGTCGCCGCCACCCATGCCAATGGATTCCGCATCATCATCATCATCGTCATCGTCCTCATTGTCGTCCAAGGGTTCCAGGTCAATGGAGCCCGTCTCATCGTCGGACTGATCCTCGCCACCCGACATCTCAGCCTCTTCGTCCTCCTCATCATTCTCATCCTCATCCCCATCCATATCCTGTGCATCGTCTTCCCAGTCATCGTCCATATCATCCATGTCATCTGCTGACTGTTTCTTCTTCTGCTTCTTCTTGGCCTTGTCCGCCTGCAGCTCGCCGCCCAGCTCCTGCAGATAGTTGAGTTCATCCTCATCCTCGGCATCGTCGTCGCCCTGTTTGCCTTTCTTGCCGAAGAAGTTGTCCAAGTAATTCTCAAACTCATCGTCGTTGACTTCGCCTTCCTTCAAGTCGTCGTCAGCCGCCTCTTCAGTCTCCTCCTCCTGCTGCAGCTTGGGCTGCTGTTTGCTCTTCTCCACCAGCTCCGCCTGCTTGCGCTTCTGCTCCAGATAGTTAAAGATGAACAGCTCGTCCTCGGTGCAGTTGAGCTTGGTCAACGAACGCACGGGTTTGCCTCGTGCCCCAAAGGATGTGTAGCGCTTGTGGGCAACGCTGGTGGCGCCTTCTGCCGCCGGCTGATGCTCCAGCTTCTTGGGATTCTTGAAGGCGAAGCGCTCAAGGAAATGCGGCAAACCGAAGTCGCGCAGCGGGTCGCCATAGTAATCAATGCGTTTCTCTGAGTGGAATAAAGGGAATTGAGTTAACAATCTGTCTACACTCACGCTCTGCTCGCTTACCTAGCAGTATCTGCTCCGCAAAGACCTGCACGGTGGGATGATAGTGCTGTCGCAGCAGCAGCAGCTCGTGGCGCAGCGAGTAGCCGGCGCCGGCGAAGGCGGGCACACGGTGGTACGGATCGTACTTGCAGGCGTCGATGTTGCGCACCTTGGTCTCGGACTTAGTGGCGGGCAGGTTGACGTGATGCCACGAACTAGGCTGTTTCTTTTCCTGCTGCTTGTCCTGCTTCTCCTCCACCGGCTCGTCTTCCTTCTCCTCCTTGACGTCCTTGTAGACCTCCTCGCCGTCGTCAGCGTCGCCAAACTTGTCCAGCTCCGCAGACGCTGCAGCGGGCAGCACTTGCTGTGCGTGCTCCGCCTGCTGTGCATCACCCAGGCCGCCGTGCAGCTCCTTGCGCATGCGCAGCAGCTTGTGCAGCACAATGAGGCAGCCAGCGGCCATGTGAGGCGGCGCATAGAGCGCCAGCTGTAGCAGACGCTTCACAAACGCCTGGGCGCGTGCCACGTGCTGATCGATGTGCACCGCACGGTGCACAATGTGCAGCAAGTGACTCGCAGTCTTGGTGCCAATGTTGATCAGCTGCAAGTCGAGCAGCTTGATGTACAATGCATTGTAGAAGCGATCCGATTTCTCCGTCTTCACGGTGATCAACTGTAGCAGCAGACCCAGCGTCTGCACCGAGACACGTATGTCTGCCAGGTGGACCAGTCGATAGATGGTGTCCTGCATCTCCTTGGTCAGGAGCTCGCTGCTGCCCTTGGCAGGCTGCGCCTCTGTGATGGCCTTCTGCAGGCAGCGCAGGATCGCCTGCATGGTGCGATTGTTGACGGCGCCCTTCTGCACCAGGACCTTGAAGAGTGCAAAGCAGATGTTGACCAGCTTGGTGCAGACTTCGGGGCGACCCGAGGGCGCTATGCTCGAGAGGAAACACAGGGCAAAGTGCTGGGCACGCTCCGAGATGTTGTTGCGGAACAGCAGCTTCTCCGCCTCGGCCACAATGACACCGCACATGTTGGGATGACGTTGCGCCACCTCGCTGAGATGATGCAGCGCCTTGGAAGCGATTTTGGCAATGGGATCGCCCAGCTTGTTGATTAGCATGGTGAGCAGCATTTGCTCCTTTTCGGGCGCATAGGCGAGCAGCTTGGCGGCGGCCACAATCGCAGCGGTTTTGTTGTGCTCCTGGCCAGTTTGCAGGCCCTGCATAAGATTCTTTAGGAACTCATGATACTGATCCTTCAGCTCGTTCTCGAAGTACCAGTAAGCGAAAATGCGGCGCGTTTGATCCTTGTGCAAGTCCTGCTTCTTCACCTGCTTCCAATCGGCGCCTCGTGTGTGGATGGAGAACAATTTGCGCTGCGGCGGCAACAGCACTTGTTGCCACAGATCCGTTAGCACTGTGATGACATCGTTGCTGCTCTTGTTGCTCAGCTTGCAGAAGCCAATGAGCGTTGAGAGCGCCTCGAGATTGCCTAGCGGATTGCTGGTGACCAGCAGAGCGCCCGCATTGGCGCGATCCTTGGCTGTGCCCTTGTGCAGTGCCGTCTGCAGCCAGCGCGCATCGCTGGGATTGCCTAGAGTTGCCATATAGTTAGCGAATCCTCGGTGGAATCAACTGCAATTCTACTTACGCTTATTGTATGTGTTCTTCTCCGACTCGTAGGCACTCTTGCAGAGATTGAACAGCTCCAGCTGCTCGTTCTCCTTCATGTCCAGCAGCTCGTCGCTGCACGGGTAGTCCGGATGCTGTAACAGGAATAAGATTTTGTTAGACGAATAACTCGCAAGTTTTTAAACTGTTCTTCATGAAGCTGAGACTATTAAGGGAGTTTTTATAATCTCTCACTTTAAGGATGCAACAAGTGGCTTAAATGATTAGCTGCAAAGCCACCCAAGACTCTAATGTTATACTGTTATAAACTTGACAGCTGTCTTTGTTCTTGCAATCCTCCTCTCCAGAAATACGCTGTCACTTACCACATGATACCATTTCTTCTGCGCATCGTCTTCGTCCGCATACGCCTGATACTTGTTGCGCTTCTTGGGCTTGAACCCCGCATCCTCCTCCCCCTCTTCACTATCCGTAGCTGTTGCTGCTTCCTCCTGATCCTCCAGCTTTTGCTCCCCGCCGTCGTCGTCAAACTTGATGCGCTGCGGTTTCTTTACTTTGCCTGAAGCGTCGAGCACCAGTTTGTCGTACTTGCCACTCTGTGGCACCTCCTGCACTTCGTCCTCATTGTCGAATTTAATCTTTTGTGGTTTCTTTTCAATTACAATTGTTTTGCCGTTTTGTCGCTTTGGAAAATCCGCTTTTTTGTTGTGCTTCGCTTTGACGGGTTTTGTTTGCGCTTCACCATCGTCATCGAATACAATCTTTTTGCTTTTCAACGGACCATTGATTTGTACACCTGTAGCCACTGCTGCCGGCATGATTTTAGTTAATTGCTAAAAGTTTTAACATTAAAATATGCAGCAACGAATTCAAAACGCACTGCACGTGTGTTCAACAAAACTGTCATTCACTCTGAAGCAGCAACAATTTTTTGAGCGCAATTCGGAGCAAATTATATCGATTGTCTGCCATCGCTGAAGTGCATTTAAACAAATATACCAATTATACGAATATATTTGTAAATGGATTGCAGTAAAATGTCCGTACATTATCTTGTAGTTATCGTTACTGCATTCTCTGAAATGTGTTTTTAAGATTTGCGGATCATCTGTTTCAAACACTGAAACACATTGAGTACAGTATTTTTACAACTGAAAATGGTATTTTCCACAATGAGCCGACGGTCACACAGTGCTGCGGCTGCGTTTATTCGTATTTGTGCAACAACAAACGTTAGCGGTAGTGCGACGCACGGTTTTTTCGCCCAGCCAATTTAATTTTATTAAACGCGAGTTCGCCCGCTGGTGCTTCGTTTTATTCGTGAGCTCGCTAGTCAACAAACAAGCTTGAACGTGACTCGACTTCAGGCTTAACAAGAAAGAGCAAAAGCAGCAGCAGCCACAACAACAGCAAAAACGACAAGTGAAGCTTCATTTCGTGCATTCGCCCCTTGATTTTATTTGCTTGTCTTTCGTGCGCGCATTTTCATGAAAAACGTTAATTTTGTTGTTTAATTTATGCGAAATTACACACAAAATAGATGTGAGGAATATGTAACACGCACACACACACTCAACACAGTCGCAATTACAACGAAAAAGGGGCAAAGCCGTGGAAAATTTGTGCAAAAAACTGTGACGACAGCAGCAGCAGCAACAGCAATTTCATTGTGCGATAGTGTGTGTGTGTGATTGTCAGTGTGTGTGTGGGGGGCTAAATTAATATTAAGCGCTCGTCTCCTGCTCTTCGCCGCATTATGACAGTGATGATGGCCAATTTCCAGCGATGTTGGCAAATCATCCAAAGCCAGCTGCTCTTTCAGCGAGTGTAAACAAAGCAGCACATATACACTCACAGACGCTCTCACGCACACGCACACAAACGCAAGGAGACAGCGACGACGTCCTTCACCTTGCACCGCCTTCAGCTTCAGCTGCTGTCCGAACTGTGCACACATATTGAGTTTCAGTTTCGTTCATCTTCGCAACCTGTTCATAAAAACACAGGAAGTTTCGCAAAGTGCAGCCCAGAAACAGCAGCAACAACAAGACAACAACGACTACGACGACGGAAGCGTAAACGCTTCGCTGCGTCCGTCTGTGACTTCTGCAGCTGTTCCCAAATAAACCAAAACTATACGTCTGCAGCTGTTCCTAAAAAATACTAATACTTTGGTAAGTGTCCTCTGGGAATAGTCGCAACTTAAGTCTATTGTTCTCACAAATGTCACAATTTAAGCAGTTTTGAGGGTAGTTGGATCGAACTCTGATTAGTTTTAAGTTTCCTCTCTCTCTTTCTCTACATGTCTTTGTGGTCCAGTATCCGCTTTGCCATACAAATTGTTTCCGGCTGCGTAATTTGCTTTGTCCGTTAAGCATTTAACGTTGTTAGTCGCAGCTTTCAGCAAAGCTTCTCATTGTCATTAATGTACTGAGTCAAGCTTTAAAAATACGCCGAGCAATTCCCTCTCATTCACTCACCTTGTGCATTGCTTATCGCTGTAGCAGTTTTAGCACGCGCTAAGAATCGGTGTGCTGTGACGTCACGAACGCAGCTGCAGCTGCGCTCTCTGGCATTCATTCGGTCTCTCTTTTCCACACACACCTTTTTGGGCTAGGATTAACAAGACACCTTTGTGATTGTTTATTTAAATAATTTAATTTTTTTTAAATATATATATATTTTTTTTTTGAAAAAGAATTATTTTGTTTTGCTTGTTTATTGAATGATTTGTTTTTTCTCCCCTCCTCCACAAAAGAAACCCCCTCAATATTTTTCCTCCCCCCCATACAAACAAATTTTTTCCCTCTCGTAAATATTTTTTTTGGCCTCCCCATGTGTTCGGTGTCTGTGAGGAAAAATATTATTTTGTCCGAAATGTAAGTGTCCGAATCTGGGTGTCCGGACTGGCGCATGTCCGGACTGTCGAAGTTGTACTGTACACATATAGGCGCGCTCTGCGTGGCCCACTTGCATGCAGTGCGAGTAACGCAAGCAGCGTAGTTGCAGTCAGCGTCGACGGCGGTGTCACCGTTTTAAGCTGACGTAATGTGTCTGCTAATCATAAAGCAGCGACGCAACCGCAATTTTAATTCGTCGTTTAATTAGTTTTATAGCATATGGCACTTTCGTTAATGAAGTACCTCAATGATACTTATGTGTAGCTGTGTGTGTGTGCGCTTGTCCACTTCTTGAGTTCAAGTTCGCGTCGGCTTATCACAAAGCAAACACAAGCCAAGAAGAAGAAGCAGCAGCGACAGCGAAGTGTTGCAACAAGTTCGCTAACCAGTCGAACCCACCCAATGCAAACATCTTCCCCCCTACTCAAGATGTTCGAACTGACTAAGCAGACAATGAATAGTTTTCAGTTGGAAAAAAAACAAAACAAAAAAATGGTAACACAAACGACATGGCCGGTATACAAATACCATTTCTCAAATTGTTGTTGCGACCGGAGCGAAGCGAAGTGTGAGCGTGGGAAGCCCCCTCCAGCATCACCTAAAAGACAAATAAAAATACAAATATGGCGAGCATTCCCAACTGCGAAATCGCTGTAAACAAATCATTGATACCATCGGTTTAGCAATACACTATAGCAGAGAAATGTGAGGCCTGACTATACTAATATATATTAGGAAAACTCTTCACTTTTTAATGCAATTAATTGGATATTAGTTCTTCATTTGTTTATAAATAATTCAGCTTGTTTCAAAGCAAAATTTTCAAATCAACTTAAAGCATTTAATAATTGAATTGTTTATGCTAATTTAAGGTAAACAATGTATTTTACGTTCCCTCAAATTGTATGCAGAAATCTGAATTTGGAATTCCGAAACTCAACATATTTAGAATTGAGTTATTTGTATTTCCCTGAGCATAGTTGCAATTGAAGACGAGATATTTGTGGTATTCAAAAATTATATAATGATCTTTCACTTTAAAATAGTTAAAAACAATACTTCCTCCGATATGTTTAGTGCACCCGATATTATCGTGCTAGCTAAAACTCGTGACATATTGGCGAGTGAAGTCGAGTTATAGCCCTGTGTTATTCATAAATCATATAATGATAATTCATAAAGTATTTCACACTATACAAATGTAGAAATAGTTAAAAAGTGTGTGTTTTCATTTATTAGGAGTTACTCTCTATTGTGATGGTCCCATGAATTGGATTTGCCGATAGTCATACCGATGTGCTTAGTGCACTCGATAGTATCGAGCTAGCGATGAGCAGTGACAGCTACTCAAAGCAAAGCATCGATTGAAGCATGACAATTGATTTCTTCTATCATCACTAGCATGAAAAGTCAGGTTAAGTAATTGCAGCACTTCGTCGCCCATTCGAAAGTAGAAATTGAATAAATTCGTGCAAGACAACTCCCGTAAATTAACCATGTCAAACTACGGCGGATTGGATGGTCTGATTGAACGATTGTTGCGCTGCGACATAATCCCCGAGCCTGAGGTGCGCTCCTTGTTGGGCAAGGCACGCGCTCTGCTCGTCGAGGAGGCCAACATGCAACGCATCGACTCTCCGGTGACAGTTTGCGGCGACATTCACGGGCAGTTCTACGACCTGAAGCAACTCTTCAAGATCGGCGGCAAAGTGCCCGACAGGAACTATCTCTTTCTCGGCGACTACGTCGACCGCGGCCTCTACAGCCTGGAGACCTTCCTCCTGCTGCTCGCCTTCAAGGTGCGCTATCCGGACCGCATCTGGTTGATACGTGGCAACCACGAGTCGCGTCAGGTCACTCAGGTCTATGGCTTCTATGACGAGTGCCTCTCGAAATACGGCAATGCCAACGTCTGGTGCAGCTGTATGGACATCGCCGACTACTTCAGCCTGTCGGCCGTCATCGACGGTCAGATATTCTGTGTGCACGGCGGTCTGTCGCCCTCAATACGCTCGATGGACGATCTCAGGTCGATTGATCGCAAGCAAGAAGTGCCTCATCATGGCGCCATGTGTGATCTGCTCTGGAGCGATCCCGAGGACCAGTTGGGCTGGAGTGTCTCGCCACGTGGTGCTGGCTTTCTGTTTGGCGCCGATGTCGTTGAGGAGTTCAATCTGATCAACAACATTGAGCTCATCTGTCGGGCCCATCAACTGGTCATGGAGGGCTTCAAGTGGCACTTTGATCAGAAGCTTTTGACCATTTGGTCGGCGCCCAACTATTGCTATCGCTGCGGCAATGTGGCATCCATACTGGAGCTCAACGAGAGCTTGGACCGCGAGTTCATCATCTTCGATTCGGCGGAGATGGAGGCTTGGTCGATGCGAAAGAAGCCGGCGCCCGATTATTTTCTTTGAGCCGGAGCATCACAAGAATGGAGCAATCAATAACATCTGATTCACATGGCAAACTTTGCAACACACACTCAGAGGCATTAGGAAAGCAGCGGGGAATTTCACAAGGAAAATACGTACATTAAGCAGTCTTCACACACACATCTCAGCCCTCATCAGCAATTTCTCGTTAACTAGTCAGAACACTTGTTCACTTTACATGCTTGTTCACTTTGGTTATTATATCGGGGACATAACACAATGTTGTATTAGTAATTATTACAAATTGTCATCTACACATCGATAAAAATACATTTAAAATTATACAATCAATTTTATTAACTGAAAGTTTGGAGTGGCTGATGTCATAGTCATCAAAGTTATGATCAGCAGTAGAGTCTGACCTCTGATCTGTTTATTTTAATGCCTGACGTGCAATATGGACTAGTCTAAAATGAGCTTTTTGGATTACCTAAAGCTCTGTGGAAAGTGCAAGTTTATAATTATAGAAATCAACTATTGCATCACGAGATAATGAAGTTGGAAAGTGTAAAAATTAAAACACAAGACTGCTGTGATCGCAGCTTTAATGAGTGGTTATAAAGTAAATGGTATTGATCACTTTTACTTGAAACTGTTTGTGGAATAGACAGTTAATCGACAGTTGGGGGAAATACTGCTCCACTTGGCTTTCGCACTCTCTGATATTGTGAGTATTACAATCGAGAATTGTAGTCTAGAGTTCTAGACTTGTGAAATTTAAAGTTGAAAGTTATTTCCACAACTGATAAAGCTAAATTTCTTGCTTGTCTATTTTTCAGTCGAAATTATCTCCAAGTATAGAAATGCATTAGAAATTACTTTGGAATTCCTGAGCGTTCACCGCGATCGATAGCTAAAAGGAATTGAAATTGTAGGGAGAAAAATTCAGGCGTTCAGTTCGACAGAAATATACATGACAATCAATTGTATTTAGTTAGACCTTATCAATTAAATATAGTTTAGTCTTATCGATAGGGCTTCACACTGTGAGTCCCAGAGGTGAAGACAGACGATGACGCACCTCACCACAAATAGCATTGCAATTAACCCCCTTCTGGCCTTCTCCTCCTCTTTGCAGTTGGCAAACGACACACTGCGATGGGTTCACCGGCTGGCGGCGATGGCGGCCACAGCGAGACCGCCTGGCTGGAAGATTTGCTGGGCGAGGTGCAGCTGGAGCAGTTCCTGGAGCGCATACGCGACGATCTGCAGGTGACGCGGCTGGCCCACTTCGACTACGTTCTGCCCGACGACCTCGAGCGCTGCGGGCTGGGCAAGCCGGCGATACGTCGCCTCATGGAGGCGGTGCGCAAGAAGAAGGCGCATCAGTGGCGCAAGAACATACTCTCCAAGCTCATCGGCGGCGGCAAGCAGCCCTCGTCGAAGAAGCAGTCCCAGCAGCAGCTGCAGCAGCAGTCACAAGCTCAGCCCGGCGCCCTCACCTGCCTCATACACGAGAAGGACATCACGCTGGGCCTCAAGCTGGGCGACGGCTCCTTCGGCGTGGTGCGACGCGGCGAGTGGAGCGCCTCGCCGGCGGGTAAAGTGCTGCCCGTGGCCGTCAAGGTGCTCAAGTCGGACAACCTCACGCAGCCCGGCATCATCGACGACTTCTTCCGCGAGGTGCAGGCCATGCACGCCCTGGATCACTCCAATCTGGTGCGGCTGTACGGCGTCGTGTTGTCGCAGCCCATGATGATGATCACCGAGCTGGCGGAGCGCGGCTCGCTGCTGGACACGCTCCGCAAGCAGTGTCGCCACACTTCGCTGACCCACATCTGGAACTGGTCGGTGCAGATCGTGACGGGCATGGCGTACCTGGAGCAGAAGCGTTTCCTGCACCGCGACCTCGCCTGTCGCAACGTTCTGCTGACGGCTGCCAACAAGATCAAGATTGGCGACTTTGGGCTGATGCGTGCGCTGCCCCAGGAGGACGACTGCTATGTGATGTCCGAGCACAAGAAGGTTCCGTTTCCGTGGTGTGCGCCCGAGTCGCTGCGCTTTCGTCAGTTCTCGCACGCTTCGGACACGTGGATGTTCGGCGTGACGCTCTGGGAAATGTTCAGCTTCGGCGAGGATCCGTGGGTGGGCCTCAATGGGTCGCAGATCCTGCGCAAGATCGACCGCGAGGGCGAGCGCCTCCACCAGCCGGACGCCTGTCCGCCCGACGTCTACGCCATGATGCTGCAGTGTTGGGACAAAACGCCCGCCGAGCGACCCACAATGGCGGCCCTCAAGTGAGTTCTAGTCTTGAATGAACAGAGTTTAGACACAGTTTAGAAGTCTGTCCGTGTGTTCGAAAGCCTTAATCGCGAGTGATTTAAGAGCTAAGACTAACAAATTTTGGGGTCGCAAGCAGCTCCTTTAATTACGATTCCACGTCGCCACTTGGCGCTCATCTGAATATCCACAACTTCAATATGAGCTAGTTTTGGAAACTACAACACAATTACACTATTTCCTGAAGGTATTTCCTAAAGCTGTAGAACTAATTTAACAGGTAATCAAAGCTCAATTATGTTGCAGTGTTGCAAGTTTCTTTGGTCAAACTACCTTCTTTTGTACTCCGAATCGAAATATAGAAGAAGTTGCATTGCCTACTTTGAGAATGCGAATAAGTGAACAGGTCTCCTGCAGTCGACACTTAGCTGTAGTTTTCTTCCTATTTGGTGCTTGCCTATTTTACAATTGCTAAGCGTCTGCCGCTTTTACAGGGAATACCTGGCCAGCATGTCGCCGCCAGTTCTGAGAGCCTCCAGGAGCTACCACGACGCCAAGGGACTGCAGATCGAGGCGGGCGACACGATTGCCATCATCGACGGCCGCTCCGAGCTGAAGCTCATCAAGGGCCAGAATCAACGCACCTACGACATCGGCGTCTTTCCCCGAGCCCTGCTCGAGCAGCGGCGTCTGAACGACGTCCCGCTGAGAAGCAATGCAGCCCAGTTTGGCTTCTGCTGGGGCGGCGCAGGCGGCGCCACTGCAGCTCTGGCCAATGGCGATGAGCGGCAGCGAAAGTGCGTCAGCCTGAACGCCTCCAAGACGACGCCGGCTCATGCCAAGGAATCGAAGAACAACTCCAGCAAGCAGTTCGCCTACAACAAGCTGGTGAACGAGGCTGCCGGCCTGCAGCGTCGCAATGCGGTCAAGCAGCGTGCTCATGGCGCAGCTGCGGGTCCCCAGCGTCCGCCGCCACCGCAGCAGCAGCAGCACCAGCAGGAGGGCATACTGATAGACATCTCGCCGGAGCTGCGTCCCATGGGCTTGGCCGGGACGCCCACGGGCGGGGACAGCTGCTCGCTGCAGCTGGACAGCTCGTTCTGTCTGCTGGACGCGCCCATCGATGTGCCAACAGAGGCGGGCGCGATGTCGGGCCCCAACACGCCGACCTATTTCAACGAGCAGCCGCAGTTCGACTTTGTGCGGCACGAGGAAACGTCGCCGGCGCGTCTACAGCCGCCGCCTTACCAGATGCCGCCCACCTACTCCAACACCATGGAGTTTGCACAGAAGCGCGACACGCTACGCGATCCCTTCGACACCAGCCACATGGAGTCGGCATCGCCATCGCCGTCGCCGTCGAGTGGTCTGATGCTCTACACGAACACGCAGCCAGCTGCTGCCGAACCAGCTGCGTCCAGTCTCTACAGCAGTCCGGCGGTGCGCAAGAATCTCTTTGCCAACAAGGAGAACATACCCGCCTTGGAGTCGGCTGCGATGCAGCAGAATCTCAGTCAGCTGTCGCTGGAGACGACATTGCCGCCGCTGACGCAGCCGCAAGCGCCAGGGCAATCGGAGAGCATGCTGCTGGACAAATCGTTCATTGCGGAGCTGGAGAAGGACATGTACAGCGGCAGCAGCAGCAGCAAGGCGCAGCAGGATTACCAGCGCAACACCTCCGCCATGTATGCCAACAAGGAGATCGTCTACAAGACGAATCTGACGCCGCTAAAGCAGCAGACGGCCGACGCCCAGTCGAATCACTCGAGTCCCGAGGCCTCGCCCAAGCAGAACAACGTGGAGCATGCGGCAGCTGGCGTGGCTGCCACACAGAGTTTGGTGCAACGCATCTGGTACGAACGCGTGACTTCGGCTACGCCCTCTGAGTACTATGCCCAGCCGCCTCCCGAGACGCAGCCGCCGCCGCCGCCGCCGCAGCCGACCGTGGAGCAGATCTATCAGAATCATCAGCAGCCGGCGGAAACGCATCACTCCTTTGTGGCCATCTCGAATCGCGTGGTGGCGCCACAGAGCAACAGCAGCGTTTACGCCTCAGCGGCCTCGCTCTACGGCAGCGTGGAGCGCTACGATGCAGTGGCCGCCAGCACAGCAGGCTCCAGCTACTACGGGCAGGTGCCCAATGGGAACGGCGCCATTTACGACGAGGTGACGCTCGATGACTACCTGCGTCCACATCGGCCAGCGCCGCTGGCGCCGCCGCCGCTCTCCGCACAGCAGATTCAGCGGCGGCTGGACAAGATGCGTCAGCAGCAACAGCAGCAGCTGGAGGGCGCCCATCAGCTGTATGCGCCGGTGCCGGCGGAGGCGCAGCGTGAGCAGGAGAAGCTACAGCAGCTGCTGCAGGAATTGGGCAGCGCTGCGGTCGAGCAGGATGTGCGCAATGCGCTGCGGGCGGCCAGTGGCGATGTGCAGCTTGCCTTGCGGCATTATAAGATCGATCAGTTGAGTCGCTTGGGCGTCGCGACGCGAGCACAGTGCGAACAGGCGCTGCAACAGTGTGGCTGGAGTCTGGAGCTGGCCGCTGAGTTGCTGCTGCAGTCCACAGTGGGTTAGTTAGTTAGGTTTGTAGGCCAGGAGAGCGAAGTATTGACCTTAGTCTCGTAATATTTGTTTAATTAAGTCGCGCTATATCTCGAATCCTTTTGCAAAAATACTCGGCAGACACAATTGCTTGAATTTCAGTAAACAATTAACGACTGTACACACGAAACACAACCACACACACACACATAGCGTACGTATCGTACATATATACACCTTTTTATATATGTTCTTGTTTTAGCTTAAGAGCAATGATTTGAAATGAGTTTTTGTATTTGTTATTGCATTACTACTACTGGACACTAGTTGAATGCAAGTGAAATGAATTGCACGCTATTTTACACAAAAGTATCGAAAATGCCTACGAAAGGACCCCTATTTAGTTAGTTATTAAATCAATAAATTATATGTAATTGTTACAAACTTGCCCAGTGTTTTTATTCAAACGTAACAGTTCGATGTCTTTGGCATACTATGCTATCGACCATCTTGCTGCAGCCCTAGCAATACTAATTGCTGTTTGGTATTTTAACCAACACTGTTTGGATTATCGCTAAATCGTGCTGCGGTCACACTGTTGAGCTTTGCTGCAGTTTCAAACGAATCGCCGAAGGTAAAACGACGCAATGTTCGCATGCAAATTGTTTTCGCACGAAAAAAAACACTTATTGTGGTCGTGTGTGTGTGTGTTGAGTGCAAATGTCGCCTAAATTATGACGCATACTAAGTGCAAGCCGTAAATTTTGTGCAACACTTGAATAAGGGCTAAATAATAATACTTAAAATACATAGTGAATTGCCAAGCACTGCATTTCCATTTCATTCGATACGAGAACGAAACGAAAGAAAAACAGCAACGAAGTGTGGAAGAAGAAGAGTGCGTGCACTCGGCCTACGTTCGTTGTTGTGTGCGTGCGTGCGTGTGTGTGTGTCTGCTTGACTGTTTATATATAAGAGTGTGAGTGTGTGTGTGCGAAATTATGTAAAAACAACAATAGGCACATTTGCCTATTGTATTTGCTTTCTGGCGTCGCATGCTTCTTATTGTTGTTGTTGGCTCGTCGAGCGTTTAAATTGCAAAAAAAAATTCAAACTAATGGCAAATTCAATTAAAGACGTGCGCGCGCGTATTTAAGTGAGCGTGTGTGTGTTTTTTATTTTAATGTATCGACAGTCATCATAAATATAAATGATTGCTTATAAAAAAATTCCAATTGTCTTTGCATCGCGCTCTTCCACTTACGAAATGCAGCCTCGCTCTCTTGTCTTCTCTCTCTTTTGCTAATGCCGAGTCGCGCTCTCTCAGCATAGCCATCTCGCTCGCGCGACTGCAACGTATGCCAGTGCACAAAAATTTTCTTGACGTCAGCAGCGACGCGGCAGCAAGACAACGAAATGAGCTAAAGTTGGCCGGTTTTATTTTATAAATGTTGATGTTGCGTGATTGCGCGTATTCGTATTCCTACCATCCCCCTCCTTCCCCTCGATTATTCTATCTCTCCTCGCATGCATTTTATGGGTCTACCTGTCATTTCGCTGTCGCTGCCGATGCCGATGCCGTTGTCGACGCTGGCGTCGCTGCGCCTGGACACGTCTGCATTTTACCTGCGTTTTTGATGTAAACTCAGCTATTGGAATTGTGCTCTCTTTATTTTGTGATGTTTATATATATACAGACTATTAAGCAAAAGGGGAACACACGACGACGACAACAACGCAAACGAAACAAAAACGAAAAAATTCTCAGTTTTAATTCTTGTTCTGTTCTGTTTTGCTTCATGTTCCGCTCTTGCGTTAATGAACAACAATCAAACAACCAAACAACTCAACGAAAACAACAACAACTGCAACGATAACAGTGGCAGCAGCAGCAGCAGAAACTGGCAGAGTCAGAAAACGCAGCAGCAGTAGCAGCGCAAAACTCCAACAAAATGAGTTGGGGTACGGAGCTATGGGTAAGTTGTTTTTGCTTTTGCTTTTACATTCTGTATTTTGATTGCGTTTGTCTTTGGTTTTGAGTTTGCTTTTGCTACTGTGAGCAGTATGTTGGTATTTAAGCTCGCTTCTCCTTGTGCTTAAAATGCAAGCGTGTTATAACGTTTGCTTCTGCTTCTTTTTTAAGATCTCTCGCTGTTACGCTCTCGCTCTCTTTCTCTCTCTCTATCGTCGATGTCTCCGTTCCCCAATGATTTGACCACCAGAACATCGAAAACGAAAAACTGAAATAATACTAAAAACTGGTTTTGCGTGTTTTATGTAAATTGCGGGCCCGCCATATGAGAATATGCCCCAAGCGTGTTGAATTCCTCTTGTTGTTGTCGTTCGTTCTCGTTGCGAGTTGTTGTACTCTACGTTTTTGGAGCGTTTCAGCGGCAAGCGTAAACTCATATATATATATATATGTATTTTTTAACTGCTTTTCCATAGCCTCCTGTGTCGCAGCTGTTTTCAGTTGCTGCCGGCGACACGCCCGAAATTGCCATTTTACCTGATTCCTACATTTCGCTCTCTTTATCCCTCTTCCTCTTGCTTGCATTTTCGCTGTTTCAGCTGTTGCGAAAAATGTATGGGGAGGGGCGGGAAGTGGGTGGAATTTGCGGATTTTAGTGCTTGCTGTTTATTTCCTGCGTTTCGATCTGATTTTTATTCGTTTTGCAATTTCGGGGGTAGTTTTGCTCTGCCGCAGCTCACCCTCAAACTCACTCTCTATGCGCCTCTCTCTGTGTGTGTGTGTGCGTGTGTAGTGTGTGTAGGTGTGATTGTCTGTGTCTTTCCGCCTGGTAAAAACTTGCTTCCGCAGCAGCTTCTGCTCTCAGGCTAAAATTGCATGTCTAGACAGAGCCAGCCATTTATTAGCCTGGCTTTTATCCTTTTTTTCGATAGTTTTGTGGAAAGCTGGAAGCTTGCAAATGTGACCAAATTTGTTTGGCTCTCGGATTTACAAAGAACTATTCAAATTCATATATTATTTGCAAAGTATGAGAGCGCGACATGACGGATTATTTCAATAAAGCTGACGCGCGATGAGAAAGAAATATGACTAAGTTGGGAGTTAGACATACAAAGTTTGCTAAAAAGTAGATTCATGGTCAGCAATAAATCTACTTCTCGGAATTTGTATCCCATAATAGTTTGGTCTTTATTATTATTATAATTATACTTGGTTGCTATTTATAAAATGAAATTATTTATTTTGATTAGTTTCTCATAGTTTTTTGAGTAATATCCTCTAGAGGCAGTCTAAATAATAATTTTCATTTCTTGATTGTTTTTATTTTCTCCCATAATTCACAAAGAATTTGAAAATTTTGTTAAATACTTTTGCCTTTAAACAACCTAATGAATGTTTAAGTACTTATACAAATTTATTGCTCACCCATTCTGAGTTTCGGTGACTCTAACAAATTTCCATTTCACACGTTAAAAAATTCCTTCGCTCTTACTTTGCAAACTGAAATTTCATTTATTCTTTCACTGAATATTTAGAATGCTTAATGCTATTCCACCTTCTGCCAGCTAGCGAAATTTCAATATCTTTCTTTTGTCTTGTGCCATGCCATGGTCAATGGGCATCTATTGTTCGCTTTCAGGGCAGAATCGGTAGCCACAATGTGATGCGACGATTGTTTATTTTGCCAGAGCGCTAAACATTTGCATAAATACGAATTTGCACGCGAATTTCAAAGGCAAAATCAATGTTGTTGCTACTCGGGGATTAGAAACGGAAAATACTCGTAGCAAACGGAGCAAAGAAAGTGCAAAACAAAGTTGTAAATTCGGTTAATGGAAATTAACACGTAACGCCAAAGAAGAAAACATTATTTTCAGTTTTGTGTGTATACATTTTTTCGTTTATTATTTATAATGCAAATTCCGAGCTTAAAGCCAAAGCCGAGCCGAAGTGGGCTAATAAGCGGGTCAATTGCGAGGCCTGCATAAAAATTGAAATAGAAATAAAAATAAACACCCAACCGCGGCGTGCTGCTGTCAGCCAAGTGGAGCCAAAGCTAAAGACAAAGCCAAAGCCAAAGTCGAGGCAATTTCCAAGTGGCGTCAGTCAACTAAAAAATGGAAAAGAAACAACAACAAAACTTTCTTTGCATTTTTGTTTTGTTGGCGTTGTTGCTCCAGCTGCTTTATGAACGAAATTTTCACTTTAATTAAATTTAAAGCATGCGCCAAAGGCAAAGTTGAAGTCCATTAAAAACCCAACTTGGCTCGTTGCATATGCAAAAAGCTGAAAAATTGAAAATCAAACAAGATGATATAAAAATAGTAATAAAACTGTTTTTACTATGTGTGTATTTTTTTTTGCTTTTTTTGTTGGGGTGAATTTCTTTTCCTCATCAATGCACCGTTCCGCCCGTTGTCTCCCCCTGCCATTCTTTCTTTCGTTCTCTGCTAAAAATAGTCGCCTGTCGTTTCAGATCTCGTAATACAGATGCGTGAGTGTGCGTGTGTTTGAGGGAGTGTGGTGAGGAGGGGCGGGGATGCGTGTGCAACGTGTTGTGTGTATTTTATGTGGTCTATATAGGCTGGGTATTTTGATTGGGAAGCTCTGCCACTGTGTAGTCACAACCTGCATAAATTACCGATTAGTGACAGGAATTCCATATCGATAAACACGCGTCGACTATGTTAATCGAGTTAAGATTCCTCTCATCCAATCAATAGTGTGGCTTGGATGTGCGGTCACAATTTTCTTGACATTCGACAATTTATTTTCCAATTTGATAATCGAGTTACCGGTGCAGTTTTCATTATTATAAATTAGTTTTGCATTTGAATTTCTTGTTTCACTCAACAATTTATTTATAATTCTGTTTTATATTTTTATAACTATTTTTTTTTTGTAACAAACTTAAATATTTGTGTTTTTTGTCAACTTCTGTAGTTTTATGTAAAACAGATGTTTTGTATGCTCAAACTTTTTTATTTTCGAATTTGTTAATTACGTTGTTGTTACTTAGGCACTTTAAATAAATTTAGCAAAGTACCTCACCTCATTCTTGATATATATATTAATTTTATTATTCCTAGACTAGTTTTGAAAGTAATGAAGTTAAATGATTGGCGGGCAGTTTTGGCCGTAAATGCCCGAATTTTATGCGGAACACAATTGTTGTTTACTCGCCTAATCAGCTGTTTCCGCATGCACATCAATTACAGCTGTTTTTTATTATCTGCGAGCTTATGAGTGAGCAAATACTACGCGATAACACCGAGCCACAGCACTCCATGTGATAACTGTTATTATTGCAATCTATTCTAATTGTGCATGGACCTCTCTTTTGCTCTGACTTCGTAGCGCAATTTGTCGACACGAATCTATCTTTCGAATTGTTTCTGATTTGTATCTTTGCATCTTCTCGTCTGCTGTTGCTGGCTCGGCTTGCTCGATCAGCTGTTTGATTGTTGTTGCACAGCACAATCAGGCACTTGTCTTCGTCTGTTCGTCGCTTTTCGAGGTCTCTGATGCTGCTTTAGCTCCTTCACACTCTCCAATCATCCACTCGACGCCGCTGCGTTCAATGCCGTCGACATCGTCGTTGTCGGCGTCGACGTCGTGGTCGTGGAGTGCAGCTGTTTAACGTTTTATGGAGCACTCAGTAAATAATTTTGTTGTGCACTTGCTTTTGTTGTAGTTTTTGCACTTTTTCGATACGTTTTCATGACATTGAAATTACGTATCGATTGGCAACACTTCGCTACAGGAAAAAAACTTAACCGAACGAATTATGTTGTAGTTTTGCAGCTGACTTTAGCGGGTTTCTTAGTGCCTCGAAAGAAGCTAAAAATAAAATCCGAGGCAGCAGCATTTTTTATGATCTTTATGAGTGACGTGCAACGATGCAAGTCTTAAAAAACACAACGAGACGAGAAGCCAACTTGGGGTCATATATCTTTCATCAGCTCTAATTACTGTCTTCACGAAGGGTCGTTCAATTTGGCTAACGTGTGCGCCATGATTACATTTCTGGCACACCCCAAAGCCAACTGCATTGATGCCGCCTCTCGCACCGCCCTCGCCCCACCAGCTTCCAATTAAATCAAAAGATGGCAAAGTCGAGGGCGATGGCGATGGCGACGGCGATGGCAATTTATGTGCTCAAGGCCAAGAAGAAATATATGGCACTTCATCTTTGGGGTCGCACCCTAACTGAAAAAGTCGCTCTCTCACTCTTTGTCTCTCTGTCTCCCTGTCTGCTCATCGATTTTCCAAGCTGACTCCAGACAAACGCTTGAGATGCTTGGCGCCAGGAGTTACGCCTTGGGATTTACAAGGATTTCCCAGCATGTGGCGCGGCAAGTTGACGTCGCGACGGGTGGTTGCAAAAACTCGCTGCTTACTGATTTTATTGCATCCGCATCCGACGAAATTTTCGCAACATTTCCCTTTCTGTTACAGTTTTCTCTTAATGGCATTTGAGCTGGTCAACAGCTTTCAAGGGGGTAGCAAATATGAAAACGTACTTAGCACAGGCTTCACTCTACTCTCTGACGACAATCTGGCTGAGCCATAGATAATTGCGAATTCCATTCACATTGTACAAGTGCATTGTACAATAAAGTTTTTGCGCACTTGTTGTTGCTGTTGCTGTTGTCACTGCTGTGGCCGTTGCTGTGGTCGTTGTCAGGCCTGGCGTCTATTGATTTGAGTAGCCTTCAGCCTTCAGCTTGCGTTGCATGCATATTAAGCAGCGTACCTGCGACGCCATCCATCATCACGTTCGATATGCAAATGCAAAATGCTCAGCGACCGTTGCGATTCAAAATTGTGCGGCGCCTCTTTGCCATTAGAAATCACAGCATTTATGGTTATATAGTATAATAAATAGTGTCCCATATACACAAATATAGTATGCTGTCGTTGATAAGCTTAAGAGACCTCAACTCTAAGCAGGGCATGCCTTCATTTCATACACTTCCTCTCTCTTCTCTTGCCTCTTGCCGGCGGCTTATCATTTGACCAACTTTTTGCGGCTGCGATAAAAACGCTTACCAAATCGAAACAAATAAAGAAAACCCCGCAGAAAAAATAGGAATAAGAAAGAAAGATAGATATAATTAAATGGAGAGATATTTCACGAGCATTTGCATTTCATCAACAAACAATTAAATCGCAAAGAAATTTGTTTTCTTTGTCTATGATTAACACCTACTCTGTGCAGATGGGCAGGTCACGCCCTCTAATTTGTTTATGCTATGCGTCATAGCAGCAAAGTTTTTGTTTCTCTCTTCCTTTGTTGATTTGGTCAGCTTCTTGAGCTGATTCACAGTTTACTATGCTTGTTAATAGCGTACTTGGATTTGTTTTTGGATTGTGTTTTTGTTGTTTTTTGTTATAAGGCATGTCGCCATAGACGCGTCAGACATATTACACATATTTCCGCTTGATATGAACGCGCTGAAATATGTGTTTGCTTTTCGCTGGATGCGTCAGAGCTGGAGCTATCAGTAAGCCGAATGGGGACATTTGTGGACAGTGACTAAATTAAATGAACCTGTTGCCGCTTCACGAGAATACGTATACGCACGGATGTGCGGTGGGTTGTGTGTGTTTATTATTTTATCGGGAATTTTGTTGTCTTATCGCTGCACCACACCACAAACTATAACAGTATTCAGTTATATAATGGCGCAGCGCCGTGTTTGGAAGTTAGCAACTGCAGTTTTATGTTGACCTCAAATTGAAAGGGGTTTTAATCAGCATTGTTTTGGGCAACCTTGAGCTGCAGCGCCGTCAAATGTTATTGGGGTTTGCAGTTGTGTTATCTAGCTAAAGGTCGAATTATTTGCCCAACTTATCTATGTCTGGTATCTTTCCATAGACCCGCAATCGCGATATGGACAAAGGTTAATAAGCAAATATTTGTTGGGGATATTAGATACACAATGCGACAGGTAACGTCGAGAGAACACTTTTCGTTGTTTCGCTGTTTGCTTTTGGGGCGAAAACAAAGCCAATTAATGTTGCGCCCAGCATGTCCATAAAGGGTGTGGCTGGCAAAATGGGCAAGAGCCACGGCACTAGCAAACGAGCGATGAGGCTATCATACCAGATGAGTGTGAGTATGAGTATGAGTTTTTTGTTGTTATTTTCAATAATTAAAAATTCCAAAATGATTAATGCGATGAGACGGCAGGGCAGAAAAGAGGAGAATGCTTTCCATGTTTGTGTGAGCGTATGTTAATTATTTCTTTTATTGGACGTGTGCTGTGGTTACATTCCAAGGGAATGCTGATTAATAACTGCCTCTATTGATATTGAAAATATATATGTATGTATGTGTGCGTGGAATAGCTGACCGCATCGATAAGAGTTCAAACGCGAGGTTAACTGGGTCGCTTGACAAGTTCTTTTGTTTGTTGTTGTGTATTTTTAACCCTGTGCCGTCAGCACGTCACTTTGAAATATATATGTATGTGGATTAATTGCCGCTGCAGATTTATGAGTGTATAATTCATTTACGCATCGTGAGTCGTCAAGGCGCGACACATGTGGCAGCCTCAAAAATGTGCCTGCAACCCCTGGGTAAGGATATAATTTCCATTTCAACTGCTGGTTGCACTTGACACGCAGAATTCAGGCAACCAGTTGCCAGTCGCCAGTTGCTGGTTGCCAATTGCCAGTTCTCTGCTTCTGCCTCTGTCTCTGTTTGCCCCTCGAGCAACTCCATTCAAGTGTGAGTCCCTGTGTTTGCTCTAATTTCAGTTAGTATCACGTTTTAGCTGCTGTTGATTACACAGCAACACGTTCCACCTTCCTTTATCTGCGTTGACAGTTGACGAAAAGCTTTTCCTTTTTGAGTCATTCCCCCAGTTTTTGTTGCTGACTCACCCACGCCCAAGGGGGAGGGTTCGACAGGACGGGATGACAAACGCACAGAGCTGAGCTGCGCCACCCCTGCGGTGTCTCACCCACTGACTAACAACAGCTGTTGACTGTATGACTCACACAGGGTCAGCTGTGCAGCAAGATGAAGGGAGAAATCGAGAGAGGAAAGAAAGTACTCTCCCTCTTGTGTAGGTGGCTTTGTTTAGCGCACCCCTGGCCTGCGGGTTCTCCCCCGCGTAGATCCTCGTCACTGCAATTGCGGCAAAATGTTTGATAATGATGTTTGTTTAATGCTCGACAGTGGAAAAGAATTCAGTGCACCAAGTGCACGGCGAGAAATTCTAGTTCTAGATATTCCAGATAAAAGTAACTAAAATTAAAATCGATCTCTTATGATTCACATTGAACCTAAGCATTTTTGTCATTCAGAAATATAATAAATATAATTAGTTATTTAGCAAAGTTAAGTGCTTATAATTTATAAATTGTAAAGTTAGGTCTAAATACAACTTTCAACTATACGTGACATTTTTTTTAGTTTGTAATATTTGGTAAAGATGACAAAATTAATTAATCATCAAGACGAAGTGAAAAGTAAACAAAAGAATAAACGAAATCAACAAAGCTAATGGCAATGCTTTAACTGCAATTAGAAATACGTTTCATCCGAAAATTCGCACTACGTTCTACTCGCAAGTTCTTGAAATAGAAGTCTGAACTAAATAAACAATCTACCTAATCTTAAATAGTACTTTAGTTGTTCAGTATAATGAGAATACGCTTTAGAAAGAAAGTAAGCAGAAAATGAGGAATAATGCAAAGTAATCAGGGTTTGTTCTATTTAAAGCGACTCATAACTAGAGCATATTTTTTATGCACAGTGTAATAGAAGCTCATAGAGAAAAGCTTTCATCTGCCCAAGGCAAGTTCAAAGGCAAAAAGTATGGGGGAGAGAGAGAGAGAGAGAGGCGAAGACAGACAGTTGCGCAGTTGTGTGTGGATGCGAGAGGAGGGCAAGGGAAGCTGACTGAAATTTCCTTTGTTGTGTTTGCTGTGCCGGTGTGTGGTGTGTGTGTTATGTGAGCTGAATGTCCCGTGTCGTCTCATCATAAAATGTTATGCGCTTTTATCCACAGCCACAAAAGCTGAATGTAAATTTGAGGACACACAGCCTGCTGTTGCCTTGGCCTGGCTTCGGCTTCAGCGGCCGGTTGGCTGGGTTTGCCTGGCTTGCCTGGCTGCCTGCCTTTGTGTCTGTGCCTCTTTTTGGCCAAGCAGCTGCCACTCCCCGCCAGCAAATTAGCTTCATTTCCTGTCATATGACATGCCCAGGCCTGCGAGGTTTTAACCCTACCAAAAATTCAATATTTCCCCTCGTTGTTGTTGTTGTTGTTGTTATTGTATGTGTTTTTGTTGTTATGCATGAAATATGTTTGGCCATCTTTTTATTATGATTATTTTTGTCGTTGTGCGGCTTGCGAAAACTAAAAATTATTTATTTATCGACTTTGCAAATGCCCCGCAACTGAGAGTGTTTCGGCGTAAGTCCCAATGAAAAGGGTACACTTTAGTCGAGCATGGCCTTTAAGCTCACTTGTTTCGGTTCTGTTGTGTTTGATTTCTGCTTGCGTGGGCAACTTGTGAAGGACTCGAGAGTTGAGAGTCGCAGCGTCGCCTGCACAGCTCAGCACAGCTAACGGAAATCGTTAAATGCTTTTTGAAACCAACACACAACGCAACAGCAGCGAGATAAGCGAAGTACAGACAGCTGTGGCAACATGTTGCGGCAACATGTTGCCAACCATTTAGTCATATTTTGCAAGCGAACAAGCGAACAAGCGATGCCAACGAACCCATTGAGAAGCCAACATGTTTTTGCTTTCGTTTTTGTGTATAAAGAAATCGATTCTTTCGGGCCGGAAGGGCGAGCAGGGCCCCGCAGCCCGCGGGGGGAGCTGGGAGCGGGGCAGGCATGGATCGCGCACGTAGTTGGCTACTGGGCACGATCCGCAGAGTGCTTGCTTGCTCGCTTGACTCATTGGACTGTACACATAAAATGGGGTCGCTTTCAGTTTCTGCGCACTCAAAACTGCAAAAGCTGAAGAGTTGAAAACTGAAAAACTGAATCATTCGTCCATAAAGGAATCGCGTGCCACGTACAGAGCGGAAGGGCAGCGTTGGGGCAGCGAGGGGGCAACAACGACGACAACAACGCTTTGTTGCCTTTGATGTTTATGACAATTTCAAATAAAATGCATCAATCATTGCACAGCGCAGTGCAAAAACGTATGCGAATACACTCATATCATTCATTTATGCATTGGCTTTGTTCAATCGTGAGAAATTGCAGAGTTATCGAGTTGGATCATCATCGTCGTCGCAGTCTGAGTTGATCGTCAGGCGGCGGCACACTTTTTGTGTGTGGAGCACAGTCGAAATAAGTCAAGAGTCTGAGACGTGTCTCGCTAACTTTGTTGCCACTCGGCGTGGCATAATAATATTAAAACTCCACTCGGCCCATAAAAAACAGCAGCAACAGCAACAATAGCAACAACAAAAACGTTGTCGACAGGCATAAAAGTTGCGCGTTGTTTGCTGCCAGTCGAGCAGAAGCTGGAGCTGCAGTGGCAGCAGAGGCAGCGGCATCGGCAGCGGTTGAAGCAGAGCAACGAGTAGAAGTTGGAGTCAGCTTGGGGCATGGGGCATGGGGCGTGGGGCAGGCGCAAGAAGTTGTTGCACAGTTGTTGCACAGTTGTTGCCGGTGCAATGCACTCCCCACATACGACGCTGTCATTGTGAGGCAGCTGCCAACTATTTTGCATTACACACACTCGCTCAGCCTTACTAATGAGTGTTACAAGTATGTGGCTCTGTGTGTGTGTGTGTTGGGTGTTGCATCTGTGTGTTGGGTCGTGTCATGCAACTCGCTGCACACGTCGTTGTCGTTGTTGTTGACGCTGTCGTCTTCATCGTTGTCGCCTTGTGATAATGCTATTATGGTATGACGGTAGCGTTGATTTCAAATAAGTAGTAGACGATGAAGAGGACGAAGAAGAAGCAGAAGCTTGCTGCAGTAGCTGCAGCAGCTGAGAACATTGACTTTGAAGTTGCCCCCAATGGGACGAGAGTCTACACTCGGCTGTTGTTGCCACAAATTGGACAACAAACTCGCCGCGTTGCGCTGCCAAGTGAAAAACTAATTAAAATATGTTAATCCATCTGGAAAAGCAGTTAAATTCATCGATTAATCATGGCGACCGATAATGTTTAATCTATTTGGACGAGCACGCCATATCACGATATCATTATTAATGTCATAAATTATCGCTTGCATCTAATTAGATTCTATTAGCTGTTTTACTCTGCAATTATTATTAACAGACGGCCGGAAATGAGACTGAAAAATAAAACCGCTTGAAAGCTGTTCATAATGTTAAAGAGCGCAATATTTAAATACCGATTCTTCTACTTTTTGCTAATAATAATTGTAATAGGAAATAAAACATTAACTGTGAACACTATGTAGCTACAAATGAAGTTGACTCAACTCTCCCAAATATTTAGCCAACTTTCAATAGCCAATATTTGTTTACCAAAGCTTTAGCTTATTATTGATTAATTTTGAATTATGGCAAACAATTTTCAATGCATTTTCACTAACTTTCTTTCTCTCCCCGTTTCGATTTTCAGGTAAGTTGAATGCACAATTAATCAAGCCACGTGAGTTGTAGTCGAGCAGCTTCCACTGGCAGTATAAACACATTTGCCATTTGAACTTGGTAAACAAAAGGTGCGACGGGGTAAGTGGTGGGCAGAGAGGTGTCCAAAGGGGGTCGGGGGCGGTTCGATGAGATTGCCGGCATTGCAATTGATGCGTTCGTTTATTTTTATAAGCCTTGTGCATTTATTATAAACAAAATATATGCGTTCAAGCGTTCGAAATTGTGCGCAGTTGTTTACAGAGTTGTGTTTACGTTAGTGTTAACATTGACTGCCAGTCGAGTTGTATGGAGAGAAAGAGCAAAGCAACAATGGCATCCCAATCGCAATCGCAATCGCCCAATGAAGAAAACTAATCTTGACGCATTTCCTTGGCATTTTCTTCTATCCACAATGTTCTGCTGTTTAGTAAACAGCACGTCGATCGGGAACATGCCCCAGACCACACCCATATACACAGTATTTATTTCGATGTAGTGAAGAGGAGCGGGTGAGGCGGGGGGCTGCAGTGAACTTTTACTTTTGGATATGGCATCGCATCGCAGTGAATTGAATTGGAAAACGAATCGATTACGGTTTCAGTTTGATACGCAAAACGCGTTCATAATTCTCATTATTCCATTTCCGCATTTCATTTTGCCACTTTCGGTTTTCATATAAGTCTCATCGCCCCTCTGTCTGTCTGATGTGTATGTGTGTATGTGTGTGGACCATATTTAAGTGAATATATAAATTCCGAGTATATACTCGAGAGTGCGCTTATTGTCTCTCCTCTCAATTTGTTGTGCTGACTAATGAAGTTGGCGGCTGCCTCTTTCTCTGGGATTATTCATCAGCATAATTAACATTACAAATCATAAAATACGTCAGTCAATTTGCATTCCCATTGTTTACAAAAACAACAACAACGAACAAGTCGGTGGAAGGCTAGCAGATACCGTGCATGATCTCCGATGATCTCGATACTCAACTTCAACATATTTCACATTGCTTCTCTATGCTACCCTTCAACTCACTCCATTTTAATGGGCATTTGAAGACGAATTTTGAAGTTTTTGATTGTTGTTGGCTTTTTTCTAGTTTGTTTAGAAAATTACTTATGCATTCTTTTTCGCCTCTTTCATAATTTCACACACAAGAGAAGTCGAGTCAGGTGCTAACCGGTTTATAAGGTCTACACATCCTCTGCTGTCTTCTCTTTCATCTCATGTGACTGCATAATTTGTTGTGTTCGACTTTGATTTCATTTGATTTGACGTCGTTTGACTTTTGTGTGCATTTCCATAGTAGGAAAGTGTGCTGTTGTTGAATCGCATCGTTTAATTCTTTTGTTAATTTGCGAAAGTGAAAACATCTATTTTATTACGCTGCCTAACAACAACAACTATAACAATAACAATAACAATGCCACTTCAGTGTAATAACACAAATGAAATGCAAATTACTCAGAAAAAAAAGAGAAAAAAACAAAGAGCAACTGTTGGATCATAAAGTTGATTTTTTTTTTTTTTTTTTGAAATTGGGACTTTGGAAATTAACATACACATATTATTATGATAATGTTGTTTGTGGAGCGCTCAAGAATCTCGGCTAACGGCAGTTAAAATGCATTCTAACTGTTGATGCAGCTGTTCGCGGAGGCCACAAAACTTCTGAGAAGCGCCGGCAACATTATGATTAACTCACGATTAATGCGTTGATGACAGTTAGACGGCTTTTTAAAGGGAACAAGACAATAAAGCATATATTTAAATGTATTTATAACAAACAATTTCTAGATTGTAGTACTACACAAGGTGTGTGTGTGTGTGTGTGTATGTATGTAAATATATTTGCTGCGATGACTAAAAATATAAACCACAAATTTTCCTCTCGCCAACGCCGCCGTCGCTGTTGTTGGTACACAAATATTTATGTCTACATCGCAAATGGCCACTTGGAAAATGTTTCTCTCTTACGAAAATAAGCAAATCGCCCACGCCATAGGCATAAACAGCCGGCGAAAATGAAGAAAAAACACTTGAAGTGAAAAACAAAGCAGAAAAAGCAGATTTAGAAAAATCATCTCTGGATCGTTCATAAATCGTTTGCTTTATTGTCATGGCACAGACACAGAAGGGGGTCGGTGGGATACGTGGATTTGGCAATAATTGTTATGAAATCACCGGCTCACTTTACCTTGCCCCCCTCTTCCAACAGATGCCTCCTCGGTCAGGTTTGCGCAGACGGTTTCATTGTGGCTTTGTGTTGTGCAGTGTTGTGTTGTGTTGTGTTGATCATTTTCAATTTTTCCGAAAGGCGTTGTCCGACTCTTGACTATGAGCTGAAATTGAACCAGGCCAAAAACAATGGAATAACCCCAGACTCGCTGGCTGCCTGGCTGGCTGCCACTTGGCGCCAAAACTCGTTTGGCTATTTGATGATGGAGTTGCACTCTCTCGTCCCACTCCTCTCCCTCTCTGTCTATCATCTGTGCACTCTCTTTGCTTGCTGCTTCAGTGTTTTGTGAGTGTTTAACGTCGTCAAGCAGCTGGAACAAACGGAAAATCTCGACTAAACAATGCCAAAGTCCGTCTTGCCAGAGCCACAGCTTGTTGCACTGAAGCATAGGAAACAAAGTCTAACAACCGCGAGCAATTGAAACCAGAATTTCATTTGGTTTAGATTTTCACTTTTTTGCGGGCTGTCGGTCAACACACAACATATAACACTCACTCCCTTGCTCCTCTGCTCTCCTGCTCCTTTCCTCCACCTGCGTTGCCAATCAGTCTCTAGTCAGGCCTTCGTTGGGGCTTGGGACAGAGGCACGTGTGCCAGCCGCAGCTGCGGCAGCAGCAGTTGGCTAGCCAATTTTCTCTTTGTTCTTAGGCGTATTTTTCCTGCTTTGCACTCACTTAATTGAAAACGCTGCTCTCCCTCTATCGCTGCACGGATCTGTGAGACTGGTCGGGCAATTGTCCACAATGATTAGGAGGCAGCTGCTCAATTGTTGACTTTAAGATTGCTTCAGGCTTGAATAAAATAATGCATTGGAAAGGCAGAAAATGCATTTGAATCGTACTGATTTGTTGGGGTTATTTTTAATTATTTTTAATTGAAATTTGAATTTGGGCAGAAATTTGCAAACAGCTTCTTTATTAAGTTTGCTTGGTCTGTGGGGACCAACTATTTAATTCAAAACTGCTTGACGTTAAAGCAAAACAAAGACTATTTATAAGTCCTAAGCAATTCTTTAGCCGTAGTCTTCTTCTATTCTCTTAAAACTAACTGCTAAATTTAAATGGTTTTTATGGGTATATTCTTTGGCAGCAAGACGAAAGAAAGAGATTCTTTGGCTGACCATTTGCCAGCATCTGCTTTGAGCATATGAAATTCTTGTCTTTTATTCCGCTTCTCAAGCAGCTTAATTATCTCGTCTTAATCTTCGTCTTGTCTTTTGTTTTTGGACATAACTTAAAGTTAAAGTTAAAGTTAAGCTGAGCTAGCTTGAAGCAAAAACAAGAAGGAAAAACAACAAAATTCAGACGAAACTCTCTCACGTTCATGCAGCTGGCGCAAAGTCGAAGGCAATTTAACCTTTTGAACCGGTCAGAGCGCGGCTGTGGCTGTGACTTGTGACGTCAGTTGTGGCTGCCGCATGCTGTGGCATGTCTCGAGTGGTCTGCTGCTTCTGTTATTAATTGACTTTTGAGTTGGCTTGCTGGGCGAAATGACAGCGTTTAATTTATTGCGCATACGCCCCGTTGCCTATCGCTGCGACTAGCACCCACAAAAGATTCGTGTTGTCTGCCTCGACTGCTGCGGAAGCTGCTGCTCGAGGAAGTTGTGGCCGTGGCAAACGGGAAAAACTGCAGCCAATAGTCGCAACGAGGTGTGTGAGGCGTCCGATTGTCGGGAGGAAGACTCCAATTGCATTTTCATGGCTCATAAATATTGCATTATGGCTTACAGTTGTTCGCACTGTCATCGGTTCCATCTGTCGCAAGCACTCTGTACCCTGCACTTGCAGGACTGTGCAGAGGGTATATTAAGCAATTAGGAGGAAATGCGTGCCACTGTGTACATCGTGAAGAGTCAATAAAAAATAGCAAAACTTATTGTATTGTGTAAAATAAAAATTGCAGCGAAAGTTGCGCTCGTTTCTGTTGAGACTAGACTCATCAAGTCTCTGGGGGATTCTCGCATAAAATATTTCATTGGCTTTTGTTTATTTACTTTAAGCACTCGTATGCGGTGGCATTCGAGAATAAGCTGCCTTCGCTCCTTCCCCCTTTCTCCCTTTCTCTCTCTCTGCATTTCGTTGTAATTGTATTCGTTGGTTCTTGTGGCTAGTGAGACGGGAAGGCGTTTCGCTTTTACTTGTATAATTGCCACCTTGTTTTCCACGAATCGCTGGCGCACTATCCAAACGAATCAAAAGCGTATGTAAATATACATCTGCGAGAGAATATGTGTGACTATTTTAATTACACATGCAGACAGCGACAACAACAACATTTACAACAACTAATTACTTACATAGATAGATACATCGCATATGAATGTATGACTCTCGTCGCAGATTAATGATAACTTGACTTGACTTGAGTTGAGTTGAGTTGAGTTCAGCTGAGTCGCCGCGAGTTGAGCCAACAGCTGCCTCCTCGAGTGCCATGGGCAAAGAGCGTAGAGAATAGAGGCGAGTCCATGGGAAATTGCTTATTCGGAATTGTTGTTGCTCTAGTTAAAGCAAAGCAACGACAACAAGAGTGAAACAATGTAATAATAACATTGCATTTCTTGTCGTACAACCAGCGGAAATGCAACGAATTTTTGATGGTTGTCTCGAAGCTCATGGAAGAAAAGCCAAGCTTGGTGGCTCGCTGGAAAAGCGAAACTATGGCAAGTCCTGTCCCCATGTCTATTTATAGTAGTTAGCTGCTCGTTCCTCGCACCTCCCCCGGTGATCATCTTCGCTTGGCTATGTGTAGAATCTAGCATGTCCGGGCCGCGTTGAGCTAAGTTGTTGCATTGGGCAATGCGCATGCGCCACATGGCCACCAGCAGCAGCAACAACAGCAACAACAATGACAACGGCAACAGCAACATCAACCACAAAGTAGTTCAACCTGTTCGGCGGCTTCTGAGCCGACCAAAAGAATGTGGCTGCGAATTTATAGCTCTTTTGCTTTCAACTTTACAGCCGGCTACAATGAAGACTTCTTCAATATACATATAGATAACTGACGCACACACACACACATATTAACATACACACATTTAATGTATGTATTTATCTAAGCAGCAACAATTTTTTTCTTCCAACTTTCTTGGCAATTTGCGTGCAAGATTTACGCAAAAATGTTGCTGCAAATGCTCATGCCACATAAAAAAGCTCACAGCTTGTCTGCAGAGTATGACGAAGGGCAGCAGAGGGGGAAGACGGGGTTGTGATCTAGTCAAGTGGCAGAAGCTGGGCAAAGGTTGCGTAAACAAGATGGTGGTACAAGTTGCCGGGCATTAAAAAAAGTGAGTTATGAATGGAATGGCAGAAAACTATATGGGGAAATAGATGGGGTAAACTTGAGTCGCAATAGAGATAATATTGAATGAGCAAGGAAATTCTTGAAAGTACATTAAGAGAAGTAAAATAGAATTGAAATTAATAAACTTTATATGAATTTTGAAGAGAAATATAAAAGATTAGAAAACATAAGATAAAAATAATCACGATACGCAATAATTGCTAATTTAAATAAATAGCATAAAGCTGTTAATAGCAAATATTTCTACCAATTATTTTCCTCAACAATGAAGCATAATTGAGCATAGATCTTTTATTTTGCATATGAAGTGAGCTTAACTACGCTGCGAGCTGAGTTCAGTTGAGTGCCAGTGAGATCCGTTGTCATTCATTCATGCAATCATTCCTTCACTCACTCACTATAACATTCATTTAGTTCAGCATCTGGCCTGGGCTTTTGTCTTAAGTTTTGTTTCGCGCTTCTTTCGCATCTCTCACTGTGTTTGTTGGTTGGTTGGTCTCTGCCTCGCTGGGGTTTCTCAATTAAGTTTAATGAGCACATGGGCATTTTCATAATTGGAGCAAATTAAGTTGATGGCGCTTCACAGAGCCGAATCAGAAACTATATACAATGTGTGTGGATCAGCATGAGTACTTAAATAATGTGGTTCCGGAAGTATTTGTTGGCCAACTACTGTTTGCTTGACCAACTTGGGGGCAACTTACGCGCAGCATTTAACAATTGAATCACTCGGTATTTTATCTCATAAAATTGTTGTTTAGTCACTTGGCTTACTCACACTCACATACGCACACGCACACACACTTACAAGCACAACCACAAGCTTGTGGCTAATGAGAGTAATTGTCAACTGAGAATAATTGTCAACTGGTGGCCAAGTGGTGAACTGGAAGTTCTTTTGCGAAGCTGGCAAACGCGCGTTTTATGGTCACGTTTCGAGGTCACTTGGCCAGTACGCAATCAGCGCGAAAAAACGTCAAATAAAATTGTTAAATAAATACACGAAAATTACAATAAAATCGTTAAGAAGCGTGCACACTTTGGCATCTTCTTCTTATTGGTTTTGTGCTTCTTGTGCTTTAAGCCAATGGTTGATACACTTGTGTGCTTATCGCAATTCTTGGCTTATCGTCGCAGCACACAAATGTCGAGTTTGGGCCACTTAAGCTTTGAGATGCTGCCAATGCTTGGCCAATTAGTTTGCTGTTGGCTTTCAACATGAGCTGCCTGCTTGGCCATTTGACTGTGGCTGTTACACATTTCAGCCACAACTACGACTACCACCACAATCACCACCATACAAGTCACAAGGATTGGCGTGTGGAATTTTGGGTGAGTGCCACAACAGCAACAGCGACAGCGACAGCGAGAGCAACAACAACTGTAACTAGAACTGCACCACAGGTGGTTAACTGGCTGCCAACCGTTGGCAGCTTACATTAACGTGGCCAGCAACCAGTTTGCAATTAAATGTCGCCGCTGAAATGTGCTTTGATTTTTGCATAACCAAATGCAGGCAAGCAACAAGCTGCTCAAATTCAACAAAATGCTAGCCGAGAAAGTACAGTCTGGGAGCCAAGGAACAAAAGTGTGTAAAGCAAGTGAAAAGCGATTTCAAAAGTGAACTCAAACAAGTGTAGTGTAGTGTTCTGATTAAATGGTTATTGAATTGAATTTCGAATTAATTATAAGTGTAATCAATGCCGTTTCATTAGAACGTGCCACGTTGCATTCTGGGCCAATCCACAGCGGCCACAGTTTGCTACCAAAGTTGGGCAACTCGCTTGGCCAGCAGCGCTTAAAGTTAAAGTTCAAATAAACGGCGTTGTTCAACTATTTTTATGATTGTTACTTGTCTTAACGCTCTAGCCAGTGGTCACTAACGGTTTCACACACGTACGAACACACACAGCTGCAATTACACACTTGTGTGTGTGTGTGTGTATATGAAATGATATATGTTTGCTTATTATATACTTTGTAGATTTTTTGGCTGCTGCTTGTGTGCTTCCTGTTTGGCTTCGGCTTCGGCTGCGGCTTCGCTGTGGCTTTATCAGTTGCGGCAGCGTCATCATTACGAGCGTGAGCTTCTGCTTGCCAAGATCATGTAGTTTAAGCTGTTGTTGTTATATTTGTTGCTGTTAATGTTGCCGCTGAGTCGCTGCTGTTGTTGTCTATTGCTGACGGGGTTTGGGTTGATTCTTGAGATTCGTTCTTGTTGTTTGCCAGTGGCTGTGCCTCCAGAGCTAACTGTGAAAAGGCGTCGCTTGATTTATTCATTTATTCACCCAGCTGCCGCTGTATATTATCTATGTGCACAGTATATATATTATGTATACGTCGATATGTACAGACTTATTTACGGGTATAGGTAATTAATAATGCTTGTAAGGTGGCAATTTGTTGTTTGCAAGTATTGTACACATGTTTCTTGGCTGTGAGACTGTGAACAGAGCAACTGTACCTATGCATATACTCTGGAGCTACTTAAGTTGTAACAGGGGTAAACTCAAGTCTAGCACAATAAGTGGTTATTATAGTAACGACATAAATAAACCACAATGAGTGTAGCTGGATTCTGTCTCAATAGAGGATGGGGTTATTCTAAATATGGTATGAAAATTACAGCTTTTTTGTGAATGTTTATTGCTATCTGTCTGCTTGTGCTAGGGTATCTAATAGTCTGTCACTGATGACTTCGAGGTTTTGCTTGTTTTTATTCGATTTTTTCATTAGGTATCTGCAGTTTGTATCTTGTCTATGGTTTATAATTGGATAAGAGCGCGTTGCCTTTGATGTTGTTGCTGTTGTTTTATTTTTGTGGTGGCTCAACATAATACTGATCGATACTGGTATCGATTTATGTGCGCACATTGCAAACTTATTTAATCAATAGCAACAACAAACGTGATACAAAAACGTGGCAGCGGCAGCAACAACTAAAACTGGCGCTGACAGCGAACGGCAGCCAACAACGGGTTAATGTGCTAATTTTTGGTACGCTACTCAGCAACAACAGCAACAACGAGAGGTTGCCTGGCGAAATTAGGTGGAAACTAAGAGAGCAAGCAGCACCGAAGGGGCAACACACATAAATAGCATTTGACACACAAAGAGAGGGGAGAGAGAGAGGGAGGGGGAGATAGAGGTGGTCTTAACAAGTGGCAAGCCGATATTCACACAATGTTTGCCCACAAGGGCTTCGTCTCTGGTGTCATTTGCATTGTTGTAGTCGTTGTTGCTGTTGTTGCTGTTGATGCGGAAAATCGTTACAACAAATTAACTGAAAATGCGCAACGACGACAGCAACAACAACAACAATAACAACAAATGCGACTTATAAATAACTAAGAAACGGGTCAGGAGTTGTTACTATTGCTGCTTTTGTTTTCGCTTGAGGTTTTGCCTCAAATCAAAGCAAATTAGTGGAAAATTGTGGAAAATCGTATGAGACAGCTGGTCAAATTGTTGGTTTAACTTTTTCCCTCATTTGTCGTTTGTCGTTGTCGTTGTTGTTATTGTCGTGTCGTTGTTGTTTGTTGCAAATGTGGACTGCATGTGATGGTTCATTGAACTTGCCCTGCAATGCTTTTGAACGCCACAACGGCAACGAAAGTAAAAAATAATGCGCTTCATGATGAGTTTGACAGTTTATGGTCAAAACAAAGGCGCCGCCGTTTGTTAAATAAATTGTACAAAAAGTACGTTACACTCACACAAATGAGTGTGTGTGTGTGTGTGCATAAAATGGGTGGGAGGGAGAGGGGGGACAGGAGGAGGGGCGTGTCGGCTGTATGAATGCGCCGCCAATGTCAATTTACGCGGCCCAAGGCCCCCGACGAGCAGCGTCATCTAAATGTCAACTGGGTGCAGCACAAGCGACAACAACAATTTGTGCTGCTGTTGCTGCTGCTGCCTCAACAACGAGGGGACAAATAAGCTGCATGCCTCGCGACACTCAGTTTCGTTGTCGATACTCGCTTTGCTTATCAGCTGCAACAGTTGCTGGTGTTTCTGCTGTTGCTGTTGCTGCTGCTGTTGTTGTTTTCGTTGCTGCCGCTTTCTGCTGCATTCCACGTCCGCTGCAGATAAAACGCGTGCTGCGGAACTGCGATGCCAAGTCATCCGACAGTTCACAGTTGCATTTTTTTATAACATTTTTATTTCGCCGTAATCATCTCTTGTGCTCTTTAACACATGATACACATCCAATGTGTCAGCATAAAAATCCAATGCATTTTGCAAGAGGAAGCAAATGCATTTCCATATCTGTTTGATGTTATACGGAAAAGTAGCGTTGATGGGAAAAAGAGTTCATTCACAGCGATGAGGTTGAGCAGGGTTTAGCGTACGGAGAGTATAGATGGAAAAAGTAAAGACGAAAAAATTAGAGATAAGATATTAAACAAGAATGAAGCAGAGAAATGGATTGGAAATTTCAAAAAGTGAGATAAGATAAGCGCACTTTGCGATACGATATAAGGAAAAAAGTGAGAAACTTGAAAATAACAATTTAATTTGATTGAATGCCTAACGATAAAATAAGTGTAATTAAAACTAATGTTTTCTGCTGTAAATCTTCATCTGCATACTGTTTACCTGGCTGTACAAGATAATAGCTGTCTGCGTTTTCTCTCACTTGATTTGCCGCCTTGAAGTTTTCAATTTCAAGTAGTTGGTTTTGTTGTGCAGTAATCCTGTTGTGCAGTGTAATTATTGTGGCATGCCTCAAGCTGACAGGTCTAACTAAGCTCAGCGAGCGGACTCCACCCCCTCATTACTCAGCCGCCTATGGGTTCCAACCGCAGTGGATTCGGAATTGGTAACCGAATCGTTGTCGCCACTGCACCTGTTACCCACTTTTGCTGGCCGCTGTTAGCCTGGCCGGGTTAGCTGCAAAAGCTTGGTTGGTTAGTCGGTCGCTCGAACTGGGTCTACAAATGAGTAGGAAAAACAAAACCAACAACTGAACTGAACTCAAAACTGAAAACTGACAACAAAAAAGCCATTTGCACAGCCGAAAAGGAAGCCAATGTTTCTGGTCGAGCGAGCGCGTCGACAATTGTAATGTAAAACAGGAACCATATTGTACGCCTACCTGACAGCCAGACGACATTGCAGTGGGTGCGAACGAGAGGCAAAGAGTACTTAGTAAGCGTGTGTGCTTAGTTGCTGTCGCTTTCTGCTTCAATTGACACCCTTCAGTTGCAGTGGCAGTTGCAACTACAGTTGTGTTGCAGTTGCAGTTGCAGTTGCAGTCATTACATAAAGACAAACATTGACAGAGCGACGCGCAGCTCATTTGGCGGCCATCATGTTGTTGCTGTTGCTGCTGTTGCTGCTGCTGCTGTTATTATTGTCTTGGCTGTGGGTTTCCCCTTCACCTCTTGCACAATATTTGATTTGGCTTTAACTGCTTGTGGTGGTCTAGCTGTGGCTGTCGTTGTGGCTGTAGCTGTAGCTGTGGCTGTTGTGTCTTATACACCTTCTGTGGTTTAGCATTCGATTAGATAAGCCATGGCCCTCCCCATGCAGCACGCCAGCTGCCATTAGAATTGAATTCAACAGCGACTGCAACTGCGACTGCCACAGCGAATAGAAATCGCTGCAGCTGCGAGTAGAGTCTACTTGTTAGACTTATCAGGCTGGTGACATTTGACATGATGCTTAAAAGCTCTGCGAACAGAAATTTATTATCCACTTGAGATTGCTGTGTAGTTTCTAGATTTTATAGTTGGCTTATTAGCAAACTGAAACACTTATTAAAGAGAGACAGGTATAAATTGATTTAAGACTTCAACTTTAAGTGCTGCCCTCTCCAGAGAGCAGCTGAGCCTTCATAAACGTTGAATATGGCAAAGTGAAACCTAGACAAGCCTTACAACTTTTTGCTCACACGTTTATGTTATTAAATCAGAATTGCAGTCAATTAATATCTTATAGTGAATCCATCAAATGTGGAAGGTATTCTGTAGTTCTCTCAGAGACATGTCAATTAACAATTTAATTTAACAGTTACCTTTTGTAATAAATTTTTATTTCTATTTGTTTTTACAATGAGTAAAGAGAGTATTAAATTTGAACTGCAATTTGCTCAGTTTAGGTTCGAGTAATTCGACGCGGCACTTCCTTAGCTTGTCCATTGCATTTTATCTGGTTTCTTGGGCATTGATCAACTGTCACGAATCGCATCGCATTGGAACAAAACGAAACAAAATAAGACAAGATCAGACAAAACGAAAACCAAATGAAACGAAACGAAACGATACGAATCGAGACGAATTGAAGCAGAGACACACGATTAATTTAATGAACTGCGAGCGATTGCTGCGAGTGCTTTAATCAATCGCTCAAATTACAATCTTGACCCAGTGCCGATGAACGCGGCAGCCTGACTGCCTGCCTGTCTGCTTGCAGCACAAACCTCAGATCATTAAGGTCTCCTCATCGTGTGTGTAATGGAAACGCCCTTTGTGTGCTGTGGGTTCGATTTGGCTTTGGATGGCGAAGGCGATGTCGATGTCGATGGCGATGGAATGTGGTGGGCTCTGCGATGGCGTCGTTTCGATACCATTTGCACTTTGATTGCTCACACAATCGATGACAATCTTCAATCGAATTTAACACTTTTCGTTTTATTTGCGTTGTTGTCGTCGTCGTCTTTCCTCCGCTGTTTGTTGTTGTTATTGCTCTTGGTTTGTTAATTTCTTTATTGCTTTTTATTGTCATTGTTTCTGTTGCTGTTTCTGTTTCTATTTGTATTTGTCTGCCTGTGGAAAGTGTTCAGTTATTATTGTGTTTGTCATTAGATTCTTATTGTTACATTTACTTGATTGTCTTTGGTGCTAAGTGTTAAATGTTAGCCGAGTGTCCAAGTATGTTTATCCATACTTGTGTGCGTGTGACAAGTATCAGTGAAAGCGTGTTTTGGGATTGGCTTCGACTGCGACTGCGACTGCGATGGCGACTAAGACGCTCAACTTGTGGATGGATTTGAGGCATATGCCTGATGACATCTGTTGCCCTCTTGTCTTGGCCAACTTTCGCCATGATTTATTGGCCAGCTTGTTAGCCGGCATTTCTGCTTTTTTTTTGGCCATTGCGACATTAATCTTGCTGACTCTCTTAAGTAAATAAATATTATTTAAATGTTTATCTCGCCGGTTATCTTCAATATCAGCGCAGGTTATTAACCCACCCATAAACTTGTCGCCAGCGCAGCGCAGCGACAACTTTGCAACTTTGTTGCCATCTTCCAAGCGTGCTCCTCATTTGGTATCGCGTGAGTCGCTTGCCAGCCTGCCGCATGCCCCATGCCACACAGGGGAGCAGCAGTTGCATGCCTGCTGCCTGCTGTGCCATGGCATGCCATTTTGCAAACCCTTGCCCCAATGCTGTTTGCTCCTTATTTGTGCATCGCTGTCCGCCTTTTATAGTCGACGTGCGACTCATTTGCTCTGCCTGCCTGGTCAAGGTTAACAATGCGATCCAATGCGATGCGAAGCGACACAGCACAACATAACGCAACGCAATGTGATGCGATGCGATGCGATGAGACTGGCAAATAACCTCCAGAGTCGTCTGTCAATGTCAACCGTGGACGCGCAGCGCGCATAGAAACGAACTCTTGATGCCAGTCGAGCATAACTGAGCAGCATTTTAATCTCTCGATCGCGTTCAGCGGCTGAACAAAAGCGCGACTGATTGCAAGAGTCTTGTGTAATCGCAAAAGAGGTTAACGTTAACGCTGTAATTTCGGAAAATGGCAATCTTAGATTGGTGCTGCAATTCACCACGGAAATATCATCATAAATATATTGCCATAACATTGAAATTAGATTTACTTCTTTTACGATCAGTACTAAATTCATTTCATTTGTTACTTTGCAAGCACTTTTAATACTTTGTCAATTATTCACTATCGTTGGTTTTCCTCCATTTACGATTATCTCTGTTCTCTGGCTCGCAATTTGAATGCAATCATATTTTATAGATTTGCCACTCACCTGCTATTTGCTCTTTACATAAATCAATGGCGCTAATCGCAACTTTCCTGCCCAGAAACAACAGCCACAGCAGACTCAATTTGCCACTCGCCCGTTTAATCAATAATGCAAAACACTGACACAGCGCGATCCACAGTCGATCAATTGGAAATGCAATTTCCCGCTGGCTGGCAAAGGATGTTGCGCAAGCGTCGCAGAAACCAATTCGATCGCACTCCTAACCAGGTCTAGTCGAGTCCCTGGGGCATTATGTAAACGCGCCGCACTGTGACAGCTGGGGCAGGCAGGCCACCCACATGGCCTGACATCCACATGCCGCCCACATGGGCCTTTCATGCGAAGGTAGACAGGTAGGCATGCAGACACAATAGTTGCCACAAGCGCGGCACAGTGGCAACCGCATTCGCAACTCAATTATCTCTCTCACGTGTCTCTGTGTCAGCATTTCAAAAACGCATTTGTCTGATTAGTTTTTGTTTGGCCACAAAAATGCCTCACCCACAACCACACACCCACACACCCACACACAACACACACAATACACACACACAACCTCTCGCACACTTCGTTCAACTGGGTGAAAGTTGTGCGACAAAGAATTCTACAAATGTCACTTAAAATTGTTTATTATACCCTTGCGAAGAGTGTTTCAAATTGATGGCGAAATGTGAAACATTTTGAAGTAGACCGCTCTCTGAAACAAAGTGCAATTTAAATGTCGTAGGGAATTCAAGCGATCTCTGTGAATAGAAATATATTTGCTTTTGTGTCTGAAAATAGTTGAGAAGAGTAAAGGAATCAAACCAGCTCAGCTTTGGCAAGTAAATAACAACTTACACAACTTTATTTTAATTCAATTCGAGTCTTATAATATTGATTTTAGTAGACAATTGAGATTTTGTTATTCAGGTAATTGAATGCATGTCAAGTTTATTCGGACTAAACTGCCAAAGAAACAAATTTATAGCTAGTTTAGCTTTCAATTACGTGAAAATAAAACAAACGATCGCAACTCGCCATAAATTGTAAGTGTATTACATATTCGGCCCTGAGGATTTTGCCTTTATTGCCTGTTTTTTTAGTTTAATTAATTGCGCGCACGTTGTCTTCAACATCGAGTGAAAATCGAAGCCATCGGCGACATTGCTAAATTTCACTGATTGATAAAATTTAAATTCGCTACACATTGAGCATTAAATAGCAACGAAAATGGCGGGAGGACGAGCAGAAGAAGAGACCCAAATAACGTAAATTAGTGGCCCGAATTGCGGGCGTTTGAAGCGTTTGGGGGAGTGAGAGACGACCGATGGAGCTGATCGAGTCGATCGTGATAGCGGCGTATTAACTGTTATTTTAGCAAAGCTAAGTTCATTATGTAATTGTTGTTAATTTTTGTGGGGCTTATGCAAATTCGCATGTTTGGGGCCACTCCACAGATGTTGTTGTCTACAAGTATTTTGGCCGTTTTGTGCTGTTTTGTGCTGTTTTTGTAACTGCTTTGAATTCAGCTTGTTTTGGGCCCGTTGACGCGTTGTTGTCGCTCTTGTTGTTGCTGTCTTTTGTGGGCGTGATTGGCAAAACGGCAACGTCTTTTGATGTTACGTATTTTGTTTCTTTATTTCAAAGCATATTATGTATTTTGAGTTTTTTTTAACTTTTATTTTCATTTCTGTTGCGTGCGAAATATAAATGTGTTTAAGAAAAAAGTGGAGCGAAGCACAGTTTATTTGTTTGTTTCTTTATTTGTTTGTTTTGCCTATTGACAAATTGTATTGAATGCCGCATTGCAAATTGGCGTAGCATAACTCAGACATTATGTCACACGGCAATTTCTGTTGAGGAAGTTGCACAGTTGATGGCTACCATATTTGTGGCAACTCTTAATGACAAATGTTTAGCATCAAATCGAATGTAAATCGTTTGCAGTAGCTGCTAATGAGAGGCTTCCACTTTGGGCTCAATTTCCAGTCTCTTTATGGCACTTTAATCGCTTATGTTTTGCCTCTCCTTATAAATGAATGCACGATAGAGATACATCATACATACACATGTATATACATATATCTATCTATATGTAGACTAGTCGCATGATACATTTATATCTCATTTTCAATACATATAATTCAATTGAGTTTCATTTGGTTGCGTATACGCTACGTTGGCTGCTCATGCGCATGCCGTGACGCAGCTGCTGCCTTTTGCTCTAATTAAATACAAAATTCGATTAATTCCAAGAGATTTGCCACTACGATACAGACACGTAGATACATATACGTTTATAGATACACAGATACAGATGCAGATACAAATGCTTGAAACACGCAATTCAGTTTCTCTTTGTTCGCTCAATGTCAAGTTTGAAAATTTCTTTTACTTGTTTTTGCGTCTCACATAAAATATAATATGTGTAGTCGTAATCCGATTCATGTGTCGTCTTATTCGCATTTCTTGAACGATTATTAATTTTATTTCTTTACGTCTTCTATTTTTGCAGGATCAGTTTGATAATCTATCTTTACACACAAACAGAGGCATTGATGTGCTCGATAAATATGCCAATTTCCTACGCGATCGAGTGGCCATAGAAACCGAATATGCCGGAAAATTAAGGTAAGTCCCAATAGACTTTTAAAATACAATTAAATTACTGCTCTTCCAAAGCTTAACTTAGAGTTGTGTAGATATAAACAAATGTATATTTTAGAGTTTTGCTACAGTTTGACATTTGGACTTGAGTTCTGAATTAAATTTAGATGGTGATTCAGTCTTTGCATTTAAACGAGATTCACTTTAGCTTCAGTCCCGGATTCCGTTTAGCTTTACTTTTGAATTCACGCTTGGACAGTTAATTTATGACTTTCGCGTAGCCTACCTCAATGTGCTATAAAGTTACTGTTAAAATTGTTGACCTCTCTGCGAAAACAATGAAACAAACTACAAGCACAATTTATGTATGCCAGAGTGCTCAATTAAGAGATTCCTCAACAATTTAATAAAGCGATATAAATGTATTCCTTAAAGCTTTAAGAGTGACGGCCAAGAGTTTAAGTCTCGCAGATAGTTCTACATATACCAATTGCAATTAAACTCAAGCCAAAATAATGCATACACTTTCGGTTTCAGGTTGAACTCAGCACTTAATATACTGGTTTATCTTTAAAAGCATTTACTGAATTCGTTGCAAAAGCTTTTAAAGCGTCCGAGAAATGTGTAAATCATTTGGCGCCACTTAATGTCCATATTTGTTAGCCAATTAAATGATTTTTTGTTTATAAATCTTTTATTGCTTATGCGATTGCATCGACGGCCGATTGGTGCCACAGGCCGCGCCCAATTCAGTGGATTCCTGTCACAGCGTTTATGTGAGTGCCACAAAACAACAACAACAACGACGAGAACACGAAATTAATAGACAACAAAAAACAACACAATTCCTTACAAGACATAACATTCAACTGAGCGCAAGTGTAGTTCTCATTAATGCTAAATCTGTTTCGTATATAGTTGTAGTTGTAGTTAAAATGCAGAGAATAAAAAACAGCACAAGGTCAGCAAGTTGTGGAGATTGTGTTCATTGGCCATTCCCGGGCAGTAAAATCAATTTATGTATAGACGCGCGCTTGATTAGAGAACGAGCGAGAGAGAGAGAGAGAGAGAGAGAAGGCGAAGTCGAGAGTAGCTAATCGTGCGCCTTGTGGCAAGCACATAAAATAAATTTATGCTTATTTCGAACTGTGGCACACTTCAATTGTTGCCCTTTAGACGCGCCTGGCGATTGTTAGGGTCACTGTTGCTGTTGCTGTCGCTGGGAATGCGGAGCCGCACCTCAGCTGGAGGCTGCAGGGGCAGAGTGGAGGGGTGCAGAGGTTGCACCACTTGCGACCCACCCCATTAATATGCTCATATCTTAGTCCACTCGTGGGGCTAAATTGCGCAATGGAATGACAACTGAATAAACAAGAGCCGACCGCGACCTGCCCCACGCAACTGACACGCGACACTGTGCGGAAAACAGCAGCAGCAGCGGCAGCGACACGAAGGGATGGGAAGGGGAAGTAATGAGGCGCTGAACAACCGGCGTAATTCTACCCAGTTCATAAAAAATAAAAATATTATACGAGTGTATGATTGAGTTTGGGTTACAAACTGACGAACCAAGCGACAGACGCCGAGCCCATCCATGTCTCAACTTGCAAGCAGGCGTCATAATTGTTTAATTTGCCTCATGATTATGCTGCTGCTGCTGTTGTTGCTGTTGTTGCTGTTGATGACGCGCTGCCCAAGGTGTTCCAGCACTTGGGAACGCTGCTCATCGTCTAACGAGACTGCGAGTTTCTCAATACCCTGTAAACAAGGGAGATTAAGGAGGGTCGACTATGGGAAGAAATTACAAGAATACTGTTGCAGTTGAGGAGAATAATTTGAATGTGGAGAGAATTTAGATACGAGACTAGACAAATATATTTTAATAACAGTTCTCTCATATTATTTAGATATTGAAAAATAAATGAATTAAAGAATTTGACAGTTATATATATTTGAATATCACAGCAGTGGCTTTGGCACCATATACAAAAAACATTCCTGTGATGTTCTGCAAATTGAATAATTCTGGTTTTGCCAGAAACTGGAGTTTCTTTGAGGGTATATTTTGGTTGAGCACTTTTCAATCTTCTTTCACCTCTTCTCGCCTCGTTCACTCTTCTTTTTTCCCATTTAAATTGTATTTCTTAACGCGGTGGCGTCTGTTCCCACAATTTGACTGAGCCGAGAGCTGGCTTGATGACTGACTGACTGAATATGAGCTGAACTGAACTGAAGTGAACTGGGTTGAACTGTGGCCTCTGCGGCCTGCAGCTACTGTGGGGTTGAGAGCAGCAGTAATGACATTATCATTGCGGGACTGAGACAGCAGCAGAAGAAGCAGAGCTAGCGTCTTCCCAGGCGCCCAACTAGACCACATGAAATGGAAAACTTAACACGCTGGTATTAAATACAACGCCGAGGCGGCAACCCAGTGAAATCTATAGACAGAAGACTGTAGACTGAAGACTGAAGATTGTAGACTGAAGACTGCTTTGCGTGTTTTGCGCTGAGCCAAAATGAAAAGTCTCGTGTTAATGCAAATACTTTAGGTTGTTTGCTGTTGTTGTTGTTGGGCTACCACTATAACTACTCATTCGTATTGTTGCTGTTTCTTTGTATGCATAAACCAAATTTCACTAATTCCATGTTATTTTTTCGTTGATTTTCTTTTTACAGGCGCTTAGTGAAAAATTATCAGCCCAAAAAGAAGGAGGAGGAAGACAATGAGTAAGCACAAAACGCAAAACACAAAACACAAACTAACAATAACTATAAAAAACACATAGTTATAAGCATAATAATCATATAATAAGAGCGGCGAGAGAGCTGCTAATTGAAGCTGCTCAACTGTGAGCTACCCTGTAGCTAAGTGCGTGTGAAATTGCGGCACGATCGCAGACAAGCAGACAAGACGAGTAATTAGTGGGCATATCTAGTAGTATAATGAACTTGAAGCTGCCTCGCAGTTGGCTACATAAACGAGTGAAGTTTGCAGCCGCTTTAAGGCAGCATACTCCACTCTCAACGTTAGACAGGGTATTATTAAAGCTTTCGAATGGTTTTAACTTAACGCGATTGCACAAATTTCGTTAAATCTTTTGGAAAATTATCCATAATTTGTGCGATTTGTGTTTGGCAAGTTTGTTAGCAAAGTGTTAAATGCCAAATGAATTTTCGACGTCTCTCTGCGCATTTGACCAAAACTATGACGCTAGATATGACGATATAAAGTGCGAGTAGTGCTCTTATGCGTGAGACGCGAATAAATATGATTGTAGCAGCGTTTTAGATGTGTGGTCTGGAAATGTTTGTGGCCAGGCACTCAGTTTTAATTACATGCGAGAACTGGGAACGCTCCATTCCCATTCTTGAGTGGCGGCCTGACATCATGTCCCGCAAATAGCAAGTAGCAAACCAAAAGGCAAGCAAGGCGGCGAATTGCGGCGCAAATTTGTAATGTATAGTCGTAAAATGGCAACGAAGCCGTTGAGCTTCGATTGGCCTCGCGCGCGCTCTCGACTTGAAGAGTTGGTCATGAAACATGACAGACAGCGAGCGAGCGAGCGAGATATTTCAGTTTCAGTTAGCTGTTCAGTCTGTTGCCTTATACAGTTGTAAAAACAATAAGTTTATTCATGATTGCCATTCGGCCGCGACGACTGACTGACGACAGACAGTCCGACAGCATCTGCGTGGGCGCGTGTCCAAGCCTAGAGACCAAGACCAAGACCTGGGCGCTGGACAGGCGCTAAAAGGCGTGGGTTGTGTGTGTGTATAGAGTGTGAACTGATTGGCTTTGGCTTTGGCTTTGACTGGGCTTGATTTTGGCTCTGCACTTACAGATTTACATCGAGGCAAGCGTTCCGCAATCTGCTCAAGGAGGTGGGCGACCTGGCGGGACAGCGCGAAGTCGTGTCCGAGACCCTGCAACTACAGATCATACAGGGTGTGACGTTGCTGTCGAAAACACTGCGTGAAGATCGCAAGGTAAGTCATCGGCATTCTTCAACAAAACTGTTTCACCTACTTACGATGCCGCTCTTTTGTCTCTCTCTCTCTCAGAAATGCCTCAACGATGGCACCGTGCTGCAACAGACGCTGAGCGCACAGTTGTCGTCGCTGGAGCGCGCCAAGCGCAACTATGACAAGGCCTATCGGGACTCGGAGAAGGCCGTGGAGAATCACAAGAAAGCCGACATGGATTTCAATCTGAGTCGTGCCGAGGTCGAGCGCTACAAGAACATTATGACGTCGAAGATCCAACAGTCGGACGATGCCAAGAACGAGTACGCCAACCAGCTGCAGAAGACAAACAATCTGCAGCAACAGCACTATGGTACACTACTGCCTGCCGTCTTCAATCGGCTGCAGGAGCTGGACGAGAAGCGCACCCGTGGCATACGTGAGTTCATTATTGGCGCCGCGGACGTTGAGTCCTCGGTGGCGCCCATTATTGCGCGTTGCATGGAGGGCATTGTGAAGGCCGGCGAGTCCATCAACGAGCAGGAGGACTCGTTAAAAGTGATCGAAAGGTGAGTGCGAGTCACATGCATTCTGAAATCAATACTAATGTCTCTTCAATGCGCTTCCTCAGATATCAGTCGGGCTTCACACCACCAGCGGACATACCGTTCGAGGATCTGTCAAAGATGGACTCCTCGATAGCGACGCAATCGAACTACAGCAGTGTCACCTACAATCACTTAACCATCAAGGGCACGATCAGCGGCCCCAAGTTCAAGAAACCACGCGGCGGCATCTTGAACAGCATCTTTGGCAGCAACAAGGTGAGTGAAGCCGTTTGCGATTCCCATTTCCTCGTTGTGATTCCCGGTTCTGGTTTTGGTTTTGTTCAACTTAGCTGCAAGTTCTTCTACAATTCAACTTTCCTTATGTGGTCCTCCTCTCTCTGTTGTCTCTATATCTATGACTTTTTTTGTGTACTTTTTTTTTGTATTCGATCATTGCCTGGCACTTTTGTTCGCTCTCTCACACGCGCTCTCTGTCTGTGACTCTGTTTGTTTTTGTGAGAGAGTTTGTCATATTAAGTTGAACAATCAGTCAATCAATCAGCCAATCGATCTGTCAGTCAATCAATCAGCACATACGCCTCTTTGGTTCGGATGCTTCTTGTGTTTAGTTTTAAGTTAAATCTTAAGTCGTAGGCATTTTACTCATGCCGTCTCTCTTCTCTCTCTTTCTATTCTTTTCTTCTGTTCTTTTTTCATTTATCGATATATCTCGTTATGCCATTGTCTTTCTTATTTCTGTTACGAAACTAACGGACGTTGTGTTTCCAACTTTGCTGTAAGTACCAAGTGTCAAGCTCGGCTCATCTCAGCTCCGTTTCGTAACTCGTAACTCGTAAATCGTATCGTATCGCCTCGCCTCGCCTCGCATATCGTAACTCTCGTATCGTAACGTCTCGTATCGTGTCCTTCTCTCATGTCTCCTCTCAATTGTAAACTAAAAACCGATAACAGATCGTTTCCATATATACTCTATATATCTACTCCACTCTACTCTAATCGTACTTACATAACATCCGTTCAATTTAAGTTTCACTTCATTTGCTTGTTTACGCTTTTCACTCGCTTTTCATTGAAGAATTCGCCACTTATCGCAAATTGAAGTGATGAAACATAATCATACATATCAATTAATCATTGTGTTTAATTCTTTAATTCTTTAATGCATATTTGTTGCTGTCACACACAATTTTCTAACACAATTGCTTTTACTTACAAATTGATTCAAATATACAAACAACTACACCACACACAACATACACTTACACCCGGAAAAAACAACATGTGATACCGTTATCAATGAAATATTGAAACTGTAACTGTATAAATAATAAATAATACTATACAAATAACGAACTCAATTCGCTGCCAATAGCAACGGCAGATAATTGAAGCCTGTATCACGATGAAGGTATGATGTATGATATTCCTCCAGCTCAACTAACTAACTCTGCTCCTAACACATCTACTACTAGTTCTACTACTACTACTACTACTAATATTATAAGCTATCGCTCTGACTAATCACAACTGCTAAACCTAATCGACACTAGCATAACTTCTTCAATCTCGCTCTCCTCATCGAGTCACCTTTCACTCACAAGCATTCCTCAACTCAACTTAACTAAACTATATACGATAAATCATTGAATAACTTAGTTAATTACTTTACTAGTTTACTAGTTAGCTAGCAACAAGCCAAAGCAGCACACTACACACTCACACAATGCAGAACAAATAATAATTAATTAAATTAATACGCAAAATGCAAGCATGTCTTCTCCATTCAGTTTTTTTCTTTATGTGTTTCATACTATTTATTATTTGTTCTTTTTTGTGTTTAGGTTGAGTTTATCTTATCTGTTTATCAACTTACCTTTTTTATCGACTTATTGCTGTGAATGTGTGTTTGTTAAAGTGTTTGTTGTTCCGCCTTGTATAGTTACTCATTGCACATAGTTCCCATACAAATACTATATCTCTCACCTCCCCCCCCCAACTGTCTGTCCCAACTAATGATGTGTCCTACGACTATCCACAGAACTCACTCACGGCGGACGGACAAAAGGAGGACTTTAGTGATCTGCCGCCAAATCAACAGCGCAAGAAACTGCAGGCGAAAATTGCAGAGTTGCAGCACAAGGTCGATCAGGAGACGAATACGCGAGATGGTCTCATGAAGATGAAGATTGTCTATGAGGCGAACTCATCGCTGGGCAATCCGATGACCGTCGAGGGTCAACTTAACGAATCCGAGCACGAACTGGAAAAACTGAAAAATGATTTGAAAAAGTATCAGGGCTATTTGGACAAGGCCAATCAGCTGCAGGTGGTCAACAACAGTCCGCAATCGAATCGCAATCAACTGCAGAACGGACACCGAACCTCGAGGTAAGTATTTCTCTCAGACTCAGTGGCATCTGTTTGGGCCGATTGTTAACGTTCTGCTTCGTTTCTTGACAGACATTCCAATGGCAGCGCCAGCGCTGATGATCATAACGACGGCGATGATCAGCCCGATGATGCTGGCAGCTTAAGCAGGTCAGATTCAGAGGATAATGTGGCGCAAATACAAAATGGGCATAATAATAACAATAACGGGTACACTCATAAGTCTACGTTCAATGTTTATATATCAACACGCACACACACATACAGCGACACACACACACATCCACATACAACACAGACACACACACACCACACATATATACACAATCACACACATCCATACACTATTCTCTATTGTATTGCACTTATGATTTGGCTCGTTTTACTCATTTTGAATAATCTTTTCTCCTTGTATTTGCTCATTGTACATTTGTTTCTCATGTTTGTTGGCATTTTTCGATTTTCGGTGTTGGTTCTTTTCATACTTTGGTTTTGCTCATCGCTCATCTGCGAAATTCTAAATGAAAAATTAAGTGACATGAAAAAGCCCAGAAAGAAAGTCCACAATATATGCCAAAGAAACGAAAACGAAATTTAAAATTCATTTATATAATTTTGTAGTGAAATTATATTTATAATTATTATATTTGTTTTTTTTTTTTTGTATATCGTTTGCTTACACCATACATAGAACACGTAATAATCTGCGATTTGCAACTTCTTTCAAATATTTCGTTTCATTTTGCCTTTTCCATGGTGAAATCCAGCAGTTCGGCAAGTCCCGAAAGCGGCCTCGGCACCTCGCACACCTCACTGCCCGGCTCGGGGCAGGGTAGCGCCAACGAGAACGCCATGGGCGAGGAGACGTGCTATGAAACGGAAGTGGAGCTGCTGCAGCCACTTGGCACATGCCGTGCTCTATATCCCTTCGAAGGTGAGTACACCATCAAATATGCTTGCATATGTGCATATGTCCCAATTAAATGCTTCCACTCCGATTTTAGCCACCAGCGAAGGCAGCATACCTATGAATGAGGGCGAGGAGCTCCAGGTGATTGAGAACGATCAAGGTGATGGCTGGACGCGTGTGCGACGAGCGAACAATTCAAATGGCTGGGACGAGGGCTTTGTGCCTACGAGTTACATCGAATGCACACTCTTTGCTTAGACCACGACTACCATGGATGTATAGTCCACCTATATAATCGTGCAGGAGATAAAGTAGCACAGTACGAAGAAGAGCAGGAGGCAGTTTTCAATGTTAACTAACTAGCATTTTGCATATGTTCCATACATTTGTGTACTTTTGTCATAACTTTGCATAACTTTGGACAGCACATAACACAGACTGCACACACACATCAAGACTCACACATATACAATCACACACGCACAACCATGTACATTGTCTTAAGATAAGTTAAAAATTTTTGGATTTCTACACAAATGTTGTATACTATTTACTATGATTTTAAATAGCATTGATTATTATGATGATAATGGAGATAATAGATATATCATTACAACTATACGTAGTTCATATACTATATTTACTATATATATACCAAAAGTAAACATATATATATATACTCATTTATATATATATATATATATATAGAGCATATAGTATGTGTATATGCATATGCACCCCACGAGCAGACCTCACCTAATTGTAAGCAAATGCAAACGTTTCCCTCTTCACATCAGATCAACTTCAAGTAAAACAATCATGTATTAACTATTTATATATATATACATACTTATATATATACATCAAAATATATAGATATACATTTATCACGTATAATTTAGATGAAACCTAAAGCATATTTTCAAGATCCATCATAAAAAGTAATCTGGTAAACATATTCTAAAGGCACCCAAACAAAACAAAAAAAAAAAAAACAAAAAAACAATCTGAATGCACTTTTCAATATGCTTACTACATTTATTTTTTATAATCGCATTTCGCATTTCATATTCAAATCAATTACACACATATACATAGCATATATTTAATGGCACCTGCTACTTTTCGAGCTGACCAAGAAAAGCGACAGACCCTGTGGCTATTATATTGATATAGAGCACACGAACACTTAAAATCATTGATAAATAAATAATACAATTAAATATGAGATAACTCAACACTAAAGTGAAAGAAAACGCTTCCAGCAAATATTGAGGATCGATCGAACGATCTCTCTGAATATCGCAAAGCAAAAGTTATGACAATGTTGCATGTGTGGCATATGCAAATTGGAGAGAAAATTGAAAAGCAAATAACGCGCTAGCTTGTTATATATGGAATAGCAACAATTGTACATTTTACTTTACAAACTTAATTATAATTTTATACCTAATAATTTTTGTATTGCTTTTTGCCTTGTACATTTTCACATACACACACACACACCCACATACACACTGATACCCACAAACATACATAATACACATTAACATGTATTTAATGAGATGAAAATGAAGAAAAACGATTTCATGAACCACGATTTCGATTAATTTCGCTTTAGGAGAACCATAAGTTATTTAAGTTAACAACATTTAAGGCTTAAGTCAAAGCAAAGCCGGGCGGCGCTACCTTTTGTTATGTGTTGAACGCCACTTTGCAATACATTTATTTATAATTTACACAGTATATATATGTATATGTACGTACACATAAAGCTATATAAAGAAACATACGTTTATATTAATAACCGAAATCAAAAGAAAAAAGGCTTCGGCAAAGCGAATCAATAGCAGGCCAGACGAGTGAATTAAATTTTTAGTTAACTTCTTTGCATCCAATTTTTTTTTTTAACAATCTTCGATATGACCGAAATGTCTGTCTACAGTCTGGGAGCAAACTATATGTCTAAGCAGGTTGTAAATACGTCGGAGGCGACACTGTCATTGATCAAACTTGTATTGAATTTTATTCATTTCATGTTCATGCTATGTGCAAGCAAAAGAAAAACTGAACTAAGAATACACAAAAACAAAAATACGCGAAATTCCAAAATTCTTAAATTTATATAATTTATATAGCGACTAATGCCGAGATAACAAAGCAGACCAGACACTGGATGAGAACTGAGATGTTTTGCATGAGGAGTGTGGTGTTGTAGAAATCAAATTAAGTGGCAAATGGTGTCATATGTGAAAATGGTCAATTTTAAATGAACATGACAACATATGTAATAACGGATAACGAAAATAAAATGAAGATTGAATAAAATAAATGCTTGAAGTTTTAATTGCTGTGGTTTCACGATGAACTGCTTAACCATGCTTGTATGCACTGCTTACAACTGCTTTGTGGTTCAATGAAAGATGCCTTGCTAAGCGACTCCGCACCTCGTGTGTATGCTAGGGCCACCTTGAGCTTAAAGTTCACACCACACATGTATATTGCTAGCGCCACCTTGAGCTTAGAGTACACACTACATTTGTATGTGCTAGCGTCATCATGAGCTTAAAATTCGCACTACACATGTTTGTGCAAGCGCCATCTTGATCTTAAAGTTCATACTACATCAGAGCGCCATCAATTGTTCATAGGTCGGTTAAAATACGATGAAAATTCAAATATACCACAGTCCAAATAAATATTGTATGTTTATTGAAACTCAATTTGATATACATATTGTTTTGGGTGTTGCATTGTTGCTGTTATTTCTGTTTTTTGCTACATTTAAGTATAATAATATTTGTATATGGTATGTTCACATCTGTTTATATATATGTAGGTATAGTTTACTAATGTTTAACAAAATTGTTAAAGTTAAGTTATCGTACTACAAACTCGTATAATCGTAAGCCTGGCTACACACACAAACACATCCAAACTCATTTCGATATCTGCACCCATACACATACACTCGCGCACACACACAAACAATCGGCACTTTTAAAGCGCACTGTCCTTAACCCTTAACCCATGCTATTCCTTGTTCTCAACGCTACATGTTGATATGGTGTTATTTTTACAGTATTTGGAGTACTCGCTTCGTACCTTCCAACCGTTAAATATATGTAATAGTAATTATAGATTTATAATAAAAGCAAGTAGTTTAAAGTAGTTTAAAGAGATCGTACGGATCAAATAGACTTTAGTTTCAGTTACAGCAATAGTTGATAGTTTCTAGGTTTTGCTTTAACAGCCGAAAATAGAGTTTCAACAATGATTACAATAGTTTTTTCTCATAGCACAACCATTTTAGTTTCGTTATCGTTATCGGAATCTGTTTTCATTCCATATATCATTTCTTTTCAATTCATATATCGAAAGAGATTCTCGGCCAAAAAGTGAACAGCCAAAACTTGAAGAGTACATAATTGGTAGTTAGTTATCATTTCATATAAGTAGTTGAACTCAAATAATATATGTATAAGACACCTCTCATGCTCTTTCCTTTTCTGTCAATCCTTCTTTTCGCTTTCTTCCCTTTGTTTTTACCCTGGTTACCTGGACAATTACAGACATACTCGAACATTAAGCAGTTGCGTTTCGCAGGTTACAACAATGATAATAAATTAATGAATTAGTTCTTAACTAGTACATCTCTTTTTGTTTATAGTTTTTAGTTTTTGGAGTAAGCAACATCTAAGATTAATCTGGGAAGTAGAATTTTGATAGTTGGCTTGAAGTCCTTTAGCTAACTAACGATAAAAAGTCGTTGCAAAGTGGTAGTAGAAACAGTTAAGCGAGCTCGCAGTAAAAAGTTCTTGCTTAAAAAGTACTCTAGTTTCGTATTTATAATATGACACAAGTACAAGTATATATGTATAGTAGTGTATGCAAGTATTGTACCAATTTCAATTGATTTTATTTTGTTTTCAGAAACCTTTCTATTCTTGGTTTTTGTTTTTTATTCGTTTGTAGTTTGCAAGTTTGAAACTCCGCGTTGAAACTTTACATTTTGTTTTCGTGAGTCTTTTCTTACTATTCCTTTTGAGAATTTCAAGAGATTGTCCTATTGAAAGTCCAATTTCGAAGCTAAATCGGAATCAGAATTTTGAAAGGTGGCTAGTGGGAGGAAGCTAAAAGTTCAAGTGTTGTGTTGCGCCTACCAAAAATGACTACAGTAAATTCGTCTTAATCACACTTTAGTCGCACTCTCACACACACACACAAACGCGCACACACACACAAGTACACAGATACACACACGCACACAGTAGAAGAAGATTGTCATATTAATTAAGTTTCGTTTTTGATATTCATTTTCATTCTCGCTTTTGTACACTGAGAAAAAGTTTAGCTAAGGGGTCTGTGAAACCTTTTTGTGGGTTCCTAGGCTGTGGTTAAACGGTCTCACTTTCAGTTTATGTTTCTGTTTCTGCTTTTATAAGTCTGGCTGGCTGATAAAGTTGATTAGGTTAATTTGCGCAACATTTGGCTAACAGCTATGTATATGTTTAGTGTACTATAGTTTGAACTATTTAATTGTTTAACTGTCATTTCGTTGCCTCACATTCGACTCCCAACTCGCGACTTTCCCGGTACAAACAACAATATTAACGTCAACAGCAACATCAACGACTAGCGTCAAACACAACAACGACAACAACAAGCAAAAATATATATATTTATGTATTTATATTGTATATTATTTTAGTTTTATTTAGGCTTTTTGCTTTATGCTTCTGGTACTCTCAATTTCTCATTATTATTGTGCTCTGTATCTCTCCGCTAACTGTAGCTAACTTACTCAAGCAAAGCTCTGCAGGTCGCACACACACAGCTTTCCAAACTCTCTATATATGTCTCTCAAGCTCTTTGAACTATATAACTATACTCAAGTGAGGAGGGGGATGGGGGGCCGCTAAACAAACTTATGAACTAGCAAATTGAGCTTTAAGTTGTAAGTGGTATTCGCATATCGTTAGTAAATATATCGTTAATATTATTGAATATTGGTGTTTCGCATTTCATTTGAATTATTGTTTCGGTTGTCGGACTCAATCGCAATCGGGTACGGATTTGCGTGTTCGGTCAAGGAGAATTATCCGAATCGGAGCCGCCGTAGCTGTGCATGGGGAAAAGTGGATACCAGCCATTGATGTGCTGTCCAATGTTCACCTTGTCCAGATTCACCTCGGTGCCACCAAGGCCCTGATTGTGCTCAAAGCCCACGCATCGCTGCCACACCATGATGACAATATTCCGGCCGAACACATCAGCGCTCTGAGGGGGAGAGAGGAAAAAGAATGTCAATGTAGAGCTGCTTTATTTGCATACAAATTGCGTTAATTTTACATTGTGTGTGTGTGTGTGTGTGCGTGTGAGGGCGTAATTACTTGGCAACATATAAATAAATTCGCTGACTGTTTGCCAGACTGACCAGAAGGGCGTAGCTACTCGGTTGTCGCTGCTTCTGCCGCATGTGCTGCAAATTGGCCACGCGCCTCAATTAATCGCATTACACGGCGGCAACATCAACTACTTACTACCACAACACGAGGACTGGCCACAGCCTGTTGCCTGTTGACTGTTGCCTGTTGTCGCCATTTGCATCATCATTTACTCACCTGGTACTTGATGGTTTGCTTGTAGAAGGGCTCTGCCGCATGCCGCACCACGCGCGTCTTCTTCTTGTGACGCAGTCGATCCCCATCCTTGATGTAGCACTTCACATACGTATCTGGGGGCGTCTCGCAATCCTCATTCACTATATTACGTGCACAAATCAACTGGGAAAAGGTTGAAAGTGAAAATGTAGTTCGATTGAAGGAAAAAATTAGAATCTTATTAGTTTACATGTACCAAGGCAGCATATTTAATTGAAGGTAAAGAGATAGTTAACAATTTATAGGTTTCTTTGCAGTAAATGTAACTCTAAGTTCGATTTTCAAATTACTCATTATATGGCTGTTATGTAGCATTCTAAACATTCCATGTTCCACATTGTATATAGCTGGAGGTATATCATAGCAACTCGTCTTGCTCAAATAAGTATACTTGCAAACTAATAAGTTATACCTAATTATAGCTTTTTCGATTCTTTGAACGACCTGCTGAAGTTCTCCACAAACTTCGTATGTCAATGACAGATACACAATATCCATTTGCTGTCAATGTATGAAATGTCTGTAGCAAATATACGACATTGTATCACGTTTGCAGGAAGTTTGCTTCAAAACAAAGCGATTAGCTGACAGATAGACATCTAAATAATTGGGCGTGGCTAATTGACTGTGCTACCAGCCGCATCTCCTTTAACACAATACTAGGGCTAGAGTGATTCAATTAAATGAGTTTGCCAAACTTACCTCCACCTCGACGTTGCCCTTGATTTTAACAAAGCCCATCTTGAGCTCCCCGTAGCGAGCAGTGGTCAGGCGATAGCCCTTCGGATGGATCTGGGAGGGGCCCAGCTTGAGGCCATAGCTTGACTCGCTGCCTGTGATGGCGGCGACGTTGACATAGCTGCCGCTGAGCGTCTTCACCACGCTCTGCTTCCGCTGCGGACTCTCGTTGCTGTCGGTGCTCGTCCGCTGGTAGATGCTGCCCTTACGCTGGGGGCTCTCACCGCTGCTGTCCACACTAGGGCGCTGGTAGACGCTGCCCTTACGCGTGGGCGTGCCCAGAGGAGGCGTGTCGAGTGTCGACGATGCCACGTACATGCTGCCTTTGCGCTGCAGCAGCGGTGACTGCGTCTGCGGCTGTGACTGTGGCTGGGTGTCGCCCAGCTGGAACATGCTGCTCTTGCGCTGCTGCTGCTGCAACTGGCTGGCTGTCAAGGAGTCCTGGCCACGCAGGTTGACCATGCTGCCTTTGCGCAGCGTCTGCTGTTGGCTGCCGTCGCCACTGAGGTTGCTGCCCAGCAGTTGGCTCTGCTTTTCATGCGCCACATTCGACACAGAGGCCGCCTGCTTGAGTCGGGACAGCGCCTGCTTGGCACTCTGGGGAGGCAGCTGTGTGCCGGAGCCCTTCCAGCGTGGACGAAAGCGCTTGTCTTCATCATCGGACGGCGGACTGGTCTCGGTGGTGCCAACGCCAGGGGGCAATTGATGCTGTTGCAATTGCTGCTGCAGCTGCAGCTGTTGCAGTTGCAATTGCTGCTGCTGCGTTAGATCCAGGATGGAATTCTTGCGACTGTTGGGGCCACTCGGCAGTCCCACGCGACTGGCACCTGTGTGGTGAGGAGAAGCAAGAGGGAGCAGTGGCAAAGGAAAAGAGAGAGAGAGACAGAGGGGATCAGCAAAACTCAGACAAAGTTTGCCCATTTCAGCATCAATAAGGACAAATGACGCTCAACTGAAATCAACTTGAACGCAAAGTATCAAAGTTTTTTTACTGCGCGAAATATGTAGAGAGTTACAAGTACACGATCTACGAGTAAGTCTAGTTACACGTTAAAGTCCAGAGAAAGAGAATCGCTTAAATGCAGCACACAACATACATGCAAAGTAAAAGGTAAGTGACAAACAACAAACGTTGCGTATACGCAATGAATACCTTTAAAGAGAGTAAGAGTTTAGTGTAAGAAAGAAAATGGATTTTAAAGTGTTGCGTTCATAGAGAAAAATACGGTGCAGAAAATAAATATATGGTTGTGTCGATAAAGCGAAGAAATTATGAGTCAGGCTATGTGGAACTAAAATCAATTGTGAAGTAGACAATATTACTTCCCATTAAGCTAAATAATTAATTATTCTAAAGACCAAAGACTTAATAAATTCTCGTTTAGTTGTATTTTTATAAAAGTCATTCAAACGATGCTTGGATTATGCTTATTTTCAGTATACAAAACATTTCCTTGACTGCAATTAGCTCTGAATTTAGAGGTTAAACTACGTTTAGAATCAGAAGTATATTGAGCTCGAAAACAATTTGAGATAGCTCTATTAGCATCAGCAGGATGAAGCAAACAAAGATAAGATTTGTATTGAATTGATTTTGTTTGCTTTCTGTTACACTTCATAAATTTTTTATAAGAGAATCTTAAATGAAATACTCAAGACAAGAGCTAAAGAACGAAGCAATCAATGGCTGACGCTAATGTCGATGAGGTGCTGAATGCACTTGGTAAGCATAAAGATGCCGAACCTAATGCTGGCTGACGGCTTGCTGACTCCTCAACAGGCTTTGGCCGGATGCAGTACATCATCTTTTTCGGCTGCGCCACGCAGCAGATGTATGTGACGAACGAACAGTTTGGTTTGGGGCTCATCTCCGTGGCCGCCAGCTGTGACTTTCACATCGATGACCACAAAATGGCGTGGCTAATAACGGCGGTGTTTATCGCCCAGGTGTGTTCCAGCCATTATATGGGCTATCAGTCGGATGAGATTGGCAGGCGTAAGCTGCTGCTCATCTCGTCGACTCTGACGATGACCGCCTCGTTGATTTCCGCGCTAATGCCTAACTATTGGTCGTTCCTTGCCATGCGCTTCATTGTGGGCTGCTTGTGAGTATGGTTGAGTGTTGAGCGTTGAGTGTGTGCTCCAGAATGCTCCAGCAATGCACCACTGTCTTACAGTTTAACAGGTCCTGGCATGGCGTTGGTCACCTACATGAGCGAGTTCACCAGAGTCGTGCTGCGTCCCATGGTGGTCAACTGCATCAGCTATGCGATTGGCATCAGCATGATCTATGTACCACGTAAGTGAACACTTGTCACTCACAAACCCACACACACAACACACATAAATGGAATGAACTTGCTGTCAATTGCAGTGATGGCCATGTGGATGTTTCGCTACAAGTTTCACATAGAAATATCGGAGGATTACAGCTTCTCTAGCTGGCGGCTCCTTATGATCATCAATTTACTGCCAGGCATCTTCTCCGCGATTGTGATCTTCTTCATGCCCGAGAGCCCCAAGTTCTTGCTGTCCATCAATGAGCAGGCGAAGGCGCTTGAGGTGCTGGAGAAGTGCTGTCGCTACAACAAGGGCAAAAATGTGACGCTCCGAAGCCTGGGCTTCGGATCTATTTCCCAGCCACGTCTGCGCATCATCGCGGAGCATCAGCATAGATTGTGAGAAATCGTTTGGTTCTGTATTTTATTGCAAACTTCTCTTTCAACAGCTTGCTGGCTCGCATGTGGTATGAAACGAAGCCATTGTTCCAGGGCGTCTATGTGAAAAACTTTCTGCTTATTATTGTACTTCTCTTCTTGCTCTTCGCCACGTGCGTATAGAGTGATAGTTGTTGTTGTTGTTCGTTGTTCGTTGTGTTTCCACTCAATTTGATTCCCTCTTTCAGTGGCTTTGGCCTGACGGTTTGGGTGCCGCGCATACTTAAAATGGATAGCATCATTGCAGAGCAGTTGGTACTCTGCGACCTGGTGGAAGAAGCTGAGAATATAGAGGCAGCTGCCAACAACACCTCGGACGAATTAAAGGTTTCTATTGCTCCACGACTGATGCGCTATATCTCTAACTCGCTTCGTTTCATCTCAGTGCACGTTGCCCACGATCTTGCTGGTCGGCAGCATCTTCAACGGCTGCAGCTGTCTCGGCATGAGTATTTTGGTGAGCACGCTGCTTATTTGCCTCAACCGCAAAACCATCTTGCTGCTGTACACGCTGATCGCTTTCTTGGCGGGCATTCTGCTTAACTTTATCGGCACGGATGTCCTGATCGTAGTCATATTTATATTTCTCTCTGTGCCGCCTCTGTGCACTCTGAGACTAACGATAACCGTGCTGATCGACATCATACCCACGCACATGAGGTGAGCTCTGACAGTTGAGGCATTCAAGCATGTATGTTAATAAGATGTATGTATCTGCAGAAGCAAAGCTGTCGCCCTGGCGATGATGTGCGGCCGCATTGGCGTCCTCGGTTCCAGTTTGTTCGTTGGCTACACGCTGACGTGGAACTGCTTGGTCACATTCAACACCTTCACGCTAGCCATGCTGAGTAGGTGCGTATACTTGATATTGCATTGGATTAACAACTCTCGTTCCCCGTCGCAGTCTGCTGCTTTCTCTTCACCCGTTTGCCCTCGGAAGTGGATATCATGGAGCTGTCAAACAAGTAGATGGCTACTTTTTCATACATGTACTTTTTATCTGATTTTCATTGTGTCAATAAATAATATATACAAGTATATGCTTTTCAATTTTGTAGTTTCTTTAAATATGCTCAATTTAAATTCCAGTATATAAGTAAAGTTTTCCAGCATGGCGACCGATATTGATGACGTTCTTGATATAATTGGTAAATGGTTCTCGCTTCCGCTTCCGCTCTTTTCGCTTCTGGCCGAGTCTTAATGTGTTTGCTGCAGGTTTTGGTGGAACGCAGCTTTTATTGTTGGCCGGCTACGCGTGCTCCACGGTGTTTGTGATATGCGAAATTATGACTGTGCCGATGGTGCCCGTTGCCTGCGAATTTGAGCTGAATGGTATCAAGCTTTTTCTGATGACAAGCGCCGGTTTCACGGGCATGATTGTCTCCGGCCACTATGCTGGCTACAAGTCGGACATTATTGGACGGCGTGAGATGCTCCTATACACTATGAGTCTGGCGTTGGTTTCGTCGATCATATCGCTGCTCATGCCCTGGTTCTATGCCTACGTCTTCTTTCGCTTTGCGACCGGCATATTGTTGGTATGCGTTCGACATGAAACCGATCAATTAATCTTCTGCTTTTCAGCGCTGGTGGCGTGATGACCATCAGCTTCACTTTTCTCGTCGAGTACACCAAGATATCACTGCGTGCCGTAATCGCCAACTTTGCCACCTATCCGGTGTGCACTGCTTCCATTCTGATGCCACGTGAGTAGTAAACGCCAGTCATATGACATTACCAATAGACATCTCTTCAATCGTGCGTTGTAGTTATGAATCATTTACTGGCGCCGCTGCACAAGATTGCCTTCTCTATGGGTACCTTCGATGTGCGCATGTGGAGAGTCTGTATGACGCTCAATTATATTCCCTGTATAATTGGCATATTGGTATACTACTCGCTGCCGGAATCGCCCAAGTTTCTGATCTCTGTGGGGAAAAGCGAAGCCGCCTACGCAGCGCTCGATATGCTGTGCAAAAGAAATCGCGGCAAGGGCCTGCAAGAGATGGATGTGAAGAGCGTAACTCAGCCACATAGTCGAGTTAGCATTCAGGAAGACCTCTCGTTCGTAATGCGCATGTGGAAGGAAACGAAGCCACTTTTCGTGCCGCCTTACGTTAACTCCATTGTGCTGATTACACTCATTATGTGCGCCATCTTCTTTGTGTGAGCTCTGTGAATTGCTGCTGCTGTGCAAAAGCTTTAACAATTAATTGCCTTCGACAGCGGCAATGGAATGAGCCTGTGGTTCATGAAAATCAACCATAACGTGAGTACAGAAAAGCGCACCATGTGCGATCACTTGGGGTCTTCGAAGATAAGCGACGATCCGACATGCTCCGAAAAACCCGTCAACTACTTGGAGAACATGATGGTGGGAGTGGCTGGCTTAGGCTGTTGCGTTTATATGAGCATTTTCCTGCGGCTTATTAAACGACGCTATGTTATGTTTATTAACACATTTGTATCAGCCATTTGTGGCTTCAGTTTGAACTTTCTTGATGTGCATATGATGCTGCTCGCCGCCCTGCTGATCTTTGTCGTGGCGTGCTCTACTTCCATATCGCTGGCGGCTGCCTGTGTTGCCGATCTTGTGCCCACCTATCTGAGGTGAGTTTCCCATTTTGATGCGGCATTTCATGTTAAGAATGTGGTTCATTTATCGCAGAGCAAAGGCGGTTTCTTTGGTCTTCGTGTTCGCCCGCATCGCTGTGATTTTGGCCAACTTCATCATTGGAAATTTCATTCATGATTACTGTATGATCACGTTGAATTTATTTGTACTTGTGGTGCTCGGTAAGTGTGTATACTTAATATTTGTATTTTCATTTGATTTGATCTCTTTTGTAGCGGCTGCCATTATGATACTGTTTTTACCGGTGTGAAAAGCACGCAGCAGTCCTAAATTTATGATAAGAAAGCATGTTCGGTGGACATGTGTGATTGACGCCGAGTCAATCACGTTTTCTGTAATATCATGATTAATTTTTTTGTACTTGTGGTACTCGGTAAGTTCGTATACTTAATATTTGTATTTTCATTAGATTTGATCTCTTTTATAGCAGCTGCCATTAAGATACTGTTTTTACCTAAATTGATAATAAGGAAGCAGTTTCAGTGGACATGAGTGATTGACGCCGCATCTCCGGTGTCAATCAATTAAACATGTCAAACAAACTGACTGCAACCTGTACAGTGCTCAGCAATTTGCTATTTTCATGACGTTTGTATAGCATTTCTACTGAATAAAGTAGTTTACTTTTCTAATTCATTCAACAGTTTTTAGTTCTATTTGTTTGTTTTGTATTTCTGTATTAATTACCAAATTATAGTTTTCACTTGCGGCACATGGAGGACACGGATATTGACGAAGTGCTGGACATCATTGGTGAGCAAGTCATGTATTGTAAGTTATTGCAAGTTTGTATTGCAAGTTTGTCTGCAGGTTTCGGATATCTGCAGCTTGACTGCCATCTATGTGAATAATGAACTGATGGGCATCAGTCCCATTATGCTATCAATTGACTGTGAGTTCAAATTGAAAATCTACGAACTCTCCATGCTGTCGATTGCGGCTTTCGTTGGTCTGATTTTATCCTCACATTATGTTGGCTATAAGACTGATAAAGTTGGCCGGCGCACGATGATGATTTTCTCGCTGTTACTTTCTCTGATATCGTCGATGCTTTCGATTATTACGAATGAGTATTACTGGCTTTTGTTTTGGAGATTCATGACTGGCTTCTTGTGTGTATAATTTGGAGGCTAACCCCTGAGCTCATTCATTGACTTGCAGCTCTTCTCTAGCATCTCGGGTGCCGGCATCAACCATTTGACCTACCTCACGGAGTTCACCAAGTTCTCTTGGCGTCCGCTCATGGTCAACTTGATGACTTACATCATGACCGCCGGTTCAATCTATGTGCCATGTAAGTGTGAGCAGTTTGTTTTCGCTGTTTTCGCTGAAGTAACTGAAGTGCCTTAGTAATGGCGTCTTTATTGCGGCCACTGGATCGCACTGTGTTGGAATTTAACCCACTTTCGGTGCGCGTTTGGCGATTCACTTTGCTGGCCAACTGTGTGCCTGGCGCGTTGGCTTTGTTGTTCATGTGGATGCTACCCGAAACGGCTAAGTTTATGCTCTCGGTGGGAGAAAAGGAGCGTGCCTATGAGACACTCAATCGTCTTTGTGTGCGCAATCGCGGACGGGACCTAAAGAGCTTTGGCGTGAAAAGCATTACGCAGAAGAATCTGATGAATAGAATAAGTTCATATTATTTTTTTCTGCGACTCTGGCAGGACACGCGGTCGGTGTATCAGAAGCCGTACATTGTGCCAGTGCTACAGATAACATTCATTATAAGTGGATTCTCATCTGTGTGAGTATGGCAAACTCCTATCTGAACTGTCTCTATGATGCTCTGAGTGTTTGTGTTGTTAGTGGAAGTGGCTTTGGTTTGTGGTTCACGAAGATGCGTCATTATCTGTCCACCGAGGATATGATCCTTTGCGAATCGATCAACTATTATGCTAAGCGCAATGAGTCCAGTCACAATTGCTTTCCGTCAGTCACCTATAACGAAGGCATGTTCCTCAGTTGCACTGCGGTTGGCTGTTGCGCCTTCATGACCTGCTTGATGTTGTGTATGAGTCGTCGCTTGGTTCTCACCTGCACTGCAGCGCTGGCGGCGCTTTCCGGTAGCAGCCTCAATTGGGTTAATACGAGGACGCCTCAGCTTGTGATGAAAATGGTCTTCCTGGCGATGAGCAACACCAGCGTGCCACTCGCGGGCTCCGTCATCACGGACATCGTGCCCACACATTTGCGGTGAGTTGGCGTGGTATATTTATAATGCGATTATTGTATGCGATTATTTTGATTCAGCGGCAAAGCTTCTGCTCTGTGCTATATGGTGGCGCGCACGTGCATTGTTTTCACTAGTCTGTTGCACGGTTTCTTGATGAGTTACTTCTGTGTTGTGTATTTCAATTTCTATATTGATTTTATAATCGGTGAGTTGGGCATGGGTCGTATACATAATGTATTTGTGCTTATGCGGAGCCATCTCATTGCAGCGGTCGCTATTTTATCATATTTTCTACCCGTTTAATAAAGAGCTGCTGTCATCCCAGCAAATTCCATAAATAATAAAGGAAAAAAGTATTTTTCGGGTAATGCGGCGTATACGTGATATGCGTAATTATTTGACAGGCATGCTTCATTAAAACTTTTGCTTTTGCCAAACAGCACACGACGAAGAGACGAACAGACGAAGGGCTCGCGGGGAGGCGGCTGAATTATCAGTTGGCACAATCAGTCAATCAATCATTCAATCAATTGAGCGCGCACAGACACAAACACACTTCGTTGTTGTTGTTGTTTGAGGCAAAAAGGATTATGGCTAAAGTTCAAATATTTTTCTCAAGGCCCATCAGCCAAAAATAAAATAAATGTCAAATAAACTTGGCAAAAGCTCACTGTGCCAAATGCGAGTTTGTGTGTGGGTGTGTGTTAGCCGGATATGAATGTGCGTTAAATGTTAAAGCAGCAGGAGAGCCAAATAAAATTGAGCCGAGCGAAAAGCGGCTTAATGCGAGGCAAGCGACGCAGTGGCGAAGCATATTGAAAGCCAAGTCAGCAAAACTTGCTCAACTGACGCTATAATACGGACACTCGATTCGTGGACAAACAACTAGTCAGCATCGGCGTGGAAGTGGGAATTGGAACTGAAGGGGAAATTGAAGCATGTAGAAGCATGAGTGCGAATGTAGGAACTAACGAAATAAGTTGACAGTAGAGGAATCAATCGAACTCTAGAATACGGAGAAGAAATACTGACAGAAGTGAAAGATATAAAGGATATGGAGTAAGAGTAGATGATGTTGGCATGAGGGAGACAACAATAGTCCACTTAAGAGTGTCATTAAAAGTAGAGCATGAAATAGAAATTAGTTGCGAAAAGCACATAGGAGAAGTTATTCTAGGTACGAAGAAGTAAAGTAGTTGTTGGAATTGCCAGCAAAAGTAGCAGGAAGAGCAATAAAACTCGAAAGTACGAGAAGTTGACAGCCTAGTAAAAGTCGTAGATCTCGGAATTGGAATAAAAGTAGGAGTAAAACGCAAAGCACTGGCAGTAGAAATACAAATTGGAAATAGCAGCAGGCGGTTGTTTATGCTCATATATTTAACAGCTTCTTGAAGGCACATCAAGCATTCATCGCTCTGCCATTGTCTCCTCCTTGTTTTCGTTTAGTTTCGATTGTTTATCGGCTGTGCTCTCGTTGTGACTCGCTTTATTTTCAGCTCATTCTTTATGCGCCGTTTCATATTTTAAAAGTTAATTTCAAGGTTGAGCTATTTCTCCAGTGACGAGGCCGCAGTTGAAGGGTTTATGGCAGGCGTCAAGCAGTTGTCAGCCAACAGGTAATAAGGCGTGGCAGTTCACGCATGTGTCTGTGCTTCTACTGTGCGTGTGTGTGTGTGTGTGTGTGAGTGGGTGTGGCTTTGCATTTTAAATAAAATTTGTTGAGTCTGCTTTGTTGCTTTGTTCAAATAGCAGCAATAAGCTGAAATAAGCCCATCCAAATGATGGCATCAAAAGTTTTCTTGTGTCCTGGGACTTGACTTTTGCTCCTTTCATTTTTTCTTCTCTTCGTGTTTTCTTTTTTTTTTTTTGGTTTTTGGCACAACACAGGATTACCCAGGGTGTGTGTCAATGTGTGTGTGTGGCTTAATAAGATAGCAATAAATGAAAGGGGGAGTAAGAGCGAGTGCGAGAGGCGTTGGCGAGATAATTGAAGTGGTAAAGAAAATTTCTGTAGCTAAGGCAACGTGCATAAGTAAATTGCGTGTGAACGTGTGTATGAGGTGTCTTAATTAAGTGGCATGCATCTAGCAAGCTCTACCTCTAATTTGCAACTCAGCAAGAACTCAGAAATCGGCATAACGCATAACGCATAACTCGAAACTCTTAACCAGAACTCAAAACGCAAACACAAAAGTACATTTTGCATTCTTACCAGTGGTGGGTGAGAGAGAGAGAGTTGGTTATATTTTGTGTGTTGTGAAATACTTTTGCTTTGCTTTGTACTTTGTAGTTGTTACTGTTGTTGCTGTAGTTTTAGTTGTTGCTGTTTGTTGGTGGTATTTGTTTATAAATATTTTTGCAATCTTGTGTACATTACATTAACATTGATGCTGCCAAGCTCAATTTGCAGTGTGGTTTTGCTTTGTATAATTTACAGAGAAGGAAGTTTCTTGTGATATATATGTATGTATATATATGTATATATATTAGATAATATCTTGTACTATAATAAATTTCTTGTGGTTTGCTGTTATGCTCATAAATCAGTTAATGCGATTTACAGCCGTGCAAAAAGTGATTAGTTTGGTTAAGTTGAGTTGAGTTTGGTTTAGTTTATATATAAGTATTATATGTGATTAGTAGATAGAGCCTTTGGCTGTTCAAATTTAGTGTCTGAGGTGCATTCGATTATAACCATGTGGCTTCGTTTTAATTCGATAGTTTAGTTAATTGAATGATTTTGTTGTTAGTTAGCGTTCATTCATTTATTTGTGGTGTTTGTCCAGTTTGTGTAGGGTGTGTCAAAGCTTTGATAATGCGACACCGATATTGTGGCTAATAGTTGTGAGAGAGAGAGATGGGAGAGCAAAGAAATTAGATAGGCGGTTGTAAATAGAGCACAAGGCAATAGATAGTGAGATAAAGAGACATATTAGATCAGGAATTTAGTGTACAGTATATGAGTTGAGAGTTGCAACAGAGTTAATTGGTTCATTAGGTGAGCCAGACACACAGCAGGCAGGCAGGAGACTTAAGTGAGAGAGATAGAGAGCGACAGTGACAGCGAAAGAGACCAAGTGTGCTTGCACAAGGACATCAAAAGTCCCTTCACATACATATATGTGTGATATTATATCCCCTCCCCCCACACCCCTTTTATTTCTGTCGGCATACTTACGTCGGGAGCCCATGCGCTTGTGCTGCTCGGTGCCGAGGCTCATGGTGCGTCCTAGTTCGCCGCGCACAGCTTTTAAGGACTTCAAGATCTCATCCGGATCGCGTCGCGCCACCGAGGAGCGACGCCGACCCACCAAATAGGATGTGGGCGGCGTGGCCATCGCATCCTCCTCGAGCCGGTTCTTCTCGGCATCCTGGAAGCTGGAGCGACGCGAACCTGGCAATGAGCGCGAGAAGTCCTTACCCAGCTGATACACCTCCACCTCCATGGTCTCCGACTGCGACGAGCCGCGTCGCGACCCAGCAATCCAAGCGTGATCCGGATGCAGCAACGACGCGCCATCGCCAATCGAGTCCACCTCATCGGAGATGGAGCGCTGCATGTTGTAGTCGCGACGCAGCAGACGCGTCACATCGCCACACGGCGCACCAGCCCCGGCTGCAATGGAGCCGCGTGGCGACACACTGGGCGACTTGCTGATGCTGATGCCGCGCAGCCCCTTGGGATCCTCCAGACGGCACCAGATGGCCTGGTCGTCGAGAAACGCCTGCTGCAGCTCGATGTTGCACTCCCCCAGGAATATGGACTCGGTGTGCGGCACCAGGTCCCACAGCTGTATGTCGATGTAGCGATCCATCAGGCTGTCGGCCTTCACATGCGCGAACGTCAGCGTTGCGTTCCAGATGGGGTTCTGTGTGGGTCGACTGACCTCTGTCTGCTGCACGCTGCCATCGCCACTGCAGTGGAGAGTGAGGGGAGAAGAGGCGTTAACGTAGTTGTGAAAGTGGTGAAAAAGAATTCGTATGCTTGCTGCACATAATGACTGAATAACTTGGTAACTATTTGAGGAATTTAATGTAACAAGCTGGAGATAGTAACACAAGATTAAATAAATCTGGAGTGGTGAAAAGAGTTTAATTGCTAACATTATTTAATATATTTACTCTTCTTTTATTTCGAGTATTATGCATGAATATTCTACTACATTTACTGACAGTTTAGTTTACTTGGCAATGGTAAACTACTGGAATGTGCTTAATTGCCTCACTGTCATTTCGAATAATCTACTTTTAACTGCAACAGTGTATTTGATTTTAAACTATTTGTATGTTTTTGTTATTTTTCAATTCTATTATCATGATGCTAATTCAAGTTCAATTGAGGGTTGATGTAGTTGAGCTCAATACTTCTGACCTTCTTCGATTGTTTCGCTTACCATTTGGGCAGGATGCGCACCTTGGCGTACGCCTCGGGCAGATTGCCATGTCCATAGGCCTCGTCGCGGAGTGCGAGGTCATCGCCGGCCATGAGGGAGACGACCAACTCGTTGCGTTCGGCGTGATACCAGACCTGGATCTGCACACGTCCGCTGACCATTTTCTCACGTGCGATTTGCTCCTGTAGTTTGTGTAGTTATTGAAGAGATTCATTAGCCAAAAGGATGTAAATACAAACCGTGTGGGCGCGTTTTCAGTTTTTACGGTACAAATCGCTGTACAAATCGCAATTATTTTAATATTAAATTGTAATTACTCTAATGCCTACGGTCTATGATAGTAGTTTGTTTAATGTTTGTTATTCAATTCGCATATATTTACAGTTGCCGTTCGAGGAGGTTTTGTTATAGTTTGAGTTTTGCTTGTTGTTGTTTGCTGTAGCGTAGTGTGTACATAACTAAACAACAAATGAAAGTAATATAAACACAAAATGAAACTAATTAAACGACCGAAAACAAAACAATCAGAGAGCAAGAGAGAGAGAAACCACGGAGAGAGCGAGCGAAAGGGCAGGAAAGACTGAAATGAAAAGCGTGCAAATCAACAGAACTGGAAAAATGCATTGCATACCCGGAGGCGCACGAACACAAACACATTTCAAAACGCACACACACACACACACAGACACATGTATCGAATGCAATGTTTCATGTAAATGATGCTTAAATAAGCGCATGTTTTATTATACTCTCGTACACACCCACACACATGGCTGTAGTGACCACAGAGGGAACCACAAATGCAATCTGCTGCCAGCGCTATCTGCGCGTGTATTCGCAGTGTTTTTTTGGAGCTGCTCTTTCCCCCTGGGGGCAGCGTTGAAACGGAAGTCATTGCTGCGCAGTTGCGCATAAGAGTCATTGTTGTAGTCATTGTTGTTGCTGGCATAGTGTTGTGTTTATTATACGTGTACTATACGTCGACCCATAGAGGGCGGCCTCATAACATATTCATAGCGTGTACATGCGCACAATGGCAACAACAACAACGGCGACAACAACAATAAGAACAACAGCCACAACTATACCGCCTGTCGAACTGTCTGAGAGTTTCAGTTTCAGTTGCTGCCACTGCAATGGTAACGGAAGCCGCCATATTGCAATAACGTGTGCCAAAACGGAAATGGACCACACACACACACACATAACTGTTGCTCGTTTTGGATGTATGTGTGGGAGGGCCAACTCTTTACGGCTTTGCCAAAAAGTTTATTACATTACGAGACGCATTTCTCATCTCTTGACTGGGGACCGCACACGAAATCGAATTCGTGTTGGGACTTTATAAGGCACGCGCACTTATCTACAGGTACGCAGATATACACACTTCCACCTACACACACTTACGAATACATTGCCGGATTATTGAAGTTTATCAGAATGGCAGGCTGGTAGGCAGCGATAAGTGCCTAAGCACTTGAAAAACTTTGCTGTAAAAACCAGAGAAAACCAGCAAGCTCAGAAGAGGCAACGAACAGGGAGTTAGGAGACCGAGAGAGAGAGAGAGAGAGAGAGAGAGTGAGGGACGGTAGATTGAAGTGGCGGCCTTTCAAAAGCAATGCCGATAATAATGACGACGGCGGCAGCCCGACTTGCTTGCTGCTGAATTGTTGTTAAAAGTTTTCTAATTTTCGACATTTCAAACATTTTATGCCTCCCAGCTGTCAATTAAAGGCGACAGCACCTGTTGCTGACAGCACCCAGACCTAAAACAACGCCCAGCACTGTGCCACAAAAGTCAACTGTTGCCTGGTAATGAAAAACTCGCACGCCAACTTGACACCTGCCCCAATGGCGGTGACGACGACGACAACAAGGACAACGAGAACGACAACGACAATGACAACTACAACGGCGACTGACTCTGCCTCGAAAGTTGTAGCTGAAAAACCGCAACTAGGCGAGCGCCTGCGGTTGCCAGCAAATAGTACAGTTTGTCGTGTCTCTCAGTATGTGTGTGTGTGTGTGCGCGTGGCTTAAGTAACTAAAATTCATAGTAAAGTTTGCGACTACGGTGCGTATGAATAATAAATGCAGTGCGGAGGAAAGTGAAAACAAGATACATTCAACATACAGATAAAGACACATACATACATATTATACAACAGTACATATAGGATAAGTATACACAGAGATGGGTATAAAACGGCAACATGTCGTATACGTAGCATGCATAAATATATAATTAGCTACACATACGATTGGGCAGGTCTTTTCCTTTGATATACAATCGTACATATGCTGCGAGAACTTTCACTCGCATTTCGTGAGTCAATAATATTAAAAATTCAATTCATTATGCCTAAGAGAGACGTGTACGTGAGGGTGTGAGTGTGTGTGTGTGTGTGTGTGTCTGTGTTTGAGTTTGTATGCACATGTCAATGAAATCATTACATTCAATAAATCAATCAATCAATCATAAAGTCAGACGAGAAACAGCATAGCTCATAAAGTCAATCAATCAGCAATCAAATTGATGACAGTAATTTTCTTCTTCTTCTGCTCAGCTTCAGCTTCAGTTTCTCTCTCTCTTTGTTTGCAGTTGTAAATTAACATGAATTTTATATATGCATATATTTATTTGATATTTATAGTATAAAGATATAGAGATTGATGTATACGTTCATATATTTATTTTGTCTCATTTTAGTAGTTTAACTGTGCTGCAGTTTATTGTTTTAAGTTTCAAGTTCTTAGTTAATTGCCATAACTCGTGCCAGCTGGGGTTACAATTCTTGTACAGGTGAAATGAAAATTGAGCTCATACATTTACGATTCGATTAGCATAGGGTTTAGTTTTATAAATATATTGCAGTTGGTTGGTAGTTGTTTGGTATTTGGTATTTGATATTTGTTATTTTTTTTGGTATTTGGTTTTTGTTTTTGGTTTTTAGTTGTAAGTTGTTTAAGGAAATGCTAGTCAGTTGTTAAGTTTAAGTTGTAAGATTAAAGAGCCACTAGTTAAATGCTAGTCAAACAAATTATGTAGGCTTTGCGTACATTTTATGCAAATTAAGCAAAATGCAATCAAGTTTAAGGAATTACTTAGGAAAGGAAAGCAAAAACAAAGTCAAACTGAAGCGAAAACAAAACCAAATCGAAATCAATTCGCATAATGAACTCAAGGTATTTAAAAGATTTGTTCTGTTTTTCGTGTTCATTGTGGTTGTTGTCATTGCCAAAGGACCCTTTGAAAGCGTCTAACTCTACAGTTCCTAGTAAATTATATTAAATGTTCTTTCAATTGTAGTATTATTTACAAACAATGTCGAGAAGAGTGTTGAGTGTGTGTGTGTGTGTGTATGCATATTATTAAGTATGATACAGGGCGTCGCTTTATTGGACTGCTAAAGAAAAGTGTATAAACGAATGCAACACTATGTACGAGTACTGATTGGACAGACAGAGATAAGGGGAAGTAGCGAGAGAAAGAGGGAGAGATCATTAAAAAGCCAGGAATTATGCATAAACCAAAGAGGGACGGATTGGGCCAGAGGCAAGAGGGTGAGGAAGGAGGAAAGGGAAGGCAGAGAAAGGTAAACATTTGCTAAGCGAAACGCAAACAAAAGCTCATAAATTGACAGAGAAATGGAAATTGTTTACACGGACACAGGACACAGAGTAGCGGAAAACAGGGCGTATACGTAACTGAAACAGAAAACAGTCAAAGAAAAAGAAACAGAAATAGAAAGGAAAAAGAATTGTTCAACAAAATTGGAGAGAACAAACAATATACGAAAGTAGAAAAGCGCACTTTATATATTACAAATTTTGGTGGGCATTACAATATGTATAGTATATGATAAATACAACTTTTAGAGCCTAGCTATATTACACTTGATTTTGGTTTTGGTTTTGGATTGGTTTGGTTTGGTTCGGTTCGGTTTGTTGGTATTTCTAGCGGGCGTACAGGCGGGCTTTACTGAATTTGTAGTTTGAGTTGTGCTAAGAACTGTACAAGTTATGTATAGAAAGTATAAGATTTTTATGGGATGCTTCATTTACATACATAAGTATTATAGATGTACGATACGTATAGAGTTGATAGAGTTGCTTTATTAGATCATTTACCATTTGGGCATCGATTGTTGGCTTTGTGGTTGCCCTTGTAGTTTGCATTTTGCAGTTTGCAGCTTGCGGTTGTGATTGCGATTGCGTTTGCGGTGCTGAAGCTGAAGCTGCGAAATTGCTGTTGGATCGGCTGCTGTACAAAAGCGAGAAAGCGAATTTCCCAGCTACTTTCTGTTAGTTCTGTTAGTTTTTGACAGTTAGCGATTTTCAATTTGCAGTTAAATAGAGAGACTTTATTTTTCACGTTTCTTTCGGTTTTAGCACATTTGGTACGTTGCGCATCACGTATACGCAATGTAGTGTTAGATTTCAAAATAACTGGGTGTATATAGATATCGTATAGAATTGTAAAGTTATATGTATACATTGGTATATATAGTTATGTATATATATGTATATATATATATCATTTATGTAAAGATAAGCGACTGACTTTCTTCTTTCAAACGACGATTAATTTGCAGCTCAACTTAGTTTGTTTGTTTTCTTTGTTTTTTTCACCCTTTAAAGTTTAAACATATACAAAAATGTGTGTGAATGCAACACAGTTACAGTTACAGTTACAGTTACGATTATGGTTACAAGTTACAGTTTACTTGCTACATGTTACATGTTACAAGTTACAAGTTACAAGTTACAAGTTACAGTTACAGTTACAATTACGATTACAGTCATCAGTTTTCATGTTTCTCATAATTTCTTAGTTGGCTTTCAATTTCTTTAAGAGTTCTTTGGATTGTACTTAAGTCAATAGATTCTAGGGCGGGGAATTTGGTACTCGACTTATATATATACAAATCAAGTTGAGTACACCTCTATAAATACATGTACAGTGTACAAATGTGTGTGATTGTGAATGTGTAAGTAGTGTAAGCTATATAAAGTGTAATTACAATAAATCAAAGATCAATTCATATCACCCATCTGACAGGAGTTACACAGCTAAGCAGCAGCTTTTCAAGTTCATGTTCAAGTTCGCGTTAGAGTTAGAGTTAGAGTTAGAGTTAGAGTTAGTTTTAGATTAAAAGTAACAGTTAGGTTAGACTACGATATTTAGTCAAGTTCATATTTATGTTAGGTTAATCGTTTATCTGTTAATCTGCCTAAGTTTAGAGCACTTTCGTTTATTGTGTGTTATTCAGTTTAGTAAAGGTGGGCTCCGCGATCTCCTACACATGTTTAACATTAACAAACACAGCACTAACAATGACATACACAAATACAAAGATACTCGTATGTGTATACATAAATATGGATATACAAATACAAATACAAAGTTTAACTTATGATTGGGTCCAACAAATGCGCACTTTTCTCAACCGTTCTCCAAATACACTATATGGGGAATTTCATATTTCTTTTTTTTTTTGGGAGGTTTTTCATTTCGGCTAAAAAACATTTAAACATTTCAACAACAAGCTACGTTTAATTTGGTTTTGGTTTTGTTTTTGTCATCGCGCACTTGGCGCTTGCTACTTAATTGTTTAAGTTGTATAGGTAATAACATTTAAAACACACATAAATATATATTTATATATTAAACTCTGCTACAATTTGCACTAGTAACATTTATAAAGTTATTTTTTGGGTTCGTTTTATTTCACTATATATATATTATTAGAGTAAGTAACTGTGTAGCTTTCGACTACATCGATATTGTGTTCAGCAGCTGTCAAACTGCGGTTCAAGTGAGTCGAACTCGTTTCATCTTCTACGTAAGCTGAGTGGGAAATATTTAAAAATTCGTTACTGTCTTAAAGGAGAGATAAGGACACGGACGAGGACGAGGACGCGGACGAGGACGACAACGACGACGACGATGACGACTAACAATTAAAACTCGTTATGTTATGTTCAGCTTATAACTCTATTGTTGGTGCTTTGTTCTTACTGTGTTCTTTTACTCGGGCAATTCAATTGCCCGTGAAGAGAAGGATCAACTAACACAAAATATTGTACGAGTACGAGTATATAGTATATAGTAGTACATAGTACGAGTTAAAGGATAAAGAATGCTATCGTACTAGCTCTTCAGCATCCTTAGCTATCCGTTTCGTTTTTCGTTTAGTTTTGTTTTGGTTTGTTTTGTTTTGTTTTTCCTTAAGGTAAGTTGTAGCCATATAATCGTATCATATCTTGACGTATATGTAGTATTTTGTATTTAGTTCACTAACAATTATTTCTACCAACACCGAAAAATAAATATTGTTTAACATTGTGTGGATTGATTATATGACAAAATAGCAAAGAACACATTTATCCATTTGTTTTATGGTTAGTTACTTGGTTAGTTAGTTATTTAGTTAGTTAGTTAGTGGTAGTAAGTAATATTTAATGCAATCAAATTAGGATCGAAAGAAAAACACATAGAAACTGATAAAGGAAGTACTCAATTTATCTACTACAAAACACAAATGCGAGATCGAAACGAAACGAATGGAAATCGAAATCGAATCGTATCAGTTTCGCATTTGCTAACAACAAATGAAAAATATATATTTGAAATATGTGGATCGAAATAAGGTGAGTTTTCATAGTACGATTACTAAAGCTGCACTGAAATGGGTTTGAAATTTAGTTTGATTTGCTTTGAATTTTGTTGTTCTTTTTTGGAGGAAAGCTGCAAATCGTGTGGGAGAAATCTGCGTATGCTTAAGCTGCATTTTGTTTATAGCTAATTATTGCATTTATAGCCCATTGTGTATTATATACTATATATATACCATGTATGTACTGTATATATATTTGTTGTATGCTCACGTTCTTAACTCTTAGCTCAAATTGAAATGAATAATACGAAATTGTTTTTTATACCGGAGTTTTTGGTAATTTCCGTCTAGTTGGCGATGCTGGTGATTTGTCTGTGTTGGTTTCGGGGTCTGTGATACATAGTTAGTAGTTGTTGGTTTTATTTATTTATTTTTTTTTTGGAAAAGAAGTAACAAGAAACGAGAACAACAAATGAAAATTATGTAAATGTTTTTTTCATCTTCAGGGTACATCAATAAATTATTATATATACAACAAGATTAGAAGAAGGCAATAATAGACATAAAGTAGCGTATGTGACAGAAACTCACCCGCAATTAGCCCCAGACCCACGGGACCATCGCCAGAACGCCGTGGTCCGCTCTGTCCGCCACTGTTGCCAGGCGGCAGATTCTCGTCGAAGAGATCGCACATGCGAAAATCGGTGGCGTGCTCGACGAGCAGCTCGACAATGTCCCCAGTGCGGTCCATAATGGAGCAGACCTCCTCGAAGCTGCGATCGATCAGCGACATGCCGTTCCACTCGAGTATCTGGCGAGGAAGAGGAAAGCGAAATGAGAACATTTGTCAGTTGTTTGTTGTCAGTTGTGCTCCGGCAAATGCTTTTATGACAGCCGTCTGTCAGTTTAGTTTAATTACGCGCAGCTCCGATATTGTTTAATTTTCCCAAAGCGGGAGAGAAATAGAGAGAGAGTTCACCAACCTTGTCGCCCTGCTGTAGGCCATTCTTTTCGGCCGGCCCGCCAGGCACTGTCCAGACAATGTAGGCAAAGAGTCGCCCATCAGCACCGGTTTTTCCGCCAACCACTCGCATGCCAAAGCCTCGTGCTACAAATAGACAAAATTGAATAAGAAAATATGCTGACTGATTATGAGGGGGGCAGAGAGGGAGCAACAAAAGAAATCAATATTAAATCTTAGACTCGACACAGACGCCGCTCACGTAGCAGTAACAGAGATTCGGACTCGGTTTCGTAGTCGTAGTCGTAGTCGGAGTCGGGCATGTGGCAGCAATTTGTGTTGATTTCATTTGCAGTTTGCGCTGTCTTGCGTAGATTGCGTATACGCCCCGTGTTGTCCATAAACAATAGCACTCGACACTGTCTTATTTGCCTGCTTGCAGTCTCCATCGTTCCGTCTGTGCTTACTCAACGTATTGTCAGACGCCCACCATTTAGTGCCTGTATCAAGTTTGACTTGTTGTGACCTGGGTCTTTCGCTTGTTCAACAAATTAATCAAGGTTTCTCGCTTAAAGACTCGCCGTCTTCACCTGTCCGATGTAGCTTAGCTTTAATGTGTGTTGCAACAGCACTCTAAAGATTTCGCTGCTGGAATCCTAACAATTTAATTAATTTAATTGCAATTTCAGTTGCCAGTTGCAAGTTGCTAGTTAGCAATGGCCTGCAGTTACAAGTTGCCAGTTGGCAGCGATGTGCAGCTCAGTTTCAAGTACTTATCATTGGGCGCAGAAAACTAATTTTAACAATTTGTGCACGAAAACTTACGAAAGCGGATTTCCGTCTACCCCGGCAAATCCCTTACTCTTCACATTTCCCTCGTGGCCAGACAGTTGAACGCTGGCTGCAGACAATGGCCAAGAAAGTTAACTAGAGACTTGGCTGCTGGCCATGCAGGCAGGGAAAGGAAAGAAGGCAAGTTTGTTCTGCCATTGACAATGAAATTTGGTCCCCCAAGGTTGGCTAGGATATCTTCGCTTGCAGTTGCGTTGCTTTCGCGTTTGCGATTGCGTTGATTTCCAGCAGAATAATTCGTGGCAAGGCAGGTGGCTTCCGTTGGCGAAAGTTTGCAAAAAGGAAGCGCCCCGAAGTGTGCAATAAAATGTTGCGCGTCCGCCATTGCTGTTGATTTAGGCACATTGATAACCAATTAGGATAACGCTATATTCTCTCTTGAGTGTTTTAATCAAAAGTTTCTGCTTGCTGTATTTCTTTTTTCTGTGCCTTGCGCTGAGACTAAAGATGGCAATAAAAACCAAATAAATAAAACACAAATCCTTTGCTGTCAGCACTCACTCTACTTTTGGCTGTTGCTCTGCTGACAGCACAAAAACGAATGCCAGAAAGGATGTTAAAAGCGCAGATTATTCAAGCGCTGGCCGAGATAGCGAGCTCGCCAAGATGACGCAGCACTTTGACAGTCACGAACAGTGCGAAATCATTAAAACTGATTTATGAGACGCGGCGATGAGCCATTGATTTGACGAGCAGGGTATCTGGCAGTCGGGCAGCGAGAGCGCTTCAACACTTCTAGTTATCCTTTTTAGCATGCACGAAATATGTCTGCTGAGTGAATTTTCGATTCGTTCCGCTCTTCGTCGTCTGGCCATAAAAGTTGCCACATTAAAATCATGAGCCGACCCTGAACGGCTCCAAGGACTCAACTACGAGGTGAGGTGAACTGTGATCCGGGTTGAGGCTTTACTTTTGCTGTGGCTATTTTTGTAGCCTTTGTCTCATTGTTCAATGTCCTTGCCACGTTCGTGTGTATTTGTCATTCAACCACGTTTTTTTTTTTACGATACAATTTGTTGTTCTTTTTGCGTTCGTTCTTTTTTTTATGTGGGTATCATTAGGATTTTAATAAGCCAAACACTGGGCATTGTTGCTGGCTAGCAAAGGGCTTGTTTATGCCCGGCATTTTGGCAACTTTTTATTGGGCAGGAGGACAAAGTCGACCCCAGTCGTTTTGTGAATGCTTTTAAAGTGATCTATGTGGCAGCAAGTTAAAGTTCCGTGCTATCTTGAAACTTTGCAACTTGTGTTCCACAACTGCTCTGCATGCTGCTAGCTAGCTAGTAATGTCATTAACTGCGCAAACTTTTAGCTCGCTGAGCTGAGAGAACTGAGGAGCGAACGACTTAATCGATGCAGTGTATGTGTGTGTGTGTGACTAAGTTAAGTTTTAGTGCCTGTTATCGGCAGCCATAAAAATTGATTCTTAATTAAAACTAGTAGAGCAGAGCGTAGCTGAGTAGAAAGGAGGAGCTTTCTCTCTCTGTAGTTGGGGGGTTATCATCAAGTTTAAGGCAGAACTAATAAACAAACGAGAGCAGCACACGTGTGCAGTCAAGTGCTGCTTGGCAACACCTGCTGTAGCTCTTAGTCGTGTGCCAGGCAATTGCTCGTTTATGTCAACAGATGAGCGACACGACGACGAAAAGACGAAAAGGAGAAAGGACGAAAGAAAGTGAGTGGGTAAGTAATGTACTTAAGAGCACTAAAACTATGAATGCCAGCCTCGTTCTGGCTACCTGTTGCCCAGAGCCAAACGATCCAATCACACGCAAAGCAAGTCCACAGTCGACACTCCGACTGTGTGTGTGATGTGTTAGCTGTAGATGGTGTGTAGATGTGCCGTGATTTGCAGCAATAAATGTGTGTGTAGCTCATGAGGATGCATAAAATTTCATTAGGCATGTTAAGACGCCATTTGGGCCACACTTTTGCCAGTGGCATTAATGTGAGCAACGGCAACGTCAAAAGGAAATGGGAGCACAGCCCGTCGTGGCGTCGTTTATTGTTTTCGTTTCGTTGTGTAACACTTAAGCAGCTGCATAATTGAAAGCGTATTCGACCATTCAATTACATTTGTCGATCGATTGCGAATTGCATTTGATGTGCATTTCAGCTTAATTAAACGCTTCCATTAGCTGCAAAGCAGCTGCTAATTGCGCTCTGCAGCGCCAACTCGAATGAATGTCCGCACACATGTACATACATAGTTGCTTTTAAATTATACGACGCGCACACATTCACGATTACAAGTGTGTGCACTCAGCTCAGCTCCCTTGTGAGGCGTGCAAGTCAATATTTCAAGGCAAATTGCAGCAGCCACGGTGCTCGTCATGCGTGTGCTTGCGGTTAAGCCGCATAGCTAAGGATATATAGTTGCGGCAAGGTGAGGACACAAGAGGGCAACTCGGCAACAAGGATATAAGGATACACGGATGTGGCCACGACGCTCGTATAACAAATGCCAGCAGCGCCAGCAAGCCAAGAAAATGGTTTAGCACATTAAAATTCCACTTGCTTCGTTGCATATCAAATATGCCACGCAGTTGACAGCCGCTGCTCGAAGGACTCGAGCGAAGACGCAGCCAGGCAACAGCGTAGATACCAAGTAGGCAGTCAGGCAAACCAGGCAAACCAAGTAAGCCAGGCAACCAGGCAACCAGGCCACCAGGTGAGCATGCTTAACTCCTGATACGAGGTTTGAGCAAAACACTATACAATTTTTTTTCTTCTTCCCGCATTGCAGCTGCTCTTATGCGTTATTTGTTGGGTATTGACATTTTTTTTATGATATGCAAATTGAAATTTTACTATATAAGTAAGGCTTTAAGACGTAGCACGTATCAGGGGGGGCGGCCGGGCAGGAGGCGGAGGAGCAGCCATCGGCTAGTTATTTTGATTGAAATTATGTGCGTTCGGGCCTTCAGAAGCAGCTGCCAGGTGCCTGAAGGAGGCTGACATTTTAAGCCAATTAGGCGAAGCATACTTTTCATCCGACTAATTCAAGCATTTCCGGTTTGCGAAAGCGCCAATAAAAAGGAGCACCGGATAAACTTTTGATATTCCCACTTATGTTGCCTGCATAATCTGCCACTGAAGATTTTTCAAATTGAGTTTAAACTTGAGTTTAAATCTGCTTAAGTGCAAGCAAGCAAGTTGCCAGCCAGCTGAAAAGCTTTTGCAATTTTTTACTGCTGCCTGATTGGCATATTTATGTTGGAGTTAACAAATCAGTCGGTTAGTGAGCATAAGCGCTTGCTTTTGCGAAATTGTGTGGAAAACGTTTTGAGTTTCAATTACCCAAAACCTAACTGGCAAATCGATTTTCATTTGCACTCTTATATTTGGATAAACTTTGCACTCAACTCTCAGCTTGTTGTGACCTTCATCTCGTGAGCTGCAACTTTTCGCATTTACAAGTCCTTAGCTGCACTTTTTGTCAGTTTTTTAAACTTTATTTTGCCATTTACCAATTGTCCAGCGGGCAAACAGAGTGTGAGAAAATTCCCTCTCTCTCTCTCTCTCTTACTTTGATGTGTGTATTTATATGTGTTAATGCCCCTGGGTATAGAGAAGGAAGTGGAAATACAAATGAAATGCCCTACTTTAATTGCATATGATCTGAAAGCACGGCAATCAGAAGTTGTGAAGTCTTCTGAGAATTAAGTATAGAGCGTGGCATATCTATTTATTGAGCCAGCCACGGAGTGGGCAAAACACTTAAGAGCTCCATTCAAAAGATGAAGTACAGTATTCTTTTTCTTATTGGGGTCATTAAAGTTTTGAGTTGACGAAGTTAATATCACTGCGACCATCAAAATTATATACTTGAAAGAAAACTTTGTGAATGAAGTTATTAAAATGAAAGTTTTGCTGAAAAGCTTTATTATGGAGTGCATATTAAATACATAAGAAGTATCTCAAGAAAATATAGTATTTGTAAGTTCAACTAAAATCTTAAATAGAGCTGTTTTTAAATTGGAGTATTTTTACGTTGCCTATAATGCTATTTCCTACTCGCTTTTTACTTTTTTCCTTTGCCGCTTTTCTAATTCCCATGTTATGCAATTTCTTTGAATTCTAATACCCAGGCACGTTTTTTGCTATTGATTTTTCGCTGTGCTGATAATTAAAAATTCATTTGCACGGTCATTTTATGCGCATCGTTTGTCGCTTTCGACTTCGACGACGACGAGGACGTCGACGTTGACGTCGCAGCTGCTGCTGTCCAGTGAAGTATGCAACAAAAATGCATATAATTAAAATACTCTCATGCAAACACACACACAAAGACACACAGCAACAGAGTCACATGCATAGTCGTATATAAAATGGCATTGAGTAACAATGAGGCTACCACAACACCAGCATTTTACTGTTAGTCTTTGCATGCATGAGCCTGTTAGTATGTGTCTGTGTGTGTGTGTGTATATAACACACATACGAGCTTAATCGTGTAGTTGTAGTTGTGTAGTTGTGTCTGCTGAGGTAGCTGTGTTGCTGTTTCATTGTGGCGCGTCCTTTATGTCGATGAAATCCTCTCAGTTGCTTAATCTGATACCAGTTTGCTTCCGCTTCGGGTTTCATTAGGGCTCACGGGGTTCCGTCCGACCACATTATCCCCAACGGTTGCCTCGCATCCTCGCATCCTCGCAGCTCTAGTTTTTGCCCTTGCTGTACCCGGGGTGAACTTTGCTCGGGGAATTAAGCAGAGCAGCGGTCGAGCCACACGACAGGAAATGTTGGCGGTATGCCGGAGTTCTTTCGGTCGCTCTTTGACGGATGGACAGACGGAAGGACCCACTGGCGGACTAGAGGATTGACGGACTGACGGACTGACGGTCTGTCGAATTAGCATAACCAAACGTTGTAATGAGTCTTATTTACTTGGCCATTTCCGGTGTGGCTAGAAGGCAGCTATACACACACTAAGCTTTCATCAAATGGAAAATTTGCTGTGTCCACAAACAGAAACACACACACACAAACACATCGACCCATTGGCCACACATTAAGGTAAGTCTCCTTGTGTGCCTAAGCTTTCACTTACTGCGGTGCGCCTTGTCCGTGGGATCCCGTCGCAGAATAATGCGTCGCTTCGATGCACAAATCGGGCCGGAATCCACGTCGTGTATGACAATACGTATAGCCTCGCCGTCCATGGACGTCTGTCGTCGAGGCGCCTCCAAATCCTCCAAATTGGGGCCGGTGAACGCGGCCATTGGCGGCGGTATCGAAGCCGACAGTCCCGTTGGCAACGCGCCACGGTTCTGCAATGCCGCAATGTCCGGCCTAAATAAATAAATAAATATCTATAATGCAAACACGTTTGGCCTGGGGAATTACTTTGTGGTCCTCATATAAGGATGTGCAATAATAAAGGCGAAAACTCTACCACAGAAGCCGGAAATTATTTATTTATTTAAACTTCATTCTTATTTTGAGTGAAATTAAATATAAATCATAAGTAATTATTGTATTAACAAATTATTATTTTTATCTATCTGAAATCTATAAAATTATGGGTTGAAGAACCAATCAAACGAACTTTGTTTAAATCGAAATGGTTTTTGTGTTCTTCGGCCTCTACGTCTTTCATATACTTTTTCACTTTAGAGAAATGAAATAAAAAGAATCACAAGATATTGCCAATGAGACTACGTGAATGAAGCAATATGAAATTACATTCTGTATAATAAATGTGAACAGAAAACCATCCCTCATCAAATTAAGTCAAGGAATAGGACACGCAGGGACAAGAGCATTGCTGTTTACTTACAGCTGGGAGCCGCGTCGTCGCATGCGTCGGTCGTCGTCGACGGTGAGCACAGGACTGCCTTTGTCCGGCGAGCCGGGCGACTCGTCGTTCTGCAGGTCCTCCGAGGCATGCGGCACCCGGAACGAGGGTCGTCGCGAGCCCGGCAGCTGCACAGGTGGCATGATGCCACCGCCACCGCCACCACCGCCGCCGCCCTCGCCTGGCGAGCGTTGCAACTGCTGTGCGGCTGCTGCGGCAGCGCCTTGCATCAGACCGGGCGCAAAAACATCATAGGCCGATTTTCTGGAGTGGAGTGAAATAGCATGACAATAAGCTGCAAGGTTTCGAGGCTGCAATCTCGGCTTGTGCACTCACCTGCGTGGCATGGCAGGTATGCCCAGACCAGAGCCATCGGCAGCCATGCCCAAGGCGGGTCCCCCGCCGCCCATGCTGCCGCCGACGCCGCCCGTCTTCATGTCGTCGTCGTAGCTGTGCTGGCGCGAGACACGCGAGCCGCGTCGCGATTGCATCCGGGAGAGCGGCGCACCGAATGCGGGCTCCAGTTCGCTGCCGCGCGGCGGGCTGTTGGAGCGACTGGGCGCCATGCTGCGACCTCCTTTCAGCTGCTGAAATTACACAGAACAATGTGTAAAACAATGCGGCCAATTCAGCCTTGAGACGTGTATACATCGAACACCAAACACCGACGACCACTTACACGTTCCAGCTCCTTGAGCGATGCAGGTGAAACGTCAGAATGGCGACGCAATTCGGGACTGCGCGGCGGTGCCAAGGCTGCACCGTTGCTGGGCGCCAGCGTCTGTGTGCTGCTGCCGAGCTTGGCATCCGAGTGGCGACGCTGCAACGCCTCCAACACGGGCACGTCCAGGGTGGAGTCAGTGGAGTCCTGTGGAATGCAGACGCGCGAGGCCATTTTGCGGCGACAGACGCTGCAGCGCCACATGTTCTGCGCGATGGAGGGGGAGAGAACAAAAAGAAAGTGTGGGAAAATCAATGCGAGCTTAACAGTTAACATCAAGTATACGCAACGAAATGCGACGCAACGCACCGCAAAGCGTTAATTAAAATTACCCGGTAAGCGCGAAATTCTATTCGTGGCCGCGCAAACAGCAGCAGCACAAAATATTTATTTGCTAGTTAAAGTTGTTCAACTCTCGCAGTTGACGTTGTAATGGCTGTTGTTGCGCATGTTTTTATTGTGGTTCTTCTTGTTGTGGCGAGTGAAAATAAATATTAATTACTTTCTGAACAAAAGTTGCGGCAGTTTTCACCTTGCAAACCGCCAGCTGCCAGCTGCCAGTGTGTGTGTGTGTGTGTGCAAAAAAAACTAGACAAAAACTAGGAGGAGAGTGAGATGGCAGATGGTGGAGACCCGCTTCACAGCATGCGCAACCACAGCTAAGCTCGAACAATGCGCGCTACCCGCTACATTTCCTCCACCTGTTCGTCGAATCGTTTCACCCGCAGCGACATGAGTGCGTATGTGTGTTTGTGTGTGTGTGTGTGTGTGTGTGTGTGTGTGAGAGAGTATGTGTGTTGTAAATGCGTGGCTGCTGCACCGGAAGTTGCGCCATTTTAATTAAGTTGCAGCCAGTTGCAGCTGGCTGCTGACTGTGTCTATAATCATGGCTGCTGCTGTCGCTCTCCACTTTTGGTTTATTGCTTTTGTTTTCTACTCTTTCGCCTCTTCTCGGCTTTGCTGCTCCTCTGCTCCTCTTCAGCTGCGTGAGTTATAATTACAGCTGAAGAGCGGCAACTGCCAGAAAAATACTATACGCTTGGCTTTGGCATTGGCAGGCTGCCAGACTACATTTCAATTGAGAGGCGAGCAAGTCGATTTGCGCTGATTTCAAATGCATAACCAGGAAATCGATTTTGATGAATGTGTAAGAGCCTCAGACAGGAAGCCTGCAAGATTGAGTGAGTATTGATGTGTGTGAATAGTGGAATTTCAATTTCAATTTTGATATTGCCACTTTCATCTCTGGTCGCATGCACAACTATGCAGTGGGTTTTGTGCTCGCAATTACAATATATAGCAACCTCAAATCGTTGACTGCTTCTGGCATTTGTTGACAGCGGCTTGGTCCAAGTTTGTGGTCAGGTTCAACAAATGCCAGCAACATGCACGCTCATGTCCAAATATTGGCCATAATTACGCTGTGCTGTGGTCACATACATTGGTGGGTGTGTGGGTGTGTCGATGTGTGTATGTGCGAGTGTGTGCGTGTGTGTATGGGACGCCCACAAACATCAATTTCAATTAAGCAAAGTGGCCAGTTGACGGACAAACGTTAAATTTTATGCGCAAGGCGTTGCCGAGGCACCTCAGCTCGAGCTCGCCACCAACTTGAAGACAATGTCTGTGGTGTTTGTTGTGCACATTGTTGTGCGGTATCGCATATATCGTTGGCTTCTTGTTGCTGTTGTTGCCATTGTTGTTGATGTCAATGGCCATTATCTGATTCATTGATACATGTGTGCTGGCCGGCACCAGATAGCGCAGATAGCAGGCCTTGCAGGTCAACTGCAACTACAACTTGAGGTTGCCTCCTTTGTTGTTGTCGTTTAATCTCGTTAATCTGGCTTTTATCTTGTTAATGCCACAGCGACGCTGCTTGGCGCCACCTGAATGTAATCTAATTTGTGTGCAGGCAGCGCTTAATATATGCCACTGTGCGTGCTTCCCAATTCTCCGCCCAACTCTTCCTGCGCCACGTTTGCTGCTCACGCAATCATTGTCGCAGCCAGCTGGGCAGCTGGGGAGCTGAGCAGCTGGCCATCGGCGCTTGGACAGGAAAAGTGTTTTTGTTTTTTGTTTTCGCTTGCGCTGGCATTAATTAAACGCCGCAGGATAATGTGTTTATTTTTGCCTTGCCCCCAAATGGACAGACGGACATTGCCTAGTGGCATGGAAAACATGGCATTGCAGTTTTGCAATAATAAGCGCAAGTTTTAGGTTGGGGGCGAGTGAAGAGAGAAGAACAGAGCAGAACTTACCGCATCCTCGTGCTCATCCAGCTTGCTATAGCTGGCGCAATCCTCGCACACTCGCTGCTGGCACTCGAAGCACGTCTTGTGGTAATCGTCCGGCTTGAAGGACTTGAGGCACACGCGACAAGCGCCCGCCCTGCGCCCCGGCTCCTGCTTGGCCGCACCTCCTGCGCCGCCTCCGGTCGCATTGTTATTGTTGTTGTTGCTGCTGCTGGACTCCTGCTGCTGGTGCTGCTGTTGTTGCTGCTGCTGCTGTTGATAGCTGGGTGAGCCGTAGCTGCCGCTTGTGTCCGCATCCGTTGGCACCAGCGAGGGGCGTGGCGACATTTTATTTACTGCAATACACACACACAGAAATAACAAGAACAGGTGCAACATTAATGAATCGTTCGTCTCAGGCCAAGACCGCAAATGCATTCAAGCGTTCCCTGGGCCGCATCACTTGCAACTCTCTTCTCCTCCCCCCCGCACACACACACACACACACACACACACACACACACCTCCTTTCACTGTCTGTCTGTTTAGTCGATTCAATAATTAACTTGTTGCTGCTTGCAAAACTGTGACCTGATTTCATAATTAATTCATTCGCAAATTGCCACCTGACGGGCGCAGGCGACAAATGCGATAAATAAAATAAATGGGCGCGATTAGCGATAGTCAAAACGGAAATTGCTGACATCGTTTGGCGTTTTTGGGCGGCGAGAGGCGGGACGCGGAATGGAACAGGAGATGGGCGTTTGACAAGCCCATGCAAACGACAAGTGGGCGTGGCTTGTGCTCAGCTCAAATGAGGCAATTAACGCTGAGAAATTGAATGCCAAAGGTAACGTCAAAGCAGCGAAGGCAACGAAAGCGGAGGCGCATTTCATATGCTCGTAAGCTGCTTTATGTTTGCCATGGTATTAATACATCTTTTTATATTATTCTCACTGCCTTTTTCTCTGTTTTTACAGCTGCTGCTGCTGCTGTTGTAGATGGTTAAGGTAAAGTCGCGGCCTTCTTTGTGGCATGCAGGTGGGGTAGGGGCCCGAAAAGGTCGTGCTGCATTAGTTACAGTCGAGAAGCAAGCACAAAGCGTTCTTTATTTGACGCGTCGCGTATACGCACAGTTGCACGAGCAGCTTTTCCTTTTTCGCCATTGGCAACTGAGCGGAACAAAGGCCAGCACACGAGTGTGCATATATTTTTGGTAGGAACTTTCAGTTTATGCATGTTGAATGTTTTCAAAAACAACTATAAATGCATCGAGCTGAAATGCGGCTTTAACAATGCATACAATTTCATTTTAAATGAAAACCGAATTTTATTGTGCTGCCTGTTGCACACTGGCAATTCAATTCAGTTGACACTGTCAGGAGCTCAACCATTTAACGTCGCAAATGCCGGAGAGTGTGTGAGCGAAAGTGCCAAAATATTGGTACTTGACGGGTTATGTGGTAACTGTGGCCACTGTGTCGACTCTCGACTGTCTGTCTGTCTGATGCTGTCGTTTGAATCAACAACATAAAATATCATTTCATTTAATTCTAATAAATCTGCTATGGCTGCAATAAAATCACAGCAAGAGTGCCGCAGAGCCAGAGTGCGAGTCCCAGCAGAGAGCTCAGGGGCTGCCAACTAAAATGCAATAAAAATACAGCACAAAAGTCAACACACTCTCTTAGTGCGTGTGTGAGGGTGTGCGAATGTGTTGCTTCTGTGCGTCGTTTATTGACATTGGATTTGTGCTGTGGACACTAGTAAAAATCTACAACTCTCGGTCACATTTATGGCACCATAACAATGACAATGATAATGCCAATACCTGGCAATGGCTCGGTAATGCATTGGCCAGCTCACAACGCTCCTCTGTATCCTATGTCACTCGCCTTGCGATGCCTTGTCGTGCATAATTCAATTTGCTCAGCTGGAGCGTAAAGCAGCAAAAATATTGCGTATACGCACCGTTTGATGCTTTGTGCGAGGTTAAAGCGCCGTAAGCTCAACGGGAAGCCTGGCGAGGGTTGAAGAGGGGTAGCGGAGGTGGGGGCGACTGGGGACACGTTGGCTTAGCACATCTCTGCTTTTGCCGTGCATTGTTATAAGTTGCGTGCACTTTGAGCGCTTACTTAGCTTTGGTCTTTTGTTTGTGTTACCGTTGCCGTCGCCGTTGCGTATACGTAATATTTTTCAGCGCACGTCAGCTGGCTTTGGCATTGCAAGCGAAAAGTTTGCGCAAACTTTTGCAGAGCAGCTTTATGAGCACTTGTATAAAAATTCATGCCATAAATTCACATGCACTTAACGGCCAAGGATCTCAACTCCAATCCGAAGCCAGCATCCGCATCAGCATCCGCATCCGGATGCGAACTCAACGAATTCAAGTCCAACCCACACTTGCTGCACACACACACACACACACACACACACACACACACGCACACACAAATCCACACACTTACCTTTGTCTGTGACGGTTAGCAGCGATGAGGAGAGCGTTGCCTTCATCTTGTTCAGGGCGCCCGTATTGGAGGCGCCGCCGCCCGAATCTGTTGCATGCTGTTGCCGCTCGTTGGTCTGCTCATCGGTGGCCACCATCTGCGAAGGCGAATGCGAAAGCGAAAGATAGCGTTAAAGAACGAAAGCGATTTAAGGGCATAAATATTAACAGAATATTGAACTGGAATTCTCATTTGCGGCAGATACAAAATATTTATAGTTACGAGCAGAGAATATTGAATTTTCATTTCAAACTGCGATCTCAGCATTTCTCTTCCCTTCTTTGTCTTTGTCTGCGTCTGAGTCTGCGTTTTTATCTTTGTGCCTGACTGCAAATTGAATTCCTGAACGGCTTTACGAGCTCAGCTGTTGCCTTGAGAAACTGCTTGCCCATACTTGGGGTTGGGGTTGGGATACGCTGTCTGCTTTATGCGATTTGTTAATTTTATTTGAATTTTGCTTTTCACTTTTCCGCATCGCGCCGCAACATTTATATTGGGCTCATTTTTAGCCCCGTCATTGTCGAGTCCCAAAAGCCAGGCAGGTGAAAATAACGCGTTGCGTTTTATTCGAGTTGCCTTTTGTTGTTGTTGTTGTCGCCGGACCTGCTGTGTGTGCTGTGGCTCAGGCGCAACAAATTGCGAGGGGAAATCGTAAAATGCGGCAGGCAATTTTTGTTTAAACTACGAAAAGAAAGCGCCAAGTTTCAGTTGAGGCGCTACAAAAAAAAAATTGCCGTCATTCTTTTTAATGCAAAGCCAGAGCAGGAGAGAGAGAGAGAGAGAAAAAGTAAAAGATAGAAAGAGAGGGAGAGTGTGTGTTAGCTACTGTTGAGGCGACCAAGCGAGCCTCTGGAAACATAAGTGCTCAGCGTTGTCAGCATTTTATGAAGTGGAAATTTTCTATTTGCCAAAGCGATGGCGGCGACGAAACCGGAACAAACAGCCGCCTCTCACGCACACATACACAGAAACAGACACACACAGCCTTAGGTTCCCTCTCTGTCTAACTCGAAGAGATAGCGCAAATTACGCTAAGTGCTTTCGGCTGCAACGTTTTGTTGCTCGCTCTGCCTACCTTTGGGAGGCCAGCGAAGGACAGTGGGAAGCGGGACGAAAGCCAGCCTCTGTCTCAGGCTCAACTAAGCGCTGTCTAGTGTCAGATTATGGCCGCTTTGTGCTCAGCTTGCGCTACATTTTTGATGATGTCATTTGAAGTCGGCCTCAAGGTAATATCCATGTGGTGGATTTATGTATGCGCCAACTACCGCTCCCTCCCTTTGCTCATCTAGATCTCTAGTTCGCCCTACTCGCATATCTATTGTGTCTGCGCTACGCCTTTACACTGAAGTCGAGAGTCAGGGATGGCGTTCCTTTAATTTATGTACTCGCTTCGTTGGCGCCATTATTCCACAGCGCCGCCTGCCTTAAACTACTCGTCTCTGTCAGACGGCGTCTTGTGCTTGTCGGGGCCTGTTTCGTGTTGCCTCGCACAAGCAATTATTGCCGTGTTAATTCTGTCATTTATTATGATTTTTTGCTCGTTTTCAGCCCAGGCTTTAATGTTGTTCCCCGAACCAACCGAAAATAGTTACGTGTTTAGTGCCGAAAATTACGGCTTTGAGTGCTGCGTGCACTGATGTGGCCAAAAGACCTCAATAAGCCACATTCATGCCATGTGCCCGGTGCCTTCTGCCTTCTGTATCGTGCCTCATGCCTTGTGCCATATGTGCGTCCTTTACGGCCGTAAAGTATGATACATACAATGCAAGTCAATACGTAATAATGGCAGAGGCACACAAAGAGCGCAAAGAGGGGGAGGGAAGCAGCGTCAGCAGCTTTTAGCATTATGAGTGAATTGCATCTGAAAATGCATCAGAAAATCAATAAAAGAAAAACGCGCAGTGGCAAAGGGAATATTACAGCGCAGCTGCCGAATATTACAGCGAATATGTTGTGCACTTATCGGTCTGTTCACAGATTAGTTTTGGCAAAAACTTAAAGCTGCAGTGTGGCAAGAAGTGTGCTTCAGTTTAATGGGCAGTTTCATGCAGGTAAAATAAATAAAAGCAGCTAGGCATCATGTGGTTTCAAGTGCAGTTCTCTCCATGTGGTTCGTGTGCAACCACAAACGACTACGAAGCAGAGTAAAGTAGTTTGCATACCTCGTACAATGCTTCGAACAGATCAAAGTGTATTCTACGCTTCTAAATGTGAAATACTTTGCATAACTTCTAACTCGCTTCTTGAGAGTGCGAAACCGTGTTAGGGTAGCGCAGAACTCGGTCAACCACTTGACTTTCTAGTAGATTTGGGGTTTCTCTTTATAGTCTTTATGGTGACTGTTGATAAAGTCCAGGCAAACTATTAAGAAAATTACTGCATATAATTTGCAGTCTATCCTCTTACAGCCCATTTCTCTGTCGGTCTGTCTGGGTGTCTGCTGCTTGGCTGTCTGTCTGTTGGTAACACATTCATGCTCCACTGATTGCCTTTGAAGTCAGCTGTTTTCTTTTTACTTTCGCACAAATTGCCAGCAACACAACAGCAAAGAAAACAGAGCATAACAACAAAAAATTGTGTTAGGCATTTAAATGGGAAAACAAATAGAAAAACTTTCTGCAATCCTTTGGATTGTTGTATTCTAGCTTGTTGTTTCATGGTTTCGTTTCGTCTGCTTGTTGTTATTTTTCGTGTTTTTTTTTTTGTTCAAAAGACTCTGGTGACAGTCGCAGTGCGAGAGCTGTCATCAGCACATCATCATTGTCTTGAGTAAGGTTTTTTGTGGGTGGTTCTGTGCTTTGATTTCGTGCTTCATTTGGTCTAATCAAAGTTTTGGCTAAACAACCGAAGAAAAGAATGAAAGAACTCTTCAAACACAACTTGAGCAGTCGCTTGGCATTTGCTTATCTCATTTTCTGATACTTTTACTCTAATTCCCCTTTTTCATACTCCCTTTTTTCTCAAAAAAAAAAAAAAAAACTTTTCAAAGTATTTTGTGTGTTGTGTGGGCTAAATAAGAATTTCAGCGGAATTTACACTTTCCCTGCTCGTCTGCTTGGCCTTTGGCAACTGTTTTGAGTCCAGTCTCTAGACCCTCTCCCACTCTGTTGTTATGATTTGGCAAAGCTTATGTCTAATTTTATGCCACCCTCGGGCAGGTGTTGCAGGACAATTGAACCGCTTTGATTGCTGTCCCTTTACACGTATTTATTCATTTTTCAAATATATATATATTTATTCTCAACTTTTTCCCGGGAAAAGGGAAAGGTCAGCATTAAAAGGAGGACGCAGTGAAGCGTCCAAAGCATTTAACGGACTTTTTAATTAAAAAGTTTTGTTTGTACTCGAGGTTGAGGGATTCTCGCTGTTGTGCTGTCGATTTAGCCTTGTTTGTCTTTGCTCTGATCCCTGTTTGAAAAAGGCTTAGAAGGCATTGGCATCTCGAGCGTTGATATCACCGATATACCCTGCCAATAAGCGTGAGTACGTGCAGTTTAAAATCGTTTGTTTTTGTTGCATTTCATTTTCATTGGCAAATGAAAACAGCAAGCAAACGCACATTAAATTTTCAGTGAGAACGCAGAATAATTAATTAAAAAATTCTGCAGAAATTCTGCGAATGTGAATGCGGTGAATAAATTGGATATACAATACAATAATAAATAAAAAAATTGGGCATAAATTTCGCCAAACAGCTGCCAATGACAATGGGCGTGACAAATGCGAGTAGAATGGGAATTTTACGCTGATTTATTGCGGATTCTGCTCATTTGATAAGTCACTTACCTTCTTCATGAACGTCATCACATTTGTGGGCAACATGCTGGAGCTGTAGTTGGAGCTTCGTGTGCTGCGCTTTACGTCTGTGTTTAAAGTGCAATTAATCACGCATACGCAGTGTTGTACGGCTGCTGCCCGTTGGATTTTGTGTCAATGCGGCTTTAGTATTATTTATTTATTTTCTCTTTTTGTATTTATTTCTTTGTCTGTTCTGTTCTGTTCTGCTCTCTTTTTCGATTCCTTTTTTTAAATGTTTTTTGCGTGCGTTTTAAGCCGCTTTAAGTCATCTCCATTCGCTTTGTTGCTGCAGTGCTGTGTTCACAGTGCTTGTTGTTGCTGCTGTTGTTGTTGTTTTTGTCCATTCTGTGCGCGTCCGCTTCAATTTGATTGAAAACAAATGGCCATTTTTCATACGCCATGTAAATAGGCATTGACATTGTACTCGGTATTGAACTGAAGAGGTCCTTATAGCGTCAGCAACATGTTTGGCTTACTACATGTTGCTGTTCGTGTTGTTGTTGTCAGCTTGATTGATTTACGAGTATAACGTGTCGTCTGTGGTAGCAGCATAAATGCTGCGCGTTGCCTTTTAATTAACATCGGCTACACCAAGAACAGCAGCTAAACGAAGAAAGAGGAAGAGAGTAAAAGGATTGAAAATTATAATTAGTCATTGGGTCTAGGTTGTTGAAATTGCATGCGGCGCCGGGCAAAGTTGCCTCACTTCTTACTCCTTTCTTCATTCTCCTTGCTGGAAAATCCCGCAGGGCTTACATCCTACTTAAGCGCAGGCCCATAATTTACCCAGCGATAAGCATCAACAGCGCTTGGGTTGGGCCACACACACACACACACACACACACACATATACACACGCACACACATATACACATACACACACACTTGCACACTACTTGACGTGGCGCTGAAAAGCCAAGCGGCAAAAGTTTATAAGGCGGAAATAATGTGTCGCGCTGCATGCAAAGCGAAAGTGCTTGAGGCTTTTGTGAATTGTGAATTGGCGTGGAGCGGCGGCAATGCGATAAACTGACCGTTATTATAGTCCCATTACAGCTTACAACTGGGTTACCCAGTTACCGCTTAAGCTTGCGTGTAAAACTAAACAAAATTCGAACATCAACTCTTTGCGCTTTAATCGTTTCGTGTAGCCTTAAAGAGCGAGTGAAATAGAGGAGCAGTTTGTTATAAGTAGCTCTTCAGGCTTAGAGTGCTGCACTTAGTTTGCACCTGCTTCAAAAGCAACATGCAGCTCGCAGCTTGCAGCTCACCGCTTCAAGCAAAAGTATCCTTTGTGTGCTGCTGCCTTTGCCAGGCATTGTCATCAGTTGCCAGTTACGAGTTACTTGTTGGTGCTTGGGACAAATCCCTGGCATGCTCATAAGCTGCACACAGCCATTCACATCTCTCTCAGTGCTTTGTGCAGCTTATGGCGAATTCTCAGGAAATCTCATTGCCTTAGCTGCCTGCTCGTTTGTACATCACCCACCCCCTCCCACCTCCCCCCACTGTTTTGGCAGCCTGCTGTGAGTTTTGCCTGACTGCAGTATTATTAAATCAAATGACCCACATAGCAAATGAATCGCTCGATTTGCAGCCAACTCAATGGCAATGCGATCTTGCAACATTTGCAATTCCACATCCAACACACACACACACACAAATATTGACAGAGAGTCAGAGAGAGACAGAGTCAGATTAAAGACAGAGCACAACAATTTCTCATGGTTGAAAGTTCGGAACTTGGCCATAAAAGAAATTGGCAAAGAAATTTCATTTGAATGCATTCATTGTTGGGCTATTTCCATCTTTCGGCATTCGCTTCGACATCAACATCGACATCGACATCTACAGCGACACATTACAAAAGTTCATAAAAAGCCATGGAAACGCAGTTCAAAACTTGCTTGCCAACTGACAACCGAGAACCGAGAACCGGCAACTAACAACTGGCAACGGGCAACTGAGTAAGAAATAGAGATGGGGCATGAAGACATGGAGAATGTTTACGCTAAATGAAATTTTTGACTTGCTAAATGAGTTGAGTTTGCTCAACTTTGTCAAATGACATTTAAAAACGAAACAACAAAAAAAAAAAAAAGCAAAAAAAAAACAAAGCGAGAGAGAAGAAGAGAGAAAGAGAACGAAAATTCTGCCAAATTAGTTGGCGCTTCAAAACTGTCAACAGCAACACGACGAGCTGCAGTCCGTGGAAGGAGCAAAGACGTCGCTGCTGCATTGGTAGAGGGACAAATTTTGAGGGCGTTTGCCCTCAAAATGTAAAGCAAACTGTTACAAGTGTTTGCTTGCCACGCCCCCACCTCCCAGCACAGTTCAGACAAGTCAACAGCAATGGCGAGAGCTGAGAATGAAAGGAGCCAAGCAGATGCTGCTCCTACTTCTCCTGTTGCTGCTGTTGCTTACACAAGCTTAACGCGCCACCAGGATGTGCTCATAAATTGTAACTTTGGCTGCCGATGTCAAAGGCAACAAGCATGAAATCACACAAACACACACACACACACACATACACAAGCACACAAGGATGAGGCAAAGCCTGGCAAACTTCTAGCGAAAATTTGGCATGGTCTGCCATGGTTGGCACATAGTTAATTAGCGCGAAATTGAGGGAACGAGCCTGCGGCTGGCCGAATGAAGCTAAAGGCTGAAGGCTGAAGGCTGTAGGCTATAGGCTTCGGGCCTTGGAATGGGGATTCAGCATCGAGTTCATCCTTTGCATGCTAATAGGTAACTGATCAGCCTTGCCAATTGCGTTAAAGGTCAAAATGTGTGGAAATAATGCGTGCATTAGGCAAAATCAAACAAGATTTATCACACACGCTGCAAACAAACACAAACAACTGTCTGCTCTACAGCAAGGACAAAGTCGTGAAATTGTCACGCACATGTGAACCAAATCGAAATTGAAACGTTCGATACATACAGAGGACAAAAAATAACGCAAGTCTGGGGCAGAGTGTGCTTTCGTTTGTGTTTTTGTTTTCGTTTGCGGCCAAAGTGTCGAAAATGAATTGTAATTCAGAACTTTGGGAACGTGCATGGGACACAAATTAACTGTGAACTGCGAGCTGCGAGCTGCTAAGTAGCATAGCAATATAAATGGCCAGCGCAGCAAGCAAAAAGTGTGAAGCAAGGGAAGAAAAGATTCTCGCATTGCAGTCGAGAAATCGTAGCGCAATTCATAAATAAATTGCACGACCAAAGGGAGAGCGACGGGCGCAGCTACACAGCGGGCACACAGTCTCATGAATGGCATGAATGAGAAGCACTGTCAACAATGCCAGGCGACTGGGGAGCTCTGTGAGTAACTGGCATTGTGATTGGGTTCGGGTTTGGGTTTGGGGCACTGCAACTAGTTGCCTGTTGTTTTGGCTTGTTAGCGCAGTCAATGCAAGCGTCTGCCGTCAGTCTTCTGTCGTTTGTCGCCCATCGCCTGTTGTGTGGAAGTTGTTGTGGTCAGGCAACGGGATAAGATGAATGTTAAATTCCTGCCGGCAGCATGCCAGCTGGGGAAATGAGCAGAACAACAAGTTAACAATGTCGAGTAAATCAATCTGCATTCGCCTTTGACATTTGCTCTGCTTTGATCAAAGCTGATTACAGTTTCTCTTCATACACACACACACACTAATTAAATTCAATTTAAGTTGAATTTATCTAAAATGTTTCAATGTGAATCCGCTTAGCTCGTTTCGTTGTGCTTAACAGACGAATAAAGCTCATTAAAAGCAGTAATTAAAACTAGACTAAGCACATTAAATTTCGCACATATGCACAGCATCAGCAATATTGTTCAAACTGTCAGTAGAGTGAATGGTGGGAATGGGGGGATGTAAAAGGGACTCTGGCAAACATTGCCATTATTGCCTAACAGGATTTTTAATGAACCTGCAAAGTGTGCGCAATCGGAGTGGAGAGGAAAGTAGAGGAAAGGAGAGAGGCAAAGCTTACAGCTAGCCCGGCTCATTGTCAACGCCGTTTGCCTAATTGACAGTGTCGAGCGAGAGGCTTACATGGCGAATGCGCATATGTGACAGCGCTTAAAAGTATGCAACCGAAATCAAGGCACGACTTTAAGCGAGCGAAATTAAACGTTTAATTGCATAAAGTAAATTACAATACTGCGCCAAGCACAACATCCTGGGCCAACAGATTGATGTTTGGTGAACAGCTGCCACTTGCCAGTTGCCAGTTGCTGTGTACTTGCCACTTGGCATTTGGTATTTGGCATTGGCGATGCGTGGCACGTAGCCGCCATCCAAATGAAATGAAACTACGCCCATCGGGCCGAGTTGCTGCGCATTGACAACTCGCACTTGATGCCAGTATTTTGGACTACGGAGTGTATACAAACAAAACGTTTAAACTCAGTGCTGCCGCCTGGCAACGATCTCGAACGCGCCGAAACTCAATTATTCAAATGCCCCCTCAAATGCATGCATGAATGTGTAACTGCGTAGGCGTACCACATGTGCCACTCGTTCTGTGGCCAATACCAAGATACTCGTGTGCTGATACCCGCAATTTGACATTTAATCAACAACTGTTACGCCTCAACTCCAAACGGCATCAGGCTCCTTCGAGAGTCAACCAAAAGTCACTCTCGGCATCGAATAGAGCTCACTCGACTCAACTCGAGTTTGAACCGCAAAGTTCAAGTGTTTGTTGCGGTCTGCCCAACAGTTGTCACTTGTTGTGTGTGTTGTATGTTGTGTGCGATGCGTTGCGTTGGCTCTGCTTTCATCTTAATTGAAATCAAATCAAAGTGTTTTCACTCACTGAATGTAATTGTGTGGCAAGCTTTGTTCTTGTATTCGACTACAGCTGTCATTCTGTCAATTTATTGGCTCAATGGCAGTCAATTTTTTCACGATTCGTCCGTCTGCCGAAGAGTCGAAGGCGGGGCTGGGGGGTTGAGAAAGTCTGCTAATGACTTCCTATTGTTCCATTTGCCTTGTTTTCGGTAACGTATTTTTTTCTTCAATTTTACACTCAATTTACTTGCCGATATTGTGGCTTACTGTTGCATCAATTATTTATGCGAGATTTTCTGTTTGTTTTCTCTGTGCTGTTCTCTGTTTTCTGCTGTTGTGTGGTTTCGGCCTCAAGTGCGTCGGCACACGTGAGGGAATTGTGCTCTCTTTGCTTACCTGCAAATGGATTATGTAAGTTTATTTGATTACGGACTCAAAGGAGGTACAATTACGATGAGCATATTATGAAAATATGCTATTTTATATCAGTTGTTGCCTGCATATTCACATATTACGGCCTTGCAAGTGCAGCGTTTACTACTGCCAGCGAAGATAACGGGCCCAAATTACGGCGAGCATTCGCCGAGTACGAGGAATACGGTAAATACATAAAATATTTGAAGTCACGCTCGGCTGGCAATAAAACGGAAGTCGACTGAATATGGGCAATATAAGCAGCGTGGAGCTCATTAACGCTCCAGCAAATGTGCAATGCGGTTGGCCATTCGCCTGCACGACAAACACGCAACCCCCGTTGAGTGAGTGTGTTTGAGTGTTTGTGTGGTTTAGTGCGTGAGAGTGTCGCTGTCGCATTTACGAGGTCGCCCCATGCAAGCACATTAGAAGTGCGTGAAATTCAAAGGAGCGTGAGGCATAACTGAGGCCATTTCGGTTGGGGCTGCTGAATTTTGATTTATTTCATTTAATTAGGTGAAATTGATGCGGCATGAAGGCCGCGCTTGACCTAGCAAATTAAATCAAATTGCAAAAGGCGCTGCGGACTACGCGCAAAATCTCAAAGTACAGCTAAAAAGGGGTTTAAGTGCCGTCGCAACCCGCTGGAATTTCAGCGAAAACAAAGCGACCGCAATTAATTAACCACAAGAAGCGGCAATAAAAATAATGATAATGCCTTGAGACCGAACGAGGGGGGGAAATGCCTGTTGCTGCGTAACAGAGACGAAGGAGAGCGAAGGACATTGGCCAGCTGGGAGTGGTAAAAAAAGGTTGAGCTTGATGTTTGTAAAAAAATTGCATTTGTCTGCTGATTAAAAGAGTGGAAAACGAATGAGGGACGAGAGTGTCAGCGAGATGAAAAGGTTAAGCTGTCTAGTTGTGGCTACAAATAAATACATATCGAATTAAATATTCAGTATGCGGCTCGGGCAATTGCAAACGGTGAGTGGCGAATGTCAATGTCAATGTCAATGTCAGTCTCAATGTCAAGCTGTCTCACTAAACTAAACAAGCTCGCAAGCTTGGCAGCAGTCAAACAGTCAAACAGCCAAACACAGCCAGGCAGGCCTTTGGCAGCTCAATGGCCTCATGAACTTTTGCAGCGCATCTAATGCGAATTCAATGTCAGCTAGCTGCTGCTGCCGTGGATCCGATTCTGCAGCAAGGACAAGCTCGTCGGGCTCCCAGGCTCGACAGGCTCCCAGCCTCGTCGGCGCGTCAGCTGGCTGGCTTTTGATGCCAAAGTCAATTAAAAATATGAACGACAACTAAATAAATTTACATTAATATGCAAGAGAGCTAAAATGTATGCAAATGAAGGACGCTGCACTTGTGTGTGTGTGTGTGTGTGTGGCTCGTCCTTAACCAGAAAGCAAGGCTGTTGTAATCTACTTACTGCGAGCAAGCACGTTGCAAATTCAAACTCAAATTTCAAATTAAATATTTACCCGAGTTTAGGCAAACTATTAAAGGTAGTTTGTTGGTGTTGTAACATTCCTTTCACTCTCGCTGCAATCATCGCGTGCCATTGCCCAACGAAATTGAACGCAGTAGGAGTATTAACTTGCCAAGCAATCCACTTGTCGCTGCTGCTATCTGCGAATCTATCTCATTATACTATGCACACAACACACACATCATATAAAAAAATAATACTACAACAGCGTTGCCTCAATTCTCATGGCGTGACACGTTGCCTCCCTTGCGAACTGACGAAGTCACATCCTTGACTCGACTCGACTCAACTGCCGCTGTCTCTTCGCACTCGCACGCTGCGGCCAATGTTGCGCTCTTGTCATTATTGTTATTACTATTTCATTGTCGTAGTCATAGTTGTTGTTGTTGCTGTTTATCGCGCATACACACATTGCAATGTCACACATGCTCCGTCTGGCCTGCCGTCTGTCTGTCTGTCGGTCTGTCTCTATACAAGTCTCCTTACGGCCCTGCTCTCGTTTTTTCTTCTTTCATTTCAGCATACGCCACAGCAAATACTCGAGCGTATAAATTGCATTTCATGTTTGTTTCAGCTGCTTATACCCTGTAACTCTGAAGGGGATAAGTGCATTTAATCCACACATGCAAAGTGTAGCAGTGAAGCAACTTCACTGCTCAAGAGCTTAAGCACATCTCTGACTTTGAATGTGACTTTGACTTAACCTAGGGGCGAGGGTATCTTGTAATCGAAGCACACTTCAGTGCACGTGTTTATTCTTTTATTCATGCAATATTTAACAAGCGCTCGTATTGTTTGTACTATTTACTTGCATCGCGTTGACGCCGTAGACTTCTTATGTGTGTGTGTGTGTGTGTGTGTGCGAGTGTGTGTTAGTGTTTGAAGGTCAGATGTCAAATGCAGCTGGCAGACAAGTCGACAGAGAAGCAAACAAAGAGACAGACAGGCAGACAGGATAGACAACAAGACAGACAGACAGACAGAGAGTCAGACAGCCAGCTAAATGTTGCGCGCGTTTCATTGTGTTGGCCGCAGATTTTGACTTATGCTATTTACTCTTGTCCTTCCTCATCTCACCTTCCTCCTGCCGCCTGCCTCCACACTTTACTGACATGGGAATCCTTTACACATTTTCCAACGTGCGAGCGTGTAGCGTATTTTTCCTCTGCTGTCAGTTGCGCTTGGCTTAATCATTTAATACGTGTAATTCATAGCTGCCTCATAAACAATTCAATCGAAATCCAATATTTATACCTTTTAATTCGATTGCTGTGCTGTGCTCTGCGCTTTGAACCGAATTTATGACTTTTCCTACCCACTGACTAGCTAACAGATTAGCGATAAGGTAAAAACGGCTGCATTCGTTTAAATTCATTTAAATTGTCAACTAATGCGACCTGTTGTGTATTGGGTTGTCCACCTCAATTATGCATCTATTCATATTAAACAGGCAGAGTCCCATCAATTAGTCAGAGTGTGTTTTTATTTTGCCTTTGCACTGCGCCTGCTAATTGTGATTATGTGACGCCATTAAAATCAACATCAATCATCATAATTTATGATGTTGTTGCGCGTCGACATTGTGGCGCAGCAAGAAAAACATGCAGAAACCAATTGCTTTTGATGTTTGGTGCCGCCTCGCACACCCACAGCAAGCGGCAGCAAAACACAACGGGTCGCATACGCAATATGGAGCGAGCTTCTTCACATGTTGCGCATACGACGCGTGGGACGCCTTCAAGTGACTTTGGCAAATCATTTTTCTTGTTAATGCATTTAACATGGTTATTAATCAAACACACAGACTCCACTAACACACACACAGAGTCGACCAAAGTCATTTTGTTATTGAATCCAGCAATTTAAATGGATCCGCAGGCATCGATGTTGGCATTGGCATTGGCAATGGCAATGGCAGTGGCAATGACAGTGGCATTGGAAAAGCAATAATTGCTGTGGCTTGCCTTGGCACAACCGCATAGGCATTGCCATTAGTCAGCCGCATTTGCCAGGGGTTGTGCGACTGTCTTTGGCCGGCTTTTCGACTCGACTTGTGGCTTCCAAACAGCCCGCAGCGAGTGTCAAGCATATTGTAAGGGTACAGGACTTCAACATTTGCACAGCCTAATCCCAAACATTTATAATGCACACACCCACACACACGCACACATACACACATTCATACGCAGATCATTCGATTCGAATATATACTCATTTATGTGGCAACTCTTCCCCGCACTTCAATACCCTTCTCCGCCTTTTGTGACAACAAATTACCTGTGCGAATTGATTTCATTTCCGTTGCTGCTGAAGCTGCCATCATCATCTTCATCATCATCAAGCTGCTCGATTTGTTTCGGTTTATTCAGTTTCTGGCTTGATTTGCTTTCGGGTATTATACTCGTTTTTTTGGTGGAACTGCACATGAAATATGTGGTGTGTGAAGCTGAAGCTTATTGAATAACAGTGAAGCGAAGCCAAGCCGAATCGGGCTGAGTCGGGGCATATGGCATTCGACAGCTGTCGAATTTGGAATGTAGTCGTAAATCAAACATAAGGCTCGATCATGCGAAAAGTACTCACAGCTAGCACATTCATTTGCTGTATGCTGGAATTTGTTTCTACTTTTTTTTTGTGTCGCAACTCCATTAAATCTTAATTAACTAAAATATTTTGCAGCACTTTCAAATATTTTTGCCCTTCATGGCTAAAGTGTCGCATGCTCAAAATCAATAATACGCTGACAACATTTATAAATGCGAGTCTATTCGAGAGTCCGATGATAAAGAGTTGAGAGAGTCAAGTGTCTGGCAAGTTGCTGAAAAGTTCGCACTAAGTCATTCTCGTATTCAACGAGTGGAAGGCAAATATATTTCCATCGTTAATTTCTTGACTGACTGGCAAAGTTTTTACTCTCGTAATTATGAAAGTTGGTCAACTGGGCTGCTGTTGCTGCAGCTGCTTTGGCGTCCAACTGGGGCTGCGGTCTGGCCCATTGGGTGTTCCAACCGACAATGAGGCCTTCGCCTGCCAGGGCCTTAAAGCATGTACTTGAAACGAAGAAGAAAGAGATAGAACGCGTTTGGCGTTGTGGCTGACAACTAATGATAGTGTTGGCACAATTTTGAAGCGCAGGACATTCTCATTATGTGCCCTGTGCCAAGTACCAAAAGTAGCACAACAAAACAAACTTTTTGGCAGCGACAAAAGTTGATTTAAATTAGTAAATTAGAAAATGCCCAACAGCAGCTGCTGCTGATCCTGCTGCCGTTGCTGTTGTCGCGGCAAAGAGTCAGCGAGCAGTCATCAGTGTGAAACTCACTTCACGTTCACGTTGGCGGAAGTTGTCAATGTCAATGGCAGCAGCAACAGGACTGAGGACTTCCTTCTTGGCAAATTGCACACAAAAACAAGAGCATAAATTACACAAAGGCAATGGAAAGTTTCTGCCAAAGTCTGAAGTTTCGTCGGCTTCGTTGTCCTTGTGTTTCTACTCAAGTCCAAGTCCATTTTCGACAGCATCAAAGTCGTTGAAACACACGAGCTGGAACTTGAGCTAACATGACGATACCGAAGGATAAACGAGTATGCATATAGCCAGGCCCCGAAAATTATGAAGCACTGCCAGACAGCCAACCAGACAGACTTCCTGAACGTGCCAACCAACTGACTGACTGACTGACTGGCTGACTCACTTTGGGAGTAACAGTAACCGTAACAGTTAGCCACGTAGCCACTTCACTTCGCTTCACTTCCTCGACTAACTTGTTTTTGTTCAATCAACAATAAAGCTATAGCTACAGCCACAGCTACAGCTATTGCTATTGCTGTTTGCTCTGCTGTTGTCGTCGGGCGTCGTTTTCCGTAAATCGTTCGTCGTCGTCACTCGTCGCTTTAGTTGTTTGTCTAAGCTCAGTGAAGTGTGCCAAAGATATTTGCGCCCGATATGCGAGCGAGCATGTCGGCTCGTGACTCGTGTCGCAAGCTCTGTGGCACGTCTAGTTGCCGTTGTCGTTGTCTTTGTCATATGACTATATCACTCAGACGAGGACTATGTGATTACTCTGACCTAATAGAGTAATAACCAAAACGAAGCAGCCAGCCCGGATAGCCGGATAGAGGAGAGCCTTTTGAATTACAATATTTCTGTTTTGCATCTCTCCTAATGAGCTGCCTGTCTGCCTCTGCACTCTGCAGCCGCTTCCTGGCAACGGAAGCGAACCGGAGACACGTGTGCGTACAGAAATTCATCAAGCAAAAGATAACAAAAGAAAGTTGGGACTCTGTAACTCGAGCATGCTGCCAGAAGACACTTGGCTCTTGGGTCTTAGGTGTGACTTTTGGCTCACAATCACGCACGCACTCAAAGCCCAGAGCGCAAAGCGCAAAACTCAAAGCATTCGTTTCATTTTCTGCAAATCTTAAAGTGTTTATGCACTGCTGGAGATTGCGTTCGCCGCACAATAAAAACAACAGCCAAATTGTCTGCGTGGCGAAGCTATTAAAAGCTCGCCAACATGAGATAAAAAAGCGTGTGATGGCACAAAAGTTTTCAATCTAATAATAAGTTATTAGCACGTCCGCACACGCAAAAGTTGCCGCAGCTGCAGACGTCGCTGCCATTGCTTGCATTATATGCAACGCAGACTAAAACGAGAAGGAGCCACTCACAATTTGCTTTTTCGCTCCACTTTTTTTCCTCTTTTGTTGTCGCCACTCACACAAATACACACACATAGAAAAACTTGTGATTCATGAACCCGTTTTTTATGCCTGCCTTGCCCGCTGCCCAGTTGTATTTGGTGTTGTGCTCACATGGTCGACTACTGCGAATAGTCAGCGAGGCGTGCGTCCTTTTTGCTTTTATTTTTTTTTTCGGGTAGTCCTTGGGGTGTTGCGGCTGCTGTGCGATGAAGGCGAGTTTCACAAATGATTTCACATTTTTGCATAAATAAATGTCAAGTGTGCGCCGGGGCGCGCTGAGCGTTGCTGACAGCTTTCTAATAAACCCAGTGAAAAAAGGATAATCAGCGCACAAGAAGGATGTGACGCACCCAAGCAACAAGTAGTCCAGATACGCATCAGTCTGAGTATGCGTGTGTTTGTGTCTGTGTCTGTGTCTGTGTGTGAGTGTGGGTCCACTTTGGCTTAGCAATAATAATAATAACCTTGGCTGCCATGACGCCTCGTATTTTTCAATGTGCGCCTCAAGAGGTTGGGAAATGAGACTTTTCTCATATGAAACTGACAATTTTCATTGCCACTACAAAGGCACTCGACGCCGGCCGCCAGAGGGGCGACACTCCCTCTCCCTCTCTCTCTCTCCGTCTCTCTCTTGCTTTCTTTTCCTCCCTCTCTGTCTTTCGCCATGAGTAGGTCTATGTGTGTTCTTCGGTTATTTTAGGATTGCCTGGCAACGGCGTTGGCAATTTTAATAATGTTTACTTAAGGCGCAGCAGCCTAGCTGTGTAGGTGTGTGTGTCTGTGTGTTTGTGTGTGGGTGGGGGGAATGTGTAAATAAATAAACCAGCAGCAGGAGCAACAGTGACAACGACAGCGCAGCGACAGTCAAGTGTATCACAAAGGCGCCACACAGAAAATAGTATAGCATACTTATGCGGGCAATACAAGGGCTCGCTTGCAACTTGCAGGTGCAGCGAAGCATGCCAAATGACAGCTGCTTATATTGTCGTGCGGTTTAGTATGGCAAAATAACAGCCCATAAACTGTAGCCAAGGAATGCAGCACTAAGTGACACTTAACGCCAGGTGGGCGCAGGCATTCAAAGGAAACTTGGGCTGGGTCCCAAGCTTGCGCTTGTGCTTGGGAGTTGGCAAATGACGCTACCTGACCAACTGTAAATCTTTGGCTTTTGTTATGACACTCTGCATGTCTGCGTGCGCCATAAAAGCTGTAATTTATGGGTAGGATTCAGGATTCAGGAGACGTGGCATGGGAGCTTAGAGAACCCAGAGGCGAAGCCAACTCTAGGCAGCGTCCAAAAGTCACATTATCCCTTTTTGCAACTCAAATGGAGAAGGCATTTATATAAATATCACTTTAAGCTGCCACTTGCTGCAGCTGTTGCCTAATGAGCAGATTAAGTGGCCAGCAGCCAACAGGCAACAGCGAACAGCCAGCAGCCAATTGCAATGGGCTCATCCTCTCGTCTTCTTTTTTGCTTTCCGTTGCCGTTTTCGTTTACGTTTCCGAGCAACCCTTTTGTTGACACGAACCTTGGGTAGTTACTTTGACAAATGGCTGCCCTTGAATCGAGTGAATGGAGATCGAACGATGCCTGCAAGATGTCTGCAAGTACGGGCACTTTAAGTTTGCTTTCCCCTCGCGCGTATATGTAATATGGAAGCCACATCCTGCTGAGTGCAGCATTATGTAACAAACTTTGCAGATATTGTAGAAGCATTGACAAATAAACCGAAAAAAATAAATGTAAATGCGATTGAAGTGTGAGCGATGCCAGCGAAATAGAAAGCGAAACAAAGCAGCATCAAATCCAAGCGCATTTGATACGCATCCTCGCAAAGCGACACAAGAACAGCAACAACACCAGCATCGACAGCAAAAGCGAAAGCGAAAACGACAAAAAGGATTTGCCTGCTTTGCAGGCAGCATAAGCAGCAACAAAGAGAAAGGAAAAAATATTGCTGTTCATACGTTTATATTGGAAAATATTGATTTACCTGCTATCAAAGACAGCTGCCACACACGTTCAAAATTGTATTTGACTAGAGCCGCAAACAGAGCCGAGCACTTGCCTCATATGTACGCGCACTTTGCCTTTATGCCTGAAACTCAAATACATAAACGCAATAATCAATAGAGATTTGCTGGAGCTTAGCAGGGCTGCTATTGCTGTTGCTGTTGCTGCTGCTGTGGCAAAGTGACGCACACTGCCAGCAGAGACTGTTAATGATGCCAATGGCAATGGGTCGCAGCTGCGGCCCTGTGACTGTGCCTTTGACTGTGGCTGAGATTGACGTTTTGCGGCCTGGCCCAAGTTACAAGCTACAAGCTACGTTCAACAAGTGCAGCTAAGGCCACATCATTAACATTTGGCGCAGGCTCAGTCTCAGTCTCAGTCTCAATGTCAAGGCAGCGTTGCCCTTTACGATTGCCCACTACGTTTATAAATATACATATATATACACGTTTGTATGGTAATCTGAATGCTAGTTACGTGTCTGACTCTGAGGTCGCAATTACGTAAAATGCTGCAATGACGTGAGTTTTCCATGAAGCAAAATTGTTAGGGGCGTGTTAGATAGATGACTTGAAAATAAAATAAATACAACTTCTGGGACAGATTGTGACTTTTCAGAGCGTTAAACATTCTAAAAGTAGTTACAGCTTAGAGTATAGTAGCTACTGCTTTCAATCTGCAAATTGAATCTCTGAAAAGTAGGGCATTCAAGAGTCATTCAGCTGTCTGCCTGTCTCCGCTGTCTGCAGTTGGCACCTACTTTAAAAATATAAGCGCGTATTTTTAGCCACGGCGCTGGCGTCATACACTTAGACTTAATAAGATGACAGCAGCAGTCAGTCAGTGTCACGCTTACACCTACACGCGTTCCACACACACTCGCACACACACCGAGCTCAACTCTCACACTCGGGCAAGGAATTCAAGCCATTCCATCGACTGGCTGAAGAATTCGCTCATGTTTCACATGTTGATTTTCTTGCCACACGCAAAATACAGTGTGTGCTTGTGTGTGTGTGTGGATTTTGTTTGCATCGAGGCAAAGGTTTCATATTTCGTTGCTAATTTAAGAAATTGCCATCATTACGCATACGCCGCGTCGGCAGCTGCTACTTTAATTAGCATTTAAAATTGCAATTCGGTTGTCGACTGTCTGCTGTCTGCAGTCTACTGTCGGCTGTCAAATGTGTGAGCAGATTTCATTGTTTCACGCGTGTTAAATGCAAAAGCTTTGCAATAACACAGCTCATAAAATCTACCAACTAATGCCCACCCATGACAGCTATGACAAACCCCCCAGATTTGGACTGCCTGTTGCGTGGCTGCTCTGGTCTGGTTTGGTCTCGTTAGGTCTGGTCTGATATGGTTTGGTCTGGCCTGGTAGGTGGCCATCTGCTTGTGCAAAACGTTACTTTGCGCAGAATTATGCAAATTTGATGTGCGTTTTGTGAGCAAGAGAAATGCGTTTGCCTCTAGCAGCTCCTGTTCTCTGTGTGTCCTGTGGCTGTGGCTGTGGCTGCTTTCCGACGTCCGTGCATTTGGGTGTGTGTGTGTGAATGCGTGGGATTGTGTATATGTGGTTTTTGCACCACATGCCCAAGCACTAAGCAAACAGTCCGGTGGACCTGCAGCAGCAGCTCAGCTTGGCTGCTGCAAGTTTTCGGACAGTAAGCAAAGTGCAGAGCAAACACAACTGTTAAAAATAGTCATAACAAACAAAATGCATCAAAAGTTGGCAAACAGCACTTTGTTTTATTTTTTTTTTTGTAACATTTTTCACTTAAAGTAGCTCGTTAGGAGGAATAAAGCCAAGCAGTATGCATGAAATATAGCACATTGTCAAATGAAGCATTCTCGGGATGAAGAAATATTTCAACAATTTCAATCAATTTATTAAGAATTTTTTTTTTATGGTTAGTTGAAACAAACTCCTAAAAAAAGAAGCTTTAATGTTAAAGCTCACAGGCGAAATAGTTATTTATATCTTTCCGGAAAAATGCTTTTACAATAACATTGAATTTTTTACTACTATTTTACGTAATTTGAATATTTATATTTTCAGTTCTCTGAAAATTTGTTGTGTTCTTTTTAATGCGTAGTTGTTGATGAATATGTAAATGGGAATTTTTCCACAGAATTCAAGCTTTAATTTTATGCTCTTCAAATTTGCAAACTGTTCTACAAGTTTCAGGACTCTCTTTAAAAATTTCTCTTCAGCATAGTTAACTATAAATTGTGTAAAATGATGATGTCAAAGGTCAATCTGTTGAATCATATTTAAATAACTAAATTATGTAAATCTCTCGCTATTTTGTTATCAGCGAATATAATAAGGCTTAAAGTTTTATCTAAAGAAGAATATTCTGCTTATCGGCGAGCAGACTTTAATCACTTTTTATGCAAGCCAGCGCTCTGAGGCGTACAAAAAAAGAAAAATAGAAAGTGAAGCAAGAGAAAACACAATTTATTTTAGCCATGCTATTTATAGCTATTTTGTTGCTTTTGGTTTTTTGTTCTAAGGGCGCCAGCGAACAGCACGATATTCGCAGTACTTTGGCGTGTTAATCTGATCAAAGTGCGGCAGCTAAGAAAACAACGCAACAATTTTGCGCCAAATGAAAGAAAAACACGAAAATTGTGCAAACTTTTGGCCGTCCTCAACGTCGCCGTCGTCGTCGTCATCGTCGTCGTGGTTGTCGTCGTTTGTTGTGGCTGTTGTGGCCCAAAAGAGGCAACCAGCTGCCGCTACACACAAACACAAACGCGTGTATGAGTTTTGCGAACGGAAGCCACACACACACGCATCTATCTACTCACACACTCATATACTCACATATGGAGGGAAATAAACTGCTCATTATTATGCAAAGTTTTCCTTCTTCTGCTTTATCTGCCCGGGCGGAAGTTGAGCAAGAGCTTCAAGTCCGAGGAGCAACAGCCTGCCTTCTTCTGCCGTCTGCCGTCTGCCTTCTGCCTTCTGCCTTCTCGCCATCTCCATATGGCATAATTGGCGCACTGTGGCCAACGAAAACAACAAGTGGAAGGCAACTCGCCCCTATATGACGATATAACGTATACGTATCGTCTGGCCGCGTTTAATATTTCACTCAGCCAGCAAGCACTCGTTGGGGATTTTGATTTTGATTTTGGGTTGACTTGCAGCAGCTACAAAAAAATGCTGCACATAAAATTTACTTTGCACTCGCATAAAATATAAAATTCAATTTCCACACACAAAAACGGCGACCAATTTTGCCCAAAAGCACAACAAAAAAGGCGAAACGAGAAATACGCAAAAAAGGCGCTTAATGCGCCAAAACATTTGCCTCAGCCATGAAAAATGAGTTAAGCTGCTGCTGCTGTTGTTGTTGCTGTTATTGCTGCGTTTAGGCTAACGGGAAACGGGCGTCTACGGGAAAAGGCACAAAATACGAGCAAGAGTACGAGAATATATATGATTTATGGGGGCAGCACACACAAAAGCAGCACCAGCAATGGAGTTTGCCAAAGCGTAACGCTCGCTTTTCAGGCTTTTGCCAATTTTTTTAAAGCCCCCACGATAAGGACGAGGCCTTGGCAATCAGCATATGCATGGCCTCGCTCTGCCCCACACACTCACACACATACGCATAAATACTATGTATGTATATATACTGAGTCGACTGTCTGCAGGCAACAAAGCGCCGTTAAACATGCCAGCAAAACACACCCAGCAAAACCGCGCGAGAACAACAAAAGTATGTACTCGTAATTGCCTCGTTTCATTTTTAATAACTGTCAATCCTTTGGCTTTTTGGGCGCGGCAATTGCCAAACTGACAAAACCGCTTGTAATTTTTGCTCAGCACATGAGCAACAATACAGCCAACCACAGCAGCGACACAGAAGCGAAAGCAACAACAATAATAATAACGCCCACAGCCACCAACCACCAACTGTAACAACAACCACAGTAGAGCAGAGCAGAGCAATAAGCAAAATAACAATACACATTTCTGACCGTGTTTTCCACAAAACAGTTGCCAGCGACAAAAACTCTGACACAAATTGTCACAAATGGCAAAATGACATTATACTCTTCCAGGAAGTGAAGAATACTGGAATATTCTCTCGACTGTTCATCGAGCGTACCGTGGACAAAAGAATGTAAACAAAGGAAAGCATTCGAAAGGAATTATGTTAAAAGAGAAATGTGGATTGCCAAAAAGATTGCTAAGAATCTAAAATCATACTAAACAGAGTGAGTTTGAAATAGAAATGTAAACTAAATAGAATTGCCAAAAGACAGATTTCAGACACGTCACATTCTTGCTTTAAAAATATAATTTTGAAGTAAAGTGCTCTTAATTTTACAAATAATGTTTACACTTGCGTTGCGTCATTTAAAATAGATTGATATCACTATACCTTTCACCTAGTATAAAAGAAAAGTATGTTGCGCTGAAATATTGCCCCTGCAAGAGCATTAAAATATCGTAGTTGGAGACAGTTTCAGCATTTCAGCTATTTCCTGTAGCTGTTTTTTTTTCAGTTTCAGTTTTCCAGCGCTTGTGGTAAAAGTTTTCGGGTAGCTCGTTTGATAAATGTTTGCCTGAACTTTCCGCCAAACTGTTGCTCGACTTAGACTCAGGTCAGGAGCGGCAGCCGATGGCAACTATGGAGCCATGTAACCCAGCGATATCTGCGAACCTCAGCGCTGTGGCCCAGCAAAAAACTAGAGAATAGCGATGGAAAAAAAACAACGTTAGAAATTTGCTTAAAACTTTAAGCAAACGAGCAGCGGGAAGAATGCTTTGGCCTTGGCCAGGGATTCTGTTTGCCAATACTCGTGTACTGGCTGAAGCAACCGAGCTGAAGCGAAGGCCTCAAGCCAGCAAGCAGTCGAGCAGTCGAGCAGTCGAGCATCTAAGGAACTGAGGAACTGAGGAGCTGTCAGAACTTCCCTGAGCTGCCATCCATCTCAGTCTTTATTATTTTGTTGTGCATGTTTAACTTTACATTTAGTAAAAATTCCGTTCATTCATTTCATCTGCTTTCGCGTTTCTTTTCCTTTGTCTCGGCGCAGCTTTAAATTTATGATTTCTTTTTTCCAGCTGTTTAAGTTTTCGTTCTGCCTGTTACCTTGGCTGCTGCTCAGTGCATGCATTAATCATTCGAAGTGCACGGGGTCTCAAGCTCGAAGTGCCAAATCGTACCCCAGGGCGCCAATTACATTAATCAAAGTATGAAAAGGAAAAGCTGGGCTCAAATATTTCAGCGGAGTGCAAAACCCGAAATCCACTCGAACTATGACACGACATAAAATGACAATTTTGTGTTCGCCGTGGCCCAAGGTGCAAGAGTGTGTGTGTGTGAGTGGACGTGGGCAGACCATTATCAGCTGCTTCGAAGAGATTACAGTTTTGGACACGGGTCAGAGGGACGCGTTTAACAAAATGTAAACAGCCAGTCAGCTAGGACAGACAGAGAGACAGACAGACACCTTTGTCTATAGACGAAGTCTCTGTGTGGGTGTGTTTGCCGGATATTACGGTTAGTCCGCGTAACGGTAATGGCAATGCCAACAGCCGGCGGCCATCAGCATCCAGATTCAAATCCAAATCCAGCTGCGACTCGACCAAAGTGCCGCACGGAAATTGTAAAATTTGTTACATTTTGTTGCGTTCCGTTCGCCTGGGTGTCGAGCCGTGGATTTTCTTTTGCATTTATATGGAAATTAAGTTATTATGCTAAGCAAAACAACAATAGCGAGTGGAGGGAAAACTTTAACACGAAACTAGCCAAAAATAAATTTCATTAGAATTTATACAAAAAGTTGTGGCGCTGCTCAATTGAAATAATTGTGAGCAACTAACTGCAGGGGAATTCAGTTCGTTTCGTTCCGTTTCGTGGAATCTGTATATATATCTGCATATATGCAAATTGTGCCTCAAACCAGGGCTGGGCCAGGGCTGGGTCAGGGCTGGCATAAACACTTTAACTGCACGGGGGTTTTTCGAGCAACCATTTTAATTGAAAATTGCAGAGCAGCAGCAAGTAAATAGAGGAGCGGCAACTGCAAACGACAAGTTGGAAACTGATTGCATGGTTGACTCGTGTGAGTGTGTTGGCCTAGGGCTGTGTTTGAGGGTGTGTGTGTGGGTGTATGTGTGTGTCTACCTCCTACATTTAGAGCAGTTTGATTTTTGCATAAGCGTGCACTTTGTGAAGCATTCGAAATATTTCTGCATGAATAATAAACTGAAAAGGCAGCACAACTCGTAGACGTAGACGACTCTTCCATCCTGCCCTCGCTTCTTCCAATGAGCGAGCATGCCAGCGTAATTTAAATTAATTAAATTCCACTCAATAAGTGTACGTATGTGCGTCTCTGAGTGTGTGTGTGTGTGTGTTTGTGTATTCAACAGTCAAACAATTTGTGATAAGTTCTTTGTCTGGCTACTGGAGCACAAAAACACACAAAGATGGAAAAAAACAGCGACAAATATGCGAGTTATTTAAAAATGTAAAATAAATATTTGCGTCTGCGGCCGCAGTCAAAAAAGCATGGCCAACGGCAGTAAAAATTCAATTCGTTTTCGTTTGTAACTCGACTGCGGCTCTTCTATTGCTGTCTCTGTTTCGCGTGCCCCCGAAAGCATGCTATAAAAAATTGCGTATGGCGAACGAGGCGACGCAGTTCGTTGGTTTATTAAAATTTTGTGCAAATGAAGTGGCAATTTACAATGTGCAATTGAAGAGCTGGTCACTGGAGAGTCTTTAAACGCTTCTGCAGACACGCATATTCATATGGTAAGCTTAACAGCCAAACAAAAAATAAAACAAATAACGAAAAAGTTTAAAAATGTGGAGCTGGAAAAACGCTCGCAGACAAGGACAATTGTTTTGGCGTTTGAGTAAAAGTTAATTAATTTTTGCAGCTGATTAAAATACGGGGCATAAATGTGTGTTAACAACAACAAAGGCAAAAATACAAGTAATGGGGAGAAATGGGGAATGGGGCGGAGCAGAAGGCTTAAAGAGCGGCACATGTGTGCCGGATAATACCGCCTAATCCAGCAGAAGGATCGGCCCCAAGCGTGTACAACATTTTAAACACTTTGACTTTGCCGACATTAATGAATATAAGTATACATATAGCAGAGACAGAGAGACTAAGAGAGACACAAAGACAGAGACAGACAGAGAGTGAGAGAGAGAGAGAGAGAGAGAGAGAGAGTCGAGCGAATAGCAGAGTAGTTTAAAATGCCATTAAATGCTGTGAGATGGGCAGCCTGTCAGCCTGGATAGTGACATGTCGGATGGCAGCAGCAACAACTCCACGTCGCCTATCCAACTGTCTATGTGTCTCCCTCTCTGTCTCTATCTCTGCATAAGTGTGCGCTTGTGTCTGTGTATGTGTGTGTGTGCGCCTCGGTGTGGGGAGCTGTCAGCATGTATAACTGTTGCTGTCAGGATTATGGCTTGTCATATTATGTATTATGGTGTATTTTATTTGCATTCAATTAAAACGCACGTGTCACTCGTCTTCGCATATAAATTGCCAGCAAAATGAGGCGAAAAATTATGCAAATGTGACCAAAGGCTGTAAGTTTTTTTTTCGCTTCTTTTCTTTTTTCGTGCTGTCTGTTTTATGTCGAATTGTAAATGAGTTTTAGCCATAAAAACAGCTGAAGCAAAACAACTTTGTTTACGCTCTGAACACTCATAAAAACGTACCTAAACTTAGCCATAGAAAAACCTACAACAATTTGCTTTTTAAAGTCCATGTGCCCGCCCAACAAATACTCTTCTGCTTCGGAGCTGGCGCTTTTGCTTCGTCTGCGTCTGTGGCTCTTGCCACAATACAAAAATGTGGCAATTGTTGTGGTCATTACAATAATAATTTTAATGTGCCTGACCTTAATATCGAGCATTTAGTTGAGCGCACAAAATGCTTATTACCAATTGATATGAATCTAAATTAAAATGGCATCGTAAAACCACTTTGGCCACCAGACTTCTGGTCCGGCCAGCAGACAGGTGCAGAACTTTAATGGTGTCGCAAACCAAGGGGCTGGGGGAGATTAGGCCAAGAGTAATGACACCACCTGGCAAATGGTGCTCTTGGGGACGCACTAGAGTACTAGAAGTGTACATGACGTTGTCCTGGCATTAGACAATTCCCATCTCCCTCCCCCAGCCACTGCGCTGTGGGCTGTGGGGGCCATCAATACGCTAGGCTAGTCACGTTCAAAAAGTCTTAATCGAATGCTGCACAGCTGCAGGGCACGGCTTAAAGCCCATTAATTTAAAGCCCAAAACTGTTTTAAAGTGGCATTAACATGCTGTTGGCCATCGTCGTCTGTCTGTTGCCTGGCAAATTACTAACTTAATTATAAATTAATTATCTAACAAAGCATAGAGCGGCTGACAAGGCGGCCGAACATCAAAGTATCAATAATTAATCGCCTCGGTAATGTTTTCAATTTCTTGCTTCATTAGCCTGTTTTATTTGCCCGTTGAAGGCGTCCGCATCCGCGTCCGCGTCAGCATCAGCGTCAGCTTCAACTTCAGTCTTCTTCGGTCTTTCAGGCTTTTGTTCAGCTAATCCCAATGAGTAGGTATCCTGAGGGACTTGAGGGAGACCAGCCACAGTCAGCACACATAGTCGAGCCTAAGCTTCGTTAATACATATTGTATAAGTTGCTGGCCAAAAAGGAAAACACTTGCCAAGCACAAAAAAAAGAAAATCAATAGCCACTGCCAATTCCAATGCCTGCGAAATTTGTGATGTTTTGTGTCGGGAATTTCGATGGCTATCGCACATAACGAAGTAAAATCAAATGAAATGAAATGAGTTATGAGTACGCGACTTGCGAGTTGCAAGAGTATAACATTAAATAGATTTATGTGCGGCACATGCTACAGCGCATCGAACATTAAGCATTGAGCATTGAGCATTGAGCGTTGAGCACACGGACGTGAGGCTGGCAGGAAACAAAACTGAAACCGGATGTGCGCTTGACGACCATGCCGGAAATTAAACTATTTGTTAGTTGCCTCGGCTCCGCGTCCCGCTGCCGTTCACAGCATTCAACAATTCATAACAATCTCTTTCGGCGCTAACCAAAATAAATACAAATACAAACAGGAATACAAGCAAAAAACCAAAGCGAAAATACTCGTATTCGTACTGTCACCATTGTTGACATTGACGGACCTGCTTCTGCCACTCACCTGTTCTGACTTGCAGCCAACTGATTATTTTCCATTTGGCTTCTAATGTGTCTTGCTGTTCGTCTCTCTCTCTCTCTCTCTCTCTCACACATCCGCTCCGCGCGCTCTTCTCTACGTGTGTGTGTGTGAGTGTTTCTGTTGTGTTTGTGTAAGACGCGCTTGTTAAATTTCGAAATGGCGCATAATTCTCAAATTTCGGAATGGCGTATAATTTGCAACACTTGAAAGTTGCCACTTCAAAGTTGGCTGCGTTCGTTTCGTTTGCGTTTTGGGTATTCGCATTCGTTGTGGGCTGTTGCTTTTGTTTGGTCAGAAGCACTCTTGCACTCACATCAACACATCACCGTCCCCGTCACAGTTACAATATCAAAGTCACACTGTCACACTCACAAGCACACCTACCACATCGACTTCATCCATACACACACACACACACACACTGACACACACACACCTTGACGCTGTGTGGAGCGTTAGAAAACATTGCAGAACGCGCCGCTTGAACGCTGCCTCAACTGGCTTCAACTGCTTCAGGCTGCGGGCAGCTTCCGCGTTTTGTGTCCTGTTCCCGAAACGGCTCAACTCGAACTGTAACGACGCTCAGCTGCTGCGTCCACAGCCAGTCCATCAGCGATTCGATTCGCTTCGCTTCGTCTCGTTTCGCTTCGCCCGCTCGCTCTCGCCACCTCTCTCTCTCTCTCTCTCTCTCTCTCTCTCTGATTCTGTGGCGCTCTCTCTCTATCTCTCTCTCTCTCTCTCTGTCACGCACCTTCGTGCCACTGGAAAGCTCGTGTGTGTGTATGTGTTCGTGTGTGTGGGAAAACCAGCTGGCGCAGCATTAAAAAGTAATATCAATTTCCACCTTGCAAACGGCGTCGCAACGCGAAAGCAACAGCTAAGCGATTTCCCAGGATGCAGCAACGTCTCTGTCCGTGTCCGTGTCCTGCCCGTCCCCGCACTCCGCACTCAACCGCCACCTCCATGTGGATGTCCATGTCTATGTCCATGTCCATGTCGGTGCTAGCTGCTGGAGCCCCGCCTCCTTGCCTGCCCACGCATTTGCGTTAGGTGCGCGTGCTCTTCACGTTCCGCTTAGTCTACACATAAAACACGAAGTGTAGACTTTTCCACAATTGTTGCATGCGATGATATTGCGAATGTTGCGTATATGCCAAGGTGAACAATTGTATTAACTTTCTACAGCGTCAATTCGAACGCTGCAAAACAAATATTTTTCAAAGTAAACAAAACTTATAAAGCGCGAACACCAAACGATTTCAATTTTCTGAATTTTGTAACTATAAGGAATAACACATTTGCCCACAAATAAATTAAATAAAATAAATAAATAAATTTCATTTAAAGTCAATATTAAAAACATAATAAAATTTAAAAATATGAAATTAATGAATTAAATGTATTTAAAATTAAAAGCACATTAGCTAATAAACCGAATCATTTATTGTACATTTTATAAAAAATAATTATTTAGAACTAAGACAAACAAATTCGATATACACACCCCCTTTGTGCCCAAGAAATTATATTTGACAAGCTGTTATTTCAATTTGTATCTACGGACAATTTGAGGTGCTGCCAAATGCGTTTGACAACTTCAACATGGCTTTATAGCTATTCGAAGCCACGAACTAAAGGACACAGTCAGACACACGGACATTGAAAAAAGCGCAACAGGACCAAAATAATTGCGCGTTAAACATGTGCCAGCGATACGAGGCGCAACAGACGACCGAACTATAACTCAATGGAAGTGCGAGAGAGTGAGCTAACTGCGAGCGAGAGAGAAAGAGCGCGAGCGAGCGAGTGAGAGCAAGCGCAGAGCCGAGCGAAGCCGAAGCGCAGAGAGCGCGACTGGAAATGTTCAACTGGTTGCGTTTTTGCAAGCAACAGGATATGTTGGAAGCCTGCAAAAACATCGACAGGCACACGAAAACATCGCACAAACACTACACACACACACAGACGTTTTGAGGAGGCAATCCCCAATAACAATAACAGCAATAGCAACAGCAACAGCAGGAACAACAGCAAGAACAGTGAGCAGAGCAGGCAGGCAAGCTGACTGGCTGCTGAGTGAATGGTTGGCTGCTTGGGTTGGCGGCAATACCACAAGGCTGAGAACACCTGAGGGCGGGGGAGTGCGGCAAGGCGAACAGACAGAAAGTCGGGACGGCCTACAAACAGTCGCGTGCTTAAAGCCTCAATACCAAAACAATTTGAGAGCGCACAATAAAATTGAATGGGCGCAAAGAAAGGACGAAAGCAACAAAACAACAGCAACGACGAGAAAGCAAAAGAAAAAGTGAGGAGGCAGCAAAAAAATGTGCCAAACGCAAAAAAAAAAAAAACGTAGAGAGAAAAGAGAGTCGAGAAAAAAGTAGAAAACACACTAGAATGTTGCGTGTGAAAGGAGCAGCGGCTGTTGAAGGACGAGCGGCCATTAGAAAGCTGCAAAAGCGAACGGCACAAACGTTGGCAATGTTTACAGGTAGCCTGGACAGGGCAGGACAGGACAGGCAGTCAGCGGGGTGTGTTTGTCTGCCTGGCGTTCGAAGGACGCGCCAAAAGGTACGCAGCGTGTGTCGATTAAGATGCCGAGCATTTGTTGCTGTTGCTGTCGTTGTTGGGTCGTGACAGACAGCGAGACGTTGAACCGGACCGAGGAAGGAAGAAGGAGTGAAGAACTGTAGCTGGCTCTGGATGTCAGCTTATCAATTTGTATGCCTGCAGATATTTATTTATGAATATCCTTTGGATGCTTAAGCGTTAGCTGTTGTTGCGTGCACGCTGCGTGGAGCAGTTCGTTCAGCGCTCTTCTCACGCCTTTCCGCGCCTTCCTCTGCCGCTCCGAAATGCCGCGTAATCCTGACGCATACCTGAGGGTCCGTGTTTGTGTCCAGCCGAGCATCTTCTCTCGCTTCATTCTCCATTTCTCCATTACTTTCCTGCTTTCCTGCCTTTCCCTTTCGAGCATCTCAACGTTTCACCGTTTCCGTTTCGTTCGCCTGTCTGCCATTTTGTCGAGTCCTTTCTTAATTTTATTTTTATTGCAGATTGATTTTTTCAGATTAAGTTTTGCCACGACTTCGGCCTCGCTGTCTGCGCATCCTTCGCATTTATACGGCGGCATTAAGTCGGCTGTAAAAACTGTTGCCTGCTTTTCAGGGTCAGACGAGCAGCTCCATCCATCCCGCCCAGGCCATCACAATGAAATATGAGTTAGCTCGAGTGGAGCAGTTTTTTAAGCCAACTTCTGCTTCAATTAGCAGTACAAGCAGCACCCAGTGGCAGCAAAAACCAAAACCGACATGCAAACAGGAAACCTCTTTACCCATTGCCCCATTTCCTCTATTTTTCATTCCTCTGTTTCCCCCACCCACGAGCAAGGGCAACAACAAACCATAAGCTCAAAGTAAAAGAAAAACATTTTCATGCAAATGGTTTTGTTTAACCACGAAATATTTTCAGCATTCAACACAAACACACACACACACACATGCATGCAAGCATGCATATGTGCTTCTCTGTGTGTCTGTGTGTGTGTGTAGGTGCTACGCGCGTGAGAGTCCTGCGGCAAAAGTTTTTACTACTCGCAGCATAGAGCAAACAAAATCAAACTGAGCGCAACAAAGTACACAAATATTTACCTACACACACACCGCACAAACTCACACTTAGGGAAACCATGCTATGTACGTCTGTGTGTGTGTGTGTGAATATGGTCAGTTGGAAAAGTCATAAAGGTAGCGGATCAAATCCAGATGGCAACAATAACACTCCGACAGATTGATGGAGTTAGCAAGCGTGAAGCGCTGCAAAGTATGCAACAATAATTTTCACCTGCTCTCCGACTAAATGCAAACGTATTCGGTTCAGTGAAGTGCAGCCAACTTCGCGTTGAAGGATTCTCTCCGACACATTTTGTAAAGCACACAAACTAAGATTGACAACTACCACAAAGGAAAAAACTACTACAAAGGAATTCAAGCAGCCCAATTACGATCTCAATTCGATTATGCAGCAAAGTTAAATTGAACTGCAAAATATTAAACATATTATAAGTAAATAATATGCAAGAAGTTTACAGTATTAAAGTGTTGTATTTATAGCGATTGCTGTCTAAATGTATGACATACATGTCTAATGAGCTATTTGCCTAGAAATTTATCAACAGATTTTGTAGAGTAACCAACATTATGATGCTATCAAACTTGTGTTGACATGAGTTGCCTGCTAATTGCCTGCTCTCAAGTCGGATTAAAATTCTATTAAATTCTGTGAGCAATGTGCAGACGAAAGTGCAACTTCAGTTGATTGGACGAGTGAGGGCTTAAAATGATTTCTGCCTTGATGCGCCATTAGCACAGACAAAAACATGGAGCATATTTTGAGCCAGGCTTTTGAACAGCTTTAGTTCATGGCTGACCTAATCCTTTTGCAGGATTTCAATGGCAACAACCAACAACTTAATTATGCAGAATCATAAAGCAGGAGGCGCTAATGATGCTAATGCTGCACTCAACGGCAAGTGCGCAAACTCGCTTAAAGCACAGCTCGACTAAGAGATGCCCTTTGAATAGCAGACTACAACTCACAACTCCAATGACATAGCACAGACTGTGGGCACTTGACCAGAGTGTTTGTTACCTGTTTTAAACACAAGAGCAGCAACAAAAGCGCTTCATCACAATTTTAATTTGGCATTGAAGCTGTCTCTTTGCCGTTGTCGTTGCCATTGCCGTTGCTGTTGTCGCTAACAGCGCTTAATTAGAGCAATTTGCGAGCAGGACAAGTGTACTCAGTGCCAAGACCGAGATCGAGACAGAGGCTCGAGTAAATGGCGACAAGTCGACTTGCCGTTCGTTGTCTCTGTCTGAATGTTCAATGCAAATAGTTTGCCAGAAAGCGAGTGAGGTCGACCAGAGGCAGCAAAGTAGGCGTGAAGAACGCGTCTTGTTTTTTCTCACTCTCTGCCTTTCCCTCCCTCTATTTACAGCACCGTTAATTGAATTTTCACACCGAACAGTGGCGGCCAGCACCGAGCCCAAAGCTATTGCCTAGAACCGCGAGGCGCACAGTGAAGCCAAGGGGGCGGAAAGGGGCAGATACCCTCTAATTTGCTTTATTTGACAAAGTAATTAAGTCGGCATAATGTGCATGGAAATTGCTGTCAAGTGGTTCATAATTTGTTAGGCAATGCGGCAGGCAGCTCCTTTATGGACTGCCAAAGGTAAATTCTTTTTGTTAGCTGGAATCTAATCTAGTGTTATGTTTTTGCGAACACCCAAGCCACGCGCTATGTTGAAGCAGTGGTTCAAGTGGATACAGAATCGTCCCCGCAAAATGGCCATTCAGCACCTGGATTTGCCGGACAAGTCCGAAGGCGATAAGAAGCAATATCGCGTGCTCACCCTATCGAACGGCGTCAACGCCATGCTCATCTCCGACCCGACGCTGCCCGAAGCCAGCGCATCCACGCTTTCGATGAACTCGCGCTCGGCACCCGCCACGACACCCAGTCGTCAGAGTTCAACCTCCACGCTGGAGCAATTCCACGGCAAGTTGGCGGCATGCGCGGTGCTGGTAAGCGTCGGCTCCTTCAGTGAGCCGTACGAGTATCCGGGAATGGCGCATTTTCTGGAGCACATGATCTTCATGGGCTCCAAGAAGTATCCCGAGGAGAACGCCTTCGACTCGTTCATAGCGCGCTGCGGCGGCTTCAGCAATGCGCACACAGAGAACGAGCACACGTGCTTCTACTTCGAGGTCGAGGAGCAGTACTTGGACTCGACTATGGACATGTTCATGAACCTCATGAAGGCGCCCCTCATGATGCCCGACTCTATGACGCGCGAGCGCTCCGCCGTGCAGTCGGAATTCGAGCAGGTCTGCCTGGTGGACGAGGTGCGACGCGACCAGATACTCGCCAGCATGGCCGGCGACGGCTATCCACACCGCACGTTCAGCTGGGGCAACCTCAAGTCGCTCAAGGAGATGGTGGACGACGAGGATCTGCACAAGACGCTGCACGAGTTTCAGCGTCAGCACTACGGCTCTAATCGCATGAACGTCTGCCTGCAGGCCACGCTCCCGCTGGACGAGCTGGAGGAGCTTCTGGTGCGCCACTGCTCGATGATACCGCAGAGCCAGCTGCCGCCGATGGACGTGAGCAAGTACAACTATAGCGAGGCCTTCCAGGAGCGCTTCTTCAACGAGGTGCTGCTCGTGCAGCCCATGGAGGATGTGTGCAAGCTGGAGCTGACCTGGGTGCTACCGCCCATGCGCAACTACTACCGATGCAAGCCGGACGCGTTCATCGCCCACCTGCTGGGCTACGAGGGCGTCGGCAGTCTCTGCTCCTACCTGCGACGTCGTCTCTGGTGCATGAGCGTCATGTCCGGCGTCGGCGCCGGCAGCTTTGACAACAACTCCATCTACTCGCTGTTCAACATCTGCATCCACTTGACCGACGATGGCTTTGCGCACCTCGACGAGGTGATCGCGGCCACGTTCGCCTGGATTCGGCTCATCAACGACTGCAACACACTGCACGTGCCGTACGGCGAGCTCAAGCAGATAGCCGACAACAACTTTCGTTTTCAAATCGAAATACCCTCCATGGACAATGTGCAGAGCATCGTCGAGGGCATGCGCTTTCTGCCGCCCAAGGACGCGCTCACCGGCAACCAGCTGTACTTCGAGTACGACGAGGACGCCATGCAGATGGTGCGGAAGCATCTGTCGGAGTTTCACTTCAACATCATGATCTCCTCGCACATTCGCTACGAGCACCACGACTACGATCGACGCGAGCCCTGGTTCGGCACCTACTACACCAGCATTGGCATACCCGACAAGTGGCAGCAGATGTGGCACAATCCCGTGCCCCACGCCGAGCTCAAGCTGCCCGACCCCAACCCCTTCGTCACCACGGACTTCACGCTGCAGTGGCTGGACGCGGGCAAGCCGCATCTGTCGCGTCGCCCCAAGGCGCTGATTCGCAACGATGTGTGCGAGCTGTGGTTCCGGCAGGACGACACCTTCCTGCTGCCCGACGGCTTCATCAATATCTACCTGATCACGCCCATCATGCGGCAGAGCGCACGCGACTATGTGGCCGGCGTGCTGTTCACCTACCTGGTGGAGTTCTACATCGCCGAGGAGCTGTATCCCGCCTTGATGGCGGGCTTGACATACGGTCTGGATGCGGCCGAGAAGGGTCTGGTGCTGCGCGTCAGTGGCTACAACCAGAAGCTGCATTTGCTCGTCGACATCATCATCAATGTGATGAAGAACCTTGTGGTGGACGGCGCTCAAGTGATGTCCTTCAGGGAGCTGAAGAAGCGACAGCTCTTCAATGCAATCATCAACGGCAAGTCACTCAACCTCGATCTGCGGCTGTCGGTGCTGGAGAAAATGCGCTTCACGCTGATGCAGAAGTACGATATAATCGACAACGTCACCGTCGACGACATCCTCAAGTTCAGGGACAACTTCTACAAGCAGATGTACGTGCAGGCGCTCATTCAGGGCAACTTCACGGAGACGGAGGCGCGCGACATCACACAGCGCATCCTGGACACGTATCAAAACCAGAAGATCGAGAATCTGCCGGAACATCACAACAGCATCATGCAGCTGCCGCTGGGCGAGCACTATCTGCGCGTGAAGACGCTCAACGTGGACGATCCCAACACGATCATTGTGAACTATTACCAGATCGGACCGGCCACCATTAAGATGGAGGCCATGCTGGATCTCGTCGATCTGATTGCCGAGGAGCCGTTCTTTAATCAGCTGCGCACCAAGGAGCAGCTCTGCTACAGCCTGGGCATCTTTCAGCGCATCGGCTACGGCATCATGGCCTACATGCTGATCATCAACACGCAGGAGACGAAATTTAATGCCGAGTATGTGGACAAGCGCCTGGAGGCGTTTCGACTGCGTGTGCCCATCATCATCGCCGAGCTGAGCGACGAGGAGTTCGAGCAGATGAAGGAGGCGATACTGAACAATAAGCGGCTCGGGGATCACGGCCTGCACGATGAGATGATGCGCAACTGGAGCGAGATTGTCAGCATGGATTATGCATTCAATCGCAATGATATTCAAATACAATCCCTCGCGTCCGTCACCAGAAAGGACATACTTGACTTTCTCGCGTACAACGAAAAGAACAATTTTCGCAAACTGTCTGTTCAGGTCGTCGGCTCGAACAAGATAACGAGGCGTTCGATGACCGACTTACCTGAAGCCATCGCCAACGCTGTGGCCGCTCGCCAGGGCTCGAGCACCGGTCTGGCGCGCAGACCGGGATCGCTGGCCATCATTCTGGACGAGGTGCAGCGCAATATCTCCGAGGAGCAGCTGCTGTTCGAGCAGATTGGTGACACGATTCGACTCGAGTTCATTGGCGACACCACCGACGAGAGGCACATCATGAATGTCGAGGAATTCAAGAAGAAGCTGCTTGTCTATCCGCACGTTGTCCTCAACACCAAATCCCATGGGTTATAGTCGTTCACGTGGTAAGCGTTTAGTCTCCGCAACTGTATAGCATCATTATTTGTTGGGCTGGCAACCAAGTCAACAAACGTTGGGGGGGGAGCATGAACGGTGGCGTCAAGTATCGCTAATGGTTGCCGCTGTTAGCCGTTAGCTGTTAGCTGCTAGCTTTTAGCTGGAGGGGAACTTTTCGCTTTGGCTTTCGTTTTCGATGTGGTAAGCAAGTGACGCCATTTTAATAACGCAAATTACAGTCAGCTGTATAAATTTGGACGGGGCGAAGGGAATGGCAATTGCTGGGCAACTGTTGCTGCCACATATTGCGGCTGCTGTTGCTTCATCATCAACAACAATAACAACAACAACAATAGCAAAAACAACGACCGAAACAACAATAATAATTCTAAATTATTGTGTATATGTATGCATAAATAAGCTACAAACTGTAAGAAAGACTGGACACTTGATACTGAAATACTCTTACATGTAATGATGAAGTTGTTGCAATATAATTTTAATAATTTATTTCAAAATCTTCGTGATTTCAACCCACAAAATTAGTGACTTAATAAATTTGTTCAATATGCAATAAATAAATATCTGTAAACACTCAAACAACACACGAAGAAATCGAAAATCTATTCAAAATTTAAGCGGAAATTCGAGCTACGAGCGAAAGCTTTAGTTAATATGAAGAAAGATCCGAAATTTTAGTTACCGCTCGACCAGCTCCACAGCCAAACGAAATGCTCAAACAAAGAGTGCGTTAACTCCAGAAAAAGACGAAGTTGTCCTCAGTTGCTGCTATTGATGCTGCTGCTGCTGCTGCTGTTGGCGTTGCCAAGCATTGAGCTAGCTTCATTATACGAATGAAACGACATTGTTCGCACTCGGACTGCTGCTGAGCGAATATTTATTTGTGTATATATGTGTGTGTGTGTGGGTGTGTGTGGGTGTGTTAGTGTTGCCAGCTTGGCAGCCATCCAACTATGCAGCATTGTTTCTCAAATTGTGTGGCACAGTCGTCGGAGTGCTGTTGCAATTTTGCGTCATATTGTTTGCTTATTTCGTTTCGGGACTAAAAATAAGCGCGCACACACAGAACAACAAAGGACACGCCCAAAAGCCGCCCACCAATCAACCAATGGCCGCTTTTGCTAATGATAAGCCTTGTTTTCCAGCACATCATTGTTGTTGGCGTTACTGTTTTGCTGTCGCTGTTGCCGTTGCCATTGCTTGTGGCTGGCTTTGCCATAAAATCATTATGATTGCGTTTTATTGTGCCATTGATTTAAGTTTTAATGCTGAATTTATCAAGCGAAAGAGTTACGGCAAAAACAACAACCGACAGACAGACAGCGCTTCGTTTTTGGCTTAATGCGCTTAAATCTGAATTAATTATGCTCCGTGGAACTTTAAATTCGCACAGCAAATTGAAAATGAACTAATTAAGCAACTAATTATTAATTTAATTACTTCAAACTTACGCAAAGTACATTGTTCTCTGGCGCTTACACCAAATTGACCACTCGAAATGCATTTGGAAAAATGAATAAAGTTTTTATTTACGCAATAATTTCTCGCACAGTTATGTGTATAAGTATATGTATATCACTTGTCATAGTAATTAATTCATAATGTATAATTATTTATGTTTTCATTCACTTGATCCATTTATTGATTATTGCCAACGACAAAACAAAAAAATAAAAATAACAAGAAGAAAAAACAATAAGCAATACACGACTTTTATAATGTCAGAGAATTGTTGCACTGCATTTTATTTATTATAATGTATTGTATTTAAATTAAATTTTAAACGCAACACACAGAAAATGTTTAAGCCAACATTAAAGTAGATAATATATATATATATATATATTACGATATATGTATGTATTGTATGTATATGTATATTGTATTTATTAAGTATACAATTTGAATTAAGCATTAATAAAAACAATAAATTTAGTTATTGTAATTAAATTCTGATGCGCCTGTTGGGCGCCTAACAATAAGTAAACTTTTAGCAAACTCTTTTTTTGTGATTTTCTTTGATTTCATTTTTTTTTTTTTGTTTGTTTGTTTGTTTTAAAATAATTAATGTGGGCGTGTGTTTATGTGTGTTTGTGATTAATGGAACCATTTTTTAAAGCGCGTTGATGAGAATATGATATACTTAATAAGCATGCAATTTAATTGATGATTTCGTTCCATGAACTTTGACATGGTGTGTTGCAAATGTAAACAAGTGTTAAGATAATTCATGATGTTCTTCTTGTTGTTGATGTTGCTGTTCGTCCTCCTCAATTGTTGTTGTTATTGTTTTTCGGCGCATTTGATCGCCACCATGACTAACGCTACAATTAAATCAAGTATATCAAGTAATTTACTTATATAAAAATATATGTGTATCCATATCAATATTATTACAATTACATATGAATGTTAAATTATTTCTTTTATTTTCTTGTTGAAATGTGTCAATTAACGTATTGTTTCTCAGTTGTGTGTATTATTTATTACTTTAATTTTGTGTAGAACACTCAAAATATGTCCGAATGCTAAGCATGCTCTCAGATTGTTACACTTACACTTATGCAAACCAAGAAATGTAATTTCTAATTTAAGTTTCGCCTCTCAAATTCTCGAACTCGGGGCGCACTCTCGATTGCCACTTGAAGTACTTGCCGCAATTAATTGAATTAAATTAATTTAAGTAACGGAATTCGCTCGATTCGATTTGCGTTTAAATAATTGGCTTACAAAGGCATTAAATGAATTTTATTAATAATTGCTTTAATTTAATTTAGTTTTCTTTTCTTTTTTTTTTTGCATATTTTTCGACTACTTTTAAAGGCTTTTTCTTTCCTTGCAGGAAATACTTCTCAAATGGTTTACTTTAATCGTAATTGTAATTTTAAAGTTATTGTAAAATTTCCTTTGTTGCAATTGGTTTAAATTTGTCAAAAGTTATTGCTAATATTTAAATTAATTTCATTTTAAATAGAACTTAAAACAAAATTTTTGAATGTGTTTTACTTGTTTCTCTCGCAATGACAAGAACATTTTTATATGTTTTTTTCTTTTTTAGTTTTAATTTTTTCGCTCTTTCGCTGTTTTGCTTGCTCTCAACTCACCCTAGGCTCAACCAATTCTCTCTCTCTCTCTCTCTCTCCTCTCACTCACACTTTCTCTCTCTCTCTCTCTCTCTCTCGCTCACTCTGCTAGACTTTTAGTTTGATTTCACTCGCGATATTTTCAAATTGGAATGACCTTAATTAGAAACATGTACTTTTTTCTTTCAAGCTTTACAACATTTTTGCGCTTATATTTTATATGATTTTTGTTTTTTTTTCTTTCTTTTCTTTTACTGTTATCTTCTTTTTCTAAATGTTTGGCTGTTTCTGTTTTTTTTTTTTGTTGTTGCTGTCGCTGCTTATAGGAAAGGGTGCGGAAATATAGTGGAGTGTTTTCTTCGACTAACGCTCCCGGCAATTTTGGCTTTAGTTGTGTGTGTTTTCGTTTTGTTGTTGTTTTTGGAAATAGTAAAGTTTTGAAATTTTTTTTGTTGTTTTTGTTTCGTTTTTGTTTTTAACTATATTGTTCAAATGTTTTAAATGCATTTAGAAAATAAATAGGACTTCTTGTTCAGTGTATGTGTGTGTGTGTTTTGTGTGTTTGCGTTTGCGTTTGCATTTTGTTGCTGATACGAATTTGTCAGGAATATTTGAGAAAAGCGAGCACCTACACAAAGCACCTGGACGGACAACTAGCTGTGCCTAGACAGTAAAATCGCCCGTTGCCCAGATCATCTTGTAGTCATCGATGTTGAACAGATCGAAAATATCGCCACTCGCCACATTGAAGGCGTCCACTGCGCCGCCATTGCTGCTGCTGCTGCTGTCCATCGCATTGCCGACGCCAACGCCGACTCCAACGCCAACGCCGACGCCAACACCGACCCCATTGGAGGCGCCAGCTGCTGGCGAGCTGTAGTCGCTGTGGCCCACAGTGGGCGGCTGGGAGACCGCCTGCATGATGGAGTTCAGGGTGCTCTCGAAGTCATCGCAGACATCCATGGGCGTGCTGTTGTAGTGGCCATTTGAGCTGACGCACTCGACGCTGCTGGCCGATGGGCTGCCAACGATGCCATTGTGACTGTGGCTGTTGTTGTTGGCATTGCTGCAGTTGCTGTTGCTGCTGCTGCTACCACCGCCACCACCGCCACCGCCGCCCGCCACATGCTGACTGAGCTGCGCCACAAAGCTGTCCGCATCGAAGTCAACGTCAGCGCCGTGATTGTTGTTCAGCAGCACGCTGTCCGGGCTGCTGGCGTCGAGCAGCTCATTGATGCTGGGCTGCAGACTGGGATTGAGATCGCGTCGCAGGTTGTTGCTGTTGTTGTTGCTGCTATTGCTGCTGCCAGTCGTGTTGCTGCCGCCAGTCGCACAATAGTTGTTCGAGTCGTCGCCAATGTCCATTTCCAGCTGCTGCGACATCAGCTCCAGCAACTCGTACTCATCAAAATGATTCAGCTTGGCGTCGGGACTGTTGGGCTTGTCACCAATGCTGAGACTCACGCTGGCGCTGTTGCACTTGGGCGGCGTGCTGGGCGGCGGCGTGCCGTGATGCTGCTCCAGAAAGATGTCCAGCGTCTTGACCACGCTCTCCGCATCGATGGCAGCCCCGTCTGCCTGCAGCGGCGAGGCCATGTCGATGCTCTCGATGAAGCCATGCGAGGTTGCTGCAGCAGCTGCTTGCTGATTGCCGCTCGCATAGCTGACGTGGCTGTCGTTCGTGTCCATGGCCATGTCCAGGTTGGGCAGCGACTGCGGCGTCGGTGGCGCCTCCAGCTTGGGCACCAGCGGCACAATGCTCGCTCCACCCGCTGCTGTTGTCGGCGTCACGCCGTTGAACATGGCCAACTCGGGCAGCGGCGTCAAGGGCGTCAACGGTGTGATGGGCTCCAGGGCTGCGCTCTCGGGCAGCTCGCCCTGCTTGATCAGAATGTCGAGCACATCGCTGACCTGCTCCGACTTGATGCCAGTCGACTTGCGCTGCACAGCAGCTGCTGTTGTTGCTGTTGGGGCTGGCGATGCTGCTGGCTCCTCCTTGATCTTCATGAGCGGCATGCTGCCCAGGGCGGCGGCTGCTTTGCTCGCCGCCAGCTGCTTGGTGGCCTCTTCGTACTGTGGCGGCGGCGCTGGCGTCGGCTTGATGTCCAGCTGTATCAGCTGCTGACCAGGCTGAAAGTGTTGCTGCTGCTGCTGTTGTTGCTGGAGTTGCAGCTGCTGCAGTTGCTGCTGTGTGATGATGGGTTTGGCATCGATGGGGAACACAATGCTGGGCAGCGAATTGGTGCGCTGATGGCCATTGAGCAGCTTCTTAGTCACAGGCGCTGCTGTTGTCACTTGCTGTTGCTGTTGTGGCTGTGCTGCTGCTGTCGTTGTCGTGGTGGCCGTGAGGCTGATATTCCCCAGCGTGTGGGCCGTCATCTGCTGATCGTTGAGGCCCAGCAGAAAGATCGTCTGATTGCCCTCGTTCCACACGAGTCCTACGTTGTTGGGATGCGGCACAGCAGCTGTTGCTGTTGTGGTTGCTGTCAGCGGCTTGGCTGCGTGCAATATTGCTGTGGTATTGCCGGCAGCAACAACATTGGGCTGCTTGGTGGGCGTGGCTGGCAGCTTGGAGGCGCTGATTGTGTTGTTGTTGGATGGAATGACTACAGTTTGTGTCTTTTGCGTAAGCAATCGCATCTGTTGTTGCTGCTGCTGTTGTTGCGCCTGTTGCTGCTGCTGCAGAGCTGCTGCTGCCGCGGCTGCCTTCTGCTTTTGTATCTTGGCCTCCAGGTGTTGCTTCACCACCAGCTTCTGATTGATTGGCGGCGCCTGATTGCTGCTGTTGCTTATGTTGCTGCTGTGATTACTGTTGCTGCTGTTGGCGGGTTTCTTGGCCTGGGTGTTGCTGCCGCTGCTGCTGCCATTCAACTTCGCCGTCACTGCCGCTGAGGCCGGCTTCACAGTCACCTTCGCCGGTATGCTCTTCTCCAGCTGCGGCAGCACCGTCAGCGTCTGTTGCGGTCCATTCGAGGTCGTTGTGATCAGCGTGATTTGCTGCGATGGCAAAGCGTTCACCACCTGCGCCGTGACCGTCTGCTGTTGCTGCTGGCGCCGTATCTGCTGCAGCTCCTGCTGTGAGCGTTGCAGCTGACGCTGCAGCTCGTCAATCTTGCGCTGCTGGCGACGCAGCAGCTCCTCGTTCTGTATGATGGTCGCTGTCTGTGGCTGGGGCTGCATTATGGTCTGCAGTGTCAACGCATGATTGCCGTCCAGTTGCTGCTGCACCACATCCATCTGCTCGTGCTCCTCGCTCACCAGCATGGCTACAGGGGCAGGCTGCTGCTGTTGTTGTTGCTGCTCTGTGGCGCCACAGTTGCTGGTGTCCATGGCGTCGCTGATGGTGATAATCTCGCCCTGCACAGCGGCTGGCGTTGCGGGCGCATCGAGCGGCTCGAGTGGCAGATAGAGTTTGAGGCGCTCAATCAGCTGCGGCTTGGGGCCGGACACCGGCAGATTGCGGCGCTTGAGATGCTGCTTCAGGTCGGAGACCTTCATCTTCTCGAGCCGCGTCAGATCCGTGATGGCGGAGCTGGTGGACTCGGCGTAGCTGGTCGCCGGACTGGCCGGTATGGAGGAGCTCACCGAGAGCGCCGGCGAGGGCAGAGGCGGCGGATGTTGCTGCTGCTGCTGTTGTGGCTGCTGCTGCTGTTGGGCTACGACGGCAACTGTTGCCGCTGGCTGTGGCGTGTGCGTGATCAGCGACAGCGTGGGCGGTGTTGGCGCCACTGCAGCTGTGGGCGTGGCTGTCAGCAGCGTGGCATCGCCAAAGTTCAGAGGCGCGAAATTGCTGCTGCTGTTGCTGCTGCTGATGGAAATGCTGTTGGGCAGCGTGATGGGCGCAACCGTGGCGACCGTTGCTGCTGTCGCTGCTGCTGTGGTCACTGAGCTGGCCAAGGCGGGCACCGTCTTTGTGGTGACCGTGATGCTGTTGGCGCTGGCATTGCTGCTGTTGTTGTTGTTGCTGCTGCTGCCGCTCACGCTGCTCGCTGCGGAGACGTTGCCGCTGCTGTTGGCTGCTGGCAGTATCGACTGATTCTTGTTGAGGTTCTCCAGAAACTTGAGCAGATAGTTCTGCTGTTCGAGCAGCAGCTGATACGACGTCGTCTGGTCGGCCTGCGCCTGATCCTGCGCCTGTCCAGCCGCACTCGGCGGCCCCTTGTACTCGTGGAATTTGATCGTGCGCGCCTTCGACACCGGCTTCGACTTGGACTTCTTGCGATTCTTGTCCTTGCCCGGCGCATCCGACTTGATGGCCACTGGCTGCAGCTGCAGACGCGTTGGCGGCGGTGGCGGCGACGCAATGGACGACAGCGGACTCAGCGTCGATGTGCTGGAGGCCAGCGAACACGGCGAGGCGAGCATGGGCAGCATGTGACTGCTCAGCTGGCTGGGGCTGGCCGTAGGCCCTGCAACGCTCTGGCACAGCTCCTCAAACAGATTGGCCGTCTCCTGCTTCACCTTGACGCCGCCGCTCACAGCCATAGGCATGGGCGGCGGAGGCGGCGGTGGAGCGCTCACAATGTTTGCTGTGCTCATGGTGCAATCTGCGTTGTTCAGCAGCTGTATGGGCGGCATTACGCTCAGCACCAGTTGGCCACAGCTGGGCGTGACGGTGGGCGTGGTCAGCGCCACGGTGACGATGCCCGCCGAGGCGGCAGCTGCTTGGAGCACATCCTTGGACGTCTCCACAGCAGCAGCCACAGTCGGAGCGGTAGCAGCGGCAGTGGGCAGAAGTACGCTACTGTTTGTGGCCTGTGCTGTGGCCAGTGAGCTGAGCATGAGCTCGTCGAGGCGCGGCGGCGTCTGGCGTGTGTCGCTCTCGGAGCTCTGCGAGTCCTCGTCGTAGGTGACATAGCTGTGCGGATGCTGGGGACGCGTTAGGAGGCCCTCGCTGGTGGCCTTGAAGGGCACCAAGCCCTCCTTAACGATCTTCTCGATGGGCTTCTCGGTGTGCAGAATGTTCTTCTTGATCAGCTCCAGGGGGCCGGGTCGATGCTGTATCTGTGAGTTGAGCTGGTCGGCCAGACGCGCCTTCTTCAGCATGCGCTGCTTCTCCGCCAGACTGGGGTCGATGTGGCACTCATCCTCCTCCAGTATGTGCAGTCGCTCGAGGTCTTCGCGGTTCGGACGCTGCTGGATCTTGGCCTTGAGCAGGTCGCTGGTCTTGGCGCGCTCCAGTTGCTTGCATTGTTCGTGGATGGCGGGCGAGGTTTTGAGCGCTTCAAAAGAGAACACAAAGCACAGGGAGAAATGTCAGAATTGAGTAGAAATTATAGCATACTTTGTAGCGCGCAGCGAAATTGAAAAACAGGCTAAACGCTGCTTTCTATGGAATCGATTTGAATTTCAAATTTGTGAAAATGAAAGAACTAAAACAAATGAAGAACTAAAAGTTTCCCGTATCATTTTCAATCTTTCGCTATGCAAAACTGAAACAATAAATTCCGAATTTGCCAAGTATTTATCTTAAAGCAGCTCAAGATTATTATTATATCATTTATTTCGCTCACTCGCTCGCTTGCGTTGCTGTCGAAAATTTGTCATTTAAATTCAAATTCAAATTCACTTTCGGCTGCGCTGAGCACATTGAATTGGTTTGTAAATTCGCGTATTTTGTTGATTCTTTTCGACTTTCTTCCGTTTGCGTTCGCTGCCCTTCCCTCCCCTTGTCCCTCTTCTATGTCTTTCTTTCGTTGGCTTGCTCGAACTTTTTCTGGGGGCCCGCGCATAAATTGCCGAGCCATGAGGATGAGCAAGAGACCATTGAGAATGCGCACATATTTGCATATCCTTTTTGCCGGGCTTTTACATTTTACATTTGCCCTCGCTTTCCACTCTCCTTGCATCTTCGCTGAAGCACATAAGTGAGGCCAATGTGTGCTCTTCAATACTATTTATCGATTCAGCTAGACTAACAGCTAATATAAGGAGAAGCTCCCTTTCTTTACTTACATGGTATGATGCCCTGCTCGACGAGTTGCGAGTGCGGTCGTCGCACCATCAGCTTCACTTTGAGCGCTGCAAATGGAAGAGACGGAAAAACAGAGAGAATTATTATTGGGAACAAGTGCAACAAGTTTCCGCCACAAATTTGACAGCCAACGAACATAAATTATTATAGAGTGTGGATAGTGCGAGGCGGAGAATTAGTCGCTGCTTGTGGGCAAAGATCAAAACATAAACATAGCTCATAAAAAATACTCTAAACAGCTGGCCAAAAACACATTCGAACGCCAAAGTTTTCTGCGGGTTTTTTTTCCTTTTTCGCTTTGCTGTTTTCTGTTTTTTGACAACGCAAAGCAATAAATGTCGAGCCCAACACAAAAAACAGCTGCAAATGGAAAAACAAGGCAGCAAAACGCACACAAATACTACTGAGAACTGAGAACCAAAGAAAAGAAAAAAAAAGAGAAAAAGTTTTAATATGTTTATGTGCGGTCGGCTATTGTTGTTGTCGCTGGCGTGCGAAACTTTTTTCTTTATTCATTTTGACTGCTTAACGCCGCTGAGTGTAAAGTTGGCGCCCAAAAAATTAAATATTTAAGCCGAGCGTCAAGAGTGCTCTCGCCTCACACACACACACAAACCAAATACACACACATGCACGCTGTGTGTCTGCGCCTTGGTTTGGCGCCATGGGGCGTATGCGTAATAATATGATTATGTGGCAACTGCTACTAAATGACAGATTGATGTCAATTAACTTGACATAAAGTCACCAAAGCCAGCTTGCGATAGCGATAGAATGAACCAGACAGAGACAGGGGAGGATAATCAGCGGCAGAAAGGGAGAAGTTGATATTCAAATGACGTTGATTGAATTTACACACAGCAGCAAAAACAGAAACGTGGAATTTACTCAACGCATGTCGCATATTGTTCAAAAACACATTGTTAACTATGTATGGCCTAATTAATAATACCATGATTTCATTGCAAAAAACGGCAGTAGCAAAGGCCAACAAATTCTGCTAAATAATAAGTTGATTTTTTTATTAATTTATGATTGCTACTGAATATTTAACAATTTTTTTAAAGCCAACTATTTAACGGACCAACGAAGTTCAAAAAGTTAAAGTTAAAGTTAATTATGCGTTTCACTTCATTGACAAGGCAACCTACTATAGTGTATATTAAATTAATACTTTAATCCTGCTAAGTATGCATAACATTCAATGTTTTGATACATGGTATGATGACACATGCTGTTTATCAATGCTGTAGTCTAGTGAGACGATATATGCTACTCAACTGTATGTAGCTGAGTAGTAATCTGTGTTATGTAAACGACCTGTTGTCTTAAATTGATTAACTCCAATTAGGCTGTGGACATTAGCGCGAGACAGTTGAACAAAACGCCTGTCGAGTCACGTAATTAAAACGAAATAATGCGCATTAAGGCCTCGCAAGGACAAGATAGTATATAAAGCCAAAAACCGCAAATGAAACGAAAACACAAATCTTCTGGCCTCCAGCCTGGCAGCACAAGAGGGCAGTGCACTGCAAACTTGGTTTGCTTTGGTTGCGTATTGGGTAAGAGGGTAAGGGACGGGGAGAGAAGAGGTTGCAATGCTGCTGCTGTGGTTGAAGCTCAATTGAACGTCAGAGGCAACCGCATGAAATGCCAAATGCAGCGTAGGTTTTTCGGCATTTGGTTAATGCGGTTGGACATATACAAAGTACAAGAGTGTTGTGTATTTATTTATTTGTTGCCAGCCAAAATGACATGACTTTGTGCGCCAAGCAAAACAAACGCGAAGCAACACTTGACGCCACAACAAAGTCGCCCAGAGAGCGAGAGAGGCGAGGAAGCAACTACGACATCAAAGTGAGGCGCTGACGATGACGTTATTAAAGTAATTTAGGCTCTTGGAAAATCATCATAAAAAAAAAGAATACAAATACAAATACGACAATACGAGCAACGGCGGCCAAAGAGCTGCCAAGGCGCGTAATTGTCTCGCGGGGGCAACTGACGACTGTGGCAGCTGTTGTTGGCCAAACGGTCGTCGCCGTCGCCGTCGCCCATTTTACGATTGAAGTGTGTGCACAACATACAGAAAAGTATAAAAAATTCATTTCTTGCTCGCGCTCTCTATACGCATCTCATCATCTCTCCGGGTTTTCGTCTGCCTAAGATCTCTGTTCATTTACGCCGTGGCAAATATTTGGACTTGTAACACGGCTAAAACAATTTTGGTGACGATGCCAACTGAACTGAACGGAGCTGACTGCGCCGTCTGCCAAATTAATTACGCGAGCAATTTATTCTTATTCTACACCTTATTGCTCTTCTTCTTCTTCTTGTTAGTGTTATTGTTCTTGCTGTTGTTGTTGTTGGTCGCGGTGGCTTTTCTCAATTTCTAAATGGGCGCCCTGCTCTGTTTACGTGTCGATTTTACACCTACACACGCGATTGATAAAAACAATAACAAAATTCCAAATTAAACACATAAAAGTTTTTATGCGCTGGCAATAAAAGTGTAGACGTAGCCAAATCGTTGCCTCTCATTGTTGTCGATGTTGTTGCTGTTGTTGTTGCTGTTCTTGTTTTCCGTCTTCTGCTGTGGGTGGCTGCCCTTCTGCATGGAGGCCTCAGTTTGCCAGGCGAAGGTCAGGTAAACAAAACAGAACGCAGCGCGAGAGTGCGAGAGAATTCTAGATGACCAGAGAGCGGCAACAGCTGGTTGACCAACACACACAGACACACACAGACACACACTCGCACACACACTCACACGCCCCCACACACACATAAAAAATTATATGGGAAAATGTATTATAAAATCGATTACGTGATCAGCGGCAGTGGCAGCGAAGCGCAGCGGCTAAAGACGCCATCCGCGTGGGCCAAATCAATGAGCTAAGCCAATAGACGAGTGCAGCAGGGGCGGCACAGTGGGCATTATTGCCAGCACTTCAACTATTTAATGCACACAGCATAGCATGGCTTTGCGCACATTCCTCGAAGTATGCTATAAAATTGGGGGGAAATTGAGCGTTAAGCATACGAATGCATTATTTAGCACTCTGGCCTTCTCAATGAATTAAACACCTTGAACCACTGTGCAATGGCATTTTACATGCCTTCGCCTGCCCCGTGTGGTGGCTGCTATTTCCGCCTTGGCGTTTTGCGATTGCGATTGCGTTCGCCTGCAGCATCCACATTTGAGAATGTTACAACATCCCTCCTTCTGCCTCCCGCATGCCGCGCGCTCGTCAACGAGTGTTTGTCAAGTCGCGTGCAGCATGTTTATTTGTCAAAACATTTTTGTTGCGCCTCCGTTGCCGCCTGCGCTTGCCTGGCCGCCATCTGTTTATAATAAATTTTAGTTGCAAATTGCAAAATGTTTACAGTGGGCCTCAGAGCAGCCAACCGCCATTGCTGTTTGGCCTTTTTTCCCCATCGACATCGCCATCGCCATTGCCTTCTGCTTGCTCTTCTATTCTATTCAATTCTGTTCTGTTCGCTAATATGCAGTCGATGTTTATTTGTTAGATAACGGTTTAGTCTGTGCGCTCGCCTGCCGGAAATTTTGACCGCCCCATGATTTGCCTTTTGGCAGTTAATGCAGCTTTTAAAAATATTGCCAAAAAAACTGTGATAATTTGCGAAATAACAAGAAAGATTTCAGCTCGTTGAGACAATGAATATTGCATACTCTACACGTTGTTGTTCCCCAAATGAATGCTTTATTGTATTAAATCCTTTTTGCTCGCCCAAATAGATTCCAAGATAAATTTGATATATTTCTTTTGTGATAGCTGGCAAACTCTGTAGAGTATATAACATTTAAATATATGAATCGGGGTGTCACATTTCGATTCACGTGCCTGCTGAGCCCCTTTAAAAAAGTGTATTAGAAAGAGCATATTGCATTGCGAAATTGGGGAAATGCATGCAAATAATTGACACCCCTTTGCCAGGGTCAGGGTGTGTGAACTTTCAGTGTTTGGGGCCTGAAGCTGCAGAGGCTGCTTTCTGTTGGCAGCCAGCGAGCACCGACAAAAATGTCAAAATGCCAGCGGAGCGCAGGCGACAAGAGCTGTCAAAACTATTAGCGAAAACTACACACACACACACACACACACACACACAGACGCTGGCAACACACAGAGGTATGTGTGTAAATTCAGGCCATTCAAAATGAATAAGATTATTTCTTTCTTCACTCGAAAATGCCAAGAAAATATGTAGGCCAACAAAAGAAGGCAAAAACGAAAAACTGTTGACAATTCTCAAGAGTCTCTGACTGTATGTGTGTGATTTATGGATATGTGTGTTGGTGGGTGGTTGTGGGGCATGAATGAGTTGGACGAGGGGCGTGGCGCATCAAGTGCACGCCTTAAGTGCCTGTAGCGCAGCTGACAGCTTCATTAAGACTTGCTGCTGCGCCTGTAAAATGCCTCCAAGTCAATCTGCATCTACGTAAATGATATATGACGCTACAAGACACCATGTGGACGAGGCTGATGGTTGGTCAGCGTGAGATGACTATGATGACTAAGCCAAGAGTGCTGAAGAAGAGACAACGGAAGAAACAGTGAAACAGCAAGTTGACAAATGCCAAACAGCCGCGAGATGGTCAACGAAATGTGGGCGTCAGCACCAAATTTGTAAACATGGCCCATTTACACACAACTGCGTCAACAAAGGGCTAACAACGTTTGACAATATCTCTGTGAACAGGTTGATTTTGTCAACAGCATTTAAATTGAGCTGAAATGTGCTTCGCGATGATTATTTGACTAAGTCAAGTGCGAACTACTTCAGGAAGCTGTTACAGCTTCTGTAATATATCATGTGCAACATTGTAGCCAATGTAGTAAATAATAAATTACATAATAGCAGCTTATCTGATACTCACATTCTTTATTCTTGTCCATGGCCGGCTGCAGTGGACTGGAGTCCACGATGGCCTTCGGCGGCGACTGTCTGGCATCGTAGCAATCGGAATTGTTGCCGTCATCGCTGCTCCCGAGAAACGTGGCGTGCAGACGATGTTCACCTGTAATTGGAGACGAAAAAAGGCACATTGATTGATGGGCTTGACTGGTTGACTGGTTGACTGGCTGATTGCCTGATTGGATAATTGCTCAATCAGATTTTCGGGTCGCGTGGGGGCAGAAGCAAGAAGGGAGAAGCGAATACACACCCTCGGACATGTCGTCGTAGGCCTCGTGCAGCAAGATGATGTCCTGAAATGTGTGCTCCAAGGCCTTGCCGCTGAGCCTGGTGGCCAGCAGGCCGTTGCAATTGGCGCTCGAGATGAGCTCAACGGTGGTCAGCGGCGATGTGGAGATGGTGGCCAGCAGCGATGAGGCGCTGCTGCCACTGCCACTGCCACTGGCGCTGCTGCCGCTGCCGCTGCTCAGACTGTGCAGCGATGCGGACTTCACCAGCTGCCCAACCTTTGGGCTATTGTTGTGCGTCTTTTGCGTGGCCTTCAAGGTGCGGCTCAGACCCTTGCTGGGCGACGTCGCGGTCGATGACGTGGACGTGGACTTGTTCAGCAGGCGTTGCGCCGTCGCTGCACTGACGGACTTGCTGCTGGAGGTGGAACTGTTGCTGCTGCAGCTGCTCACGCTGCTGATGCTGCTGCTGCTGCAGCTGCTGTTGGATTTCTTCGAAGAGTTTGAGCTTATGGACGATGCGGGCGATGCTGACGATGAGCAGCTGCTCAGTATCGCTGTCTGTTGTTGCTGCTGCTGTTGTTGCTGCTGCTGTTGTTGCTGCTGCTGTTGTTGCTGTTGCTGGAGTGTATTGTTGCTGCCGTTGGCTGACTTGGTGTCAATGCTTATGGGTACGATGCTGCTGCTGGTCACTAGCTTTTGCTGTCGCTGCTGCTGAGCCGACTGCGCTTTGTTGGCTGTAGCTGCCGCCGCCGCTGCTGCTGCTGCTGCTGCTGCGGCACCCGATGAGGTTTGAAACCAACTGGGAAAGTTGCCCTTGAGCGTGTCAATTAGATCCTGATCGAGCGTTAAACGCCACGATGCAGGGCCGCCATCCACGCTGTGCGTAGACTCTGCAAAAAGAAGGTGAAAAGCGAAAGTTAGGAAACGTTGGTGGCGCATACTTAATATTAAGCAGCATTGATTTTAAAGCACTCCAGTGCACCACAAGTAGTTGCACAATCGATAATTGTTTAATAATTATGCAGGCTGCATATTCAGAATACAATTCGTGCTCTGCTTTTGCTATCAAAAGTCCATAACAATCTGATTTTCCTCAATTTCAGCTTGCAGTTTGCAGTCTCTCATTTGATTACGTCGAGCATTGTGGTTTAACTTGCAATGTAACTCAATTTGATTTCCAATCACACAGCTCTACTCTTCAGTGCTGTGCCACTTGTGGTCATTACCCATGACCCTTCATTTGCTGGCTTGACTTGACTGGGCTGGGCTGGTTGTGTGCGTGCAACAAGTGCAGCCGTTGCATGCGACGGCAGTCAGCATTCACAAATTCATTAAGACACACTCGACAACGACCCGCTCAACTGTTGAGCGAGTAAACTCATTTAGTTGGCATATAGACAGAAATGAATTACGAGTGTATATTTGTTTATTTATTTGTATTTGTATTTTTATTTTTATTTGTCGTTGCTTTTGCCTTTGCTTATGCGTTTACGCTTACGTTTTCTATCCTCCTGCCCGTCGTTGTCGTATTTATTTATTTATTTAGTTGAGTTTTTTTGCGCACTTATTTATTTTAATGTTCACCCTTTGGTGGCAAAGCCAATGACGCAGCTGCCACTGTGCTAGTTATTTATGCTAAGCACTGCCAAGTAACCTACTTAGTTCTGTTGGCAGCCACCGCAACCATCGCGTTCTCCGCTCTGTCGGTGAAAACTTAGCAACGCGCGTACTTTGTATTTATTTTAATACCCTTACTACGGCCACCACTAGTTGGTCACCTGATGTGCCGCGTGTGCGTAGCATGAGTGTCAGCTAAGTAAGAGTATTCGCACTTCGTCCATCGCTTTCCTCTTGAAGTTCGCTCATTTCTCTTTGCACTTTGCTCTTTCCTCTGGCCATTTTCCTCCTCTTCATTCCGATTGTTTGCCTTGTGTTTATTTACGCACTTGTCAATAGTTTTTAATTTGTCTCTAAATAATTAATAAACCGCTTTCTTGCTCTCCCCCATTCACCCTCCCTCCCTGTTTGCTTGTAGTAACTTGTTGTGTTAGTTAATGCCGCATTGCATCATATATTGTATATTGTGCTTAGCGCGCGACATTCCCAGACACGCCTCAGGTTATGCAACGATTTGTGGACATTTTTAGCTCTGTCCGCAAATAGAAAAACGCTAAGAAGAACGAACCTTTTTATACCCTTTGCCAAGCAGCAGCAGAATAGACAGACATAATGACATGCACATGTCAAATGCACAGCACAACACAGCACACTTTTGGCTCGCAATCTCCTCTTCTTCCGATGTCGCTTTGTTATTTTTGGCAATACTTTTATCTTTATCGCTGTTCTTCAGCTCTAATTATAGTCACAGTGTGTTAAAGGTTTATTTACTTTGTCATTGAATGACACTATTTATAGCGAGCTTAAGTCTCAACAAAAACTAGCAAACAGCTGCCGCAAATCGCACTGAAATGTTTGAATATTTCGACATTCCGATGACTGCTTAAGAGAGACGTCTATATCTCGATATGGTCGTCAAATTGTCGCGACATTTATTGGTCATTAAAGCGGGCGCCAAGTGGCAGCAAACAAAACAAAATGCAGCACGAAGCCAGCGGTGCACCACACTGCACCGCCGACGACCACGCGACCGTTTGTTTCCGCTTGGCAGTCACACCACCATCACACTACCTGCTCCCCGACTGCCATGTTGGCCCCAACCCCCCAAATCGAATCAAAGTGTATGCTACGGCAGCATAGCTTCGATGCCAACCCCCCTCAATGGCGCGACATGTTGTCCACACGCAGGCAGTCAGCACACACAGTTGCATGCAACTGCAACACATGTTCACTGCGACACTCACAAAGCCATTGCCAATTCTATTTATACGCAACCCAGGCAGCCACTTGCCAAATGCAAGTGGTTTTTTGCTTCAAAATGGTTTTTAAGTCGTGCCCAACAGACGGGAACGAGACGCGGATGCAACTGCCAACACCTCGCTAATAATAAAATGCGTCAATGAGGCGTATGCGCAATATTTACTAATAATGCCAGCAGCATCGACAAACACATGTTACCAATGTGACACATTACACAAAACCTTTAAGTATTCAGTAAATCAATCGAAGATATCTATGCTCTGCCTTGAAATTGAAATTTCAACGCCACAGTTTATTGTCTGGAGATCGGAAAAAAGCAGTGCGTTTACTGTTACACATTTTCCGACATTTGGAAAAATCACAAACTATTTTTTTTTTGTGGTTCTCATAAAGGCTTTGGCAGTGCAGTGAATCATGGGCGACTCACCAGATGTACAGAGCAAGGAGAATTTGGAGGCCAAGGAGGCCAGTCCCGAGCAGGTGAAGGAGAAACCCGCCGCCAAGCCCAAGGAGGGCAAGGAGAAGAAGAACAAAGACGATAAAGATGAGAAAGGGGGTCGTACCTCGATTGGTATGGGCGGCATTGGACTGGGAGGGCAACCGAAGCCCACCGCGCGTTTTGCGCCCACCTATCGTCTCGAGCCCAAGAATCCCTTGCGCAAGGAGCGTCTGGAGATCATCGTCAAGGCCGAGATGGACAAGAACTACCACGAAGAGTACTCATTCCATCCAAAGCACTCCCTGCACATGGCTGCCCAGGTCAGCGAGGACATCAAAGACGCGTATCAAGGCATTGAACTTCGACAGATATCGCTACATTGTATTGATCACTGTCGGCGAATTCCTCATGCAGGGCTTGTACTCGCTGGCCAATTTCCTTTGGGACGCTGAGCGCGATGGATATGTGAACTATACGATTGAAACGCCCAAATTCTTTGCGGTTTGCTCCGTGTTCTACATTTACTTCGACTAATGGCGAAGCAACTTTCACTTCAAAGTTTAATTCATGTGCAGGCCGATTGTATTTGTTGTTTAATTTGCTGGGCAATAAAAACTCAATGAAATGGCAGAGCACTCGAAAGTGACAGCCGAAGGGGAGGGAAGCGGGCCGGCAACTAAAGCCAACCGTAATAAGAGTTGATTTGGTGGCTAAAAGCAACAGAGCAACAGCCACATCACAGCGTCTTACTGTTGTCCATGCTGCAAACTAATCATTCAACGCGTTCCAGGAAGTTGCGGCGGAAGTTGTAGCAGCTGTCTCTCGCTCCAACACACGCGTTCTCTCGCTCACTTTAGTTGTGTAATCGCCTGGCGTTAGCGCCAGCGTTGTTGAGGAGTAAACATCAATTATGTATGCTGCTGTTCTGTGAGTGTTCGAGTGTGCCAGCAGCTATACACGAACCAACACGCCACAAAGTATGCTACGTCTGTTGTCTGTCTGTGTCTGCGTCTGTGTGTGTCTGTGTGTGTGTGGCAACAGGAAACAGGATGCTGTAAATGTTACAATTCGACATAATCGATGCTTGTCGTACGAGACTCGCATTTAACCTGGCAATTTGTCGGCTGCATAAACATTAAGTTTTATTTGCAGCAGCTCAACCTGCGTCCCGCCCTCTTTCTCTTCCTCTTTCGCCACGCATAAATCAAATTGCGGTGAAGGTAACTACTTTAATGGCGGCATTCGCAACAGTTGGCTAGTCCAAACTTTATGGCCACATTAAAAGCATGCAATCATGCAAACCGAGTCCCAAAAAATAAAAGGTGCCTAAAAAAAACAAGAAACGTGCAAAGTGCTGACCTCTCTCAGTGAGCAACGTGACGCTGCGTTATGTTGCTGTAAAGCAAAATCTACGCGACGTTTACATATTCATTTGAATGCCAATGGCAGCTGCAACAGCAACAGCAGCAAGCGATGCTGCTGACAGCTTCGACAAGCGAGGATTATGCAAGCGCCACATCGACAAAATAACAAAAATCAAATACGCATATACAATACGATATACATATGTATATCGAGCACAACACGATACGCCATGTGTGTCGCTTTGACTGACTGACTGCCCAGCTAGGTTGAGGTGGATGTATCTATAGATACATAGAATAAAATTGAACTACAAGTCGATGGCTGCAAATTGAAATGTATATTTGTAAACAATACGCAGACGTCATAGACAAAACTCATTTAAATGAGCAACAAGTTAACAACACCAACAACTAATATAAATACTAACAATAAAATTGGAAAAAGTACACAGCCAAGAATTGTATACCCTAACAGTGAGTATTATTGATTTGTGCAGAAAAGACGTAAAAACTAAGATGATTCATTTGCCAAATGGAAGACATTGTTTTTGTTAGAGCATAAATATATATCGAACAGAATTCTTAGTTTTATAATTGATTATGACGTCCACTTTTATTGCATTATCAGCCACTAATGAAGTTTAAGCTATGCAAATAAATTCAACTAAAGAGTTTCAACCTGTCTAAGTTATGACTCAACTCATCTGGTAAAATTTGGGTTAGGAAAATATCTCGATATTATCTTGAAATGAAATCTATTCATAATTTAGCAAGAGTATCAATATTTCCACAGGTCTAATCTGCTGCTCTCTTGCTGTGCACAATATTTGGTCATGCTGCCACAAACTTGTTTTTCTACTCAGCAGCAGCAAAGGCAACAACAACAACAATTACAACAGCACGTTAAAAATGTATACATTTAATAACAATTTATAGCAAACGTTATATTGTTTATTTTGTTTTTTTTTCTATAGTTTTAATATGCAGCAAGTTGAGTTTGTGAGTTGCTTTGCCTTTTTCGTAGTGCTTGGCAGAAATTTCGCATGTTATCGCAACTTGTCAAGTGTCAGCGATACGCAAGGGGAACTAATAAAATGAACGAAAAAAAAATAATAATAATAACAAATATATAATATATAACATATTGGTTCCTAGCAGCGACTAGCAATTTGACAAAACGTGTTGGCTATAGACACGAACCAAAAGAGATACACACATTTAATAAATACAACAAGCAGCATTGAGCAATGTTTGTTCGATTGGCTTTCAATAAATTGCTGCTTATCACAGTTGTTGTGAGTCACTTAAAAGATCAACTGATCAACTGAACTTACAGCAAGTGCAGTATTACTGTTTAAATAGCGTTAGTATTGTAGACTTTTTATTGCACTGCATTTAATGTCTACTTTCGTTTTACGCCCACTCGGAACTCGCTTGTTTCGTTTATCTTATCAAAGTGGCTAATTTGTGGCGATTGTTTGTTGTTTTATTTGCCTTAAGCATATCACTTTTGAAGCAGGCGATTAAGAGGAGACTTTGCGAATGAATCATTGAGGTGTTTGTGTACTTTTTGTTGCTTTCCAACTATTATCAGTTGTGATTGCGACGAGCGAAACGCGCAGCGTGAAAATTGTTGTCCAGCGTGTGGAGCGCGCACCGGCAAACTAAGTAAACTGTTCGACTGTTCGCTCGAGTTGAGCGAGGCGAGAACTGCGATGACGTACACATCACTAGCCAACTGACTGACTGACTGAGTGACTGACTGTGTGGTTAAGGTGACTGAGAGGTGGGCGTCGACTATCGACTTAACTGGCATTATGCGAGGTTCTCTTTTAATTTAAACAGCATTTTATGCTGTTGACATATTTTTTGCGCTGATTGATGGCACACTCTCGGTCCGAGGGACCCGCAGAGAAATGAAGAATTGGCGAATGCCACAACAATGCCTGGTTAATAAGCGAACACACACACACCGACGTTTGCTGAGTCCGTTGGCTGCTGTGGCAGTTGCACTCAGCTGCTCAAATTGAATTAAAGCTGTTTTACTGCGTCTGCTGCATGCAAATGAGTTTGCGGCAACGTCAACGCCTGCAGCGGCTTTGCCATTCAGACACTCTCCCTCTGCTTCTCCCTCGCCCGCTCCCGCCTCCCTGTCGCTACCTGACCAAACAATTGCAGCCCAGCAAAAGTCAATTGGACATGCACACACTGACACACACTCCGGACTACCGACTGGCTGCCTGACAACTTGTTTTGCATACCAAGCAGCGCCAGTAATGACGTCGACTACGACTTCCATGACTGCTCCTCCTCATCATCCTCCTCAACTGCCTGCTCGTCCAGGATGTGCTGCCTTATTGTATCACTTCGGGCACAATGCGCATTGTGTGTGCTTTGTGTGTGGAATACTGTGTGCACTCGCACGTCTATGATGACTTCCAACCAGACGCATGCCGCATACCCAATGGCCACTGGCAGCAACTGCCAGCCGCAGGCATTACCATCAACTGGTTTTAAAAGCTTTTCTCTCAGCGCTCAAGTTCAACTCCACTTAGACGTAAGCTTTCATGTGCTTTTAACTGCTGCAAGGTTGTTTGAAATTCGAAATATGCCACGACAATATAATTACAAAGCAGCAAAAAAGCACACTCTAAGACGTTCCCTTAAACTAAAGCTTCATTTCAACCATGGTAGAAGACAACGAGATTGAGAGTAGAACTGCAAAGAAATGCAAATTTATGCACTTGCTAACATTTCTCACGAAGTACTATTAGTTGAAAATAAGCGATAAATGTAAAATTATGACTGCACTTTTAGTGCACCTTTGAAAATGTGTGTGAATTATGATTATCTTCCAAGAAATCTTTAATGTGTTTTATTATTTGTACCAACATCACAAATGGTGCACAAAACAAACATTTGAAATCGAACATTATATGATTTATTAGCCATCAAAATAAACGTTCTTCAGTGTGCTTGATGCTTGCAAGTTCTGGATGTATGCTAAGTGATTGCTAGAAAATCATTTTGTAGTTATATCAAGTGTATGTAACATATATGTTAATCTGTACATATTTCTTGACCAGCTTTTGTTGGCAAGTGTCGAGTGAACTTTGGTCAACCGAAATGTGTGTGTGCTGGGACTTCCTTAATGAAAATGGCAATTTATAAATAGTTTATACCTTTTTATACGAATTATCGCCTGACAGTTCGTAAACAACGGTCAGGCCAGGCCAGGCAAATGCATAAACAAATCAAAATTCATCAATTAGCTGCGCATTGCCAATAACAAAATCACAAAAGACAGTAGACAATAGACCCGATGCCAAACAGTGGAAACAGAGCGCAGTGTGAGCAAGGCTGACTGCTACAATGCTGTAATCTCGTATTGGGGTATTAGGGTAATTGTGTTGTAATCGTGTCTGCGGATTCGATATGCGTTAAGAGTTCTTCAGGGCCTGGCTAGTGTTCCGGCTGGCGAGCGCCGTATAAATAGGCAAGCCGATGGCCGAGCAGTGTTCTACGTGGCCTCAATTAAAATTAATTATGCCCAAACGATACGCTCAATAAAAATTTAATTTGCAAAAATATGAATCAAGAAAATGAGACAACATTTATGTGACATTTAAGTGCTGCAAACACACACGTTCGCATTACCGCTCGAATAATTGAAATTGAATTTTCAATGATAGAATAGTAGACAAGAGATGACGATGCCATCTCATCTGAACGCATCCTATCGTCAACGCCATCGGCATCAGTATCGCCAACGCCATCCTCAACCTCATCTTCATCCGCATGCAAATTCTTATGCCCATCATTCCCATTGCCCATGCTCCTCATTTAAGTCCCCCATCCTCGTGCTGAATGCACGTTGTTGTTGCTAGCCGCCCCCACAAGCATTTTGGCAAAAACTATTTTTAATCAAGTGCACACACGTTGCTTTGCTTTTGGCAACTGCAACAAAACACACACACATACACATGTATAGTACGCATACACATGTTTCTAGTTTGTGTGGCCGGATGCTGTGGGCGAAGAAGGAGCGAGCAGGGGAAAGGCGGAGACCAAGCAACCCTTAGCACCAACAGTTAACAAGCAAATGTCCAGAAGTGGACTTCAAGTGGGCGAAAGAACAATAAACACTTGGCCGGAATAAGCAGAGTGTATTTGTTCTTGGTACTTATGTTCTGGTCTGTTCTGCATTTAGTTTTTATCCGATCGGGCGAGAAATGAAATTAAAAATAAATACAAAACAAAATCAAAAGTGTAAAATTCAACTTGTTGGCTATTTGGCTAAGTCTTAGCCGCAGCAGCAGCCGCAGCGACAGCCGCCGTCGCAGCCTCAGTCGCAGTCGCACTCACAGCCTCTTGGCCATGTTGCGTGCCAAGTGGAAAATATTTCGCAAGTTTTTCTACATAGTGTGTACGTATCAAAGTTGTATTGTTGTTGTTGCTGCTGCTGCTGCTGCTACTGCTCTACACATTTATTTATTGTGCGAAAAAAAATAATACAGCCAAGCAAAGCAAATCAACGCAAGGAAAAGCAGAAAAATAGAAACACTAGAGAGCAGATGGACATACAAATAGACGAGCGGACGGGCAGACGGACGAGCTAGCCAGCCGGGCAGGCAGCGTGTTATGTTTAGTTTTTGTACATTTAATTTGGCATTGTTGTTGTTGTTGTTTTTGTTGCTCCTTCTGTTGCCGGCTAAACAATAAAAAAGCATAATAAGCAACAGCAACAATAACAACAACCAGCTATAGCAGCAGCAACCAAGCGTAGAATCAACATTTTTTGGCAAACAATTCAGGGCTAAATATTTTGTTTATGTGTTTTTATCATCACACGGCGGCAGCAGGCAGCAAGCAGCAAAATCAAAACTTTTATAAAACAACAACAGTAACAGCATAAAGATTCAAATTCTGCAGAATGATCAGCTGAGACAGGCCATAGCTTAGTTCGCATTCCATTTGTGGGCGGCATCACCTGATTAGACGAATCACAACGCAGATCATAAGAGTTGCCTATTAACGATGAGTACGTATAAATATTTACTTAGTCGGTACTTGCACGTCAAGGACGTCATAGATTAGATTGGAATTTATAACACTTCCCAAGACAATGTATAGCACATGATTTCAATTTGATGAGAATCATAAAAGCTGCGTATAAAACGAGCAGGAATTGTTGATGAACCAATTAGAAAAAACGATTAATTAAAAGGGCAAAGAGATTAGCTTCACTGACGAACGCACACAAACAACTTATGTTGGAAATTTGTAGACGTGATGACAGAGGAAAGAAAGTGAAAATTAATCTCTATTGACTCTTTAAATTTCCAAAATTAATCGTAATTCTGCCTAATAAAAGTTATCTATCTGCTTTGAATGATAAATTGCGCGACTGTTTACAATTTTTAAAGATAACTACAGAATTATTTTTGTTCGCTTATCGGCAAAATTTGGCATGCATTAAATAAATTAAACTCTTTGTGTGTCCCCAAAAGCGAAGCAACTAAATCAAATTAAGTCGGCTCGGGGTTCAGGTTGGGGAGAAATTTGTTTGCTTGTTCGGCATGACGGCAAAGAGGAAGCAGACTAAGGTGGGTTCAGGTGCTTCCCATCCACATACGCACGCACACACATACACACGCACACATATATCTAATTGCAAAAATGCTTAATTATGCATGAAACATTGAAATAAGAAAAGAACTGCCGCACACACGCAACAACTGAATAATTCATTTAGGCAACAGCAGGCAAAGCAGTTGTTGATCGGCTTCGCTCACTATCCCTCTCTCTCTCTCTATCTCCCTAGCTCTTTCTCTCTGGCTGTGTTGTTTCGCTCTTTCCCTTGCGCTCACTTAGTTCGTCACGCTTTGGTTGTATAGCGCGCGTTTGTAAAACAAACAAACAAACAAACAACTCGGCACACTGTGCACACATCAACCCAGCACAACACAACACAACACAACGCACCAACAAATCGCTGAGGCCGCGCATTAGCAGCAAATAATTTGTGTGCCTAATGACGTCGACTTAGACGTCGACGTTGATGTTGACGCGCCTTTCCAGACGCCAACAACAACAACTTTTTGGCCTGGCCAACAACATTTCGCTGGCAATTTGCACAACACAACATATTCTGACAGCAACGGTCAAGTTTAGTGTGCTATTGGAAAGATGGCCTAGCATACCCTTTTCGCCTAGGGTAGAGCAGCTCATCTATCAATTAGGCTTAGAGCTGAAGCCATGCGGGCAGCAATACATCAAGCATCCTCTTATTTCTGCATAAATAATAAATTAAAGGAGCGCTTTGTCTAAAGCGTTATACCAAAAGAACTTTAGTTAGTTGTTCTTTTGGTATAACGCTTTAGCCCAGCGCTCCACAATTATATTTAAGACAAATGGAATGTATATACTGACAAATATATATTTTATTGTTGCTTAAGAGAAGTAAGAATGTAGCTCATATTCTGCATCTTCTGACTGCAAAAAAAATTTAAGATTAAATTAATATAGTTCATATCTACAATTTAATTACTCCAATCGAAAGCAAATTGCTTTCATTCTCATCAATTTGTAAAATCAGCTCATTAATAATGTTGTTTGCAAAACTGTAACTGATTGAATTAGTCCGTCAAGTGTATTCCTTGCATCGACTTGGACATTTGCTGCCCCAATCTTTGCTGTTTTGGTTATGCACGCAAATACACACACACACAACCGCAGGTAGATACGCAAACAGACAGACAAACTCACATGCGTGTTTACATCTGGACAGACAGACAGACAGACAGATAGACAGACGCATCATACATACACTTACCAGCCGCATCTGTAATCTTTTATGCTTACAATTTGCTTGCGTTAACTTGGTCAATGAATGGGGCGCCAAGTACACAACTAGAAGACTGCGACTCAGCTTGTTTAATGCACCCGCAACTTACCTGCAACGATAGAAAGGGAGAGAAACATGGATGGTTAGCATGCGTGTATCAATAGAGGCGAAAGAGTGGAAATAACAGCCGGAGCAACGGCAACAAGCTGCATGAACAGCATATATCAACTAATTAGGCGCCCACATTGCGCATACGCCGCGTTGAGCGTTGCGCTTGGCGTTCCGTTTCGTCGTTACGTTGTTGGTCAACGCACTCTCAAGGCTGTCGCCGGCCGCTGCTTGCGGCGGCGAAAGCAGCTGCAAACATGTCGCTAATCATAATTTTTGATCTACAAATTAATTAACGGTGCTCGCTGCCCGAGTGTGATTGCAATTTATTGGACACCAATTGAGACGAGAATTTCATTCATAAACATTAGAAGGAGGAACTCGCATGTAAATTTATTAATTGCCAGCAAATGTTGCGCGTTTTCTAATGTTGTGTGCCCCGTCGAGTGTGTCGTCAACGTTGCAGTCGTCTCCACCTCCGCCGCCAGCTTCGACAAAATCGCAGGCAGAACAAGCCATATTGCAGCTCTCAAAAGTTCAAAGTTGCAAAAATCTTGAGCACATAAAAGTTTTTCGCACGTTTCGACGGCGATGGTCGAGGGAGCGGGCGGCGTTGCGGTGTTGCGATACGATGCAGCATTATTCATAGCACATATTTCGACGGTTTGGCAATAACTGAGCTCCTCCCGACGGCGACTGCGACGTCAGCGTCAGCATCGAGCGTCGACGCCATGCACGACGCTGGCAAATTGAAATAAATAATTGCAAATATTATTGGGCACTCAGAGCGCATGCCAAATGGCAACAACTACGACTACAGCAACAACTACAACAATAATGGCTAACAAAAATTCGACTCGCATAGTTTCGCAATAAATTTGCGATGACTCAAAGTTTGTGCAAAATGAAAATTATAACCATAAAAAAATATATATTTTACACGAGCTCGTGTAAATGTAAAACACAATAAAATCCGCCAAAGTGTATAAACAAATAGCAGATAGATTATATTTTGACAGCGCACAACGAGCAGAAACGTTGAAGAGAAGAAGACAACGAAATATTTATAGACTGTAATCGGCTGTACGGCAACCTGGCTAACGAATCTGATTGTAGCAGATAGAGAACAAGCTCGAATGATTGACGAACTCCAAAACGTCTTATAACCAGAGTAGAACAAGTAACCGTAATTATTCCTGCTAATCATCTATTTATGTGCGCTTCTATTAAGGAATTTCATTTAGTTCAAGTGGAATCGACTCGATTGTCCGTTTGTCCGCTTGTCATGCTATCTATAAGTCTCTTATTTACCTCATTTATTTATCTGTGCCGTATTTTTGTCATGTTGCTTTGTGTACGCTCCGGCCAAGGCTTTGCCAGGTACAACTAGGATTATTTGCACAATTGCATTGTTAAAAGCATTTGTTGTGGGGCTTCTGAATGATCCTGCACTTCAATAGACATACATGCTCGGTGCATGTCGTCTCTTTGAAAACAGCTCTCGCTCTCTTGCTTTCTCCGTAGTCAGGTCAGGTCGGTATTTGTTCAGCCTTGCCTCGGGCCATGCAACAAGCAGTGGCCCAGCTGCTGCCACCCGCTTCTGTCATCTCGCAGCCAGCAACCACACGTCACCAGCGTACACACAGACACACACTCACACACAGATAAGAGTGTAAACTTTATGACCAAAGCAAAAACTACAAAACTTGAAGTAAGTACAACAAGACTGCAGTTGTGGTCGTCCTACACCCTCAAATAGCCTGCTTCTGCTTGTGTTAGTGTTGGTATTGGTGTTGGTGTTTGTGTGTGCGTGTGGGTCAATTCGATTGAATTTATGCGTCTCACGGCCGCCGTGAATTTCCAACGAATTGCATTACGTTAAATTCGATTTTGAATTATTTATATTGGATTTACCAACATTTACGGCAGGATGTGTCCTTGAATCTAGCGCCATTCCGATTCGCTTTTTGCGTTTGGATATGTTCACTTTAATGCAGCGAATCCGAGTCTGAATCTGTATCTGAATCTTTATCGGCATTCCACGACAGATTTAATTAAAAACTACCCAAATGAGCAGCCAACAACAAAAGCCCTGTGATTTATGGGATCTGTTTTGGGCCCCCGACAGACAAAAAAGAAGCCAAAATCATCATCATCATTCTGTTCTGTTCTGTTCTGCGCTAATTTCGCTCGTAGCCTGAAATTTGCATGCTAAATTTCGCGTAATGGGGAAATTTAGATTTTCATAATTTTCACACTTGAAAGCGCGACGATTGCGGCAGCGTACGTTATTTCTTAATTAAATTTATTAATTGCACACAACATGCGCCCGCGTACAACGCGGCGTATGAGTTACGCCCACAACACCCACTGAGCGACGCACACACAGAATGCTGAACGCAGACCACAAACATGCAAAACACCCCCAAAAAAGCAGCACAAATAAAAATAAATAAATTTTAAATTGTATTTAAAAAATAATGGATATGATTTATCTGTGCGATGATTTCTTTATTACGCTATTAAGGTGTTTTGGAAAGTTTTCTAGTTCTCCCATTTGACTGGCGAAAACAACTGACAACTGCAAAGCTCATCTAATCATTGGTCAGGCCAACTCGCCGGTGACATTTGTACGTCAAACAATTAGTCTCAAGTGGAGCGAAGCTGCCTTTGTCTGTGACACACTCAATGTGAATGCGACTGCAAATATAAATATGAATATGAATAGATTGGAATGAGAGAAAAACAAACCACAGGGGTCCCTAAAGCATCGGGCCAAAAACTGTGACAAATGCCAAAGTAATTAAGTGACCTCGCCAACGGCAAATGCAGGCAAAAGTCACTTGCCAAAATGTTCAACCAAAACCACAACAACAGCGCAGACAGGTGAGGGGGTGGTGGGCCAAAAAAGAAAGACTAGAGTGTGGGAGAACCAACAAGCCTTGGTACCGTGTGTTTCACAATTTTCGACTTAATTTAATTAATTGCATGAGATTTTTAATGCAATCATTTGAGCACTTCGCTCTGAAATGCTGTGGATATTACATAAGTAAACGAAAACATCCAGAAAAATGCAAAAATAAATAATTAAATACTTTCGCAGACACTTCTAACAAGCAATTTATCGACGCTACCCCACAGAATAGTTCTTGCAGAGTATTAGCAATTTACAAATGTTAAGCTCTGCTAGCTAAAATACATCGCACACTAAAATGTCATCGTTTTAGCCACTCTGGGACGGTGTGCAATGCAACAGATGAGAGAAAAGCCATCGAGCGATCAGCGCCACCCGCTGCTTGGTTGCAACTCAGCAGCAGCAACAACAACAATATATTGAGCTATTTGCAACAATGTTGCTTGTAAATAAATGACTAGCAGTTGGTCAACAATGTTGAGCTCCGCTCCTCGCAGATGCGATTGGAAATCGGTGCAAGATGCGTCGTTGTTCCTTCGGCTATAGGTGTTTGTCTCTTGTTGTCTTGTCTTGTTATTGTTTGAGAATTTACACCGAACAAGTTAGATGCAAAGAGAAAGCAAGGAAGCAAAGAAGAGAAGCAGATTTGCGAGGGAGGCGGAGAGAGAAGCGACCGTTGCATGGCGTTAAAATATTTGCAAGCTGTTTTCAGCTTTTATTTTTGGCCATTTTGTTGCTGTCGCTTTTGCTTCTTGTTGGCTTTTGTTATTTTTATAACGTATGCATAATCTGTCTGATTATTTAACTTGCGCTAAATACAAATATTTAGAAATATTTTGTGGCAATTTTTATGCTATTTTTCTTGGCTTCTATTCTATTCGGTGCTTTTGTCATTTGCTTTTGCTCAACTTTGCGCTGACAAAAATGAGGGTCATTAAAGTATATATAGCCTTAAGTCTTTAAGATCTATATATTATGGTTTCTTTTTTACTTATTGTCAGTCAGACTTTGGCTTAGACACCACAATTTTCATTGTTATTTGTTGCCTACAGGTGGGCAAAAAGAGAAACACAAATGGCAAATGGCAAGTGGAAATTGGCAAAATGAATAGCATTGAATATAATATCGAAACATAAAAACTTTTCTCTCTTCCCATACTATTTTTTTATTATTGTTTCATAACCTTGAAACGCAATGAGAATATTTCAATAGGATTGTCTCGAAACGCCCACAGATAAGTTCTGCTGGCCTCATAAACTAATTTCTCAAAATTTCTCGTTCAACTAAAGACCGGCCGGCGAATATATAGACGTAGTAGATGTATAAGTATACTAAGTAAGCATTTAGAAAATAACTAAATACTTAACAGCGCGCAACATTCAACATTTGTGCTGATAATGATTAATAAATCTAAGCGCTTCAACAATAAACGAAACAAACAAACAATCCAAACCGCTGCCGTCTGGCAACCTTTACACATATATATATGTATATATTATAGTATAGTGTTTGGGATAATTAATGTTTTGACAATGGAATCACTAAAAACCTATAGTGTACTAAATGCCTGATGAAATTTCTGCATCAAAATAGAAAACCTATACATTGTGTGCTAAATGTGAATTTGTGATTTTGAACATGATAAATATTCAAATATTTATTTATATGAGGAGGTCAGTGAACTAAGTGCTCATTTAAAATCAGTTGAAACCTCTGCGAAACAGGCATCTACTAAGATAACTGTGATTACACCGACGATAGATTGGAATAAAGAGCGTGTTAGTTAAGCGAGTTTGTTGAGTTAATCCTTGGCACACATATCGCCTATGGCTCGACCGATTTATAGCTGCAAGCATCATTGTAATCATTAAATCAGCTAACTCTCCATTAAGCCAAAAACAAAGTACAATTTAACAGGCATCAGCAACATAAATTATAAACATCACATAAAAAACTCAATTAAGATGCGACGACGGCGCTCAAAATGTGAAACATGCCTAAAAGTGTCTGCAGCACAAAAATGCAATAAATAAACAAAACACAAATAAAAAAGCATGAAAATATATGTAAGTAGATGTGCGCAAAAACAGCGAAAGAAAAAATTCAACAACACCAACAACAACAAATGGCAAATGACGCTAGAAAATTTGACAAGTTTGCCGCCCGTTGGGAGCAGCCAAAGTGCAGCGCCATTTAACACATGCGGCAAATTAAGAGCATAAATATAAATATAAAAAAAAAATGAAATAAAAATAATCGCCAACAAGTAGCAGAATAAGAGAAAGGCGAAAGGAAAAGCAAAGCATACCAAATCAAATGGGCAAACAGTCAACGCGTCAAAGCGACCCACGCCTCGAGTTGCATATGGCGAAATATGGAAAAACTGAAGTGAACTGGAAAAGCGAAATGAAAAGCAGGCGACAGTTTGTCAGGCGCTTGATAAATTTGAATGGAATGAAATTAATTAAAAACCTGTAAATCTACAAAAAGCATAGCATTTATGACAGCAAAGACTGCGCAATAAAGTTGTCAACTTATCGACCGACTCACTGCCTGACTGACGATCTGACGGACAGAAAGACTCAAAGACTGAAAGACAGATGTACTGAGTCACTGAATGACTGAAGATGGCCACAGATTATGATGGATGTGTGTGCGACATTTGCCAATTGTTGCTTCTTTTTCATCTCACAGCAGCTCGCACTTTGCCTTTGTCTCCTGCATTAACATTAATCATCATTGTTTATGCCAAACACAAAACAACAACAACCAACCGAGAAACCAGCAACAAATGTTGTCTATTCCATTTGCAATTTATTAGCATTTAATTTATTTATTATTTCTCTGCATTTATTTTGTGGACAACGAATTCGGCATTCATTTTTCACCATTTCCTTCGCATAACTTTTAATTAATTTCGCATTTCTCATCAGCATTTTTTTGTGTGCTTATTGGAATTTCATGGAAGATTTAAGGTAGAATTTAAAGCTTTGATCCCCGCAATTCGAGGAATATTTACTACTCGATTCTCAGTCTGACCAAACTGAACTACGAAAATTTGATTTAAGAATCAAACTCGGGCGAAATTTACGCTGTTTACGGCAAAGTTCTGGGGAAACTCAAACCGTTACCCTTTAGAGCGCCACTAAAGCTCTAGCAGAATGTGAAGAAAACCTTTTTCAAAGTTTGCCAAACAAAGTTTCGGAGAGAATGTATTAAAATGCCAGATTAATACATCTGCCTCTTTGGATGCCGACTGAAATTGGGACACATTCGCGCCCACTCGAATGCTGTAAAAGTCATCTAGCATTTTCCCTACATTTTCCACAACGACACACACATATATTTGTATTTGCGTATATATATATATATGCATGTGTGTATGTGGACAAGTATATATGTATCTATAATTATTTGGTGTGCTACCTTAAGGCAGCGGCGTCAAAGGTAAAAACTTTTTCTTGTGCGCATAACAACATTCGGAAAAGTGAAAATGGAACGCAACAAATCTTGTCCAAAAATAGACGACAGCATTGGGACAGAGAGTTCAGTGTTGACTTTTGTGGCAGTCAGCGGGGCGATTGAGTGCAAAAGTTGCCAGCGCAACTTGTTCACGCATTGTAACTAAGTATCTAAGCTGATTTCAGTACAGGAACAAAAGGAGCCAGGCAGCAGAAGGACTTCCCACGCTCTCCCCATCTCCCGCTCTACCCTGCCGAGCAGTTGCCTCTTGAACTTTGCCATCGTCGTCGACGTCATTGCACAAGGCCAAACGGAAATGGGCAACAGTTGTCAGCGTCTGGATCATCCCCGCCCCGCCCTCCTCAACAGCTCCTCTTCAAATATTTACATGGCATGCGGTGAGTGTGTGTGTGTGTGACTGTGAGCTGCTCGTGTGTGTGCGTGAAAATTTTCCACGCTTTTTACTGGACGGCGTAAATCAAATGGGGACGCTGCATTTGCTTTGAAGGCAACTGTCAAAGGCATTTGACAAGATTTTCAGTTATGCTCGGGTTCGGCCATCGCGTCCTCTTCCCTTATACTCCCCTGGCATACTCCTTCCCCCACTCCCCTTCCCTTGTTGCCCACTGCTGCGCGTATTCAGCGCATTCTGTCACATTCTTGGCTACCTTCAAGTTGTTGAATTTGATCACAAAGTCAAAGTTACATTCTCAAATCTGCTCAAAGAGAAATCAACACACACACTCACACACACAGACACATTACAACACTCACACACACACACAAACACGCGCACATTCATAAATACTTTTAGCCACAGGCTTGTCGCTTTTTCTTGTGCTTTATTTTTATTTTTATTGTTTTCTTTTGTTTTGTTCGCCTCTTATTTTTGTCTCTTTTTTATTTGGAAGTTATTTACATGTGCTGCAGTTGCCTGACAATTGACAGCACACCCAGCCACGCCCCCCTCCGACCACCGCCCACTCAGTCAAAGCCAACTTTTACGCCAGCGGCTTTTTGGCGCAGTCGGCTAGTCAGCATTTTTATCAAGCGTTTAAATTTGTTGACAACATGTTGCGGCTGATTGCTGAAACTCTCTTCGCCCTCATCGCCCGCTCTCATGCTCCCTCTTTGTCTGTCACACTCTCGGCGTTTGTCTCTTTCTCGCATTCTACCCCTCGAATGCTCGAATGCTGTGCTGTGATATCTCTCGTGTCTGTTACAGTTGAACAAATCGATTGATTGATTTCTCAGGTGTGTTCGCTTGCGCTGACGCTTTGCAGAAGGCCGCAATGATTTTATGCTGCGACTAGTGCAGGCAACTTAGCTGTTTTCGAGCTAAACTAGTAGCTAGATTATTAAACAAGCTTTGACATTTTCAATGTTTATTTTATCTAACATTAAACTATTTATCTTATCTAATAGCAGAGCTATGAGTGCAAAATGTGGCAGAGTTTGAATCATTTGATTAGCCACCTTTAAAGCTAGATTTCCATCTTTGCGCAGCACCGTCTATTATGGCTTAGAGCGGGTAGTAGTTGTGCAAAGCCATTTTGTTTTTATGCGTTTACATACGCAGACAAAGGTAGTTGGTTTAGCTTGATTTAGCAGGGCTTTTAGTTGCTTTGTTGTTGATTCGCCAGTTGTGACTAGATATGAAATAGTTCTGTTGACATCGCGACTACCGTCTGTTTGTGTGTGTTTGCCTCTGACTGAATAACTGTCTGCTCGACAGAGTGACTGACTGACTGAATGACTGGCTGAGTGTGTGTCTGGGCATTTTATAGAGCTTGGCAAACGTCAAAGTGATGCGCATTGAATGCGTTTGGTAGAAACGACCTAAAACCTAAATACGGCGCTATTTTCGAAAGTGCGTTCAAGTACGCAAAAAATGCGCCTTGTCGTTTGATGTGCATCAGAACAGAACAGAGCAGAGCAGAACAGAAAAGAAGCAGAGCGCAGACAAAGACCCCATAGATCTCTGAGGCAGATCGATGCAGCATCGAAGCATTATCGTGTGCAGGAACAGCCGCCAGCTGACCAAATGGGCAAACAAATAAACAAAGCCACATCGAGTCGAAAATGGAAAGGATTTTTGTGGCTAGCAAATTAATTACAAGAAAGCAAGGCAAAGCAAAGCAAAGCGACGCCACGCCACACGATGCCATGGCAGAGCAGACCAAATAAAACTTGCGCAAATGGCGAAACAACTGAAAAGAAAGTCACAAAAATAATAATAAAAGAACACAAGAGAAAAGCCGAACAAATGCTGTGCATTTTTTATGCAGGGTCCTAAATAAACAAGACCAAAAACTGCACGGATACGAGTCAGTTCGAGACGCTGCCCCGTCCTCGTCTTTCTCCCCTCACCCCTCTACCAACCAACAACTTCGCAACTCATCTCTTGACTCTGTGGCAAAGTCAGAGCTGTAGGCTGAGGCAACTGAAATTGCATTAGAATCTTTGCTCATGCATGGCCACGACATCGTCAGTCAGCCTATCTGTTCGTTCTTTCGTGCGTCTGCACGTCTGGTTGTCTGGTTGTGACTGCGTGCCAAGTTATTTGCACTGCTGTTGCCGCCGCTGATGCTGTGGCGTATCTTTGAGATACAAGTGCGTGGCATGCGTATTTTTGCGCTTATTTGGGCTAAAAAACTTTGCCGTTGGGGCTCAACATGGCTGACAATGCTTAGATTTGCATGCCACTGCTCTGCTCTAGCTGTTCTAGCTGCTCTCGCTGCTCTATTACTGCTGCTTTTGGGCTGACAGTTGGCTCGTGTCGATAAAATTTGTTGCTGCCCCGAGCTGGCTTAAGTGGCGACGTTCGTTCGTTGTTGTTCTTGTTGTCGCTGCTGCCCCATCTATTTATATATAGTGCTGGCCGATCCGGACTACCAGCAGTCCCATCCTCAGTCCCAATAGCAGTTCTTGATCTTTGTCTGAGTCCGCTCTCTATGTGCCGCATAAATAAAAACTAAGCGAAGCAAACTTAAAAATTGCTATTTATCCACATACAGCGACCGCATAATAAAAGTTTTAAACGAAAAGTATCTTTGAAATAAATCCAACAAAACAACAAAACAAAAAAAGTGGACTAGAACTCAAATTAAATCAAGAACCTAATAAAAATAAGAAAGAAACTAAAATATGTTTGAAGCACACCCCCTGCACCACACCAGCTGCATGCCGAAGCCCAAATACTCTTTAACTTTTTATTTACTCCGTTGTGTATCTGAAATGTGCTGACTGTTGACCGAGTAGTCGTAACCTTTTTCTATTAGTGACAAATTTCCCAATAATCGGACATAGAGCATAAAAGAAGCTTGCAATAACGGACAGTTTAAAACCAAATTACGCACATAATTTATATTCAAAACCTCAAACAAGAACAAAGTCGAAATAAAACGACACACAACACAGCACACAGCACAGCACACCTCCAGATCTAAAACCGAGAAATTTCGACTGCAAAACTTTTATAGTCCGCCCTCAACATTATGCTAGCATCTCCCCCATTGTCCCCCCTCTCACTTTGCTACCAATTGCCACGTCGGCGAGTCTGTCGTTGTTCGTTGGAGGGGCATGGCTGTTGTTGTTGTCGTCGTTGTTGTTGTTGTTTGTTTGTTGCTTGGCTCGACCATTCAATATTTGTCCTTCATTTGAAAGTCAAATGCGTGTGGAGGCAAAGAAATCTGTTGCGCCATGGTCTCCGTCTCCGTCTCCGTCTCCATCTCCGCCTCTGTCTCTGTCTGTGGCTGCGACTGCGACTGCGACTACGACTGGGAATGGGAATGGAACTTCTTTGGGATTGGCTATCAAAGAGGTATGGGTTTGGATATGGGAATGTTATGGCCCTAGTCACGGCGACAGACACGACCTGAGCAAGAGATTTTGTGCACAATAAAGTGAGAATAAGCCAAACGAGAATGGTCTACTGCAAATGACCCTCTACTTGGCTCAAATTGTTCAAAAAGTTCACTTTATGGATCGCTGTGAATCGCTCAAAACATAAATCAAACATAATAAATTCTTTCTTGATTTTTAACAAGTGTTCAAGATTTAGCTGTCCAAATGATAAGAGTATTAAAATTTGCGTTGACTTGCAGCTCATTGTGTTAATAAAATATATAAATTTCTTCATAGTATACCCCGTGTTTTATTTTACGACTACAGGGTATTAAAAATATAATGAAAAACGAATGAAAACCGGCAGCAGACAAACCAAAGAATGTATGTGAAAAACATAACATAAATTCTAAAAAGCCTGACAAGCATATACACACATTAAATGCCAGCCACACACACACATACTCACCACACACATAACAAAATAAATAATAAAATAAAGTTGATATAAAACTATGAGTCGAAGATGAGTCGGAAATTGGTTTAAAAATAAATGCAGGCACATCGAAATTTATGATTATTATATGATATTGCCGACACTCCGCCAACTCGAATCAATTTCGAGCGATTAACAACATTTCCCCCGAATGCCAATCGAATTTAAGTACATGTATTTAGAGTAGTGAGTGTGACTAAATCAACGCCGTCGATCGTTGAAATGTTTAAGTTTCAACGGAACGTAAACAACAATTGGAATGGGATATGGGAAATGGGAAATGCGCAATTGAACAACACCAATAAAAAAGTCAAATACAGTCGAGAGAGTCGACAGGCCAAGGCAGAAACAAATGAAATGAAATGAAAACTAAACAAAAAGTCAGGCCAAATAAGCAATTTATGCAAATGTACAAATTTCCGCATAACATGGCCAAGTTAGATGGCTCAAGAAGGCGAAGGCGAAGGCGAAAGCATCAATTAACCGCAAGGTGGCAAAAATCGAAATTGATCGAAATATGGGCATCATGTGCATGCCCATAACAATCGAGAATTCAATTCCAAATCCAATACAGAAATGTGTTAATTGCCATTTAAAAATTAAGGAATCAGACAGAGCACCAAAAAAAAAAAACTGTCTATGCAGACGGTAATATATTGGCGTTTTGAAGAGTGGACAGGGGAAAGTTTCGGGGGGTTGCTGAGTTACATTTTCATTATGCTGCGTGCCACAATTTTCCATAATTTCCATATTTATTTGTTTGCTTTCAAATGAGGACACAAACGGCCGCCCGCCTGGCTAATGGCAACAAATTGCCGAGATGTCAATGAACCGAAGTGTCTGCATATGCTGTGCTGCTGCCTTCGCCTGAAAGGGGCGTGGCAGGGTTCGCCATTATCGAGCACAAAGTTCAACGATTCTGCACACTTCTTTCGTCGTCGTCGTCTATTTTTCTAGTTTTTTTTTCTTTTTGGTTGGTACCATAAAGCAGCAGCAGCTTGTCAGGAAACGATTTTCAATTAGCTGCCAAACAACAAACTGACTCAGTCTCAGAATATTTATTTTGCCAGAGATTTGGCCAACAAATACTTGCAGCACAACCCGAATCCAACAAATGATAACAACAACAACACCAAACTGCCTCAAGACATTCGCATTGTTGATCAACTTAGCGCGTGTGTTTGTCCAGGTTCTCGGCTTGACCAGGACGGGGCCAGGGGCTGTCTTTGGGCTCTACGTGTTTACCTTTAAGCGGGCAAGAGCTGGATAAACTTTGCCCGCACTGGCGGCCAGCTAGAGCTAGAATGAGTTGTCACAACAATGGCACAATCAGTTCACCAGCAGCTCGGAAAACACGTGTCGAAGCTCTCAAGGTAGCTTACACGTCTTGTGAAGCGTTTAAGAAAAATTCAACTAAATGGAAGTGGGCATCAAAGAGTTAAAAAATATATAATCTATGCTACGAAGTGTTACTAAGCTATAAATTTAAATTACTTTTGAAACTTCGTTGAATGAAGATCAGCTATCTATACTCTTCTAACTTTGCTTCACTCACATCCAAAATATAGAAACTTAATGAAAGACTGCTGTGATTCATTTATTAATCAATCACAAAGAGTTGTGTACGCTACAAAATGTAATAATTCAGTAGAAGTCGTTAAGTCGATGCTCAATTTGGCTGTAATTTACAGCCGCCAATCAACAATTTGTTATAAATAAACCATAAAAAGTTACAAAATATCACGTTGTAGACAGGCATTTACTGTCGAGTGCCACGATTTGAGTGTCATTGTTTTCACAAAATAATTGTTTTAATTTGAAACACAGTGTATGCAAATTGAAAGTGCACTCTCCACCTCCCCCCAGTCAACAGTCAAAATACGGCAAGTAATTCCAGTTAAGAGGCCCACGGGTTCGTGGCCGAACCACACAATGTTGGCGGGGAGCTTAGGGCAGCTTAGGGGCTTAAACGATAGATGGCGCCCCAGCGAGAGTGACAGCGACAGCTAGAATATTTGTGTGTGCATTGCACATACGCCCAGTTGGCCAGTCGAAATTACTTTTTATGCCCTTTTAAGTTGACAACTTTGAAAGGGGTTGGACGCGGGGCAGTGCAAGGGGAGAGAGAAAATAACTTTTCCATTAAGACAACAACAGGAATTGCAGTGGCGACCTCAGAGTGCGGATGCCACGAGTCAACATTAAAATAGTTTGGGGATTTGTATTTATGTTGATTGCATTGTCGGGCCACGTAACTGACATGACCAACAACAACGAGCGTGTGTGCGACCGTGTGTGAGCTGCAGAAGTGGGATTTGTGTGAGAAATTGAAAAGTTGATGCCACGTACCGCTTGCTGCCTGCCGCTCGCCGCCCGCTGCCCACCGCCTGCTTCAGATTTGCTCTGCCAATGCACGAGTTGAATGCAATTTTGTGCCCTGACACATGCAAAAACCTCCATGGCAAATGGCAAACTGAGCACTGAGCACTGAGCATGGAAAACTGCAAACTGCAAACTGCAAACTGCAATGTGAAAAGTTCAGAGTGCAAAGAATCAAACAGTAAAGTGCCTTCTGCATCCAAGTGGAGGCCAGTCTGCCGGCCAAAACATGTACGCAAATCAACAACAACATTGCCAACTACATAAAACAGCAAACTTTATTGCCCCGCCGCACCGACTGCTGCCTACTGCGGCATGCACCTGTTTCAACTTCACTTGAAGCTGCTTTATTTATAGACGGACTGCAGCGCCGCCTGCCTATTTGCCATGTTTGACCCACATCAAGTGCCTGACAATTTCTAGTTATTAATACACAGCCCCCAAGGAGCACAGCACCTCGGGCTGCAGGGCCACAATTATATCTAGACAGCTGTTGTGGCTCTTGCTCTTGCTCTTGTTCTTCTCGCTACTTCGCTGGAAATTCAGTTATCAGGCACAGTCTTTAATTGTCAGGCTGCCTTCTCAATGCTGCACGAAAGGGGAAACTTTATAATTGCAAATGGGAAGAAATTCACAACAACTTTTTCAATGAAAATCATATTTTCTCTTCACAAGAAAAATAAAGCAGATTGGCTAAAAACAGCTGCAGAACCTGAGCATCGCATAAATGTTGGTAACTTGACTTGACCGCAGACAATATTTAGTTATATTTAGACTGCAAGTTTTGCAGTAATTTGAAACGAAAAAGCACAGCCTCAAACATGTAACTATTATTGAGGTTGAGTGAAATTGCTTTGCGTGAGCCACAAACTAAACTAAAAATAAACAAAAACCAAACACAAGTAAACTTAAGTAGTAGTAATAGAATTAATTGAGATTATTCGAGCTGTTCATTTAGTTTTGCAACTGTACTTCAACTATTTAATCCCATAAATGGAACAGCTGTCAACGTTAAAGTCCTGGCATTTTGGGCTCACATTCCTCATAACCTGTCCATTTCAATTTACTGCACAGAAGTGTAGCTTGTTTCCATCTCAGTGGATTACATATCCAATTACTTGCAATCCACACAAATCTCGCATCGATCAGCATTAGTCGAGATTTGCCGTTGCTATTGCAGCTAATTAGACAGTCATCTCACGACGTCATGTGGACGCTGCAAACAAAGTCATTTTGAGTCGAATCTCCATTTAGATATGCGTGTTGGGAATTGAGATGGGTGATGGCAGACGAGGGGAGACGAAAGGAGGCGGCTCTTCGGCTCTTCCTTGGGGACGATTGCAGCGAAACGCCTGTTGGCAATTTATCTATATCGAAGTGGAATTAAAAATACAATGACCACACTTCTTGACGTGCCATGGTCAAATTTTTGTGCATTTGTCAAAGTGAAAATAAATCAGAAAACGCTCAAACAAACAAACGCAAACGCAACGCAAATGACAAATTTTCTTTGGCAATTGTTTTCAGAGTTCTTTTCGTTGTTTTTTTTTCCTTTCCTTCTATGTGATTTTTTTCTCGATTCATCGCTGTTGCTGTTGATTTTGGCCGAGTTTTACTTGTTTTTGCTTTCTTTCGCTTAGAATAAAGAAATGCTTCATGCACCCGAGCTAATGAGCAATGTGACACAGTTTGCAGGACGCCCACGTTTTGGCTAGATTAGGCTGTTTTTTAGTGAGGAGGATTCAACCTCGATTCGATGACAGCGTTGCGCAGCGACAGCGCTAATGTCTTGGTTCTTTGAATGTTGTTGTGTTGTGTTGTGTTGTTGTTTAAAAATATCAGAAATATAAAATGCAAATTTTATGCCACATTTAAAATAGCCGGCGCAATGTTTTGTAATTTATCAACGACCGCCCGCATAACGAACTGGCAATAAGACGCAATGTGGGGCGTGGCAGGCGTGTGACTGCAACTACAGCTGTGTCGACGACGCACGACGACAACAGCAACAGCAGCGCCAACGACAACTACGACGACACAACGTTGGCGAAATCGTTGCAACAGCAATGGCAACGCCAATGCAGACATTTCTTGACACTTCTCTAAATAGTTTTGCGTGCGACGCAATGAGAGAGCGCAAGTGCGTTTGCCTTGCGGCCAGACGAGCGAGAGCCAAACAGCAGGGGAGGCAGAAGGTGACAGAGGGAGGGGCAGGGCTGCCACACGGTCACTCGAGTGCCAAAATGTCCCCGCACGCCATTAAAAATGTTGCGAAAATTACACAGCAAACTGAAAGGTGTTCTAATGAGGCGTGCGCCGGAGTCTTCAATGTGTTCATGTGTATGTGTGTGTGTGTGTGTGTGTGTGTTGCATGTGTGTGCGTGTGGGTGTAAATGTGATGTGGGTTGCATGAATAACTGTGGCATGAGTGAGATCTCTATGCTTAAAGCGAAAAAATGCGATGAAGCATAACCTACTAAGCACAAACCGCAAGCATTTAATTTAATCAATTCGATGTTTCTGGCATTTTCCACAGCAGCACTCGAGTTGTTTAAAGCGCACTAAATCGAGAATAGGAGCATTAAAAGCCATTAAAGTATTTAAAATCAAATCTACATAATACATTTTAAACATAAACAGTTTAATTGCAAGCTGATTTAAATTAGATGTTGACTAAAGACTAATGCAGATAATCTTAAAGAAGCTGCAACTAAGTTTGAAGTTTCACATTCGTATTCATAAAGCATCTTTAGCAGCTTCGAATTATACACAATTTCTTGCACCCCTTGAAAGCTACTTTTAGTTTGCCAAACGAACTGCGGTGCATTGTAAGCGACCCTCGCTTAATCTGATTAGTTCTTGGCAAGTTCAATAACCATAGATTCACCTGCTGAAATGGCAAACCCCCCATGCGGCGACCCAATTACTCAGCCATTGGCCCCAATTTAAATGCTGCAATCCTCACCAAGCGAATGAGTTCAAAATCAAGGTCGCCGGGTGGCAGGAATCCAGCGGGGCAGCTAAGGAATGGTCACGCTACATCATCCATGACTCGCACTCGATGCCATGAATACAAATTGTTGCATTTTACACAGAAGCGAAGAAAAGCACATCGAACGAAAGAGAAGAAAACATGGAAAATGAAATTCCATTTCAATAAAACGTCGCTACACAGCCCAATGCAAATTGAAGAGTTGAGCAGTTGAAGCTTATTAAATATATAAAGCACTGTGTGTGCGCCGAACATGGAGACTGACCTTACGAAAGGAGGCAAAGAGGGGGGATACAGAGGGGGGCACACACACATGTTGCACGGCAACGTAGAAGAGCAGAAGAAGTTGAGGGTTCTCGTCGGTGCCTCGGTACTTGGTAATTGCCAAGAAAAATATTTTTCAATAAGCCAGCATACAGAAAGCGAAATGAAAAGAATTTAAAAATACATAAAACAATAAAAACAAAAGCAAAGTGCCACGAGAAGGGGCAGAAAACACACCTGCAGATTGCTAGAGAGATACAATACACACACAATTTGTTGTCTCAGTATCTTTCTCTTTATCTCTCCCCCTCTTGCCGTCGTCGCACTCTCTTTGGCTCTCTTCGACTGCTTCTGTGTAAACTGGAATGCAACACACACAACTAAAAATTTGCTTCCTTTCATTCATGTTGTTGCTGTTGTTGTTGTTGCCATTGTTCCTTTTGTTTATTTGCACAAATGCGTGAGCTTTCATTTGGATTTTTTCCGGCGAATTCCGAGGCAGCATTCGCAGCATTCAACGCTAATCAAATGTGGATGCGCGGCAAGAAGACGCAATTTGTGTAGCCAAAAAGCAGAAAAAAAAAAAAAAAGCTCGGGGAAAACTTTGAAAAGCGGCCTGTTGCTCTGTCGAACATATGTCTGCAATATGCAAAAGTAATGCACAAGCTCTCCGACAATGGCCGAATGCTCGTAACCGCCCGTAAAGCAAACCCGCCTTCCCTTCTCTCCTTCCCTTTCAATCACGACTCTCTTTAGCCCTGGCACAACGATTTACATGAATTTTGACTTTGGCGCGCATGTATGTAAGTATGTGAGTCTGTGTGTAAACATTGCGCAAAACCGAAAACAACAAAATTATTCATACGCCACGTTGTACCGCAGCCGAGGCGCAAAGACGTCAGCGAGACGCGGCTGATTCAGACAGGCACCTAAACGAAATTTGACTACAAAAATGGGCAAAATACAAAACAGAAACAACAGCTTCCATGTGTCTGCTGCCCTCTCTCTCTCTCTCTCTCTCTCTCTCTCTTTCTCTGTGTGCGTGTGGCTTTTTCGGCAATTTTGCGGCGCGTTTTTCACACTTTGGCGCGCAGCTAGGCCAAAAACAATTGAACACGACGCCCTGGCTGCCATGGATATTCCGAATTGTTCGTGTTCGCATTGCTTTTGCTACTTTTTTGTTGCTGCTGTTGATGATGCAAGTGCAAATTTATTTGCCACTTTGTTGCGCGTCCAGCGGCAATTTGAAATGTATGTTTTGTTGACTGAACGGCCAAAAGGGATTTCAATTGATTTTCATTTGCCACGCTGGCTAAAACTATAAAGCTCTTATCATCAACTACAATGAGTCCATCAACGAAAGAACCATAAATATTTAAAGCAAATTTTGTGGTAAAATGCCCAACCTCAAATTGTGTGTGTAAATGTATATGCTTGAAACTTGACATAAATATAAAGCAATGAACTTGCATTTCATGCGTCTTTTTAATTAAAGCTTTGGCGATTATCAATTTAGTTTAGATTTAAACATTGGAGTATTAGAATTCTATAAATTGCTGGACAAATTTACTACTATTCGCCTTTATGCATATTATTAAATGAAAACTTCTTCAAATGCTGGCAGTACATTTGTTGCAATTAAAGCCAAGTTGATTATCACATAAAGCAGCAACCCTACGTACTGGGCATATTAAATATACAATCAAAATGTTGAATAGCCAACGTGATGCTGGAGAAGAACAGAATGCGCAACGCTGCTGGCGTTTGGGGAAGCGACTAAAAATAGCCGCTGCGACACTTACTTAAAGTGTTTAAGAGCACAAACAAACACGAGCATCACTCGTACGACAACAACACAAAAAGCAACAACACCTTGTGCTCCACTCAACACTAAAAATTACATTGAAAATGGCCATAAAAAAAGGCAGGCAGGCGAATGCCACAAAAACAACAAGCAGAACAACGGGCAACAGGCGACAGGCAACAAACAGCACGGCGGCCCTTTTGCCTCTTATTTCTCATTTGGCTTTCATTAAATTTGATTTTATTATTGTTGTTGCTGCTGCTACTGTTGCTGCTGTTGATTGTCGCACGGCGGCTAATTTTGAGCGCAGTTCGCTGTTCTGCCGCTTGCTTTGCATGTAAATAAAAAAGCCATAAAAAAAGTCTGTCGGCGAAATGAAAATTCTTCAATTCTTTTGGCATATCAAAGCTAAAACTGCAGTTTACCGACCACCGCCCACGTGCCATCCGCGTTATTAGTTATAGCGAATATATATATGGCTAATACTAAACACTATAGATATATATATATATCGAAAGGAATCATAAAAATCACAACAACTACAACAACAATAATAAAAACAACAACGACTACAACTTGTGAGTGAAAGAGTGTCAAGGCTTTTGGGACCAATTTGAGCCACAGAAATTCGTTTTTCTTGCGGCTTTTCCAACTATTTGTAAACAATACGCATTGTTGTAAACAAGCCATTTTACGATTATTTGCTTGTCTCTCACTCTCGACCGCTGCCTGCCACTGTAGTTGTTGCTGTAGTTGTAGTTGTAGCTGTGGCTATTGTTGTGTTATTGCCTCCTTTTTAGTGTGATCAATTCTGGGTATTACAATAATTTATTTATTTTTAAATACGTTTGATTCTGAGGCTGTCTGTTGGCTCTTCACGGGGGCGGCGTAGCTGCAAAAGTGGGTGGAAAATTTGAACTTTTTATTGTTTGCCTTAAGCAAATACGGGAGATGATTAATGGCAGCTCTGAGCAGCTGCTAAATGGGAGACAATTGTCTAAACGTTGCCTAGTAAATACGTTTCTTTGTTTTAATTTGCTTCCAATTTCTTTGATTTTTTGTATTAATATATTTTGCTCTAACACTTTTCCAATGGCTATTCACATAGTTTATGCTTTTCTACATTCGCCGACGATCAATTTGAATTGTGTACAATTTCCTTGGCAATTTAGAAGACAGCGCATATTATTAGTCATTATTCGCGGCACATTATTTCTCTTCTATAATTGCAAATTGTCTGCATTAGTTGACAGCACCAACATTGTTGCCAAAGAACAACAGAAATATATTATTAACAGCTCGTTAGCACGATTCCCATTGACATTGAGCGTGTGCGGCAGTCAGAGCTGTACTTGCCCCCCTTTTGTAGCATCAACTAAATCCGTTGCCTTAAGCCAGCAAATAAATAATAACAAACGAGGTTAATCTAGCATCAGGAGATCCTTAGCGCAGGCTCAGCGAGAGTTTCTTGACATTTCATTAAGTTTGAGACGCCTACACTATTTTTAAAGGTACTATAATTAATTTCGTCTTTTTTTTCGCTATTTTTTTTGGTTTTGTGATATTGTTTTGACATTTCCGGCTGGCGAAAACAGGCGAGAAATATTTGAAAAATATAGACAATGTATGAAATCAAAAAAATTTGTTGTTATGCTGGGCTAATTTGGAGGCCTAGAGGCCGGTTGGCTGTCATGATTTCGAAAAATTTTAAGTAGACACGTCAGCGGCTTTTTAGTGGCAGCGCAAAGCAGGAAAAACAAAGTGCCCCCATCTCCAACGCAGCCCAACACAACCCGCCGCCAGCCAGCGAGCCGAAAGAAGCAATTGCTGGCGTTCCTTTGCAACAACAATAACAGCAACAATTTGAGGAGAGAGCACCGAAAATTAAAACAAACAAAATGCTGAAAGGCAAACTAAGAGCCAAACTCGGGGGCACAAAGTTAATGCCAGTCAAGACAGTCAAGTGCCGCCCGACTGACTGACTGACTCAGAGAGCGGCGGACAGAGACAGGGACAGCAATAGAGCGAGACAGAGACATCGAGACCGATGGAGAGTACCAAAGAGAGAGAGAGAGAGAGAGAGAGAGAGAGAGAGAGAGAGAGGAGCGAGTAAATTACGCATAAATCTTTCAATTGAAGCGAGCAAGCAACGAGATTGAAACGTTTCGGGGATGCAATGTTTGGATTTGCCGCTAGTTAATTACCACAGCAAATCGATACAAGAAGTCAGAAGTTGTATTTGTTGTGGGTTAGTGAACTCCGCTCTGAGCCGCTTTGACGGTCAGTCGCGATCGGTTTAGATAGATTTTTTGTGGATAAATTCTAGGCATACCCTCACAATATTTGCAACATTTTGCTGGTGGCTCATCGTTGGTGGCATCGGCAATGATCGGCATGGTCCCGTTGCCCGTTCCCGCTCCCGGTTCCGCTTCCGCTTCCGACTCTTCTTCACTCTGCAGCCGCTCGCGGTCCTCGTCGGGATCTTGTGGTGGCCTGTTGGGGTTGGACTCCTCGCCTCGTGCCTCCCTCACACCGACCCAGCACAATGTCAGCTGGCACATCGTTTGCAACACACACACTCACTCACACTTCTTCACACACACACACACACACGCACTCGCGACACTCGCGTTTGGCAATGATCGACGGAACGGTGGGCTTGGGGGGTTAGGGGTAGGAAGGCAGTTCGTAACGGTTTCGGTTCGGTTGGGGGGCTGTTGTTTTTAGGTGTTCGGCGGGTCTTAACCACCTGCCTGCGAATCGCTTCTACTCTATTTTATCGTCTCTTTTTCTTGCTTGCAAAATCTTTTAGCACTTTCGTTTTTTTTCTGGAATGTTAACAGCATTTTTGTGCACAGTTCTTTTCTACTTGTTTTTCTTTTCTTTTTGTTTTTTTGTTCACACTTTGCTGGCCATTTGTGGACAGCACGCGCGCAGGATCTGTGTGATCTCAATCCGATCCGATCCGATCCGATACGTTCCGTTCCGATCTGATCTGAACTGGGTTCGCTTCGGTTTGCTACTGTCAATGTGTCGTAGAGTCTGTGTTTGGTTTGGGGGGACGTCACGCCGTGGCTATTTCTAGTCGTTGGCTTTCACATTGCGCTTTTCCGTGAAAATTGTTCGAGACGTTCAAACGTGAAACCTCCGCAGAGACCACTGAGCAGACACACTCACGGGCCGGTCGCGTCGAGCCGTGCCAGCATCCAACCGTTTGCCAGCCAGCCAGCGATTTTCGAAATTCCCAATCTCAGAAAATTCTGATCGTCGTCGACGTCTTCGAAAAACCGACCGACAAATTTCTCAGCGCGCAGCGTCAGCAACTGTTAGATAATTTGGCGTCGGCGCGGCCAAAAAAGTTTTTCACCATTTTCCTCAATGAAACAATGAACTTTCACATTTCGAACAACGCACAACAACATCCACGACGGTCTCTCCCTCTCTCTCTTTCGATCGCGTTCTCTCTGAGTTTTCGAAATGGTTTTCGAAAATAGCATAGCGAGAAATAGCACCGAGAACGTCACACAGACAGAGAGGGACGAAGACTGCGAGAGCATGGGAATAAGAGAGAACAACACACAGGAGATCGTTTCAGCGCATTTTCGAAAAGTTTTCAAAAGTTTTTCCATTTTCTTGGTGTGTGTTGTACGTTGTGCACCCTACGCGACGAGTTGGGGACGCGGCATTCAGGATTCCATAGGAGATTCGCACGCAAAGTGGGTTTGTGGGTCAAGGCGCGAGCAATTAGCGAATAACTCGAAAAAATTGATTTTCAGGTGATATTTGAAACAAAGTTCCATTGACGCACATCGAGTCAAGGCAGTTCTTTAACCTATTTTATCAATTGTGACAATCATTTAGAGATCTTTCAAATTAGAATGGTTAACAGCATTGACTGAGTCTACAACACATCAATTTAAAAACCTCTTTCACTTTAGTAAAATACACATTTTAATTAATGTGATCTGTTATGATTAATGTGCATTAAACTCTTAAATCCATCAACAATGAGCTCATAACATAACATTTCGCCGTTTCAATTATTGATATCAAGTGAATATTTGTACTTAACAAAGCGTTGTTACTGCACACGCAACTGCTTCAGGATTTATAATAGTATCTACTAATGATTTGGCAATTGGCCAACAGTTCTTAAACAGCAAGGGGAGCACTATGAAAATCCTTGCTAAGCGGCAATAACAAGCAGACAACGACCTTGAAGAAACAAGTAAGAGTAAACAGGTTGCGCCTGCTCGACGAAGAGATGCTCTCTAAACGCAAAACTAGTGAATTTGTATGCGATTCGATGTCTGCTAATCTGCTTTGAAATATACATATAATCAAATCAAATCTTGTTATCACCGGTTTGATGAAGACATTTTAAATTTATGCAGCGTTTAGAGCACACAAACAGTTTTCAACAGTTTTCGCCAGAAGTGAGCATAAATTCGCCTAAACAAATCCACAAATTGGCGAGTGCCGTTAAACGGCCCATTATCGATAGCAGCAAATATAATTTATATGATTTTTCTAAATTAATCTAAACATAGCCGCAATTGTCGGCGCACAATCGTTTCGCTTAGAAACACCTGAATGACTAATTCAAGAGCCAATTGCTCTGACTCTTCACCTGTCTGTGTCTGTGTTGCTCGCTATTTCATTTTCCTCTCGCCCCCGCCCAGCGCTTGAGAATGAAGTAAATTGGCAAATTAAATTTAGAAATCGGACAAATAATTAAGATAAATATAGCATAGATTTGATTATGCCGTATAGTATAAGTTGATGTCCAATCAAATATGTATGTGGAGAATATGTGTGTATAGAAAAGACATTTCGAGCGCAGTGTTGTTAAAAATAAATCGCAATCAACCAGTTTCCACGCCACCCGTCCCCCCAAGTGACACCACCCTCCATCCACATACGACATACTATATATATATGAATGCTTGTTCAGCAAAAGTCAAACAGCAACTAAAAATACGAAAATTGACTCAGCTTGAGCGTTTATTGTTGTTGTTATTCATCTACCTACCCCCTACCCCGTTGTTTACCCCTCCCGCCCCCTTCGTTGTCTTCTGCTTTCGTCTTCGTTTTAGCGACAAAATATTCGGCACGAAATGTGAAAAGATTTTTAGAAAATAATTTTTAAAATTTATTGCCAAATTGGGCGCAAGTCAAGAGTCGTACGTCAACAGCTGTCGACCACTGTAAAGGGGCTCGAGCATCCAAAAGCAACCCCCCCGATGAGGGGAAGCGATGTGGGGGCTTTACGTAGGCAGATTCCCAGACTTGAAACTAATTACTAATTGCTCACAGTGCATATTTAGCCAAAAACTTTTTGCCGTCTGCAAAAATTGCAACAATAACAATTTTCACACACACACATTTTTCTTCCATGCTGCAATGTCAGGGACACAAAACAACAACAACAACAACAAAAGGGAGGTGAATTTATGGCACACTTCCCAGCGTGAGACGAGGGACGAAATTTATTGTGCACATGTTTAAAAACATAAAAAATATGTGCAATGACATTTAGCAACCATTAGAAATGTTATTATTGTTGCTCTTGCTGTTGCTTTTGCTGTCAAGCACCTCGTCCAGGGTCAGTGGAAATAAAATTTGCAAATATGCAAATAGTTTTTGGCTGATGAATTATGAGTGGGCCGGCAATCTTTATGGCCCACTGTGCTCACGCCCGCCTGCCCAGTTCATCGCTCGAATGTCTTATTTGTTGCAGGCAGCCAGGCAGTCAGGCAACAACAGGAGAAACAACATCGAGCACATTTACTTATATTTATTTGCCTTCCAATTTTCTCCGTTTTTCTCTGCATTATAAATTATAAAAGCGGGTAGCATAAAAAAAGAAGAAAAAACAGATCAGCCACAGCAACTGAAATCGAGCGCGTCAGAATTCGTTCTTTCTTGCTGCTGATGCTGCCGATGCTGCTGCTGTTTCTCTTTTCTTTTCGTTTTTCATTTTGCTTTTTGGCGTGGGCGAGAAATTGAAAAACATTTTTCACTATGCGAAAGTTGCTCGACTTGACGTCGTTTATAATGACGAAATGCTAAGCATTCAGTTTAGAAATGCCATAAACAAACAACAAACAACCAAACAACAGCAAATGGCAACAGCAACACCAAATGCCTACGGCAACAACGACGGCAACAGCAACGGCAATGCATATATTACGTATACGCATGCAAAGATTTGCCAAATTCAACAACATCAGCCTGCAGTTTATTCAATTATTTAAATATCTCTGCTTTAGCTTTGAGCATATTTATGGCCTGGACTTAGTGCTTATTATAATCATCACAGTTGGCCGCTAATTTGAATTGTTTGAAATGAATTCAAAACACACTTATTCATGGCGTTAATATATATTTTTTCATTTTGTTTTTAACAGACTAATACATATAGTTTATCAGCTGACTATAATGTAAATATTTCATTTGACATATCTACTAATCCCTATGTATAAGAACACTTTCTGACTTGATGTCCAGACCTATGAAGGATCCTTGACTACACTGCGCCAGTCATATTGAGGCTTGTCTGCATGCCGACAACTTACAGGAGCAAAAGTGTCACCAGATGCTCGAGGATATCAGCGCCGCCCCAAGTGGCACAAGTGGAGTGGTATCAAATTAAAAAAGTCACAAAGAATAAATTATTTGGTGCACTTATTTTAGCTTCGACTACAAATTGAATTTAGGGGGTAGCTTTAAATTCGACTGCCCAATTGTTTTTTAGTTAGTTCAGTCCAAACAAATCCAAATGCATCCGATGGAAACCAGTCTCGAACTGATTAGAAAAGCACTGCTTATTTTTGTGCAAAAATAATAATAAAAGTAGCATTTTTTAGCTGTCACTTTGGGTGGAAATGACAGTGCTCGACAGTTGCCCTCTGCTGGGGAAAATCGCTGATAGAAAACTGTTTCAACTGTTTATTTCATAATCTGTGATAATTTATGTGATTACTTAAATGAGCAATGTTATGTGCCGCGAAAAGAAACTGAATAAAACTATGCCAAGAACAACTAATTGGTGCACACAAAACCAAAATGAATAAAAATACAGACATATATATGAATGGATGTGTGTATAGCACAGTGCTTTGGAAAAGTATGCGGATGAATAACTGCAACAGGTGCCGGCATATGTCGGACATGGACTTCCAACTGCCACTGTGCACGGCAAACAAGGCGACAACACGCCACAAACTAGCAACAGAAACAAACATGACAACAACTCATTAATTATGGCAACTGAAACTAGCGATGCCACCAAAACTGAATTCTTTTTTGTTTTTTCCAAAAATTTTCATTTTAATTGGAGCGGAGTGTGAAAATACGCCATTTAATTAAAGTTGCAGGTGCCAAAATTTAAACTGTCGATAAGTCAATCACACGAGTATAAATATATTAATAATATGCAATGCATTTACATCGATACTTTTCAGTTTGCACTGCTTAACTTTCGCAAGCAGTCTAATCCCTTTACGTGATTATTCACTTTGCTGTGATATTTTGCTCAGCAATGACGCTTGACAAACAGGCCGTGGCAATAAATACGAAATTTAACTAACAATAATGCAACAAATATGCAAAACAATAAGCAAAACAAACACATAAGCGAGCCAACACTTGAATGCGCTTTCCAATCGGATTCACATAAGAAAATAGCGCCTAGCAACAGGTTGCCTGCATTTCGTTGCAGTGAGAGTATGAAACATTCGAACTGATGTTGCTGCGGTTTACAATTGTTATTCGACACGTAAAATATAAATGGCACAACTGCAGCAGGGCTGCCATTTCCAAGAAAACGTGTTATTGTAATTGCATTTCGATAAATGCGTAGAAATCAAAACGATACCAAATGTTTCCAATTCGATTGTTCACGCACGCAACACCGGCAGTGAGAACGACAGAGATGGAGCGAGATGACAGCTGCACATGCGACTTCATATTGGAAAAGGGCGTCACAGCGAAGCCGGCAAAACAAAGACGCGAATCAGACACAAAAGCAACAAGGCAAAAGCGCAAGCCAGTCAACGAAACAAAAGAAGAGGAAGCACTCCGCAGAGTGCTTTAAACTTTTTCGCATTTTCCCACAACATTAAACAAACAGACGATAGATAACAAGGGAAGCGCCAGCGTCTCTGCCTCTGTCCACTGCCCCTACCGACGCCTCCAGGTTGCACCCAAAAGTAGTTTTTCGAAATAGAGCAACTATTCACACGCACACATACACACATCCGCATACACAAGCACACACGTACATAGGCTTGTAATAAAAATAAACAAAAGCTACACATAAAAAATAGCAAAATTACCTCAGCGCTGCTGCTTCTGTCGCTGCTGCTACTGCTGCCGCTGTTGTTGGATTCCGTTCCCGTTTGATTCTTTCACTGTGTTTGTGTGTGTGGTGGAAGGCGTCTTCGGGCGACGGGCGATTTGTTATTGTTACTACGCCGCTGGCCAGTTGTGGCAATATATTTCTAACACGCCGTACGCGTTATGCATTGAGAACTTTAAACACTTATTGCACTTGTGGACGCTGCATTTATTGCATTGAACGCAGCAAAGTTGCTTAATTTTAGAATTTTATGCACAGACGTCGCGGAATTCACAAAAACACTTGCATTGCACACTGGCGCCGCCTGCAGCTGTTCGCAATAACTATCAGGAAGAAATACAATTTGCAAACAGTTGGCAGCTCCACAAACATCGATACGCACAGTGTTGCACGCTCCGATAACAGCCAATGTCAGTGGCCATTGGCCAGAGCAACTCTGACGGCAACCAGGCTTGGCTGATTGCATGTTGCAACCCTACACAAGACGCCGCAGAGGGTATAAAGAAAAAAAAACGGCACATTAAACGAGCCGCTTTGCAGTTGAAATTGGCAAAGAAAAAAAAACGCGCTACGAGGCAACGAGAGAAAAAGCGTTGAAATCGTAAGACAGGTAAGCATGTGAATTACAGTGCAATAAATAAAGCGAAAGTCGAAACGCTCAACTCACGTGTGCACACAACATTTCTGCATTTTTTTCGTTTATCAAAATTCGCAGTGCTGACGAAACGTGTCTGGTTTCTGAGTCTGCGTCGAGACACACAAAAATAAACGAGAAACGAGCGAGCAAGCAAAATGTCGGACATCTCCAGCACTCAGCTCAGAACCGAAATCCAAGCGGTACTCAAGGATGCCGATCTTTCAACGATTTCCGCGAAGCGGGTTCGCGAACAAGTCGAGGGCAAACTGAACTGTTCGCTGCTGAGCCGCAAGAAGGAGTTCGACAAGATTGTAATGGAGGTCATCAACGAGCAGCAGGAGGAGGATGATGACGACGACGACGACGATGGTGATGACGGCAAGGATCCGGACGCCGATCCCCAAGACGATAGCGAGCCCAGCGATGAGGACGAGGTGGCCAGCAGCAGCGAGGAGGAGCAACAAAAGAAGCAGCAGCAGAAGAAGAAGCCGGGACCCAAGAAGCGTCCACAACCCACCAAGCATAAGGTGTCGGCGAAGAAGAAGCGCAAGACCCTCAACGCCGATGATTCGGGCACCGAAAGCGATGCCGGCTCCGACTCCGACTACGAGGTGGTGAAGAAACCCACGCCGAAAAAGAAGGCCGCCAAATGCGCCGGCGGCACCACAGGCCGCAAAAGCACCGGGTTCACACGCGCCTACAATCTGTCGCCGGAGCTTTCGGCCTTAGTGGGCGCCGATTCGCTGCCCCGCCATGAGGTGGTCAAGAAGGTGTGGGCCATCATCAAGGAGCGCGATCTGTACGATCCGAAGAACAAGCAGTTTGCCATATGCGACGACGAGCTGATGAAGGTGATGAACGTGAAGCGTTTCCGCACCTTCGGCATGCTGAAGCATCTCAAGCCGCACTTCCTGGACTAAGCTTCCCCCTTTAAAGTCTCCCCCGCTCCCCTCATCCAGATGCAATTTTGGTCCGCACGCACCAACACACATACACACACATATACAGACACCAACACCCACACAAACACACAGACACAGACACATCGCTTAACATTTAGTTTAGTTCTCGTAAATTCCTTTTTAACACACAATCGAACATATTTTCGGCTCTGCAACAAATATCGTTTGTTCCAATTACGTTTTTAAGAAACTTCTGCTTCATTTCGTTCGGCTCTCGTCCCCACCAGAATAATTGCGTTAGGATTAACAAACAGACCTAATTAAGACGAATCTACAAAATATGTACTTTCATGTAGTCTCTACGGCATTTTAAGTAACAATTATAAAAGGATAAACAAAACAAAAAAAAAGTAAAGAACGATAAACGATAGCGAGATAAAAATTAAATATATAATTTTTTGTAACATGTAATTTACGATTTATGGTAAAAATATCAACATAAAAGAAAAACAAAACAAATTTAAGGCATAATATCAAATAAAATAGACGAGTGATGCATCTGATAAAATATATACAACTCTAATTATTTCAAGTATTTCAGAAAAGGGGGAATCACCTATTTCTAGTTGGAACTTAATTTTTGCAGATGCTTTCTAGATATCGGAAGCCCAATATAAATTCCAGTTTTAAAAATATATAGACATATATAAACATAGGTTAAGCATATTTACATGATATTGATTCATATTTAATTAAAACTAGAATGATTCTGGTTTAATTAAGGAATCTTTCTAATAATATATTGCAAATAAATTTAAGGAAGGGCTAAACAGATTTGTACTATATTCGAAGTCAAGCAAGATATGCATTAATTAAACGATAGTAATATTAATTCATTGAATAAAAACAAAAAACATTTCAAAACTATTGAAAACACTCAAACAGATAGAAGATCTGAATTAAGTAATGATCTTTAAATTTACATATTGAATGGAATACAAAATAAAAGAAAAACTTTTTAAAATCTTTGGAAATAAACCTGTTTATTGTCATTCACTGAATAATTAATGTTTTCTTTACACCTTTCTTCCAGTTCACAAAAAAAAACTCCAGGATTGCTCAATAAAACGTTTTGTTTTTTATTGTTTTTTTTTGCATTTCTCACAAATTTATGCTCAATTTTTATTTAATTTTTTTTACAAACATTTTTTGTTTAAATTTCACGTTTTGTGTATATGCGTGTGTGTATATATATAGAATTCTTTATCTATATCTTTAGATTTTTATTTATCATTATCTGATAGATATATATATATATATATATGCCTGCGTGTACCTGTTTGAGTTGAGTACCTCAATAATTGAATAAATGGAATTATTTGCACTGCAATTATCGTCAATTAACTTTCGATTTCATCATTAACGACGTCTCGATACAAGGGGATACAAGAAGCAAAAGGTAACAAATGGTATAATAAAATCGTAAGTACATAAACAAATGTATAATATTACATAAACAAATTGTACAAAATACAAAAGTTATATATAAATTTATAGTAAATATTTAGTAAATTCCAAGCGACGGCAATAAAATGTTTCTTCAAAATTCCAAATTTCGAAATTCAAATATTAAGTACAGCATTTTGATGAGAATAAGAAGGGAGGCGGAGGCGAAAGCAGGAGAGAGCTTAGTTTTGTGTTTTTGGGTGAATTTGGTTGGGGGATTGGGGGTTAGTCACCGAAACCGTTAGTTTAAGTGTTGCGAAATGACAAAAATGGTGGCGCGTAAATAAAATACTTTTGCGGCTGTTAATTGTTAAACTTGTACAAGTGAAATGCTAGCAAACTAAAAAGCATCCGTTAAGTAAAGTGTTAAGTTTGGTTTTCTGAACTAAGCAAATACAATTTGTATAGTAACTTTAGTGTTAAGTGTTAGTTGTGTTATGCTTGTTTTTGTTTGTTTTGTCAACAAATGTTGCGAGAACTCTCCCTCTGGTGACTTCTCGCATAAATATATATGTAAGTAGTTTATAATCTTGCAAAGAAAATACTTTCGTTGGCGTTGTGTTTCTAATTGTTTGCTGCTCGTGTTCTTATTGTCCCCATTGTGTCCCCAATTAGTAGCGATAGTAGTTGGGCTTGAAGGGACCTGCCTTATTGAGGCCCATGTACTTGGCCTGCTCGTCACTCAGCTCGGTGAGATGCGCATCGAACGTGGGCAGATGCAGACTCGCCACATACTCGTCCATCTTCTTGGGCAGCAGGTACACGTCGCTCTTGTAGCGACCGGGCGGCGCATTAAACAGCTCAATCAGCGCCAACGCCTGCGTGGCCGATGTGATCGAGACCGCAAACGACGGTATGCTCGAGCAGCTCAAATTGACAAGTCGTCCCTCGGCCAGCAGTATGATGTACTTGCCCTCGGGCCAAATGATGTGATCCACCTGGGAGCGCACTTTCTCCCAGGTCAGATCCGGTGTGCGCAAGCCATTCACATCGATCTCCGTGTTCGAGTGGCCCATGTTGCAGACGATGCAGCCGCTCTTCATCTTGTCCATGTGCTCTCGGACTACGACGTTCTTGTTGCCTGTCGCCGTCACCACGATGTCCACGTTTCGAATCACCTCGTTCAGCTTGACCACACGGAAGCCATCCATGCTCGCTTGAAGCGCGCAGATCGGATCGATCTCGGTGATGTAGACAATGCAGCCCTACACAAGCGGAGAGAAAATAGTCAGTAAGCATGCTCTGCATTAAAGTTAAGGACTATCAATGGTAGATCTGTTCTAAAGACAAGGAATGACAAATTGTTTTACACATCACTCGAGAAAGTTTCAAATTAGTTAATAATAAAGAAAACTTCTGAGTGCAAAGCTCAAGCAAACATGTCCTCATTTTCGATACAAATTCGTCGAGCAAGTAATTTGTAACGAAGATAATAATAATTAACGAATGCCAATTGTGAATAGAAATCATAATAACTAACGAAAAGTGTCAGCTGTCAATTGAAGAATGCGACTTCCTACATTTATCTACAAACAGCGAGACATCTGGCTAACTTAGCTCTCCACACCGCTCACCTGTCCCTTGAGCGCCTGGGCACAACCCTTGCCCACGTCGCCGTAGCCACAGACAACGACCTGCTTGCCACCAAACATTACATCCGTGGAGCGCTTTAGACTGTCCAATATGGACTCTTTGCAGCTGTACAGATTGTCGAACTTGGTCTTTGTAACCGAGTCGTTGACATTCATCGCTGGCACCGTGAGCTTGCCGGCCTTGGACAGCTGATAGAGACGATGGACGCCAGTGACGCTCTCCTCGACAATGCCCTTGACCAGCTTGAACATGGTTGGATACTTTTTGAGCATCAGATGGGTGGCATCGCCACCATCGTCCAGGATCATGTTAGGCTGCCAGTTCTCGGCATTCACGCAGCGATCGATGCACCACCAGAAATCCTCCTCCGTCTCGCCGCGCCAGGCAAAGATGGGTATGCCCGACTCGGCCAAGGCTGCGGCCACTTCGTTCTGCAAAGAGTGAAAAAGGGAGAGGGTGTGAGTTGAGCATTCGAGCAGTTGAGCTGATAAGCTGACAGCTTGCGTGGTGTATTTTGTGTGATTCAGTGTGTCAATAAAGCTGTCGATAACGGCAGCACAAACGCAGCGCAGGGTAGGGCCCTGTGCCCCTCCTCGCTTCCCACCGGAGCGAGTGTTCGTGTGGGTGGCGCGTTTAATTAGACGGCGCATAAAAATTAACGCAAACAGCGCCATGCTAATTGCATACGTTACGGCCTCGAAAGGGAGAAACGGAGTTGAAGCCGAAGCTGGTTGGAGGAAGTTGTAGATGGAGCTGAACTTCGAGCTGAAGACGTGACTGGTGCTAAGCGCCAGAAACCAGTTTCCTCTCCGCCCCACTTTGATGGTGGAGAGACCCAATTTTGGGTGCACATCGCACACATAAATTATCAGCGTCGTCGCCGCCGCCGCTTTGATTGCCAAACCACTTGAGACCCAGTTGATTGATGATTTGTTTGCCTTTGTCTCAGTTTTCAGTTTCAGTTTTGAGTCCCCCAGTTTGTTCTATTTGTGTGCGTGACCAGCAATTGACTCAATTCAATTACTCACTTGCGTGGAGTAGATGTTGCAAGCTGCCCAGCGCACGCTCGCGCCGAGCTCCGACAGCGTCTCGATCAGCACCGCCGTCTGCGCATTGATGTGTGTGCAGCCGACGATCTTGGCATCCTTCAACGGCTTATCCTCGGCTGCCCGCTTGCGCAACGCCATTATGCCCGGCATCTCCTGTTCCGCAATCTCGATTTCACGGCGTCCAAAGGCGTGTTGGGCGGCAATGTTCCGCACACAGAAATCGGAGCTGCCCTTGGTGTTCTTCTGGACCTTTTCGCGGGGCGGCACATCGTCGCCGTCCTCGCTGCTGCCCGTGTAGGAGGCGGAGCTGAAGGAGTCCGTGGAGGAGGCGCTCAGCGAGCGACTGCGATAGCGATTTGTTTTCTTCAGCGCCGACGATTGTTTAGTCGCCGGTGGGGGCACCACAACGCTGGGATCTTGGGGTTGGGTCTGGGCCACCGCCTGTTGTTGTTTGTCACCGCCACCGAAGCCCGGATCAACGACAACCGTGTCGGCCAGATTGTTCATGCTTGTTTTGTGTGTTATGTAAAAACGGCGCTTTACAACAGGATGTCAGTTTTGAAGGTGCAGTTGTGAGCAGAGAGGGGGGAGCAGGAGCAGGAGCTGAAATATTACGTAGTGTGCTGAGCCAATTGTCACGTGATGTGCGATCAGTTGTCACGACAGCAGCCACAACGACGAACAATTTACAGCAAAATTTAATTTGTTTTTGTCGCCGTCTCTCGCCTTCGTCTCTCCTTTGTTTCACCTCACCGCTGTTTCACTTCGCACTCTTCTTCTTCCAGCTGGTGTGTGTGAGTGCAATAGAAACAATAATTAAACACAATTGTATGGAGAATAACGCGATGCGTTTTATTATTAGTTGCTTTTAGCTGTAGAAGAGAAACGAACTGAATGCGTGAGTGCCGCAAAACAAAAGGTATTTTATGATGGTAGAGTGGAGAAAAAAAACAACAAATTGCCGTCCGTATGTATCGATCGGCCAACCGCCACAAGTTATCACCAGCTACTCTGCCTATCGCACGCCGATAGGTCGTGCACAACGTAACTGTTAAATTATACCAACTGACTTAAACAAAATATACTAACGTGTACATATCGATATATTGTATTCAGTCCTACTGCTGTATGACCGTTAATGTTTACAAAGTGACTCAAATAAGTAGGATAATCATACATTCTAAAAATTTAAATGCACTTATTAAAAATTGGTTTCCAATTAACCTACTTTTGTCCACAATTAAGCAGTTTCCCTCTACATTGCTTATTGGACATCGATACATCTTTACAAGCTATCGAAGCTGCATTGCTTACAAAGCGCAAACAAATTTATTAGCTTAAGGAATGATCAACATTAATTATTAATTAAAAATAATGTTAATTAGTATTCGAATGTTTGGTAGTAGTTAACAAGTGTTTACATGTGCTCCTCTAGGTAACCGCACAACTCGCTGTCATCCAGATCAGTCACCAGATGCGCCTCAGTTAAGAGCGCCCCTTTGTAAGTATCACGCTTCTCCACAACACGCGACAGATTCGGCAATCCCAATGGCCCTCCCTTGGCATACTTGCGTATGAACTCGGCCACCTGTTTACTGTCCACGACCGACATGCTCAGACTGTTGCGCCAGGACAGCAGCGCCAAAGGTCTTTCTGGAGTTAAGTCCTGAGAGGGCGTGATGAGATGACGATATAGACAGCCGCGCACAATGCGCTGCAGTTGCTCCACTTGGCCGTGGAAGGCGCAAGGATGATACAGCATGACGATGGCACCCTCGGCAAGATTACGCAAGTAGCGTGGAGGCGGCAAATACTTGTAGCTGCCGTAAACAGCGGGCAGTGGACGGAACGCCCCACTTCAAAGTGGAAAAAGAAAAGGGATTAGTAAGAATTTGGAGCAGGGTTAATAGCGGTCTTTCACATACTTTGTAGGCGGCTCATGGCTGTAATCAATTGACTCATTCAAGCACTTGGCAGGTGGCACGTAGGCACTGGGCACAAAGTGTTTCGTCAGCAATGCCTCAGTGTTTAAATTGGGATTAAACAAGCTTCGGTTGCTTTGCAGGCACAGATAGTTGTAGTTGTGACGCACATCTTGCGGATCAAAGTCGACCGCCAGGTTGTTCTACATAATCAATAAGAAGTTCATTCATTTACAATTTAGTAATTGTAACTATAATATACATATATATAAAGTGCAATGTACGATTATAGCTCTAAAATTGCGATTAATTTTATTTATATTTCGGTTTGGTCTTAAGCACTCCTAAGCTTCCCAAGAGTTGTCAAACAATTTGTTATATACAGCTCGTATAGTTTTAATAATTTTCTTGTTATGATCGTTATACTCCATCAAATATTTATAATGTATGTAATTATAGTTATTCCAAACTCGTATAGTTTTAGAGGTCTATCTATTTATACGAATGATAATGTTAGCTTGTTCAACACTATAGAGATGATGATCTCTTCACGCTATTACAAAACACTTTTGAGTAACACTTAAGGTGATGATTAATACAAAAAGGGGAAGTACCAACGCTTTGCTTACCACGCCATCATCACAAAGGGGAATCGCTTTGTGTTCCAGTGGTCGTTCTGAACGATCCACGACTGTTTCTTCATCGCCTGGCGCATGGGGAAACCATTTGCCTTGCCAGCTGTCTTTAAACTTATTTGTTATTGTTGTCTTCTTGAAATCAGGCTGAAACTCTGGTTGTTCGGTTATGGGAATATGAGGCTCGCCAGGCGCATAGGGGAACCATTTTCCCTGCCAGCCATCTTTGACTTTGGAAATTGCATTCGACGGCAATTTTTGGTAGTGGGCGTCTTCGCCAGGTCCGTAGGGAAATGTTTTGCCCTGCCATGGCTTCAATTCTTCCTGGTGTTTCAGCAGGTTTGCCTCGGCTTTCTTGATGGTTTTGGCATGGCAACTATTGAAGGTGGCACAGAGCAAACACAACGCAATGAAACTATGCAAATATAATTGCATTTTAATCTAATTATAAACAAAAATAAAAGCTAGCAACAGGTGCTAAAGAACAAAGTTGACTGCGCAGTAATCGAAACGCACTACAAAACAGCTGTTCACATCACAGCGTTTTTCAACACTAACATTGCTTTGCTGGAGTATTTCAATTCTAAAATTTAGAATTTATTTGTTTTTTTTTTTGGTGAAAATTTGGTATTATACTGGGGCCATGTTTCAATCACAAAAGTGGTTTTTGGGTGGTACAATATTTACATTAAATTTTTGGAAACAAAAGTAATACAAAAATGCCTTGAACACACAGTCGACGAAGGCACATCGAGGCAGCTCGCTTCAAATTGCATCGTTTTGATGATCGATTTTAAGTTGTTTGCCACTGTCGATAAGTTATCGATAAATATAAATTAAATTTCGGTACTTTGATCATACTCACCCGCAAATTCGGGTTGGTGCCCCCTTGACGTGCCGCCTCTTCCTCCCTGCGCTCCATCTCCTCGGCCCTTTGCTGCTGACGACGCACTTTATCCAGATTTTTAACTCCTCGAGATTCGTTTTCCTGTCGCCGACGCTCTGCCGCCTCCAGCTGCTGCCTACGCCGCTCGTCCTGAAATTGTGTGCATCTTTAATTTTGGAAAGCTTACAGATTACTGCTAACTTACTGGAGGTGGCATTAGATTAGTCTCCTCAGCGCTGTTGCCGCAGCAAGAAAGGCACCCACCCATTTTTGTTCCTTTACTGCTTCACGAAACTCGACGAAGTTAATGCTTACTGGTACGGCTTCTTTTTGCGCAGTTTCGCTTTAATTACTTTTGCTTTTTGCCAATTTTGTTTTGTTGTGACATTTCGCTCAGCTGTTTGCGCCGTCAGCGTGCCATCACTAGCAATCAGCTGTTGCTGTTTTGTTAGAGATGTATTAAAATGTTGATATACCAAATTATCGACTTTTGTATGTTGTATTGATATAAACCACAAAACGTAAATATTGTTAAAATACTCCCAATTTATTTGAGTTATTCGCATTATTATCCATGCGGGCAATTAAGAAATGTTAAGTGTATTAAACTGGTCGTGACTATGCCGTGATCCAATAACAGTTACGTTTACATTGCTCATCACTAACAGTTTTATGCTTGATTCTCCAATTAGAGAACGACATTCTGTTTGTATCGTTTCGTACCGCTCTTGTTTTTATTCAGTTTATTCAAATTCTCTGCGTGCGTGGTCTCACTGTGCGGTCAGTTTCGTTACGACTTGCTTAAGTTAAATTTAATAACTCCATTTTGTTAAGCGCTAATAAATATTAGTAAATAGTGAACATGTTGGATATACCTCAAGAAGCAAAGGTACGTTTTTTTTTTTTGTTATTCATTTCGCCTTTTCTCCCTTACACTCTCAGGCGCGTTCTGACTTTTGGGCTCTCTGCTCTGCTCACACTCTCAGATGCGCTGCCTTTGAATGCAGTTGCTCTGCAGTGTAAAATTCTCCAGGCAAAATGCAACAACTTTTGCCGGTTTTTTGCACTCTCTATTTATAGCAACAACGCCAAACCTTTGGCGGCGGTTATTGCACTTTTATTAGGATTTTCCCATGCGCTGCATTGCTTACGCTTAACCTTCAAGTGACCTAGCCGCCCAAGTACATACGAAAACGTATGAATATATTTGTGTGGGTATGTAGGCTATGTACACATAGCGCGTGTGTCTCATTATCTGTTGTGTATGTGTGTGCGGTGGGTGTCTTTGACCAAATTTGTTTTTAGTTTTTGCTTTTTACTTATTATTTTTGGCAATCATCGTATTGCTGGGCAATAAAATAAAAACAAATCTTTTCGCTGTCTTCTTATCGAATTGTGAGTAGTGGCATGTATGTCTGATAAGGGTTCATCGATAAGCGCAGGCAATTCTTGACCTAAATGAAGTGGTTGGGGGCGTGGCTGGAGCTTAGATGATAACTACAGCTGTTGCCCATATATTGCTAATACTAGTACGTTTCCTGCCGCCTTCCCCCTTCTTCTCGCTGACTAATAATCTACGCATAACTTGCGCGCGTTCTTACTTGTAGACATGTAGTGTAGGTTATGATACATTTGTCATTAAGTTTGGGGCACTTGACTATATTTGTGAGTGTAATTGTGTGTAAAGTTGTAAAAACTTGAATGGATAAAAGATTGTTTTATCAAAGTGTGCATTTTGGTTCGTCATAAGGGCATTTAAAGTGCGTCGTGAGCGTAGATAAGAGAACTGCGCCTTTGTTGTTGTTGTTGCTGTTGCTGTTTTTGCCTTTTCTACACTCTTCTACGCTGCTCATTAAGAGGTCGGCTACTTGACTTGCCTCTTGTCTCACAACGACGCGCTTCTTATAGTTTTCGTGTTGTTTTTCTTCTGCTTCTTTTTTTGTTGTTAGTTTTATTTTACTAACTGCTGTCACAAGCACACATACGCTCACACACTCATGCGCACACACACACGATTATAGTGACGCTCAAACGCGCGCTATCACTTGTTGCTTTTGCTTGTTTCACTTATTGTAGCTCTTCGACGTCGTTGCCACTGTCGCTGCCACCGTCGCTGCCGCAGTCGACGTAGCGTACTCGTGTTGAAAAATTGTATTGAAATTCAAATTCATATTGAATTCTAGCTGTATTTTCAATTGCACAGTCGACGCGCAAAGTTCGCCTTCGGAAACGTTTTTTTAAGCGCGCTTTTGTGTTCGCCCCACCAAACAAAAAAACAGAATATAATTATAAACGTATAAACGGCATATACAGACAAGTGTTTTGAAACGAAAACTAAAAATTATACACATAATAGTCACCCAAGTTGGCATAAGAGATAAGTTATAACATGACGTCAGGCGTGCGACCCATCGATGTGCTGCTGCAACGCGCCGGTGTAAGTTTTCCATATTGTTACTTCACTCGATATATGGGCCAAGTGCGAGTTGAGTGTTACCACAATAATAATAACAATAAAAATAAACAAGAAAAAAATGTAAAGATAAACATAATTAAATTTGTTGTGGAAGTAACAAACGGGAGGCGGCGGAAATTTTTATGTTAGATTTGATTACTGAGAAAATAGTCTGAAGGAGGAAATGTTATCGCACAGACAAGTTCCGGAACATTTAAAATTACTCTAATTGAAGACGCAACCGGAGTTTAGCACTCAGTTCGCTTTGTCACGCAACGTGCAACAGTGAATTGATGTAGGAGATGGCGAGAGAAATAAAGAGGGGAGGGATTTAATTGTTTCTTTAAGCAATTTCGTCAGCTGTTTTTAAAGCTTTTTGAGTTGGACTTTATACGATTATTAAATCCCATTTCATGCGCTCGGAAGTGGTAAGAGACTCGTAAATCTGCCGACCACATTCGTCACCCAGCTGCCTGCCATTCCAGGCGCCATCAAAACAATGTGAATAAAAGCAAAAGAAGATAAAGCATTCGCTTGCTTTTTCTTTTTCGTATCTGGAGCATTTGACCTTCCTGAAGTTCAAGCACCTGCCCTCTGACACTTATTTTTGTCTTATCAATCGTTTTGTGGTGCCTTCGTTGAAATTATAATTAGCCCACATGCAATGCCGCCCAGAGGGCGTGGCGCAAATATTCTATTGGTTCTGTTTGGCTTTTTTCGTATGCGCAATCAGCTCGTAAAACTCGATTATAGCAATTACGTTTGTGTATATATTTTTGCATAAGTTTAATTGCCACTCGGCACGCTAGATGGCGCTGCTGTCAACAGCAAAAAGTCATTGGACTAAGACAAAGTTATTGGCCCGGCAAATATTTGGGCTTAAAGTGTTAGTTGCTTGCCAGATTGATTTGCCAAGCTATGAACTCATCTTGAGTTCAGCATCTCAAGCTAGTCGATTGCAACCTTGCTGAATGTCAATGCACAGCTTACAAATAATTACACAACGCGCTAAGCGCCAAGCGCCAAGCACTTTTTTGCCTTTGTCATTGCATATTTACGAAATCATTAATAAAATATACTCATAGACATTTGGATTGATAAGCAAACGCAGCAACTCCTTCGCTTGGCCCAGCTTAGTTGATACGTAAATGTATTTATGTTTTTAATGATTCCCGTGTATTCGATGATTGTGAAATTCAAATTGTGCCTCAATCTTATCAAAGTGTTGAAAACTTATTGTTTTGGTCTGCATAGCAAATACCTATGACAAGCTATATATATTTAGTTTGTCAGACAGACAAGCCTTGATATTTCCCCATTATAAATATTCCTGGCTTCTTGGGGGGCTATCGATTGTCAGCACTGTATGGATTGAATCTATTGATTTGTTATATTTTATAACTCCGCTCGAAACATGCCAATCACAATTAGAATACACGTTCATGGGCACTCGACATTTGATCATGTCATGATCACCATGCAACTTAATAACCCGTTAATATTTCGGGTAACTCATGCACGCTAGCTAAAAGCCAGAGGCTGCTTATCAGATGATGATAGCGACATATGGCGAGTCACGAAAAATTACAGATTGGTATTAGACGCATTCATGGGGATCATCTGTAATGAGTATATATGTATGTGGTTCGACATTGCATTTTAGAGGTCGTTTCATGGAACATTAGCGCCATAACTGGTCGTCGGTCTTATCACTGAGATCGTCGCAACAAAAATCGTCTAACGATCGCACTATCAACACACACACACACTATTGATTTATGGATTACACTAAACATAAACAAATCGTAATGCAATATTGATTAGAGTAGGCGCCGTCGCTTTGACGTTTCGGTCACTTTAATTGGGGTGACCGTGTCGCTACCCGGATGAAGGTGTTGCTTTTAAGTAACAATCAGATTAACATGCAAGCAACTTATTTATAAGTTAATCCGACTGTGAGCGTAATTATAAATAGGTGTCGGTCCTTTTGAGGTTACCATTACGCAACATTGTTAAGGGTCTCGACAATCAGGGTGACCCCATCTCAACAATTAATAATGTCTATTTTGATTAACAATAAAATGACAAAACGCATAACTTTATTGATTAGACTAAGTACTGAGTAAAATAGTCAGCACAGTAAATAAGTAATTAAACACCTACAGCTTAGGGTTACCATATTCCGAACTACTCTAAAGGGTTATTCTCAGTAATCTCAGGGCTTCCCTATAGTTCCATTGCGTGGACAGTACTTGGCAAAGCGCAGCTCGCAGCTCTCGCCGTGCTCCTTGTACTCAACCATGCTGGGCAGATATTTGAAGAAGGCGTTCGCATTCATGTAGCTCTCCGGGTCGTATTCTTCGGGTTGTCCTGCGAGACGTTTCTTCAGGGAGTTCTGCATGCCCCAGATGATAGGCGAGCTTTTGCACATGAGCAGCTTTAGGCAAGCGGCTTCGTTGCCATCTGGCGACTCCTTGGACTCGATTATGTCCACAATGTGCTCGGGCAACTGATGGTCCATGATGCGCCGCAGCATGCGCTGCGTGTGTGCGCCAGGACGCTTGAGGAACCAGTCGATGGGGCTACCAGAGACGAGGGAACGTGGCTGATGATCGTTGGGTTCGAAGAGCTCCTCAGGCCCAGTTTCCTTGTCGTTGCCGCTGGGACCGCGAGTGGCTTGCACAATGGTGCTGCCGATCTGCAACAGAAAGTGTTAGAAATGAGCATGGAAGGGATGAGAAGTCGACTTACTGCCTGGGCAATCATCACAATGGCATTGAGAGCAAGGGCGCCTAGTTTGCGGGGATCAAAGCCAATCATGCGCATCATGTTCGTCAGCATCTGTACACTGCTCAACTGCACGGGTCGACGACGAGATCCCTGCTGCACTGACGGCGACTCTTGGGCATTCTCTTGACTTGTTTGCTGCTCCGCTTGATCATCGTCCTCTTGCTGTTCCTCGTCCTCCTCCTCTTGCTCATATTGCCGCTGCGATTCGAATCCTTGCTGCAGCACACTCATCAAGCTGGGTTTCTTGGGTGTCGTCGTCTTGGAGAAGGCCTTGGCCACCAAATTAGCGACGTCAGCAGCTGTATTGATGCCGAACATTTGGCCAGCCAGCTTCAGTCCATCGTTCACATTGTCCATCACTCCGCCAGCTGCCTGTTGGCTAACGCCGAGCAGCAGGAGCAGGCACACAATTGGCGGCCAACTTGCTGCCATGACTGTTTTTGGGAAACTGTCGCCCGTGGCGTTAAAGACGTTGCGGCCCTGTCAGTCTGCTTGGCTGCCACACGAAGCTTGTAATTGCCCCAGGCACGCATTACGCCAGCAACAACAATTTGTCTATGCTTCCCCGACAATTTTACTGTTTACTGTTGTTGCAACTTTTGTCACTTGAGTGCCTTTTGGGCTGGTTGCGCTTTGCTAGACACTTTAATCGTTTGCTAGCCTCAAATTCGCTCAGTGTAGCCAAGAGAGTAATTCAGAAAATGCCACTGCGAACGCACTCTCAAAGTCATGTTTGATTTTTGGTACATTCACTTTTAAAATTTCATGTTCTGAAAATTTAATGAGGATGTTAAAATTTCTTTGAATTGTAGCGCTATCTTTAAAAGATATCCGCAAAAATAAATATACATATTGAATAAAAGACGTCTCTCAATTAAACTAATTGCAATTAATGATTTTCTTTGTGATTTCACAGGTGCGCGGCCATCAGCGTGCTCCCTCCGACTCCAAGGAGTTCCACGAAGTCACCAAGCGCGATGCACTGCGGCTGCTGGAGAACGATGTGGATCGTCTGCTGCAGACCACGGAGCCGGCGAGGCGGCCAGCGCTTCAAGCTGAGATGAATCGCTTTGCCGATCTGTTCGGACGTTTTCTGCAGGAAGGTAAGTCCCATAGCATCAATCTATGTATACACTTTTACTGAAATCAAATTCAAAGTAATCACAAAATTCGTTTATCGAATGATAAATGATGATTGATAGTGGTGGAACTGTAACATGTCTTTGTGCCACAATGAAGAGTTGAGATAGTAAATTGTTCAATTAACAACATAATATGCCGCGTAATTCTGTCTACAACTGTTTCAATTTGCAAACATATGTTAGTTTGTGCACAGAGAGCTTCTACATTTTGTTTGAAGGTCAGAAACTTGTTTTGGGCTTGAAACTTCAATTGCAATCTTCTATCGCTTACAGTCAGTGAAGTGAACTTAGCTTGCAAAATAAATGTTTTATATTTCGATTAATGAATTCTCCAATTCACAGAGGGTCCTGCACTGGACTGGAACAAAATTCAGAAACTGCCCGAGAATGCCGTGATGAACTATTCTAATCTAAAGTCGCCCAAGAATGAGCAGGTATGTAGCTCAGTTCCCTCACTTTTCGATGCCATTTCAAGGTTTGCTGGCCCTGTTCTCTCCAACCCCCAACACTCAGAACACTTACGCCTACCTTAAGAAACCAAACTACTTAATGAGAACTCTCTTATGTACATATATGATAAACAATGTTTTTTTTTTACAATCTTTACATATTTTCATGTACTTTGATTTGAATACTCTGAATTGTACTCATTGTCTGCCGTTGTTATGATGGCTAATGTCTGCCTATGTATACCATACATATATATGCATATATATGCTCATATATAGAATGAGGTAAAAGCGTTTTCTTTACTCGATTCTCGCAAATCTCCTACGCTTCTATGGCGCTCTACCCGCTCTACCCGCTCTTCTAATTAATTGGGCTAATGGACGCTTACTCGTATTACTTATGTACTTACTTTTACTACTCTTACCTATTTTGTTCGCTTTTGTTTTAACTTAGTTTTTACTGCTTTAGCTCCTCCTAGCACTGTAACTAATTTCCAAAATGCAGCTTAACACATCCTTTGTGCTAACCACGCATCGAACTCTGTGCGAATTTTCACTAATCTTTGTGTCTTAATACTGTGCAGATTCGCAACATGCTGGATAAACTGGTGGTCATCAAGCTGAACGGTGGTCTCGGCACCTCGATGGGTTGCCACGGACCCAAGAGTGTGATTCCCGTGCGTTCTGACCTCACCTTCTTGGACCTGACTGTGCAGCAGATCGAACATCTAAACAAGACCTATGACGCCAACGTGCCGCTTGTGCTGATGAACTCCTTCAATACGGACGAGGACACCGAGAAGATTGTGCGCAAGTACAAGGGATTCCGTGTGCAGATTCACACCTTCAACCAGAGCTGCTTCCCACGCGTTAGTCGCGAGCACTTCCTGCCCGTGGCCAAGGACTTTGATGTGGAAAAGGACATGGAAGCGTAAGTGGAGTCAGCAAATTCAGTTACTTCTGTTACTTATCATCTGCTTTGCATAATTTTAGCTGGTATCCTCCCGGTCACGGTGACTTCTACGATACCTTCCGCAACTCGGGTCTGCTGAAGAAGTTCATTGGCGAGGGCCGTGAGTACTGCTTCCTGTCCAACATTGACAATCTGGGCGCCACAGTCGATCTGAATATTCTCAACAAACTGGTGGGCGAAGAACGCGCCACGACGCCCGTCGAATTCGTCATGGAGGTGACCGACAAGACACGCGCTGACGTTAAGGTAAATATCATCACCCCTCATTTAATTGCTTGCCTTTGAAGGTGCTCTAATGGTACGCGTCGGCTTTTAGGGTGGCACGCTCATTCAAATGGAGAACAAGCTGCGACTGCTGGAAATCGCTCAGGTGCCGCCAGAGCACGTGGACGACTTCAAGTCCGTGAAGACCTTCAAGTTCTTCAACACCAACAACATCTGGGCCAATCTGGCTGGTGAGTAACACAGAAAATTCATAGCATACTTTTAGGCAGTGTACTAAATTGTCTCTTTTTTTTCGACTGCAGCCATTGATCGCGTATTGCGCGAACGCACACTCAACATGGAGATTATCGTCAACAACAAGACGTTGGAGAACGGTCTGCGTGTTGTGCAGCTGGAGACGGCCGTGGGTGCGGCAATGAAGTGCTTCGACGGCGCCATTGGCGTCAATGTGCCACGTTCTCGTTTCTTGCCTGTGAAAAAATCTTCAGATCTGCTGCTGGTCATGTCCAATCTGTATACGCTCAAGAACGGCAGCCTGGTGATGTCGCCGCAGCGCATGTTCCCCACCACGCCGCTGGTCAAACTCGGCGAGAACCACTTCTCGAAGGTCAAGGAATTCCTGGGTCGCTTCGCCAACATACCTGACATCATTGAGCTCGATCACTTGACGGTGAGCGGTGACGTGACCTTCGGTCGTGGTGTGTCGTTGCGGGTGAGTTTCTTTAAGCACTGCTACTGCTTGTGATAGCCACTAATCTTGCGGTTTATCTTGCCGTCTGCAGGGCACTGTGATCATCATTGCCAATCATGGTGATCGTATCGATATTCCCGCTGGCGCCATACTGGAGAACAAGATCGTGTCCGGCAACATGCGCATCCTGGATCACTAAAGGAACATATATTTACATATATATGCGTGATATATGCCAGAATCTATCATTAACTCTGTAGCATAATTACCTAAGTTTATGTACTCGTAGTACTCGTAGTAGTCATGTTCGAAAACTGTTCCAAATTATCTAACGCGTTTCGTTTAGCCAATCGTTGTTGTAAGCACAAAGTGTCATTTAGTATATTGTATATTAAAATATATTTAAAGAGTGCTGCTTCAGATTTGTATATAGTTAAGCTTTAAATCAATTACATTTGCAAAAAGCGCTTTCAAAATTGTTGAATCCCTGTTACGAGTCCAAGTTAAATAAAGGCATGTTTATATACTTATCTATATAAGAAACGATTTAATCTGTACAAATTCGAAATGAATTAACAATTATTTACATAGTTGTGGTGGGCCAACATGTGTCGCTCACAGCTCTTCACTTCAGATCGTCAATCAAGTGATAATCTTCTATCACAATGCCCAAGTTAACGCCCTGTGCCAGCAGTTCCTTTGAAACCTTGAGCTGGCTGTCCGTCGGTGCTGATTGGCTGACAAAGCCCACAACGAGACCCTCGAAGTTGGCCACATCACAGCTATTGTTCCAGCCACGTCCCACATATACGCTCCCATCGCCGCCCACCACAAAGTTGTAGTTGACGTCCTTGTGGTGCAGACTCTCAATATGATATGTTTGCATGTAGCGCATGCGATACGTACACGCCGCTTGCGTGTTACACGACTCCGTTGCTGTTGACTCGAAGCGGACACTTTTGACAGGCACCGGCAGACGCTGCAACGGCTCTACCGGTGGCTGAGCCAGCCAAAGTGAGCGTTCGACAAACCTAAGCGGTTCCATGTTCAAGACGTCGCACTGCAAATGCAAAGAGCAAACCTCAGATTACAGCACTGAATTGACAGTGAGTAGCGATTTATCGAGCTCACGTGCAGTCACATCCTCGCTCCAGCGTGGCCAGTGTTTTATCAGGCCAAACAGCTTCTCGCCAGGACTCTCGGTGGCGCTCAGCTGCCTGTGTGCATAGATGTGATAATCCGCGTGCAGCTTATGCAATCGCACGCCCTCCTCCATTAGCCGGCGCGCTGCCCACAACTGCTTCTTCTTTGGCGTCACATTGATGAAGGTGCCAATGAAGGCGATGCTAATCGACACTGCGCCATAGCCCTTCACATGCTGGCCCTGTGCCTGCCAGCCGCGTCCCACATACACCTGGCCATCGCCGCCAACCAGAAAGTTGTACCCGATGTCCGTGAACGCCAGCGACTTCATGTGGAAGGCTTGTATCACGCGCATTCTGTACACACATTCCTCCTGCAAGTGATAGATGTGCGTTACTTGCAGACTACAATTAAATAATAACGAGTTCAATGGGGAGCGAGATTATATAATTAAATAATTGTATTTATAAAATAGTTTATATTAATATTTTATTTAAATATTTTATGTCTAATCAATTTCCATCCTAATATAATTGGATGGATATAACATATTTATATCAACTTCCACGATCCTTATAAAATTTTGAGAATATTCAAATAAACCATTTATATTTATCAATTCACCCGAAAACTAAGGCATGTTCATATTTCTCTTCTCAAAAGCTGAAAGCTTCTTCATACATTGTTCTATGTTTTCGATCTTCGCTTAACTGATTTTAAAATATTTTTAAACTTCAACTCACCTCTCGCTCGCATCCTTCGGTAGCGGTGTGATGTATAATTACATGCGATATTGGCGTCACCAGATTCTCGACGCTGCTCGGGGGTTCCCCCAGCCACTCGCTGCGATCAAGTATACGCAAACCTTTGCTAAACGTGTCGACGTTCTTCGCTGCAAAAGTATCGATTAAATGATTAATGAGTCGTTGGCTTATCGATCGACAAGCATGCTGCCGTTCCCTTACTCATCATCCAGACAAAGTAGATGATGGCTGTGGCCACCAGCAGCATTAGAACGCCGCATAGCCATATCAGACCTCTCATATGCTTGGCATTTGTATGCGGTGCTTGATCTTCGACGTCTGTCGCTCGCGTTTGTTCGACTTTCATGCTTAACGCAATCTATCAGCTGCGGAAATATATTGTTAGAAAGTATTCTTCTTGGAGCGCTCTCTCGGCGTTGTCTTCTTGCCAAGCCGGTTGACCGTTCTGAACTGAACTGAGCGAATCGACTTGTTGATAAACCGCAAATTATTTACACACACCTCAACACGTCTCGCATCTGTGTGCGTTTTGTTTTGTTTGTTTTTATTTTTTCTTTAATGGTAGCAAAAAATCCCCGGACTGAACTGCGCAACAACAGCGTGTCAATGAGCTTTTGCCTCAGCCCACATTGGTGAAGCGTTTGAATTGAAAGCTCTGCTTGATACCCTATAAGCTTGGACTGCGCAAAAGAGGAGGCATGACTGACAAAGGGGCACTAGTTGTAGACTCAAATGTGCTTTACTTAATTTCATAGGTCTGTCGATTACAGAGTACATTTTGCAGTTCAGTTATAGTTTGTGTATAAATTTAAAAAGTTTTTGATATAAGTTTGTGTATGATTGCAACTTCTTTTATTTACAAACTCAATCGTACTCTATAGATAAATGATAGTGTCATTATTGACTTTTCTTGGTTTTGTGGAATTCCATTGGTTGGCATTTTCCTAGTCAATATTTAATTGTGATAAGCTCTTCGATTTACTACCACTTTTGACCATATGTTATTTTGTCAGCTCTCCCTTTTCAGTGGCAGCTCTTCACATGAAGCTGCTGGTTTATTACGCACTTGGCTGCGATCGTGATGTCTGCTGTCAGAGAACTGTGTGTTGTGATTTGGATTGAATCACGTATTTGAATCTAGAAAAACCAGCGCTGAGTGTTGAGCGTTGAGCTCGCGATTACGTTCCATTACGAGTATGAAAAATGCCTTCATTATTGATTTCCATATACACACATATATATATATATATATATTTTAATTATATCACAATTTTTACGAACAAAGCTTAAAGCTAACCTATTGAAATATGCCACATATCATATATAATAAGTATAAATTGTACATGCGAATTAGAGATACTAGTCATGACTACACATTTAATTTGTTACTGTTAATTCACTGTGGTCCAATGGGTCCAATTGGTAAAGCTCTGGTACAGCCGATCGGCATTGTATTGCGTAATTGTGGGCTCCAAGGTGCTGGCCCCAAACAGCTTGTAGTCGGCCGCAATCTTGCCCAGATTGATGCCATCCTCGAGCAGCAGCCGCGTCACGTTGAGCTGCTTGGGGGACGGCGCCTGGTGCTGGAAGGTGCCGATGTAGGCGAAGCTCACACTCTTCTTATTGTAGCCATTCATGTGGGCACCCTGCGCATCCCAGCCCCGACCCACGTACACGTTGCCATCGCCGCCAATCAGGAAATTGAAGGTGATGTCGTCACGACGCTCCGACTCAATGTTGAACGTCTGCAGGAAGCGCACCCTGAACACACACTGTGCCTGAGTGCTGCAATTCTCCGAGTTCGTGGGCAGCAGTATCACCATCGGCACGGGCAGCGACAGGCTCGGCAGCTGCTTCTGCGGTGGCTGCGCCAGCCACACGGCGCGTGGCACGTAGCGCAGGATCAGGCCGCCGCCAATGTTGGCCTCACCTACAAAGGCAAATGAGAGGTCTTGTTATTCGCAGCTGATAAGGGGACTTGAGTTTACTTGTTTGTGGTTAAAGGGCGGTCAAAGCGAGACGCGATGTGGGTGGGCTTGAAAATGTGGTGAGAAAAATTCCAAGGGATGTTGTTTTTGTATAACAAATCTTAAAAATAAATGCCAATTTCAGTTGGAAGTAACTAATAATGACGGAAAAAGCTACATTAGTAAAAAATATGAACAGTAAACAAGACTAGAAAAACACTAAAAAGGTTATACAACAAATTAATACAAAATAATAATAAAAAATAAAATATTACATGTAGTTCAAAAGGTTAGACAGCTACTTAAAAAAGAAAAACGTAACATTGTTTTTAATACTTTTAAAATCAGTCAGAATGCGAATCAACATAGATAATCTATGAGTAATAATTTATTTCTAATTTGTTGCCAATGAAACCCAATAGCATTCAATTTTCTCTCTCTGGCAGCAATCGATCGAGTGTTTTGCATATTTATTCAACATTTACGTTTATTCAGTGGGAGAATACATTTGGATACAGTTCAAAAACGACTGGCAAAGTGCGGCCAGGTTTTAATAATATTGTAGAGTTTTTCGCCAGGACTTTGGGTAGCCAGCAGCTGGCGATGCCCAAAGATCCTGTACTCCCTTGAGAGTTTCTTGAGGCGCACGCCCTCGGCGATGAGCAGCAGACAAGCCTTCACCTGCTCGGCGGTGGGATCGTCCACATCGTAGTTGCCGATGAAGGCGATCGCAATGCTAATTCTATTCGAGCCGACGGTGTGGGCGCCAACCGTGTCCCAGCCGCGACCCTCGTAGACGCGTCCATCGCCGCCGATCAGAAAGTTGTAGCCGACTTGGCCCCAGTTGAGGGTGTCCATGTGGTAGGCTTGTATGAACCGTGCTCGATAGGAACAACCGTCCTGGTCGATGGAGGGAGTATTAAATTATAGGGCAAACTTACGCGCTGTTATACGGTCACACTCACCAACGTTACGCAGCTCTCGGTAACGGTGTGTGCAATGATCACTCGATCCACGGGCAAACTGAGCGCCTCCAGGGGCTCAGACGACACCCTGCCGCCCCAGTCGGCAATGCTGACCAACACTAGTTTGTCGTCCTCGTTATCTGCACAAAGAGGGGGCGTGGTTAGTGGGTCAGAGGGTCAGAGGGTGAGTAAAGAAGCGAAGAACACATATATAGAGGCGTGCAAAGAGATTTTATACGTACATACATTGAAACGTGCAGTCTGTGATTGTTATTTATTTGGGCAGAGTAATCGTAATATTTCGCTATTCCAATCAAATCAACGCTCAGCTGCAAACACTTCAAAACACACTTTTGACGGCACAATGATGGCGAACGCGATAGGTTAGATGGTGCATATTTAGTATGGTTAACAACACGAGACGAGCGAGGAACGTGGAACGAAGAAACGAGTAACTTCAAGTGACGATTTGTTGATTTGTTACGTTCTTTTGTTACCATCTTTTTATTGAGTTACTTAAAACAGAAGTGACTTAAGCCGAGCATTTTACAAACTAAGACACGGGCGTTTTGTTCGTCCAGTGCGGCCATTTCTGAATGATACCGTAAAGTATCTCGCCGGGACTTTCGGTGGCAGTCATCTGTCGGTGACCGTAGAGCTTGTAGTCGGGCACCAGCTTCTTGAGGCGCACGCCCTCCTCGATGAGCAGCCGGCAGGCGAGCAGCTGTCGCTCCGTTGGCCAGATCTTGATGAACGTGCCGATGAATGAGATGCCAATGCTGTCGCTGTTGTAGCCCAAGGTGTGCGCACCCTGCGCATCCCAGCCACGTCCCTCGTACACGCGACCATCGCCGCCAATGAGGAAATTGTAGCCAATGTGATCCCAATTCCAGCCATCCATGTGAAAGCCCTGCACGACACGCACCCTGCGCAGCGCACACATCCTTAAGGGGAGGCGTAGAGAGTGTTGTAAGGGGTTGGTGGTGGTGCAATGTGGGACTTACCTCTGACTCGCAACCCTCGGCGGCAGTGTGCGAGATGATGACACGGTGCACGGGCAGCTTGAGGCTGGTCAACGCCTTCGTCGGCTGCCGTCCCCCCCAGCCGGCCACGCTGATTACCTGCAGTGACACTGGGGCCACAAACGAAGCGGTAATTAGCACTTTATATCATATCTGGTATTCCATTCAATTGCACTAAGGTCGCACTCTGTCGCACACTGTTCGCAGCTTTCAACACTCTTCAACACTGAGCACAAAACTTTTAATTGCCGATCGAATCGCCCGTCGCTTAGTCGAGTGTTAATGTGTTAATACGAAAGAGAAATGCCCGCAACGAGATAGAGAGATAGAGAGTTAAATGGGATGGCGTTAAGTGTGACCAAATTGGAGCAGCAATCAGTTTGCTTAGTGTTTAAAAGCGGGACTAAACTGTACCTAATGGTGAATTGATTGGAATACTTTGTCTGGTATCTTCGCCGTCACCAAGCTTACTTTTCGGCGGCATCTTGCCAAACACGATCGCCAGCACGACGCCCAGCACGATGGTCAACGCTACGAGTATGGCCGTGATGATGACGGCCTTGCGGCTGATGGAGTTCGGCAGAAACGGGCACAACGGCGGCGCCGCGCAGGACTCATCCAACTTGCTGCCTGTTAGGGGAGAAAGAAAAGAGAGACAGAGAGAGATATAGATATAGACATGCGATAATTTTGGCATAACTTATAAAACCTGCTACCGTTCACTTTATTTGCCTTCAATAATTAGAGTAAAACAGGATTGTGAGTCACAATGCAATAACAAATCTCTCAACCACAAACTCTTTCTATTGGTGCTGCACTCACTTCGATTCAGACCCTGTTCTAGAGCTTCCAAACGCTTCTCGTGCTGCTTGAGCCACTGCTGCAGCTTCAGCGCATACTGCGGCTGACTCTGCTCCAGACAGCTGTCGCATCGCCAGCCGAAATTCGGCGATAGCCGCAAACTGTCGAGCTGCTGATCTGTGAGGCCAGAGCAGCGGGCGTGACAGAAGCGATCGCAAATGCCGACGCACTTGAGGGGGCTTTTCCTGATACAACTGCGGCACTTTAGGCAAAATCGCACCGTGTACTCGTTGCTCGACATCTCTGAGGCCACTGAGTATCGGCGATCGCTGAAATCGCAGCACAGCACAGCACAGTGCAAAGTAAACCAAAACAAATTCCTTATTGCTTTCTATAGCCGGTTCTTTTTTCTCTGTTGCGCATAAGTATAATGTAAACATTCAGGTATATAGATCTGAATACTACTTCGCAGATTAGCAAGTGCGTATTGTGTGTGTTTATGTGCACTCGATCGAAGACTGCGAATATCACAACAGCGCCTGCAAAAAGTTCCCCCTGCGCGAATGCACGTGCTTTTGATTTAATTGAGCTCGAGAGCTGTCGCAAGTTAAGCGGGGGATTTACTGCTAAAGTCGAATCAAACTGAGTAGTCAAAGCTACTAAGGGGCTACTTTGACCCATGTCTGCCAATTTCGCAGCGAACACACATTTTCAATTCAGTTTTGTTGGCTTTGTTTTCCGTTCAAATTTTTAATTATGCCAATTGTGAGAATCATTCGAGCAAACAAATAGATTCTGCTGCTGCTGTTGCTGCTGCTGGCAGCTGGGTTTATTTGTGTTAGCAGCTTGTGGGTTTTATTGTGATTGATTTATGAGCCACATGCGCAATGTCTTCTTCAATGTCTGCAGCCCACGCTGCGTATGCGCAACAAATGTGCAGAAAGTTCTTAAAGTCGCGACCTTGGGATAAACTCATTGCTCCACATGTTCAATGGAGTCCACGAAATGCTTATTTTAATCTTGTCCGTCTGTAAGTTTAATCATATTCCTTTGTTTCGTGCCTGGCTACAAATATTACGTATACGCAATGTGCGTATCGCTACTGTTCTGAAATTGAATCAAGCGTGACATTAATAACCTATGATCAAGACAAAACTGTATATTCATGTATTTGTATTTGTATGAAAGTTATTCTTTTTCCAAGCTATTTTTTTCAATTTCACTTTGAAGCAGAAAAAAAGAGTATTTCCACTTCCATCTATGCTCGCCCACTTTTAATTAGCATTTAGCACATTTTTTGCTGTACAACAACGTTGTCTGTCCGCTTGCGTCGTGCGCTCTCAGTAAACAAGCGCAGTAAACAAACAGCAACGTCCGAAGAGAGCGACAGAGAGAACAAACGCCCAAGGGGAAAAGCGTAATCAAATAAAATATCTGTATTTGCATATGCTATATAGTATAGTACATAGTAGTGTAGAGAAAATATTGGCTGCTCACCTGTAGTGTTGGGCGTTGCCTGCGCGTTGAACGGAGGATTGTCCTGACCTTCAGCTGCTTTCCACTTGTCCCGACTGTCGATGAGGATCTGTTGTATCGTCACAGGTCCCTCGTAATAATGCTTGTCGCCAAATGTCACGTCTGTGGTGTTGGTCAGCGCAATGCTACCAATCTGCTGCGGCGAGGCTGGCGTTGAGGGCGTCGCCAGACTCATGTTGCCATTGAGCAGCTGCTGGGCAACAATGTCGGGCGCTGGCGCTGGTGCTGATGGCGTTGCTGCCTGGCCATTGCTGGGCAGCACCTGGCGACTGATGAGGGTCAGGCCTTTGTTCAGCTGGGTCAGCTCTTCGCTCTGTGGCGGGTATTTGACCTGCTGGCCGAGCTTGTGCACCGTGCAGCCGTCCTCGGCTTCGGCCTCGGAGTCGCTGTCAATGCAGCTCGAGTCGATGGCATCTTCGTCGATGGACACTATCGAGATCGTGGTGCTGCGTATGGAGAGAGCGGGTGATGTTTTCCTGGCCTTGTTGAGGTTCACTTTCGCCTCGACTTCGATGCTGATGCTGGACTTCGCCTTCTCCCCTTCCTCCCCTTCTTCGCCGCCATTCGCAGTTGCAGCGCTCTCTTGTTCCGGTCTCTGTTCTTCGCTCTTTTTGCTCTTCGTGTTCGTTGTGGGACTCGCTCTATATGTGACCGTGTTGTCAACCAGTCCGACTCCGGAATCTGTTGAGGATGTGCTGCAGTTTTTACCACTCGTCCGATTTATGATATGAATATTGTTACTGTCCTTTGAATTCAACTCTGCCTCATTGTGGAAATGCATTCTTCTACTGGTTTTTGTAACTTCACTTTCTTATCGCAATTGTTTTCGGTAGACAACCTCAATCAACTCTTTCAGCAGCTGTGGCACATTTTGGCTCACTAGAGATTTGTGTTAATTCTTTTCCTGGAACGACCTGCGCTCTAGGCAAGCATCATAACATCATCATCTGAAAATAAATATATATATTCTTTGTGTAATCCGTTGCTATCTCCAAGAAATTATAATCTTTTTATGCACCACACAGCGATGCGTTGCTTTCGTATTTGATCAGCTTTTCCATTTGCCTATTGAGTCATCGTTCAATGGCTCCATAATCAAATATTTAAAGTGTGTGTGTTTTTCGCCGTTTATTGATTGATAAGCGAAAATGTGAAGGAAGCACGACGAGTTCTTCAGTGTTTTCATATTGTACAATAAAACTTCCGCTTTTTACAATTCAATTGCCGCGCACTCGAATACTCTCAAATTAGCGAGGAAGGCGAGATAGTGTTTGGGTAGCAAATGCCCTACAAATAGTTCTTGATTTCAGGGCCTCAGACAACGTATAGAATATGAAAAAAAATCCCTGTAATTTCAGACTGATTAATTGTTATAATCACCGAAAGGTCTACTAACTACTGTCTATAGTAGCCATTGAAATACGAACGTAACTGGCAAGCGCATGTCTTATGCTAATTACAATTATCTACGCTGCTAGCTGGCAGATTGCATTATTCCCAGAATTGAGCACCTACCCCACTTAAACGAGTGCTCCTAACTCGTGTGGGAACTCGTGGCGAATGCAAAGAGCAAAGCTCAAGTCTCTCGAAAGGTATTCAAAGAAACATCTATGAATGTGAGGTGAAGCTAATCGAATTGCATTGACGACAATTAAGGTTTGACCAACAACACGGTGACAACAAGCGAATTCTTTCATTGCGGAGTCGAAGAGTTCCCTGCATGCTGGCGATAAGCGCTGTCAACGCCGCAGGCTCAGCTGGGCCTTCGGCCAGTGTGCGATAAGGCTTTGCTTCGCCGCTCCCGTAGAGTTGGCACACAGCGATAACAATGCCGCCGCAACAGCAACACATTGCCGACAACAACAGCAACAACAAGAGCACAGAATGAGGCGGCGACATCGCAATGCGTCTCTGAGCGCACCAATACATCGAAGACACGGCGTTCGAGCGGCAGCCATCATTGGCAGCAGTCATTCCAAGTGTGTGTTGGCAGCTGTCAATGTGTGTGTGCTTCTGTGCGTGTGTGTGTGTGTTGGCCTGTTCACTGAGCTTTGCCTGCGAGTCGAGCGCAATATCATTACCGAGTTCTGTTTCATGTTTCATGTGTGCCAACAATTATCATACTCCGAGAATTGCTTGGTGCAAATTAATTATCTCTTTCGTTCCCTCTTTTTTCTCCTGTTACTCACACCACACATATGACTCGGCTGATTTTTGCTTTTTTTTTATCTGTTTCCTTCACTATTTTCGCATACCAAAGTCGAGCTTAATTTATGATTTTCAACTAGTTATTATTCAACATATATAAAAGCTCTTTGGTTGCAACAAATTTAGCTGCATTTGGCTTTGATTTAATATTCAAAAATTTGTGAAAACACTGACTTCATATTCGTATCTTAACTTTTAATATTCATATTTTTATAGTTGGGTATTCAATGCATTTATCACTTTGCAACATCTTTTAAATATTTTGAAATATCATAAAATATTTGCTAAAATATTTCAGCCTCAATTGCGGCTTTCATTAGCTCGATTCAGTTTGAGCTAATTTTTTTATTGCACACCGTGGACATTGGACACTATTTTCGAAATTTATGCACTTTGTATAGACACAGTTTTCCAGGGTATTTGATTATTAGCGCATCTCTCCTTTCTTTGCACTTTCGAAAAAAGCTTAATTGCTTCCGTCCAATATTTATTGTCGATTTAATTTAGATTTTTTTGGAAAAGCAAACAAACCGTTGTTACTAATTTTATTGTGTTTGCTTCATTACCGTAAATTTGAGACATTTGTGCGGCAATTTAGCGGCGGAACAACAACAATCGCAGAGCACCGAGCACAACTATTCCAAGCGCGTTTTTTTGTGATGATTTTTGTGTGTAACACAACAACGTTTCGACAATAACTGACACCAGAGTATTTTTATGGCAACAAAATTGTTTGTATCACAAAGCGAACACGTATTATGTATACGTATATTTGCAGTATGCTTTTTTTGTATTATTATTATTATTTTTGAACGATGTTTTTTGTGTGTTGTGGCTGTTGTTGAGACAAGCGCGTGCAAAATTGAATTCGCTGAGCTGCGTCGCGTTCGAGAGGCTCCGATCAACTGAGCGGCGATCAAAACGCGATGCGAGTGGCTCAGCCGAAGCGATGCGAGTTTAATGGTGGCTGGCTGCTCTTACACAAACAGAGAGAGAGAGAGAGAGAGAGTGTGTGTAGAAGCGAGCGACTGAGTGGGATCACGAGGGAGTGCAAGCGATCGTGAGTGCGAGCGTGAGAGACAAAAGGCAGACAGCAAATAGCAGCAGCAAATAGCAAATAGAAAATGAAAAATCATGATTCGATTTGCCACTTTTTGTCAGTCTATAAAAAAAGTGTCAAATTGTTTTTTGGTTACTGCAGTTAATAGCCTTTCTGGCTTTTCCACTAATTTGAGTGTAATTTTTAAACTCCGAACTGACAAAGCTCGAAAAAAATGTGTCCACTGTAGAAAACCTTGTTCTAATTATGCAGATGTATGTGAGTGCTGTGATAGCAGTTTAGTTTTTAGTCGGTCCGAACGGGGCAATTAGCATTAATGAAATCAATAACTGGTTATGCCTAGTTGCATTTTATTCACTCCCAAGACTGGCCCGGAGACATTCCAAAACGGGTTCTTGATGAAGGAAAATCCAATCGAATGGTATGATAAGCCACAATGTGCTCCCAAATATTTATCATAGAACTCGCTGCGATGCGTCATTTAAATCGAGTTGTTTCGGTATTCTTTTTACCATCAAATTTACTCAATCTCTAATGTATCTTTTCTCTTCTGCCCCCTCCCCCACCATCAGCTAGTATTTGGTTATAATATTTGTTGTTGTGTGTGCACAAGTTATAAACAACAGAAATCACAAACAAAGTGATCTCGCGAGTTCCGAGAATTCGCTGCTTGTTTGCGGCGATCTCGGAATAGATATGGTTGTACCACTGACTGAGTTAGGAGGTGGTAATAGCAAGTGACCTTATCGTAGATGAAACAGCGCAGCAACGGCGAAGGAAATGCATAATTAAGTACAAACGACTTTGAGCTGATTATAGCGACAACTGGAAGCTGATAAGACGGCTATTTTTTGTTGTAAATGTTGGCTTAGGTCAGCGGAAAAGCGATTGGAAAACTGCGCTTTTCAGCTCAGATATCGCAGTCACAGTCGCAGTCAGAGTTTTCGCAGTGCGCCTCAGTTATCAGTGTGGCAACTTGGAAATGTTTGGAAATTATATACAGTTTTTAATTAACTGGCAAGCATTGGCAAGCACGAAAACAACAACAACTCGAACAGCATCAGGGTGATATATGTATGTGTCTGTGTGTGTGTGTGTGTGCAGTGATAATGATGTACTCGTCTCGCACACACACACACTCAGCGTTACAACTCGTCTTTGCTCTGCCCGTATGCTGATAGGTTTTCGCTTGGGTATTTCCAGCTTTTGAGCGCGAGACACAAAAGCTAAAGCTGAACACGATTGAGTCGCTCTCTCTCCCTCGCTCTCTCTGGCTGCTGTGATTGAGCTTTGGCGAGTTGTTCGTGCTCTATAAATAACACACCTGCAGAGCATACGCCCTCCAACCGGTTCCGCGACTAAACGACTCAGTAAACACGACCCAAGCACGAATGCGAATTTAACTGAATATTTGCATTTTATTATTATTTGTTTAAGTGTTTATTTATTTGTTTATTTGGTTTGCTTTTTTCTCTCTCTCTCTCTCTCTCTCTCTCTTAGTGTCGTCTTAATGCTAAAGCTTGGCTTAAAGTCTGCGTTTCCTCATTGGGCACCGTTCCAGGATTCTGCCGTCATGCCCAGCTCGCTGCCACATTTGGGGTTGTGGTCCATGCTGCAGGGGTAAAAGTGTCGCCATCGCTTCACCTCGCGGTACAGATTGACGCCCGGACTCTTCGAGGCTTTCGTCTGCAATTGAGAGCGTTGAATTAACGAGGTTAATGCAAGTTATACGACGTGTACCGCAAACTAGATTTTGTCATACGCTGGAGCTGGGAAATTCCGATTGTTGCAGTTGACTTATCAAAATGCAAGAAAACTAGTCACCGGGAAATTTCCATTTAGTGCCCACATTTATCTAGGAGTACTTTGAACTATTCCAGTATTAGTGGCTTTATAAATTCTAATGGGCACAATGTTTTTTTCTTGCAGCGATATCAATTAGCATTAAATCCTGTTTAGTACCATTCACTTTCTAATCAAAACAACTTTTTCACAGCATCTTGTGATTATAAATAACTTTCTTTAGATTCGAATCTAAATGCAACCGGTTTTCAATTCGCATAACTCTAATGAAAGAGTAAAACAAAGGCGAAATCTAGTATTTTATATTGACGATAAGTCTAAATTGAGAAGCGCTGCGATACGACAGATTATCTATAAATCCATAACAACATCGAGACTGATGAGACCTTTATGCGCTCACAGCTGTCATAAGTCTAATTCTCGGTTTTAGTGGCCACCAATAAAGCGAATTGTAAACCGAATCACGAACTGTTTAGCAGTAATTTGGCGATACAGTTAAGCGGAGTGGAGAGCATGACTTACCTGATTTTGGGCGACCAGCTTGTAGTTGAAGTCCAGTTTGTTATTGGCCACAGCGTGCGCCAGAAGATACTGGACGCCCTCGAGCTGCTTGGCCGTCGGCGTGTAGCGGCCATAGTCGCCCATAAAGGTGATGGCGAGTGTGTGATTGGCATACGTGTTGGCCCAGTCCCAGCCGCGTCCCACATAAATGTTGCCCTCGTCGGAAACCTGCAGCGGGCAAAATCAACACAATTTGCGTAAGCGGAAATCGAGGAACCAAAAACCGAAAACCGAAAAGCCAAACACCAAAATCCGAAATGTCCAAATGTGTTTTGTCGCTCTCGACAGACGTGATGGGAATTTGTGGAAGCACTCTGAGTGATCTAAGTGGTGTAAGTGGGCATTGCTTACGTAGAAATTGGACTGGATGTCGGGCAGATTCTTCTCGGCGATGGCCGAGTCCTGTATCGTCCGCATCTTGATGGAGCAGCGGTAGAGGTTGCTGCACGGCGTCGACTGCACCCCGATGTGGGTGATGAGTACATAGGGAATGGGAATCGGCTCCATGGGCACTGTCAGCGGCTGGGCGTGCTCCGAGGCGCCCCACTGCAGACGCTCGATGACCAGATGACCGTTTCCTAGATTGGGAACTGCACAACTTGTGAATTGTGGCTATGGCGACTGTGGCAGCTGCCCAACTTACACGTGGCATCCTGGTACGTATTGCCAAAGTAAATGGATTTATTGCTGCCGCTGCCCGCTGCCTGGGCGCCGAAGTGGGTGCGTTGCAGCTCCACGTAGACAATCACAATGGCGGTGATGAGCACCAGGAGGACGAGCAGAGTCAGCAGCAGCGAGTTGCGTGTGAGTCGCTTCGACTTGCGTCTGTTGTCGTTGTCATTGTGGCTGCTGTGGCTGCTGCTGCTGCCTGTTGCTGTGGTTGCTATTGCCGCTGGGCGTGTTGCTGCTGTTGATTCCTGTCGAGTAGATTGATTAATTAGTTGCTGTCGTGCGTCGCTTGCAGCCAGCGCTTTGCCTACTTGACTGGCTGGCCGGCGAGGCGCTGTAGTTGCGCTCGGGCGTGCGGCGATTGCGCGCTGTGCGCTCGCCGTGTACTTTCAGCAGCAGCTTCATGACACGACTCGACTCGTGTGCTGCTTGTATAACAATCGTTTGCCTATACGAATGTCGCGAATGCTTATCGACACATGAATACACACACACACGCACACTCGCAGCACTGAGTGGATTAAGTTCAACAATCACATTCACACTTTTACTTTTCGATGGTGGTGCTTAGTAATTTGCAGAAATAGGTTCAAACTAATTTCCGATAAATGCCTGACTCATGCATATTTTTAAAGCGCTCGCTAGCTCTAGATAATTGCATGAACTACGCCGCTGGTGGCAGCTTGCTTTGTTTTTGTGGCAAACACACTAGTGGAAGGAAAGAAACAACGCGCACAGATGAGCGACTCTTCAACTAGCAACTGCCGCACCTGAACCCGTCACTGAATCGACTGAACGACGCTGCGCAATGGGCAGCGATTCGCCACGGCGACGTCGACGACGTCGCTGTCGCTGTCGCTGTCGTTGTTGTTGCTGCTGCTGCTGCGGCGGCTGTCGATGAGTGAGCCAGCAAAGCGGGCAGCACGTCTCCAGCGCTGCCCCGGCCCTATAAGCTGTAGGCTGGGTTGACATGTTTCTTTCTGCTCGGACCTCGCGCCGCGTCGTCGCTGCTTTCTGCGTCATGCTTTGCCGGGCTTTTGTGTGTGTCGCATTGTTATTGTTGTTGTTGCCATATCGTTTACAGCTTGTTTTGTTTGTGTGTTTTTCTTTCATTCGCCTTATTGTGTGCTCGCCTTGCCTGCACTTTTGTTTCTCTCTCTCCGCCTTTTTCGATTTGCCTCTTTTTTTGGCGATCGCTTTTAATTGCGGCACGCATCGCCAGACAACGTGACGTATGCGCAACGTGCAACGCTGCGCGCATTCAAAATGCTGTCCGCTGCCTTCTATCTGCTTCTGACTTTCAACTTCTGTATAGTATGTCGCTCTACTACGTATTTATTCAGGGAATACCTTGCCATAAGTTATGCTGCACTGCGCGCTATTTGAACAGCTGCCATTCCACGAATCAATTGCTCGCCAAACCACTTGGCGCTGTTTGATTTGAACTCACGAGTCGATAAATGGATTAAGTTATCGCCCGATTCGCTAGCTTCGCTTCGCTAGCGGTCAAAAGCCTTTCTGGCTTGTTTAGTGCTAGTTGCGGTTTTACACCCACAGTTCGCTAAAGTGCCATAAATTGTTGACTTACACAAGTTGCTTGGTATGAAATATTAGTAAATTAAATGAAATGCTCCTTGTGCGAACCAAATATCGCTGTTGTTTGTGACTCAACTAAATTTATTTGCCTTTTGGAATTTTTAAAAAATACTTTTGTAATTAACAAACACTCAATTTGGAGCAAGATAAATTCCGAAATTACTGTTATTTAAATCACAATAAATATTAGCAAACAGCTTGCAAAACAATGTTTGCTTCAATTTTACAACTCGACAACATTTGTTCTACTTTCTGATGAATTTTAAACGTTGTCTGCCATCAATTTATTTATGTGGCTCATTAATTTTTTGCAAAAATTATAACATAATAAAATGTCACACTAATGATTGAAGTATTAACAATGTAAGCTACAACTGATTTAATATTTATGCTACATTTAGTCTTCGAGCTTGCAATGCGTTTCATTTAAATAATATTTTTAATTACACTTTCCAAGCGTTGTTGGGTTCATAATTCAGCTAAAACATATAGTTATTGGTAGAGTATAGGTATATATAAAAGCATCCCTCGCTCGTTTGCAACTCACCTGCTGCTGTCTGCATGCTGGCGTCCATGTAGTAAATGCTAACCGGACCCTGATACTGCGTCATGGGGCCAATGACCACGTCAGTTGAGTTGGACAAATTGATGACGCTCGACGGCTGGATGGCCGGGTTGGTGAAGATGTTCTGCGGCATCGTCATCGTCGAGCTTGAGGTGGCGGTGAACGTGTGATTGTTGAGGCCACGACGCCCAGATCCTTGCCTTGATTGCAGTAAAGCGGCTACGCCCAAGCTGTGATCCTGCTGTTCGTACATTGTCAGCGAAAGCTCAACCTTAAGCCTAAGTTGAGGTGTTTGTCTCTGCGCTTCCGGTTTGTGAGAGTTGTGTGTTGTGCTCTGCGTGCCAACTGAACAACGACTGGCCGCGGTCGCAGTTGAACTCGGCGAGTGAACAGTTAAACAGTCAACAGTCAACAACTAACTGCAAGTGCTAAAGTGCTGAAGCTCTCTCAGATTTAGTTGGGAAAAACGTTGTTGCACAGCGATCAGTCTATTTGCCGGACTTCTATATATGCCACACGCGTATATATAACAAGTATATACATTTCACGACGTTTTATTTGTTTTGTGCGCTTTGACAGGCATCTGAAACAATTGCAATTGCTTCAATAAATGTGTACAGACGACTTTATTATGATAATCTCGTATTTCGTATTGCATTTGCTTAGGTATTAGAAATGCGAGCGTGCCTGGAAAATTATTGGATTTTCAATTTATTAAAATTATAACTAAATATAATTATCATACATTAATGACGGCGAAATTGCCACTGAAACATGTTTATGACCTTGCTGAGAGCGCTTTATTGGCCATAACATGACAATTATTAAGCCTGGAGCTCTAAAAGTATTACAAAAATACTGGATCACCGTAATAATTAACCACAAACTGCTGACAGAATATTAATTTCTAATTTTACGACACTTTTACAGCCATGTAAATTATATAATTATTTACATATAATTGAGCATTGCACAGCACAGCAGAAGCTCACTGAAAATCGCATTAAACTAAGGGCTCAAAAAATGTCGGCTAGTTCCATTGAACTTCGTTAACCCATAACTAAGTTTTGTAATTAACGTTAATAACGCGAGCTGCGAATCAATGCAGCAGCGCCATCTGTGGGTCACATTAATAATGAATGGGCGCAAAAAGCTGTCGCGAAGCTTTCGTTAGTACCGAAAACGGCCAACGCGTCGTATTATAAGCAGTTGGGCGCATTTATTAATCATACGTCCCATTTAATCGTGTAAAACGCTGCCAAAAATGTGCCAAAGAAGGGCAGACAAAAGCCTTGAGCAGATAGCGAAGTTTTAAGCAGAATTTATGTTTATTTGCATAATTATTATTAAGCTTGTTCAACTTATTAAGTTGAGCTCATGAATGCAGTCTTTAAGCTTGATTAAGGCAGCGTGCAACGTGCAGCGTGCTGAGCGCATTGAGCCAACTCAAGTGGCATGCATCAGTTAACTCTCACTCACTTTCGCCCAGACGCCAGACAGCAGCACTTGACTTGCAACGCCCCAAAACGCGGCTGTTGGTGTAGCTGTTGTTGTAGCTGTTGCCGCCCGGTGTCAAGTCATGCAACGGTAGCCTCGACCACGGTTGGGGGGCTATTAACACGCAGCGCAGCACCAGCAGCACCAGGAGCATCAGCAGCAACTGACACACTTTGACGTATGCCCTCCTAATGACGACCACGAGAATGGTGAGAGCATAAAGACGACAACGACAACGTGGCCATGGATGGGGCAGGATGTGGCTCTAGATGCGGCTCTAGTTGTGATGAGGATGAGGATGATGATGGGATTGTGTTGGGGTGGGGAACGTGGCAGCTTTGGCTCCCCAAAGGGGAGATGACTTTGTTACTGTTCAGCTGACTTTAGTAGCACTTTTTTCCTCTTTTGCTTTTTATTTTATTTAACCTTTTTATGCTGCAAGTGTGAGTGAGCGAGCGTGTGTGTGTGTGTCCGACCATTGTGCCACAGTTGCTGGAGTTGCAGCCGTCGCAGGTGAAAACCCCAAAGTGCCCTAGGACAGTGCGAAGTGCTGAGTCAAGTGTCAACTGCAAATGACATTTGCATTTCGCTGGCAGCCCGAAGCTGCCGCTGCCGCTGCCGTCGCTGTTGCTGGCTGAGGATGATGCTGACTAGAGTTGGTGGCAAGTGGCAAGTGGCAACTGGCAACTGGCAACTGGCGGTGGGCTGCCGCTGCTTGGTGGCTACGCGTCAACTACGACTGACATTTGTTTTAGTTTTTCTTCCGCTTTGCGCAAGCCATTTGGCAGTCCGTTGTGTTTCCTGCACAGCGCAAAAAAATAGAAATTATGCAAAAAAAACAGCGACTGTGAAATATGCAACAAAAGCGGAGCAAAAAGAGCAGCGAAAATATGAAGAGCAGAGCAACAGCTCGGCGCTGTGCAAATTTAAACTGTCAGGAGAACGGCTAATACTTAAGTTGCAACATCGCCACCTTAGCTCTGGCTGCCAATTTGCAACACGCATTTCAAATGCGCTGTGCGCTCTGCGCTGTGACTGTGACTGCAATTATTTGTAGGTTTGCGCAGTTAAATGTAAATAGATTTTTATGCTAAACATTTGTGCGTTGCGCATAATTATGCTGCACAGTGTCGGACTTCGCTGTGGCGCCACCGTTATGTGGTCTAACCTCGACTGAGAGTCTCGCTGCGCTTTGTGGCTACAGTGCCACATGTTTGCTTCTTTAAGCAGCACATCTCGTACTCGCACATAATTACATTTTCATATGGGGAGCGAGTAATTAGTGAGTGCCTGGCTCGCTGCCTGGTCTAGACTCGAGACTTGAGACTTGCAGCGTTTTTCGAGTCGAAAGCAAAGCTCATTTGATTAGCGCACAACAAGCCAATTGATTAGGCAGCCACGCCCTGTGCTTCTGTGATGTGATGCGATGCGAATCGATGCGATTGCTGCATCAGACAATATGTAAATTAGTTAAACCTATGCGATTCACTGCAGCTGTGAGTGTTTGAAATGCTAAATTGTGGGCATAAACTACATTAGCACACATTCCACATCCGTTGCCACAGACTGTGTGTGCCAAAACACCTCCCCCACCACCGCCTCCCTTACAGCATAAGTGGCAAGTTAGTTGCTTGGCAGCACGCTTTAAATTGCCAGCGATTTGTCTGCTCTCCAAGCATTGCCAACTGCTGCTGCTGCTTCAGCTCAGGCGTTCAAGGGGGGCAAACAAATGAGGAAAGTTAACTTTAATTTGTATACTATGTACATATATCGTATTGTATTGCACTCTGTACCAGAAAAAGAGCGAGAAAGAAAGAGAGAGAGAGAGTGATTCAATTGTGTAATGCGATTACCGAGTAAAACTCAATTTGGGGCCAAGGCAATGGCAATGGCTCACTGTTTGATGATTATTGATTATCCTGCCTCTACATCGCATTTCAACTGCACTTTAATCCCCCTAATTGCCTGCTTATATTCACGCATAATCCAGCTGCCAACAATCTGCCTGCCTGCCTGCCGAAAATATGATTTGCCCTGGCATCTCTTTAATCGCCCCCTAATTGAGTTCAAATGCTTTAATTAATCCGACTTATGCCCAATAAGTTGAAAACATCTGCAGTTTATCTTGTCTACCCTCCAAAGAGTTAATATTTATTGTATATACAAAGGACGCTTATTGCCTTGTTTTAGAGGCATGTTTGTGACAGAGATAGTATATTCTTAGGTGCACTGCTTGGTAGAGCGTAAGACTCGGTGCAAGCAGTTGTAATGCTCGTATGCTCGTGTGTCTCCATTTGCCATTTGCAGACCAAACTCTTGAACACTTGAGTAGATCAGTGGCAGCTAGCTTAAGTTAAAGCGAGACTTGCTAGTTACTAAGAGAAGAGCATGGAGTTTAGTGGCGATCGATTGATGAAAAGAACTGATTGAACACTGCTTGAAGAACTGCACACCCTGCTTTGATTAGCGGCTTATCGTGCATTCACTGCTTGCTGCACGATGTCTACATCAGATCACAGTGTCGTCTGTGCAAGGAACATTATCTGATTATGGCGCAAAACAGATATTCCATATGCAGCTGCACACGCAAGTAGAGCTGTGAGGCGCCAATTGAATTTGCAGCAAGCAACGATGACGTCTGTCAGTCGCCGTGCGCCGTCCATAGTTCTCAATATGTCTGTCATGTTGTCTGCCACGTCTAACACGACACGACTGTTGATGCTGCCGCTGTTTCTCCTGTTGGGGATCATGAATATATATATCTGCACACATGATGAATAGTTTATGGGATTGGAAGTGCAGTCGCCGCCCACGCTGCGCAATCCCCCGTCCGCTTCAAAGTGTCATCTTATGCCTGTAAATGCAAAGCGAACACACATACCAACACACACACACACACACACACACATACACACAACAACACATACAGTGCGAACAATGGGAATGTGGTGTGTGCGACGCGGCGTATGCGTAACGTGGCAGCCAGCTGGGGAGCTGTGGCAACTGTGGCATTTATGCAGCACAGCGTGGCAGCCTGCTGTGTGGCATGAGTGTGGCTCTAAATACAATAAATGGTGTTTGCAACAATTTTTGACTTTTAGACGCCTGCAGTCAGCGCTGACGTTGACGTTGACGCTGCTGCTAACGCTGGCGTCCCCTTGCATTATCGCAAAGTACACACACACTCGCACACACACGCATTTTTGGCGCTGTATGACGTCGACTGCTGCTGTTGCTGCTGCTGCTGTCAAATGTAAAACAAACACAAAACAGACAGCGCAGCCAGCGGCTATAGAGAGTGAACCGCTTCCCCATCTCCTCTCTCACTCCATCTCGCTTTTGCACTGCTTCACCGCCACTGCTTCGTCCTCGTTTAGCTACTCGCGCTCTAACAATAAAATCGAAACTTTTGCATTGTGCATGAAAATTGCCATTGCTTTTGCTGCTCGCCTCGTTGTTGGTGTTGTTGTTGTTGTTGTTGTGGTACTTGTAGTTGTTGCCGCTGTGTGCATTGCTGTTGTTGCCATTATGCAAAAGAAAAACTTTTCGCAGCGCGCATAAAATTTTATTTGTTGCTACTTTTGGGCTCTCGCTTGATTTGGCAGCTCACACACACAGTCACACACACACACAGAGTCGCATACAAACACATGTAAAGTGCCACCCACTTCCCTCCCACGCGACCACAACCCTGCGCTCCACCCCAACTCCCTCTCTTCTTCTTCACGTCTCTGCTGATATTTGGCATATTTCGTGCACATCAATATATCGCGTGCTAGTTGGCAGCGTCCACAGCGGCCTCAACTCGTTCCCAATCCCCTCCCCCTCCCCTTCCACCACCCCTTACGCGCTAGCCCTTCGTTTAATCCCAAGTTGCCAAGTTGCCGCGGGCGCATTGGCTGCGCGTTTTGTGGTGCGGTTACAGTGCAGGGCGCGCAGATTGGGCATGTCTCAACTGTTTGTAGATGTATCTGTGTTTCTGTGTGTGAGTGTGTGTGTGCGGCGCATATTACGTATTTCATTCTTGAACTATGTGAGTTTTGGTTTGCGGCATTTAAGCAAATATTTTCTCAAAATGCAGCCAGCCCAATATGAAGGTATCCCTACTGTTGGCTGCATACTTTCTGCAATTACTGCTCCTTGTCACTACAAGCGGGGGGATGGGGGACTGATGGGCTGGTGGGCGTGGCCAGCGCGTGACTTTGGCCTGCAGTCGGCTAACAAGTTTTTCTAATGACTCTGTCAACAGAATGCTGTGCACAGTAATTGAAGTCCCGAAAATCTATAACTTTGCAGCATATTTGAGTTGCATTCTTCAACCGTTTTGATTTCTGTCAGCTTGCCACACTTAGTGTCTGACCGACAAGACCAATTTCCATGACAATAATGACAGTGGCAATATCTTTCATTTAGTTAAACTACAAGCTGTCACCTAACAGCTGCTTAACAGTAGCGCTAACAGCTGGTGTTAAGTGGCGTTTACAGCTGGGAACAGTTTTAGCCAGAGATGCTGTTAGCCAACAGTTTGCTGTAATGTTATTGCAGGGGTAGCTAGCTACTGTTAGCTTGCTATACACACACATTGTGGGGCTGGAACGTGTGTTAAACTTGCTATAAACTGGCTTAACAGCCGTCGTTAAAGGAAGGGGCACGCTGTTAGCTTAACAGCTGCGCACACACGCTGGCTACGTTAACATGGCAGCTGGAGTTTGCATGTGGAATTTATTAACCGATTTTAATTGAATGAGTTCAATTTGCATGAATAATGGCAATTGGACGTTGGCTAAGTGAATTTCGCATAAAGTGCGGCCCGGACACGTGTGCATGTCCTTGGCGACGCAACTGTGTGTGCGGTCGGCCCGCAGTCATGTGATTTTCGAACAGCACCCAAAGGTATGCTACAAATTATTATATCGCTTCTGTAAGCAGTGCGCACAAGGCAAGCAGGACGGCAACGACAGCAACAGCAACAACAACATGAAGGAAGTTCCGTTGTGGCGACATTAGCATTGAGCAAATTGTCAATTGAATTGTGTCACATAATTGGAATATTAAATGTTTACAAAATGCAACACACACACACATGCACGCAGGGCAACAACAAAGGCTTTGGCTACAATTTGCACTCAAATGCGAGCATACAACACACACAACATGGGCATAAATCAAATACGCAAAGCAGCAGGCAGCTTCTGTCTCTCTCTCTCCCTCTCTCTCGATCTCTGTCTTTGTCTTTCTCACACGCTTGTTTGTTGGGATATTGTTGAGTGGCCGCTTGAAATGATTTGCATTTGAAACAATGACAGCATTTTGATGGAAACCAATACCCAACAGCCTCATTCTCATGCCACCTGTCACATGCCACATGCCGCCTGCCACCTGCCGCCTGCCACCTTTTGGGGCAGCATTGACCTCTGAGTGGGGATCATGCAAAATGCAGCCAAATTATTTTCCGATTGTTTGATTTGTTGTTATTTTGATTGTTGTGGGGACAACGAGAGCCTTGGCACATCGGTTGTTGCACATCGTTGTTGTTGCAGTGGCAAGTGTATATGTCAACAATATTTGAATAACATGGCCGCAAAAAACTATAATAATGCAAAACATTGCTGCAACTACAACAACAACAAGAGCAATTGGGTCATAAATATTAACACTTGATAATGGTGATATTTTTGTCACATTGAAAACGAAATGAATTTCGAGCTGCAGCTGCAAATGGCAGGCGGCAAAGGAGGAGGCATAAAATATACATGGATCATAATGAACACCAGCCACGCCCACTCGGGAGCCTTGTGGCTTAAAAGAACGCCCTCAGCTGGCCACATGTGCAACTGACAAAAGCACAAAATCGGCCCAAGGAGCAAACGAAAGAGCAAAATTGTTTGCTCAGCCAACACAAATAAAAGAAATAAAATATCCAAAAAATAAAATGCGAGAAAACAACAACCACAAGAAAATATTATTTGTTCCCCTTGTGATTGTTGTTGTTGTTGCTGCTGCTTCGGTTTGCTTTCGTTCAGTTTGGTTTGGTTTGGCTTAGTTTTAAGTTTTTAGTTTTTGGCCAGCAGCGTTTTGAAGTGCGGATATTTTATGAATTTTATACGCTGCTTGACCTGCCACCAGCATCGTGAGCCGCTCGCCACCCCCAACACTCAGTCCGCACAGTCTCGCAGTCTCAGTCTCTGCTTCACTCTCTGTCCTCTGTCCTGCTCCCTGCTCGCTGCTCCCTACTCCTCTCTGCCCCTAAAGGCGCTCCACTTAGTCTTATTGTGTTTGCTTTGGGCTTCCGTTTTTCGGGGCGCTGGTGGCACATCTTGTCGCAACTCTTGTTGCTGCTTCGCTTATTTTCTGGTCATTGTGCGGCTTGTTTACGCAGTGGGCGGCAAGCCACGCCCCCTTATCCCCACTCCCATTCACATCCCCGATGACTGCCAGCGAGGCTCTGAGCTGCTCTGGCCCAAGTTAGTGACACTCAATTTAAATTTATGCCGGTTTATAATCATTGCCTGCCTGTCATAAAGCCGTGAAATACTCCCTCTCCCCCTCTGCCCCTTCCCCTCTCCATCCCCGCTCACGGTGTCTTTGGTTTTTTGTGGTCTCTGCTGTTTTCTGGCTTTATACCATATAAATTGTGTAAACTGTTTAGCAGTTTACTGTTTGAAAGCCCGCCTGCTCAATTAAATGATAATAAGGCATTATATCAGCGGCTTTCTTCCAGCTCTGCTCTGTTCTACACCTGATCAGCGCTGTTTTGTGTGTAGTTTGTACCTGTAGTATATATACATATATATATATGTATATAGTTCACAGCTAGTCGTGGCTCAAATTAACTCTAATCTCTGCTCAGGTGTTGATTTTATTTGCCCTCTATCTGCATCTTGCAGCAGTTGCCTCAACTTCTCTCACTTTTGCTTCAGCTCTGATTAGTTTAAGTTTCCATTGCGCATTTGAGGAACTTAAGAAAACTTTAATGTTGTTGTTTTCTTCCCATTCTCATTCTCATTTTCAATTTCAGCTTTTGCCCACTCACTTCGCCTGGGCTTGCAACTTATTTCAAGTAAATAATCGCATTTTGTAATTTCTCATTCTTTCTGTCGTTTTTGTGTTTTTTTACTCGTTTTATTTATAAAACGGAATTTATAATTTTTTAAGTCTCTTCGTATTGCAAATGACTTGAAAAGCATTTTAATAAGCGTTGGCAGACTTTTGGCGCAGTATCTGTAGTAGGCAGTAATTATATTACGCCAAATTGTTTGCTTAACTTTTTATCAAATAGTTTTGATTGCACTTCTCACGCATCTTGTGACAACACACGCTATTTATAGCTCCGCATCGAGTTCCTAAATATTTATCATTATTTTAATACACAGAAAGCTTGATTGAGTGACTTTTGCTTGATTTTCATTTATTTCCCAAAGTAAATAATACAATTATTTTCAGTTAGAAGTTTATTTTAATAATGCTCAGTAGAGTGGAAGCTAGCAAATTTGAATTCTTTGACGCTCTCATCCTCCAAATGTCAAAGTTGAAGTTTGGCGAGTAAGTGAACTGAATCTTGATGTTTCCTCGTTTAAAGAACTACAATTTGATCTATATAAAATAAACAAAATAAAGTAATCTATTGTATTACTTATAAATTTCTTGTGACTTTGAGTCCGAGTATTAGCTTGATAAACAAAGTTATAAAGGATCTGACAATGTTTGTTTTTTCATGAATTCACAATTTGCTTGATTTTTGTTTAATTCTTATAGCAAATATTTTACTCACTTATTGTTGGCAGCTTGACTAAACGTATGCTTGTTTTTCTATTTGATTTTATTTTCATGGCAAACATTTTATAATTTCTTAGTAGTTTCTCTGTTTTCAATAATTCGCAGTTATGTTTTGAGTTCAAGTTTGTTTTATTATGAAAGTAAATGTTTTGCAATTTAGTTCGTTGGAGTTTGTTGACTAAATGTTTGCTTGTTTTTCATCTAATTGCAATAGTAAATAGTTGAAGTTTTTAATTCTATGCAAAATGTAGAATAAATAGACATTTGTTTTTAGCTCAATTTATATTCACTGTATTTAATAATCTAATTTTAAGTATCATGTTGAGTAAAAGTTGGCGGGACTATTAGTTTGACTATCAAAGTAAATAGTTGAAAAAATAATTGAATTATTCGTAATTAATTGCGTAGATGTATGCTTGCTTTTGGTCTAGTTTTAAATTTAATCTGAATGCTTTCGAGGGACTTTGCAGCATTTAGAATGGTTGCTAGGGAAATGGATTTGAATGAAATGTCTAAATGAAATAGGAATGTGATCTTAATAAGCGTGGGTGGAAAGTCAAAGCATTGCTGGAATTCTTGCTCGACTGACGTTTAATTATTAACTAACAATGAAGTTGCATTACTCATACTGAAGTGAGCTGCGTGCAATTTTAAATCAATGCCCCTTCAAATACGTGCTACATACATATAATATATATGTGAAGTATATATGTACATTGAAAGTGCTTAAACTTGCGAGTTGCGGCGCCCTTTCAACTCGAACGAAGGCAGGCAGCAGGGGACGAAGGTTCAAGGGGCAAGGGGTAAAGGGGCAGCCGATGGTCGCCATGCAGCACTCGGCAGCCACTTTAAATTGCGGCCATTTGGCCACTCAACGTTTAATGAGCAACAAATGTAATTTATTTATGGCGTTTGCCTTTGCCTCAGCGACAGCCCGCAAAATGCTTCAAGTTTTCAGCACAATTACCATAAGCACACACACACACACACACGCACACATGGATAAGCATGTGAAAAGGGAAATGGAGATAGATGAGTGGGAGTGAGTTTGCAAGAGAGAGAGCGAGGAGAGAGAGAGGGAGAGAGCGAAGTGCTGTGTAAATCGTTGGCCACTTTTAGCTACCGTTTTCTCAATTGCCTTGACTACAGTTCTCTCACTCTCTCTCTCTCTGTCCGTCTCTTTGCTCTGTTACTCTGGGCAAAAGTGTTGATATTTATGGATCATTTGCATATGTGTGCCAATGCTAAGGGCCAAAGCTTTCTTTCGTGCACACCACCACAACAATGGAGTCAGCACAAAAAAAAAGAGTGCCAACTGGCGAGACTGTAAAGCATTTGCTGCCACTTCCGCACACAGCAAAACACAGCACAGAACAGAGCAGAGTAGAGCAGAGAGCACAAGATAGGGGCCAACGTGGTGTATGAAAAATGGGGGGAGGGGGAAGGGAATCTATGGAGCTGCTTTTGAAAGTTGTCCAGTTGCGGTAAACATAAATTCTCGTTGACACGTTAATATTGTTCCCCTTTGGTTTTGTTGTGTGTGAGATGATGCTGCCGCTCTCGCTGTCGCTGTCGCTGCTGCTGCTGCTGCTGCTGCTTCTTGCACTTGCAGCGCACTCCGCGCGCCTTCCAGCAGCTGCCACTGTTGGTTGCAGTCGGCAAATATAAGTGTGTGCGTGTGCGTGTGTGTGCAGCAGTCTTTGCCACTGCCACTGCTGCTATTTTGCTCGAAATGTCCAACAAAAGCTTAAAAACATTTAAAAGGGATTTATAGACATTTGGGGAATATGCTAGCCAACCAACCAACCAGCCAAGCAGACAGCAGGACACTCCGACTCTCCGACAGACAGACGCAGAGACGAAGCATTGTGGCGAAAATATACGCAGCAGCACGTAGATGAGAGCGGCAGCCACAAAAGTCATTAAGCCAGAGACTGAGACTCAGAGTGCGACTGAGACTGAGAAGTGGCCGAAACCGAAAACAATAACAATTCTCGAGCTCAAATCTAATTCATGATTTCATTACCAAGGCTCCGCCTCCAACCCAGTCCCCCCTGTCCACCTTCTCCCCTGCCTACCGCCTCTTTGGAGTGGCCCGAAAATCATTTCCTGTTTAGCACTCAATGTTCTGCTTCAGCCTGCCTTTCATTTACTGCCCCCCTTGGCCTCCTCTGTTAGTTCTCGGGGCTCATTGTAGACTTTCGGTAATTGTCTTTGGGCCTTTTTTACGGGCCAGTGATAACAACAACTGAAAGTGTCGACTATCGATGAAATGAAAAGCCATTAAAGGAAATTACGCAACTTGACATTGAGTTTCATTTCATTTTGTCTCATTTCGTTTCGTGTCGTTGCGATTCGTTTAGTTGCGATTCGCATTAAATGGCCCATTAGAAGAGCTCCGCCCGAAAGTCCTCTCAATGTCCTGCTAATCACATTGTCAATGCCTGGCGTCGCTCATACGCCATGTGAAACACAATTGAATTGTCAGCCGCTTTTGATTTTCCACGCAGTTTTCACAGTGTTTGGCTTTTCGGCAACTCACTCGACTTTGCTGTGAGACAACATCTGCCCTCTGATGATCAACATTTCTCCTAAACTCAACCACTTTCAGCCTCAGCAGCCGATTAAGAAACTTTTAGCGTTTTCATTTTCCTTTTTTTATGCATTCCACAACTTAATTTCCTATGCGTATTATTAAGAATGTATAATATAAGAAGTTGCCAACGAAGTTGACATATACATATAAAATTAAAATAATATTACGCATACGCAATTTGAGGTGGGCAAAATGAACATCAAGTGTTGCCTGCTGTCATATCTGTAATTCCAATTAAGCTCTGCTGTAATTGCGTCACAAGTCCAAATTGTTGCGTCAGCAAGTCAGAAGTTGAGAGCAACAAGTCTCAACAAAGAACAGCAATAAATTCTATCGATGCCCACGATCAGCTTTTAAACTTTCCGGCAAGTAAATATATGCGAGAATCATATTAAAGTTCTGGGAAAAAGGGTCTGGCTTAGTGCACAATAGGTGCTGGCTGTGTTCATCGTATTAAGGCCAAGAGAATAAGGCAAATATAATTCGCTGGTAACCCTGACAATTCTGGTGGAAGGCACCAGCGCATGGAGCGCAAACGAGGTAGGCAAGCGAGCAGCCAGAAAGTACAAAAAAAAGGGAGAAAAGTGAGGAAAGAAAAGCGTATAATGCCGTTAATGTTAAACGCTGCTCATAAATACAATTGGCCGGGCATAGAGAATGCGCTGCTGGATCTCGGGGCGGTGGCGATGGAGGTGGCTTTAGTCAGCGATGCTTTGATATGGCAGCAGCAAGTCAAGCATATTTATATTTGTATTTATATTTATATTTATATTTATGTGTACCCACTCTTCTTGCTCCTGCTCCTGCTCATGTGTGTGTGTGTGTGTGTCCTGTGCTTGGAAGGAAACCCAAATTGCTGTCACATATCCATTTCATGCATTTGACTGCCCAAATTGTCAAGTTGACATGGCAGTCAGCCTGAAATTAGAAATGCGCCAGCATTTAAGCTTGCTCCAATATGCAAATGAATGTTCTCAAAGAAATATCTTCGTATATATGCGACATGTATGCTATATATGTGTGTTTGAGGGGACAGCGAACGAAAATACATATATATAAATTTTTGCATGAATTTTATATTGTGTGCGTATGCTTGGGTGTGTGTGTGTGTGTGCGTTTTGAGGCCACAAAATGCTGTGATGACTGCATAAAATATTAAAAAATCTAATTTCCAAGTTTTCTTGCTTTCCCAGCAGCAGCAGCAGCTGCCACGCCCCTTCGCCGCCCCTGCACCGCCCCCTGCGTTCGCAGCGTAATTTGTATAAGCTTTTTAAAAGCGCCAAATGCAAAAATCGCTGGCTGAATGTCGTCTCTGCGTCTCTCTGTCTCTCAGTCTCTCCGTCTGTCCGTCTGTCTCGCTGTCAGTTAGTTTAAATCTCTTGCAACGCTGACAGTCGCTCTCGCAAAATGAAATAAAAATAAAAATATGCATGTTAAATAAAATGTCAACGAGAATGCCATTTAAGGATGCCTCTCCTCGGACCGCGCAGGGGAGACACAAAGGGGCAGCCGGGGAAGAGTGGAGACGGAGAGAGGCGGGGTGCGCTCGCGTGTTGTAAACTGAGCTGGATTTATGTCAAGAAAGCCAAAACAGCAACAAAAGGCATTCAAAATGCTTATAGCTCGACGACGTTTCGTTTCGTGCTCTTAAACAGGAAACGCAAAGCGAAACATAAAACACATCGAAAAACGCAGCACAAAACGGCAACGACAACGACAACAACAACGAGAACGAAAACGAGTCAAACAAGAAGCATGAAAAGTTATGAAAATACCTTGGCCAACTGCTCGGTCTCTGGTGGACCGACTGTTAATCAGTTGGGCGTCAACTGTGAGGAAGGTCAACGACTTCAAGTCCAGCCAATCGCATTTGAAATGCTGAAATGGATGCTTAATATAGCTCAGCTTTAAAAGCGCATTGCATCGATTAGGTTTATGCTGCTAAACGGCTTTAAAGCAAACAGCTTGGAGCAGCTGCAATTAAGTAGAGCGCACTTGAAGCACGACGCTGAAAGCGCTTTAATGATCTTCAATGCCATTAACTCATTTACAGTTGGATTCGACGCGCGAAGGTGCAGCTTTAAGCAATCCATTGATTACTCCAACAGCAGCAGCAGCAGCTGCCTTTCGTCTGTCTGCCACATGTGCTTTACATCCTTCACTTCACTTGCAGCGCAAGCAAGAATCCCGCGCTCTCTTCTTCGCTCCTTGTCTCTCTCTCTCCCTCACTCTCCCTCGCTCAGCGTCATCCATCTTTTGTGTGCCAAATGGCACTCGGCAAAAGTTGCTGCAACCACTTCCGGCAATGCGATGCGATGCGATGGACTCTTGGCCAACCCTTCAGCAACTCAATTGCATCTTTTGTTTGTAGTTGTTCTTGTCTCAGTCTCAGTGTCTGTCTCAGCGTGTGAGTGTGCTGCTTTAATTGAATTGCTGTAAAAACGCGGCACAAATTATTGACTTGAAGTGGCAGCTAGCCAGCCAGCATATTTTTGAACTTCTGCTTTATCTCCGTCACTCTCTCTGTCTGCCTTCGCTCTCTCTCTCTCTCTCTCTCTGTCGCCTTTTTTCAGTTGGCAGCCACAAAATTTTACCATAATTTGAGTGGCCTGTGTTGCTTCAAGGAGTTTGTCGAGCCAAAAAGCTCCCTAAAGTTTTCCATCAAAACGTTTAGAATGTTTTTTCCTGTTGCCTGTCGGCGTACACACATTTCTTTTTATCCCACATGCTGTCCCCAGTGTGCGCCCTCTCACTCTCTCACTCTGTCTCGCTCTCTCTCTCTCTGTCTCGCTCTCTGCGCTCTGCCCTCTCGTTCCCTCTGGCTGCACGCATTTCGCTATTGTTCAAGTTTGATATTGCTACCGCTTCCCCTCGACAACCTCTCGCTTGCCCTAACCTACTTTTGGCATTCTCAATGTTGGCTTCTTTACAGTGCTTCATTTTGTTGTTGCTGTTGCCGTTGTTGTTGTTGTTGTTGTTGTTGTTGTTGCTGCTGCTCTTATTCTCCATTCTTTTTTCTGACATAAATTTGAAACTTTTCAGTTTTATTGTTGCGGACTCGTTGGCAGTAATGGATTTCAAATAGAGTTACTCATGGGTAAAATGTTTCATACTTTGGGGTATTAGCAAATCTGCAAAGATGACGACGACGACAACAACGACAACGACGGGGAGCGAGGAGACGAGCTGTATTAATATGTGCGACTTTAGCATATGCTCAGTGAACACGACTGTACTTCTTCTACACGTTTCATTCCATGCCATTCCCCTCGCTGTAACGTGTGTGACTGACGCCTCTGCTCAGTGCACATCACTGTACTTCTGACTTGTGCCATTCCATTTCATTTCATTCGAATTAGCTCTGAGTAGACAACTGTCCGCATGCTTCTTATAAATTTTAAATTTATTTGCCTAAAGTAGGATTTGAACATTCTCAATTGATATATTGTATATTTCTTGTTAATGAATACAATTTGATCTAGTTACTAATTCAAATTGAGTTACTTATGTATTTTATAAACAAATTCAAGATATACAACAAGAATCAAATATATCTTGATAGTATTTGCTTAATCGGACAATTCAGCTTTTCCTTCTTCTACATCCTTCTATACTTTGTCTACTATAAAAAAGAGTTTTCCACTTCGTTCCATGCGCAGCCTGATTGCTACACATGTCAAGCCTACGTTCTGTACTGTACTTCAATTTCGATTTAGTCTTCTGCATGTTTCATTGAATCTCGTTTCGTTTCGTTGCGTTTCGTTTTTTTTGGCTTTGTTTTGCATTTATTTGTTGCTGATGTTACTGCTCTGGTTGTCGTTGTTGTTGTCATTGTCGTTGGTGTTGCATACTTTTGTGCGCACTAAAAGCCTCGAGTTATTTGTTGCTGCCTCTCGTTCTGCTAATGCACATTTTATTGAAATAAATTCCGTGCTCACTTCAAGGAATCTGCCCGGTTACTGCTTTCGCTGCAGACCACGAGCTCTTACCGCTTCTGCTGCTGCCTCTACTGTTTGCTACTCTGGTCTGTGGCACTTGGCTCGTGTTTTGTGGCTGCTTTTAGCTGATTTTATGGCCTTAAGAGGCGTCCGCTGCGGTTGCTAGCGTTGATTTGCTGCGGTCTATATACAGCCCAGGGGCCAGTTTATGGCTTCAACTTGGCTCGAGCAGCTTAAAGATGGTACGCCAACAGCAACAACAGCAACAACATCAGCAGCCCATTGGCCGCCCAATTGCAGGCGGCACTTAAAAATGCAAATGATATTTACGTTTTTAGCAACAGCTTCTGCTTCAGCTTCAGCTTTGGCTTCAGCTTCCGACTCGGCTTCAGCTTTAGCTTCTGCTTGAGCTAGAGCTTCTGCTTAAGTGCTAAGTTAAACGACGCCCCAAAAGTATGCAATGCTCGTCGCTGCCGCTTGGCCTGCATTTTTAATTACGCTCCACAAATCGGTGCAGATAACTGCTGCCAGCAGGCGGCACAGTCGACACAGTCAACACAGTCGCCACCGTCGGCTGCCACTTTCAACTGCGCCACTTGCAACAAATCCCGAAAAGCAAATCTCTAAATTTTGATGTTGTTGTTGCCTCTGCTGCCGCTGCTGTTAACGAAATTGAGATTTAAGCTTCATCGAATTTCAATATCATTAAAGTGTTTTAAATATTGAATCAGATAAGCGTCGGATTATGTCTAATCTGCTGCTGCTGATTGGGAGACAAGATAGCATTCTAAGAGTAAACAATTAGCTTTTCTAAATTATGTATTTTAGTGTTGAACTAAAGATACTTGTCTTTAAAATACTATTAAAGTCGTTTAAAGTGGAGCAAAATATGTCTATAAACTATTAATATATTTAGTTTATTGCTTACTCCACTCCGAGCCACACTTTCTTTCTAATCTATTATGACTTAAATATTAGCTAGAATAAAGCATTGCAATTTGCAATCATTTAAACCAAATTTGGCAAAGAATTTGAGACTTTCTTCATAGAAAGCAGTTCATAATTTGCACAAGAGATGAAAACGAAACTGGATTAAATTCTATAATGAAAACATTGGCGACTGCCTTCCAAATTGTTGGAAGAGATTTACTTAAAAAATTGGCGTGATTTTGGTTAATCTGCCCCACCAAAAATTGGTTGCCAAAATCATAATTTAGACTACAATCTCTGATGATATCTACAGCCAGGGAGAGAGATGGAGAGAGACAGCCATATGTAGGCCACATTTCCGGTGGCCAGGAGGCGACGCCAGCGACGCTGGCGCTTTTTAATGGCTTTGTCTTTTGGCTGCCAAGTTGCAAGCTACCACGGGCCACCGAAGAAGTGGCAGCCAGAGCAGCGCCTACGAGCCTTGCAGCAGGTGTGTATGAGGAGGGCGTGGCTGCATTTCAGTGTCATGCTGGTGTTTAATTTCACTCACTGCGAAAATGTTTTATGTCTTGGGCAAACACTGGCTCTCTCCTCGTCCCCGTCTCTTTCTCGATGTCGTTCTCGTTCTCCTTCTCGTTCACAGTCTCGGTCTCGCGGCAGCAGTCGCTCAAGTGAATTTTATGCGCCGCACGACATTTTTGCAGCTGGCGCTTTGCATTTTTGTGTTTGCCAACTTTGGCGAAAGTGAAAGCAAACGAAAAAGGTGAAAAAAGCGCAAAAACGAAAATAAAAAACAACAAGAATAACGACAACAAAAGCACAACACACACACACACACAAACACACACACACGCAGGTGTAAATTTTATGTGCACATTTCACACCTGCAACGACACACACACAGACACACACATCAACACGAGCACACGCACACAAATACAGTCACATACACGTGGAGTGTAGCGTGTAAAAATTTGCTACTTTAAATGTTGGCCAAGAGGGAAAAGCATGAAAGAGCAGCGCAGAGCAGCGGGAAGAGGGAAGAGGCGGGGGCAACGAGCTAGGGGCAGAGTGGTTGATGGCGTCAGTGCAAGGGGTTAAGAGGGGGTTGTGGAAAGAGGGGAGAGGGGTAAGGGCAGCTGGTGGCTGGCACCAAAGTGCTGCGAAATCACAACACAAAAGAATTCAATCAGCAGTGCTTAGCTGGTAGTCAGGCACACACACACACACACACACAAGCTCACACACACACACTTCTACAGAAGCTGGTGCTATAGATGGCAGCCATTGCAGCTGCGGTTAACAGGCCAAGCGTAATATAAACTTGAGCTCAAAAGCGAGCAGCGTGCCAGGCAAAGGGGCAGCGTGAAGCGTGAGGAGTGGGGAGGGGGGAGTGGAGCGAGGCGAGGCGAAGACGAAAAGTGTGCGCGCTGTGTATGTGTGTGTGAGTGTGAGTGTGTTTGGCCCATGCGTGGCATTTATTTTTGCATTTTAAGCTTAACAGTGAACGCCTCTGTTGATGGCGACGACGAGCTCAAAACCGGAAATGCACACACACACACAAACACAAGCATACAAACAGGTGCAAGCACACACATCAATAAACACACACACTAGCACACACACACACATACACACCTTAAGCTGGTCGAAAGAGCAGCTTTTAAACTTGCAAACAAGGTGGCAATGTGGAAAAGCCGCCAATGCCAACAGGCCAACAGCAATGGGCCAAACAGCGTCACGTTGGCAACGCCAAACAGTTTCGATTTGTGTTTGCTCAATGCTCATTGGTTTTTCCACTTTACCATTTTCAATTTTCCATTTTCTCATTTTCTCATTTTGATTGCAATTCAACAAAATGGGTAGAAATAAGAAAGCCACTTATAAAGCGGTCTGAAGTGACTTTTCAACAATTACGCAAAGCCCAGGCTCAGATGTTGCCATTCCCATCCCCTCACCTTTCCCCTCTCTACGCTCGATCGCTGCTCTCAACTGCACTCGAAATAGTAGTGCAGGAAATAGAGACAGAGAGAGGGAGACACAAAAAAAGTACTCGGATGGGCGTCAGAGTGTTAAATAATTAAATGATTCTCTGTAGTCGTCTGTTGTTTATCGACGTTTAACGTCGAACGGCAAACTGTGAACTGTGAACTGTGAACTGCGAACTGCGAACTCGTCATAAATTGCCAGCTGAAAACTGTCAATTTCAATTAAAGCTTTGATTATTTATGGCCATACTTATGCCTTTGCAATGCAGTAAATTCTTGTGGAAAACAAATTAAATATTTGCCACATAAAACAATATTTAATTGGCCAACTTCGCACCGCCCCTCCCCCGCCCCGCTTGATGGAGCGGGGCTTATCTGGGCGAGGCGAACAAAAACCACTTGGCCGTGGTATTTATTTTGCCTTAATGAAGCGAGTTTCGGAAAACTGATAAACAAATATGTGAGCGTCAACAGCTGGGAAAACCAAAAGGCCCTGCTGACAGTGAAAACTATACACGCAATTTCACAGTTTTCCCAGCTTTCCCAGATGCCGGACTAAACGAATTCACGTGTATGAAGATTGGCACAAAGAAATTTGTTGTCTGCCTGCGGCTCATTTGCAGCTAAGACAAAATTATATGCGTCTTGTCATCGCTGCTCTCTCCTCTGTTCTCGTTGTTGTTGAAAGAATTTTCCATTTTTTATGCCTGACGCCGGAGCTACCTACTAATTTTCTGATACAAACGAAATGTATGTAATTTCCCTGGAGCCAAATTGACATAAGCAAACGTAAAAACCGCCAACAGACATAAATGACAATCAACTGGCTGCCAGAGTGAAGAGCTGAAGCTGAAGCCGAAGCTGTAGCTGGGGAACTGAAGAGCATGTTGCCTGTAAATGTGTGGCGGACGAAGGGCGAGGGGCAGGGAGAGGGTGAGGGCGAGGGCGAGAGCTGTGGGCGTGGCGGGAGCTGGCAGCCTGGCTTCAATCATTACTCATCATCCATCAACGTTGCAAATTTTCTTTCATTTTTTTTGCTGTATTTTAATTTTTTTTTTGCCACGCAAAAAATGCAAAAAACAAAGGGAAAAGAAATAAAAATAAATGAAAATGAAAATGGTTGCCCGTTGGCAATTTTACAGCCTTTTCGGCCAAATTGTTGTTGGACCACGCGAGTGGCAAGTGGGGCACGAGGCATGGGGCACGGGGCAAGAGGCATGAGGCATGACGCCGTAGGGAGTCGCGGGGGCAACTAATTCGTGCATGCGATGCGAACGGAGTATAAATTATCATCATGGAAAACAAGTGCAAAATGTCATTTATCATATTTTTCGGTACAGCGGCAGCAAAGCGACAGCAGCAGCAGCAGCAATCACAGCAGATACGCCACACACACACACACTCACACACAGACGCACACACACTCACACGTGGATACTCTTGCATGCATGAGACTGGAAAATACCCGCAGTTCTCGCCGCATTTTTTGCTAATTTCGTTTCTAGTATATCTTGAAAAGTGCTGCCCAAAAAACCGATTCTTAGCAATTACGTGAATTGTTTTTGTTGCATACTTTCTGGGGCAAATAAATAGCACACATGTGTGCAAAGGCACGCTCTCATGTCTGTGTGTGTGTGTTTGTGTGTGTGTGTGCAAGTGTTTTAGTTAACTGGAACACATTAGCTAATGAAAACACTGCTAAAAAGCACAAATTTTAAATGTACAACTTGAAACTGAGATCGTGCTAAAAAACAAGCGAAATAACAACGCTCAAAATGTGGCTGCACAAAGAGATACTCAGCAACCATGACAAAGCTATCACAGCTACCATCTTGAGATTATTATTAATAATTGCAACAAGCTATTATGATATATTTTATTACTATAGGTCAAATCAAGGCTTTGCTTCTCACATCTATTGTATTGTAAATAAACACGAGTAAACTTGCTAAGCTGTAAATGAATTGAACATTATACAAAAAAACAAATATACTTTATTTTATTTATTTTCTATTAGCTAACTTAAAACAACTAGTTAATAATTGTTATATGGAGCTTGATGGATGGGATAAAATCAAGTCCACAATCACTAGCTTAGCCTGTTGACAACATAGCATTACTATGTATTCTCTCTGATAACAGCAATACTTTCGGTTTTAGCTTCACTTCATGCACATTTCGCACACCTTTCATGGCATTTCCATTGGTTACAGGGTATGACAACACGCTTAGCTAGCTGCTTTCAACAACAAACTGCGACAAGTTGAACCAAAAAATGACTGTAGAATTTTATTATATTTTTTTCCCAACGTTTTTTCGTAACGTTTTTTTTTTGTTCATTCGCCGCATCTTTTTTTCTTCTATATTTTGTTTGGCATGCGCGATGACAAATTTACAAATGTTTTGCCGTTTTCTAGGTCACACTTAATTTTTATTTTATTTTCAGCAAATATTTCTTTCTATTGGTTTGCCTTTTTTCCAACTGCTGTCGCTGTTGCTGCCATTGCTGCTGCTGTTGTTGGTCGTGCCACAAAAGACGGGGAGGCGAGGCGAGGCGTGGAGTGAAGGGGGAGGGCGGGTCACGGTGGCTTTCTCTGGTGGGTCTTGGCTCGTTGCCTGTCAACTTCATTAACATTTTTATGATGCGCCTTGGCGACCGCACTGTGATCTGGGCAAGGAAATCCTCCCGTCATCCTCCTCCAGCTGCTGCTGGTTCGGCTGCTGCTTAGCGCTGTGAACTAGGACTGGTATCCAGCAATTCTTAAGGCCGCATGCCAAATGTTTTGTTGTACTCCTATTTGTTGTTGTCACACGCAGCCTTGACGCGCTTTTTTTTGTGTGTTGCGCTCACGCTATTATACAGATTTTTTATCTAACTGCTTTTTGTTTTTTGTACTTCTAGAGAGGCGAGGGCGAGAGCGAGAGTGAGAGCGAGGGCGAGGGCGAGGACGAGTGCGCAGCATTGTCCAGGCTTTGGCTATGACTGGGGCCATAACAATGTCAGCACTGTCCTTCGTGGCACCTGAGCCATGACCAAAACAAAGCCATTACAGTTATTTGTTCGCTATGCTGCGCTTTCTTGTAATTTACACAATAAATATATACAAAGGACGCGTCCTCATCCTCCTCCTTGGCCTCGTCCTCGCCCTCACTCCGACTATGACTCGACCGCAATTGTTAGGCAAATCAAAGTGGGAATGGGAACACAATCGCACTCTCCTCCCACTCCCACTCGCAGTGGCAACTTTGAGCTGACACTCTAGCCACACTCTTTAGTGTCTTTAGTGTGTTTGTTGCCAGCCACTGATCCGATTCATGACTCCCACATGCTACACATGACACCATTATTTGCGCAGCCTATGAAAGGATGCGCTGGATGGCGATGCGTAGCCCATCGAATCCTGCTCCAGACTCAACAGACTCTCTACCAATTCAGCAGATCCAAGTCGAGTTCTGTCCTCGCCGTCCTCGTCGTCGTTGTCGTCGTCGTCGTCGCTCGTCTCGAGTTGACTTCACTTCGAGCGCGTGTGTTTTTCTTTGCTTTGTCATTTTGCTTTATTTTCTTATGCGCTTCCTTTTAGTATTTGATTTTCTTTTTCGCTTCCTATTTTTTCTGTTTTTTGCTGCTTGTTTTTTCTTGTTTGCCTTTTGTCTTCAAGCTAAGCGTTTTGGCTGCAATCACGACTTTTCCGCAGATTTCGAGTGCAATTTTTTCTCAGTTCACTGTATGTGTCGTTTGTTTGTTTTTTTTTTTTTTTTTTTTTTCTTTATTCTTTGCTTTTCTATCTGTGTTTGCTGCTGCTCAGTTTTTGCTCAACTCTGTTTGCCCAGAGACAGCGACGAGAAATGCAGACGATGACAACTACAACGACGACACTGGGACATTGCTATAATAGAGGGGCCAAAGCAAGCTTCGCTTATAAGAATGGCAATGACTTTGGTAATGTTGATGCTGCTGCAGATTGTTCGCAAGTGTCAATTGTTTTCGGCAACTTCTGTGGGGATTGCAACTTTGTGGCACTCAACTTGTGGCACAGTGCATAGCACACAGCCAAGAGCTGAAGACTCTTAAATGAAAATAATGCAGCTTATACTTATATCAAAAAGGATTGTGGAACACTTACGCTCCTCACTTATCACCTCATGCCCCGCTTCAGCCCACTTTGCTGCACTGCACACAATAAAACTCACACTGCAACGACCCAATCGACCATTAAATCAAGACTCTTCGCTTCTCTCTGTTGGTCAAAACTGGGGCGAGTCTGCTTTTAGTTGAACTCTGAATGCGGAAACAATAATACGTAAAATATAAATAAGTTCATATGCTGCAGCAATAGGCAAGTCTGCTGTGAATTGTGTTCACACTTTAAATGGCAAAACAAATACAAGCAACTTACCAGTAAACCTAAGCAAATAGTCTATGGTGAATTGTCTGTACTGAAATATAAGCAATATATTTAAAAATAACTTCAATAAGATTATAACTCTAACCAAATGCTATTAGACATTTTAATTTATGCTGGTGCTGATATTATTTCTATTTTGAATAGTTTGATTAATTATATATAAGTATATAAATATGAACTAAACACAATTGTGGCAGAATTATTTATGATCATGACTGACTAAATTGTATATTATATTATGGGGTTATAATTAACGACAATCTATCCTTAGTAATCCTAGCTATGATTAGGGGTATAAACTTGAAAATAAAGAAACAAACTTTAGTTGAATATGATTTTAAGTAGATGCAACACACAAATGAGTTTAGTCTCCAGCGTCTCTAGCATATTGAGGGATACGATTAATCTTTGCTTTGAACGCCCCTCAGTTTTGTCGTTGAGTGCAGCTTGTAGTGATGACATAAAGCAGATTGTTTGAGCATTTTAACTGAACAAGACTTTCGCTAGCAATCCAATTAGGCAACATTTTGGCTTTTAAGCAGTTAATTAGCTTGCCACGTGCTGCCGCTACTTGTCGTCACTCCACCCCTCCAGTCCTCCAACCAGGCTGCCTGGCAGCTTGACTGACTGAGTGCTTTGTAGGCTAAAATAGCCTTTGTGCAACTGCCACAAATTTTCGCTCAATATTTCAATTTCACGCTACCAATCAATGCGACCCCTAAAAACCAGCAGGAGCTGACCCTGCTTCCTGTCCCTGCTCCCTACCCCTGCCCCCTGCGCCCGACTCCCGCCAGCTCACACACGCTCGCAATCGCAGTTCCCATCTCTCCAGTTCCTCAGCTCTGCAAGCTCTGTAACTGCCACTATTAGCATACTTTTCCCTCAGCAACCGCCCCCAACGTTCTATCGCTTTGCATGCCTGGCGTGCCATGGCATAGTTAACGGAAAAACGAAAAAAACAACAAGCGAAAAAAAGAGAGATTTCCAATAGTTTTTTACTGGTTGCGGCTGTTGTTGTTGCTGTTTTTGTTGGTGTTGTTGTTGCTGTTGGTGTTGCTGCTGGGCAAAAGCATTTTTTTTAGCGCCAAACCCCAAAACATCAAAAAGCGAATACGCCAACGCACACACAACACACACACAGACACACAAAGAGTTGGCCACGTAGGGAATGGAAAGACATATGTGTGTGTGTATGGGTAACCACGTTCACATCCTGGCCATCATCCTGGCCAGCATATTGGCCGCGAAGACCAGCAGCACTGGCATTTGGGTGAAGGTTGCATGCATGCGAGTTTGAGAACATGCCACTGATAAATTTGTGCATGCCGCGCATAGATTTCCACGCATTGGAGGCGACCAGGGAGACCGAAGAGACCGGAGAACGGAGACCTGAAACCGGAGACGTATGCAGAATCAACTGGGCAGATGCCTGTAGACTTGTAGTTCGACCGGTGGAAGTCATGTCGAGACCACGTTTAACTCAACCACAAATATGAGCGCTATGTGGGCGTAGTCCTTTGTAGTTGCGGTTCCACAGCTTTGCCCATCTCTAGCTCTCTCTCTTTCTCTCATTGCCCTCATTGCGCTTAAGCAGCTAACTATGCAGAGGATAGCAAAAATCGGTAGAAAAACAAGAAATAGAAAGCAGAGAAGGAATGTGTAAAAGGATTGCGATGCCACTGTGTGCAGGAGGATATAAGGAACCTGCACTCTGATTAACTTTATGAGGTACGTGCGGCGTTTTAATAGTAAACGGGCCCGGTTAAGTTTGCCTTATCACGCATACGCCCCATTGCACCATGACCTCGTCTCAAGTGTAACATTTTCTGTGGCGCTTCGCTCGCTCGCACGCTGTCCGCGCTCTACGTGTGTATGTGTGTGTGTGTGTCTGTGTGCAGCTGAAATTTATGCAGCTGCCAGGATGCGAGTCCTGGACGCTAGCTGGCATTTTATTTTATTTTATTTGCATTAATCACGTCGCTTGCGACGCTATTGAAAAATATATTTGCCTGCTGGGAAATTTCGCGCCTGCCCTGCCTTCTCCCCGCCCCCCTCTCTCTCTCTTCTCTTCTCGCTCTCCTCTGTCGCCAGGGCAGAAAATGGCGCACACCCAGCGTGCACCGTACAAGGACATGGCACGCAGCAGGACGAAGCCAAAACAAGCCAGAACAAACCAGAACCAGGACCAGGACAGCGCACACAGTCTTGGCAAGTGCATACGTTTCGCTTTGGCTGTTAATGTGAAAACGATGGCTCAGGTTTTTGGCTGCCAGCAGCGAAAAGAACTGAACTCAACTCAAGCTGCCCGGCTGCCTTGCTGCCTGGCTGCGAAAGGAATGCCAGAGAAAAAATTGCATAAAGCTCACAAAGATACAATAAAATACGTCCAACTACTATATGCGAGTGCATGAATAAGTGCATACATATATATATATATAGTATATACATATCTACATATTATATACCACCTCTCGTTCTCTGTCTCTCTCTCTCTCGCTTGCTCTTTCTCTTTAGATCTACTTGTAGTTGCATTGTAAAAGATTTTCTCAGCGCCAGCTGCAAATATTGTAGCAACATTTTTATTGAGGTTTTGTCTGTTTGCGCAACAAAAGCAAAAGACGTCCAGCGGGGGAGCTATTACTCTTCTTCTTTGGCATTCTTTTTGCCTTTCATCCCATCATCACCCAACCGCCTTTCATTGGGCGGTTTTTTCGCTTTGGTTTTGGGTTTTGGGTTTCGGTTGCTTCGTCGTCGACGTCGTCGCCTTGCATAATTTCAATGTAAAATTGCTGCAATGAAACTTGCACTGAAATGCATTGAGGCGCAGACACACAAAAGCCAACGCGGCGTAAGCGCAATTATTTAAAAATGACGCTAGGGATGCTAGGGAGCTGAGCTCAGTTGGCCGAGTGCTTGGCTATGGGAATGCTCTGCCAATACATCTGCACAAGATAATTGAAGCAAAGACGTCAGCTGAAAAATACGAGAGAGGTAAATAAAAAAAACGGATGCCAATGACAACTGTTGAAGGATCTGGTTTATTTTACACAGACTCTACGTCACTCTGGGCAATTGAAATATCTTTCCATGCACTGAATTATTTACACGAATTCAGTATTTTGTTTGTAATTAAAGCAATAAATTGCAGGAGAATTTTGCTGATCACGATTTAACGAAGTCGAGAATTTAAGTCAATTTAAATGAAGCCTATCGATGACAGTAATCAATTTGCACATAATCTTAGAACTTCACATCATCATCTAGTCCGCATTTAATTGCTTGATTCAAGTGACTTTTGAACGTCTTTTAAGTATGCTTCTCTGTTTGTTGAAGTTCAACATTTCGCATGTAATTAAACCAATAAATTTGCGCAAACTTCAAAGTTTGTAATTTGGTTTTAAAGCAATGCAATAAACCATCGCCAACCGCTGCAATCAGCTGATGTGCTTCACATGATGTTTGCCATTGGAATTGGGGGCATAAAGAGAATTGTTTGCCATGTGCAAATCTTTTGTGCTGGCGTTAAGTCCCTACCAACTCACCTCCTTTCTCCCTCTCGCTCTCTCTTGTAGTCTCCAACTCTCATAAGCCCATCAACACTCTCGCTTACATATGCAGGCGTTGCCTTTTAATTTGTTTCATATTGCAGCGTTTTGTTTAAATGCAGCGCTTTGTTGAGCTGCTGCCGCTCTCGTTATTGTTGTTGTTGTTCGTATTGTTGTTTATATTGTTGATACCCTCTCGTTGGCTGTTGCATTTTATGAAAATTCAATTGGTTTCGTTGTCGTCAACAAAACAAAGCGAAAGCAAAACAAAAACGACAACAACAACAACAACAACAGCAGCAACAACAACAGCAGCAACAAGAGCAGCAGCAACAAAATTCCCTCTCTCGACTCTGAATATTTGGTTAAAATCGTTGCGTTTCACTGTTTGCCATTTCAATTATGTGCAACGCGGCGTATGAACAATGTTGTAATGAAATGGGCACACAGAGTTCCACCAGTAGCAGCAGCAACAGCAGCAACAGCAGCAACAGCAGCAGCAGCAACATCAACAGTAACATGGGGCATACGCATAAATATTGCCAGAAATGGCCATTGGAATTGCAGTTGGACGCAGTTTGGCTCAGTTTGTTCAGTTTTCACGAATTGGTTTCTGTTCTGTTTCGGTTATTTAAAAGGGCATTTCTCGTTTAGCTCTACGACGGGGACATGAACGTGGACGCCAACGACATCAAGAACGAGAACGAGAACGAGAACGAGAACGGACTTCAGTGCTCTGAGCACGACGAGGACGAACTGGCTTTGCTGCAGCTGTTTCTGCATAGTGTTAAAACTTCATGCATATTTATGGAGTCATTCATATTAAAAACGTTGAACATACTCGTAAAACGCATTTAAACGCTCCCCGTAAGCCAAGAGCACTTAAAACATGAAAGTAATCGCTCGCCGCCTATCCAATTGTAGCTTCAATTTCAAATAGCGAAAGTTATCATGCGCTTTGCTTTGTTTACTTGGCTATCAATCATTCTAGATTCCCTGTTGTTGTCACATTTTTCGCATAGTTGACTTTGTGATAAGTAATTAATTATTTAGTAAAATCGCTGTAGAAAATCACTAAATTGTTTGCTTGGTTTTCAATTTTTAAATGAGTTTTCATTTAATTTGTACTCATTAAACACGTCAGCATCATCAAATTTCAATCGACATTATTCCCTTTACATCGAACCATTCAACTATTAGTATTTGAGCTGAGTTTCTTTTGTGCAGCGAACTTTGAAGTTGAGTTTTTTCAATTCAAAGCTGTGGCCCGACAGTGACTCATATGTCAGATTGAAACTGCCAACTAATTTTATTTTATTTCTCTCACCGCAAACGCCCATCCCCCCTGCACCCCCGCGTTGGCCATTGTCCTTCACTTGTCCCCCCTTCGGTCAGTTGCATAATACGGCTTATTTTGTAAAAGTTGCCTTTAGCAATTTACAAAGTTTACTACAACTTGGGCGTTCTATGCTCTACTCTACACCCGGCCCCCAAACTGCAACTCCTCGATCCCAGAACTACAGCTACAACAGCCAACCCCAAGCCCTATTGCTAGAGCAAAGCCAATCCCAATCCCAATCCAAATCCCAATTTCAATTCGCATTCACCATTAGCAGCTACTTTTCAATGTGGTTAGCTGGCAAACAAAGCGTTGCACATTTGCGCAGATAAAGTTCTCACTCAATAGACCGGCAGGGGAGCGGAGCTGTGGGTGGGCTAGCAGGGGGAGGACGGCGGGAGGTGCGGCTAGCAAAATAGTTAAAAATATGTAAAAGTATTTTACTTTACTGCACTTATTTCCTCTTCTTATACTCTAACTTGGTGCAAGGTTAATTCATGCTGGCAGCGACGCAGCCATTAAATGACCACTGAGATCATTAATTATATTTGACTTTAATAAAGAATTTCTGCGGTGCTGGTTGCATGAGAAATTTAACCATATTTAACTGCTGCACGCTCTCTCGTTTAATATGTTTCCCGATTTAATTAAATGCTATGAATAGTAACATTAAAAAAAGACATGAGATGTTGTATTTACTTGTAGAAAACATATTTTTATTTTTGGATGCAATATGCATAAACGCGAAAATCGCAAACTGTTGAAGCTGCTGGCCCGAGGATATTTACTGGGCGTTTTCTTTGCTCTCTTGCCAATTTCATGCTTAAAGCGTTACAAATTTTTTTGTGCTTTACCATTTACCGTTTCGCTCCCTCTTAATTAGCCCGCAGTTTTTTGTTCTGTTCAACTGTTCAAATAAATTTCGATTGAAGTGAAAATAAATAGACATTTAAAGTAAATAAAATGTGAATCTTTTTCAATCTCAACTGTCAAATAATCGATAAATAAAACGCAAGCTGAACGCCATAAAAACCCTGCTATTAGAGTATTACGATTTCGTTGTGTTTGGTTTTTTTTTTTGAGGGATCTTCTTATTTGATTTCATTTTTGTTTTTACGAAAAAGTTCAGGCGAAATGCACAACAAAAGTTGACCATAGAAAACTGCACACATAGTAAAAGTTAATTGCGTGTGTGGTGCAAGTGTGTGAGTGTGTGTGTGTGTGTGTGTGTGTGCATGTGGAAGAGTATGAGTGTGTGAGTGAAAACTAAACTTTTTATGTAGGTAAGTTTATGGGTAGAAAACATTAAACACGACCCCAGAGCGAGAGTCGTGTGGCTCGTTGCTCGTTGCTCGTAATAATTAAACACACATTTTATGCTGCTAATGAAACATTTGTTGTTTACATTTAATTTGGTATTTAGCACCCTTTTAGCCAGCACCCTGTACACTTGCAGAAGACAAAGAGAAGGGCGACTGGCGGGGGGCTGCGAGGACAGTCCATCATTAAAGTGAAAAGCTTGAAGGACGAACCCGGGGACTGGACGGACAGCAATACCAATTGTTCTTATTTCTTGGCAATCAACTTTGCTGCATTGCCCCGAGCTGAGTTTTCGTTTGCCGTTTTTTGATTTGTTGACTCTCGGCAGAGATTTATGCTCATAACACATACATTGTTGTGCAGTATTTGTGTATGTTATGTGGGCCAAGCCGAAAGCCGCTTATGCATGCAAAAGTCTAAAGATTACACACAAATGTTGCAACTGCCCCGCTGTCGCCCTGCATTTGTGGCTTGTAATTTATTGGCTTGATAAAGAAATTGGCAAAAATGTTGTTTGCAATAGAGAATAAAGTGCAGATGAAGACAAAGACGACAACGACAACGATACGACAAAGATGAAGACGAAGACGAAGGCAAAGACGAAGCGGAAGCAGTAGCAACAGCGGCAGAGACAATGTGCAAGCAAAATCATAAAATCATTGGAAAATTGGAAAAGTGAAAAGCGTACGAGTGAGTGTTATTCATGTCGAATTTACAAAAGTTCAACCGACTCTATTGACACACAATGGGGAGCCGTGACATTTATCATACACTCCTCCCCTGATTGAGTTCGAATGCGTTGATGGGCAACCACAAAATATTCTATCCTGAGATTCTGTTTGTAATTTATGAAGCCATTGCCATATACTACATACGTATCTATATAGTATACACATAAGCCAGGTAATGGCAGTTGCTACCAACTTCCAGCAACATTTATGGCGAATTGTATGCAACGATGCATGAATTTCATTTTGTCGGCTATGAAGGGGTGGACCAAAAAAACCGTAAAAAAGAAGGTGGGGCCGCAGATGTGGGCCGTGACGCCCAAAAAGTATTAAAAATAGCTCTTCAAAGTGCTGCCTACATGTTGGCAAATGTTTGCGGTTACAATGGGAGTTGGTTGGGAGCTCCGAGCTGCGAGCTCTGAGCGAGCTGTGAGCTGTGAGCTGGGAAGGATTGGTCGGATTTGGCTGACTGTGGATTACATTTATGTGGTTTCAATTGGCAAATATATGTGGAAAAAGTGATCTCGAAAATGTTACACAATGCCAGCTGTCGTGCCGCAGTTCCCCTTTTTTGCTTTTACGCTTTACGTTTTACGTTTTGCGTTTTCCACTTTTCCACTTTTCTCTCTTCCAGTCCCATTTTTCCGTTTAATTAATATGCCAATTTGACAAGTTAGCAAACATCAAAATAATAGAAAAAAATGTGAAAAACAACGAAATTGCAGATAAACTTTTCAAACTAATTGAAACTGTCAAAATCACTGGCCGACTAATTAATGAAATCAAGCAAAACCAAAGCCGGGCAATAGCATAAAATCAATAGAAATTAATTATTATTATAATCAAACAGAAACGGAGTGAAATCAAAATCGCAAACGAGAAACGACAAACGACAAACGATAAAATAAAAACATGTGGAAAAAGTGAAGCCATCGAAAACAATTATTATTGTGCATACGCCCCGTGAGCCCCAGAAAAAAATCCCCGTGAGCCCCAAATCCAATGCTTAATTGCTTTTAGTTGCATGTTTTGTCATATTTCATTACACGCAAAAAATAGAAAAACAATAAAAAATATTTATAGAACACAGATCGCCCGTTGTTTTGACTGCACACAGCCAGACGAGAGCAGAGTAGAGAAGAGCAGACCAGAGTCTCTGGCTCTGAGAATCGGGGTCATGCTAGGTCGTGGCAGGCATTAAGCATAAATCTCTTTCAATAGTTCTGTTATGTATGTATGAGTTTTTTGTACCTGTTCAGCATTTTGAGGCAGTAGCAGCAGCCGCAGCAGCAGCTCATAAATTTCGACAGCTTTTCGAATAATGAAATTATAGTTTGGTAGCGTTTGTGTCTCTCTCTCTCTCTGTCTGTGACTGTGACTGTTTTTTGTTTGGTTCGCAATATAGTTTTTTTTTTTATGTGTGCTCCTTGTGATAACTGTATGATAAAAGTTTTGACTTTCCCCTTGTTGCGTGCCCCGTGGCCACGACAATCACGGGGCTCTGGGCGAAAACTTATCAAAAACTTTCACGTTCGTCATTTGCAAATATTATGAGTTTTCGTGCGAGCCAAACTCTAGAATTTGTTAGAGTGTTGAGCGTGCATATGGGAAACATCATACTTTTTATTGCAAATGCGTGTCGCGCACTCTTCTCACCCCCCGCAGGGCCACTTGATCTGTGTGTCATTTCGCACACACACACAGACATGCAGAGATGGAAAAAATGAAAATCCGCTGTGATTTTTGGCCATTACCAGGCAGCCGCGCTTATCTCTGGCAACAAAGCATGGCAAATACATGCGAATATACATGCCATACACTCGTTGCGAGTACACGAGCACTCGCACTCGCATGGAGCATGGAGCATGGAGCATGAAGCTATATCTATGCACATATCGCACGACAGAGATCTGCGACACACATTCATTTCTCAAACGCATTCCTCATGCTCGCTCCCGGCTCTGTCGCTGTCGCTGTCTCCGTCTCGGTCTCAGTCTCAGTTCAGTCGCATTCCCATTCCCAGTTGCTTCAGTTGCGACTCCGTTGCGTCCTCGTTTTCATTTCATGTCCTGCGAAAGTTTCCAACCACATACGCCATATTACGCAAAATGCAAAGCATGAGGATTGACAAAATAAATAAATATGAAAATTTACGGCAAAACTTTTTTGTATTTTGGCAGTTCACTTAAAACTGTTTTTTGGCGCCAAATGAAGAGGCGCGCAGGGGGCAGGACAGGACAGGGAGATCGCTCGGCGTCCTGGGCAACGGCTTTGAACTTTTCCGCTGCTGTTGTTGCTGATGCTGGTTTCGTTGGCAATTTATTGAAAAATCGATTTTTAAGCATTAAATGTGCCCTCAGCAAAAAGTCAGCCTGCTTACAGTGCCACAAATCCTGCGGCTTTTCAGCAAATCAACACGGCTTGAAGCGCCCATTGCCCCAATGGCAGCCGTCGCCGTCGCCGTCACCTTCTCCTCATCCTTCTCTGCTCGCTCCTCTTTCTTTTCTCACACATCGAGCTTCTTCATCTGCTTCTACTTCAAATCTTCAGCTGCTCGCAACTCAGCGCGTGACTCTGTCGAACTTTGCTGCTTCCAAAAAAAAAAAAAAAAAAAAATAAGTAACGTAGAGAGCGAGAGAGGATAAAAATAAAAATTTATGCAAAGCGCCTGCAAGTTACTTAAAGTAAAGCCAAAGCTGCTGCTAGTTTTTGCTCAACGCTCGGGAAACGGCCAAAAATTGAGACTCGTAAGCTGAGGTTGCCACTTGTTAAGGGTTAAAGGTGAAACTTTCGAGTTTGTCTAGGGTTACAAAGTGCCAGAGCGTGATGTATAAGTATTAAGTATTGTACAACGACCGACCCACTGTGAATAGGATAACTTTTTTCCTCGTGTTTGCTTTAACTATGCGGGCTGAGAGCGACAGCGGAGATGAACGCGTTTTTGTCCCCAATTCCCAAAGCTGTCAGCGATTGTCATGTCATAGGTAGGACTCACATTCGCATTCATACTCACTTCACTTCCACATGGGCTAAATGGGTAAATGGGCAAATGTTAAAATGGGTAGAACAGAATCTCTCGCTAAGTAGCCCAAAACTGCGATAAGCACGATTAAGACCTTTGCATTTTTAACTCACATTGCGGGGGGAGGACATTTATTATGCCGTCCTTTTATGACGCATCAAAGCATCTAACTCTACAAATATAATTCCATATTATATGCATCAATATTTCAGCAGTTTTGATGAGCATCATTTTCAAAGATTTAAGAAGCACTTAACCCAAATTGTGCCAATTGAAACTCGATGCAATGTGCAAATAGAAAACAAATATTTACTGCAAATCAGAGCTAACCATTTTAACTGCATTTATATTATATAACTTTACTAAATAAACAGTATTTGCATTTGTGTGTGATCAGAAATGAATTAATTAATATCGACTACATAATTAATAGACATTTATTTATTTTCGTTGCACTTTTTGCTGCAAGCGCAATTTATGATTGTTTCTTTTGGCAATTTACATAATAAATATTTTGCATCCAAGTGTTGGCAAAATGCTGGCTTTAAGCCCATTAAACGCTCCGCTTCGCTTCGCAAATTGGCAACTTTACGCGAGTAGGCAAACATTTGTCTACGCACTCGTAGTTTGTGTGCTCAACCAATTAGTTTATTAAATAATCCCGTAATTTTGCGTATTCGAAATCAACTGGCATTTAATTAAATTCGCCCGCAGACACATTGCACATTAAAAAGTGTTTGGCTGACAATTAAAGCACGGAAACAAACGCGAAACGATGGAAAAAATAAATATATATAGATGTATATGTGTATGAATTCAAAAACAAACCCATCAAAATGAAATCTGGCTAATTCATACAAAGCTGATTTGCCGCAATTTGGTTAAATGAAAGGCAGCTGCAAATAATTGCAAGGCATTAACGTGAAATTCAATTCGAATTCCAATTCAATTGATAGCCAATATCTAATTAAATGCACACAACCGCAAACATGGAATACAAAGACAGACGGCGGACAGATGATAACAATTATCGCGAGTACATTTGCTGCTCATTACTTTTTGTGTTGTTTGTATTAATTTGCCTCAATTACAAATTGAAACTATGCGCCACGCATAGCATACAAAAACAAAAACAAAAAAACGCTGTTGAAAAGGTGCAACAAAAATAAAATTGGCGGTGAACTAAACCAAGTTTTGTGCTTTGGCTGAGCTGTGCTGCGCCTTTGTTGTTGACGTGTTTGTATTAACTTGGCGTGCATGCATAATTTAGAGTCAACCCCAAGCTACCTACGTGCCGCATCACGGTCCGCCCTGCCACAGAGCTCGTGAGCTCCCGCAGCCCGCTTTCCGCTTGCCGCATGCCGCATGCGGCGCTAAACGCAAAGTTTACATTGAAAGCCGCTTAGGTTGTGCAGTCGACGTAGCTGCTTTGTTAAAACTTTAAGTCAGCTAAGCGGCTTACCCAACCCCCCATCACACACACACACACCGCTCACACACACACGTACGCACAGGTGCACAACTCGTATAACTCATACGCCGCGTGGCCAAAGCGAGAAGCCAAAGCCAAAGCCAAAGCGACGGGCAAAGCGAGCGAGACGAAGCGAAGCGAGCTGCATGTAAATGATACGCTTGGGCTTCTGCTTAAAATGTACGCTTTATTATTTGGAATAATTTTCACTTAAGCGCTAATTACAGCTAGTATTATTATTATTATGCACTCCCAGTGTATACATTTATCAAAAATACAAATAATTAGACTGTACAGTTTTAGAACGTCGCCAGTTGTCCACAAGTCGCTTCCTGCCTTCCTGCCTTCCTGCCTGTCGCTTGTCGCCTGCTGCCTGCTTTCAGTTTTGATTGCCAGCGTCGTTTAGTTAAGTGTCTATGTACAAGTTAACTCGGACAAACTCAGCTGGGCTTACATGCTGTACTGATAGCGCACATTCGATGCCAGCTGCAAAGAGAGGCAGAGAGAGAGACAGCAAAATTAACCACAATATTTAAAAATATTAGGCTGCATTTAACGCACCTCGACGCCCACAAGACGTTCGTCGTAATCGCTGCCCGCCTGCATGGCCAGCTTGGCCTGCGACTGCATGATGGCGTCCGAGAGCGAGTCCCGCTGATATGTTGAGGAGCCCAGCATGCCGCCAGCTGTGCCGTTCGGCGGGAGCGTCTTCAGGCGGGAGCTCTTGCTGCGGCAGACGAACTCGAGTATGGCCACAAAGACGGCGAGCAGCAGGCCGCCGATGAGTATGTAATAGATGCCCGCCACATTGCTCAGCGACAGTTCGTTGGGTGTCGTTGTCTCCTGGTTGTCCACGTTGCGATTGCACTCGGTTTTGTCGAACCACCATTTGTTGAACAGCCTCAACAGTTCGCCGTTCTCCTTCATCGACAGCACGGCCAGATTTAAGCGATTACTACTCAGAGACAAGGAGACAGAGAGAGAGAGAGCAGGTGAATTAATGACTGCGACAGCGGATCGTCTTAAGAGTCGCAGGCTTACCGCAGTGGCGAACCAATGGGCGTGGCCACGCCAAAGCCCTTGGTGTCGATGTGGCGTCCCACCTTCATGGTGTCGCACGGTGCTCGAGCGTTCACGTATTCGTTCTTGGGCGAGTCCAGGAGCAGCGCATACTTGCCCTTCGAGGTGCGCACTCGTCGAATGCCCTCGTCGTAGGATCGCACCGACTGGTGAACGTTGGCATTCATGTACTCCCACATTTTGTTGTGCAGCCCAATCTTCGAGCGCTGCAAGCATGAAAGAATTTAGATAAGTTACAGTTGATTGTGCGAGTTATACGCTAGTTATGTAAATGTGTATGTCAAAGCATACAAATTAAACTGAAGACTTCACATGGTAGTCAACAAAATAACAAATAATAAATAATGTCAACATCTACATATCTGTATGCAAGAGGCTTGTTCAGTATTCTCTGAATAACTTGCAATTATTTCAATGGCAACGCATTTTTTATACAAATAACTGCAAGCTCTACATGTACTAAATGTAATTTATGGGATTAGAGATGTTTCCTTGTGCTTGTTACATACACTTCCTAGATTCGATACAAAGTTATAATATACTTCTACCCTATGCGGGTAAAATAGGCTTAAAATGCATTGGATATGATTTGACTGGTCGAAGTGCTCACATTCTAAGCAAATTTCAGCTGAGTACAAAATGTTGTTGAAACTTTAAATGCTATTAGAGAAGTGAGTATTTATTCAGAGGCACGGGCAGACAAAAGACGTTGTTATATCATCGCTAATGTTGGCACTGATCTAATAAGTAAATAGCCAACTACTTTCAGGTGTCGAAGGTGACTCTTGCTGCCAGTCAATTACGTTAGCTGTTATACTGCTGTAGCCTATAGCCAGCTGTCAAATACGCTTGACTCACCTCAAAGAAGTCCCAGGTGGAGCCGTGCAGCAGAGTGCCGTACTGGACGTCGCTCTGCATGGCGAGATCCTCGGGCGACTTGATGGGCGCCACCATGCGCTCGACGGTGAGGAAGGCGGCCAGGTTGGCGGTGTACGAGGAGATCAGTATGATGGTGAAGAACCACCAGACGGCGGCTGCAATCCGTCCGGCAATCGAGGGTGGTGTCAGGTCGCAGCCCTGCTGCATGAAAGCGGCCAGCGAGTACCAAAAGGAGTTCAGCAAACTGAAGTCGTTGACGGCGCCTGTCGTCGAGTGCTGCTGTGGCAGCTGCTGGGCATGCGGCTCGGGTGGCTCGCTGCCACCGATGATGCCGGGTGGCTGTTGAGTTGTTGCCCCAGCATCGTTTGTCGAACGTCGCACAATGCGCCACTCGTGGGGCGGGAAGCGGGTGACAAAGTAAAGCACTAGACTCACACCGACGTAACTCAATATGACACTCATCTGAGCGGCGGGAGAGGCAGAAGGAGAAGGAGGATGTTAAGTAATAGTGGTGGACAGTAGAAAGTGTGGGGCAGGTGGCAGGTGGCACAACATACCCAAATCTCCTGCGAGAGCGGATTGAGGAAGCTAAAGACACCTGGCGTCTGCTTGACCGGCTTCTTGATCATAATGGAAATGCCCAGCGACATAAAGGGCGTGCTGAAGTCTATTACACGCTCCCGTTCCGCAGTTATCGTCATGGCTGCTATGGCAATGTCCGCTTCCTGTCAACAGCAACAACAACAACAACAACAACAAGAAAGAGCAGTTGGCAGGTACACAAAGTGTTGTCGCTTTGCTGACTTCTCACCTTACGCACGAGTTCGCCAACCATGCCATCCCAGCCGCCAGGCGCAAACTGATTCTCCGACCCATAGCTGCCGTCCTGCACTAGGCGCAGCTCAACTGCGAGGGGAGGAGGGAGGATATAAAGGGTGTGTTTGGTGCTTGCACTCTCAGTACTCACATTTAATGCCCAGCCTGCTGGCCAGCAAGTCGGCCAGATCCTTGCAATATCCCTCAAAGCGTTCGTTGCCAACCAGCTGCTCGCCGTAGCTGGCCTCTGTGCATTAGGTAGGGCTCCTCCAGCACACTGGTGACGATGTAGGTGTGATTGCGTGCATAATCCCCGACGTTGCCGCCGACGGGTGCGGAATGCGTGGAGCGCGAGTTGGGAGCGCCCCAGTAACGGCCGTGCAGGGGGAGGAAGCCAGCATCATCACGCCATTCGGCCACCTGTTGCAAGGTGCTATTCACGGACATCTCGACCACCTGCAACGTGTAGTTGACACGCCGACCATCATCATCAAAGCGCACGGCGCCTGTCAATCCATCGATTTCCACCTGGCGCAACGAGACAGCAGCGAGAACGTTTGTGCATGTGAACATAGAAGATTAGTCCGGGGAATTGGGAGGTGGGAAATGGAAGTGGAAGTGATGGCGTGGTGGCCATTGTGGGGATTGCAATTGGTAAACCCCAAAACAAACCAAAACACTCGGCAGCTCTCTCCACTGGGAGCCGCTTACATCAGAAATTAAACGAAAATACCCTACCATTGTCTGCCTTGGACTCGAAATAATTGAGCTCCTTTGAGGCATAATTCTCTCTTCTTTTAATTTAAACGCAAATATTTGCAGACCGTCAGAAATTTATCAGCCTTCTCAGTCTCAGTCAGCGACCGTGTTTGGAAACAAAGGAAACAAATATAGATTATTCTCAAGTTTCGCCGCATTTGTTGGCTCTTCACATCCCCTCAGATGTTTCTTTGCGACTTTTCTCGTGAATTTGCATCTATAAATAGCTTTCGTTTTGGGGGCTTCGCATTCACAGTTACCTCAAATTCCAAAGCAAATAAATAGACTTCTGGCTCTTTGAAATCAAATATTACGATTGCGCCTAAGTTTTCTTTTTTTAGTTTTTCCTATTTAATAGAACTTTTGCAAAATGTCTAGCAGACTACATTATTCCAGTGAAATTTAAGCAAAAAACGTTTTGTTAATGTATCAAATTTAAATGGGTTTTCTTTGCGTCTGGCTCTAACAATTTCTTAGAAAAGTATTTCATATGTTTTGCTATTAAAGTAAATTAAGAGCTAGTTTGTATTTGACATGATTTTAGCTTAGTGTTTAGCTCAAAATGCGGCCTAAATGTTTTCATTTCAATTGTGTTTATCTCACAGATATAAACGCTGCAATTACTCGGCTTGTTTTTCTTGCGAATCTTTAGCATTTTTCCAGGGAAATTAAAGTTATTAAATAACTTGAAATTCAATAAAAATATTTTCTTAAGAAATTCCACAACTCAACTCTGAACGCAGCTCGAAGGCAATGCGAAGCAAGCGAAGGCAAGAGAGAAGGCAAGGCAATGAAATTTATAATTTCATCAACATTTTTGCCAACGAAAAATGCTGGCTGCTTACCTTGCGCAGGACTCGTGAGATTTTCTCCCCCTGCTCCCAGGGCGTGACCCAGCCTTTGGGTGTGTTGCAGTCCAGCAGAGCACTGGACTCGTTCAGCGTATTGCCGGCTGAGGAGCCGCCTCCAGTGTGGCTGCGTCGCTGCAGATGATTGGCACGAAACTGATCCGGTTTCTTGCGGAGAATGCGATTGAAGGCCTCGACGAGCACAAAGACCGCATCATACATGAGCGCCGCCTGAGCCTGTGGAGCAAACAGAAAACAGAAAAGCACAAAGCACAGCGACCGGCGGGCACATGAGGTGCTTTAAGTCCAACTACACAACAACGCAGAGTGAGAGCGAGAGTTTACCGAAATGGCTGGGATGCTGCCGCCTCCTGCTGTGCCCTGAGCGCCTGGTGGCTCCAAACGCTTCCGGCTGTCGTGAAAATCACGCAATGCGCGCCGATTAGTGTCCACAATGCGAAAGCCGGTGATGTTGATGGCTCCAAATTCCACCACATCGCTGGGCCAGTGGTTATCCATGACCTACGTCGAGCGCAGCGCGGCGCGAGGTGGAGGAAGGGGAATTATTAAAAAAAAAGAAGCGAAAACACGCCGTAAAAAGGCAAAGCAGAAAAGGATAACAAAGCCCAACGGATGCTGGCAATAATTGCTTATTAAAGGTTCCCTCATCCCACCCCCTCCCCACTCCATTGCCAACAACATGGGGCTGGGAATTTGTTTTCTGGCTTTTGCACTCACCAGGCCGCTGAGCAGGTAATGATAGGTGCGCCTTCCCAGCTTAACATCCCGCACATGCTGTATGATGATCTCTTTGGCCATTTCCGCCGGGCAGTCGAGCACGATGCGCTTTTTGCTGAATCGACCCAAATCCTCCATCGTGTGCAAAAATTCAATGGCCATCGTTACGTTGGCGATGCGTTTGACCATTTGCACACGAAATGTTTCATTTCCGGGCTTCAGTTCTTGATAGATTTGCTGCAGGCGCAGTAAGCCTAAGGGGTAGACAGAGAGCGAGAGAGAACGAAAGGGAGTCACTGGATGAGCCGCAAAAAAAACACACACACAAACACACAAGCGAAACAAACGCTGCCCGCCAGCCGGTGGCGTATGAGTAATATGAAGTACCAAGCACTCGCCGTGAGTTTCGCTGCTTCCCAAGCTGTTTCCCACTTCAGTGGCGAATTGCCATCAAATAGTTAGGTGGCAGTTTAAGGCAAAGATTCATCAGAACTTGAGTTATGGTATGTTACACTATCCTTCACTCAGACCTCACTTGACATTTCGATTTGATTTTGTGGCCCCGGCACACACAAAATATTTATTGAATCTCTCGCTTCCACCGAATCCGATGGCAGAAATCACATTATTTGTATTTGTATTTGTTGTCCTATTTTTATGCAGAGAACTGTTGAATATGCTGCATATTTGATGGCTTTTGAATATGATTTTGGGCAAAAAGCAATATCAATCGCTATAGCAATCGCTATAGCAATCGCAATAGCGGGCGATAGCTAAAACCAACAGCAAGGCCAATACAAATACTATAAAATGTTTATTTATCTCTTAACGCTATTTGCTATTTTACCCATACGTGGAGCAGTTATTTGTTTATTTTTTCTATGTGAGTGAGTGTGTGTGTGCGTGTGGAGTGTATATCTGTGCCTGCTTATGAATACTTTATACACCCAAGAGAGATAGAGAGAAAGAGAGAGAGAGAAAGACACTCAGTCAGTCACACTCAATCACTACCTCAATCTCTCATTCGCATTCGCATTCTCATTCCCTGGCCACAAAAAACATTTTCACGCGCCATTTGTTGCACGTCGTTGTTGTCACAGATGTTGTTGCCCTACACGTTGCTGTTTGTTGTTGTTGTTGTTCGCATTGATTTCTGGCTGCATGATTTGTTGGCTATGGCCACAAAACAAAAATAATAATAACAACAGCAACAGCAACGGCAGCGGTAGCGGCAGAGGAAACGGAAGTGCACAGACAATTGAAGTACTTTTTTGTGGCACGTTGGTAACATTTCAATAAATAGCGAACCCCTCCGAATCAACAGGAACAACAACAAGGGGAGGAGCAGCAGTGGAAGCAAAAAACACAACAATAAGAACAGCAAAATAATAAAATTGGGTGCGTGCTGTTTGTTTGTTCAACCATTTGGCCGTCGACGCTGACGCAGACGGTGTCGGTGTCTCTGTGTCTGTGTGCGATGATGTTTTATTGAATGCTTCCTATGTTGTCGCGTATTGCTTTTTCTGCAACTTTTGTATTCATGAATGCGCCAAAAAATATGCTACCAATTTGTCGCCGTGTGCGCTCTGCGTTTAACGAACAACGAGCAGCGGCAACAACGAGACAACAACGACAACGGCAACGACAACGAGCAAGGAGCAACAAAAAACTGTTGCCGATAACAGCGGGCGGGTCTAAAGAGCAGAAGAAAGCAATAACAACAAACTGCTGACAGCAGCATTAAAATATAAAGTCTGCGCCGTGGAGCCTTTCGTTAACAATGTAAACGATGCTGAAGCATCGTGTATTGAGCTGAAGTCGGCCAAAATGGCAGCCCGAACAGCAGCAGCAGCAGCGCAGTAGCATCAAGCTGCTTCAGCAACTGCGGCTGCTGCCTGTGCTGCCTGCGCTGCTGCTGCGGCATTTCCTTTTCCTGCCCCGAATGCCAGTGGCAACAATGTCGGCCTACTTTTCGGCAAACGGCGCAGATATTAAAAAACGACCAAAAAATGTTAAGGCAGTCAGCAGGCAGCCAACAGGCAAGCAATGGCTGCGAAAAGGGCCAAGCGCTGCCAGCAGTTGCATAAAGTCATAAATTTTATTTCACACAGAGTCATTAACACATGACACACACACACACACACACTCGAAGTGGCACACAAAGGAGCAGCCATAACGACAGCATGTGAACTCATTACAAAAGGCGCAAAAAAAAGGCAAGGCGTCGGCATAAAAATGCTCAAATAACACACGCAGAAATCACTGCGGCGTATACGTAATATCATATGAAATTTTTACAGAGCTTCAGCGCCCATTGTGTGTGTGTATTATAAGTAGGCACACACACACACACATACGCACATACAGACGCGCACACTCACTTATATACGTGTCTTGTGATGTCTTCATCTTTGGTCGTAATTGCTGTCGTCGCCATCGCCGTCGCCGTTGACGTCGCACGTAGACTGCAGGAAATTGCTTTGAAATAAATTTCAATACAACAAAAAGCCAGCCTACGACAACAACAGCAGCAACAGCAGCAGCAACAAAGGCAACATTATGTGGCATGTAGCTGAGACTCCACCATATGTGTGCTGCTCCCCCTTGGCCTTTCCCTTTCCCTGTCCCCATTTGCCACTTGTCGCTGCTCAAGCAGGCGAACCACTTCTAAACGCTCGAAAGCACTCAAGTCTCTGCCCAAGCCAGGTCTTAGCTGGTTGCTGTCTTGTCTGGCCCGGCCGACGTCTGCAGACTCGTCCTTCGACTTTTACTTTCAACAGAAGGCGCGTCCTCTTTGTGCCGCTTATTTAATTACATATTAGCAAAAGCAAAGGCAAGAGCAAGAGCAGAAGCAAAAGCAAAAGCAGCAACAGCAAAAGCAGAAAAATAAAAGTAAGAGCTCAAATAAAATTGAAGGGGCAGCTGAAGTTGCCCTCTAAAGTGCCGCACAGTGCCAGCGTATATAGTAGATATAGACATGTGTTTGATGTCTGATTTCTATTTACATTGCCAGCGCCATTTGCCGTTCGCTATTTGCCATCTGTTGGTTGCCGTCTGTTGGAGAGCTTCGGAGAATATAATGGAATAGGCTGCTCAGCAAAACTTAATGCAACTGAATTGAGTTTGGGCAATTTTCGATTACTCGGAAATCCATTAAAAACATTGCTTGTCTTCAAATGAAAATATTAGTTAAGCGGTTGATTGAATTGCAGCTGGATATAATCAAATAATCATATATTGTTCGCAAAGAAGAATAGTACAGAATATTTGTGCTATATAACATTTTAAATTCAACATTACAGACGTAAATTGAAGATGACCTTTCACAGAAAGTCAAGCATTTGTGCGACAATAGATAAAGCTAAGAAATTAAGTGTAGAATAATACTTTGTAAAGAATACTTTACGTAATGCTTTTGAACTTGTAGCTCGACCAATTCTCAGTTGAGCTAGGGGAAAACAGAACGCTTTGCGGGAACTTTAGCGATTTGAAAGGGCATAATAAATAGCGCTGAAAACTATGCCAAATATTTGCATTAATTTCAATTAATTGCCATCTTTCTGTGGCAACCCTCGGCGTTCACCATTAGCGCTGTTGTGCCACTAGTCGCATACGCACAGTCGTAAAACAAAGCACAACAAAAATGTCAAATACTCAGTCAGCAACAGTGAGCGACGTCGCCAATGAGGACGACAACAACAAGCGTCCATTGGCGCCCCATTTGTTTTGGGTGCTAACGAAAGCGAAAATGAAATGAAATCAAAATACTGGCAGTAAACAATGGCATAATACTAACCTGCCAACCAACCCTCCATCACCCACCGCCTAACCCCCACGCAGCGCATTCTTTGCTCGCTCCCTCAGACCACTAATCATCGCTCGCCGAGTTGGACGCCCGCTACTCACCATCGTGCGAATCGTAGAGATAGATAATGCTCTGCCAGCCGTAGTATTGTATGGTATCAATAATTGCCTGATGATAATCCGGACGCATGCTGATCGCAAAATCCAACAGGCCCGATGACGGCGTAAGCACCTAAAAGTATGCAAAACAAAGCGACGCATAAGTGGTAGACTCACAGAGTGTGTGTTTGGGTGGGTTTGTGTGTGAGGTAGGCCATGGCAGCGTGGGGCAGGCTTGATTTGCCGCCCCCCTCTCCAGAGTATAACAATGTAATGTGCACGCTACATGAAGCAATAATAAAATGAAACGCGTTTCCGCTTTGACGCTGCCAGCGACAGCGACAGCAGCAGCGATATAGCGGACAGTGGGGAGAAGGAGGTGGTGGGAGGTGGGAGGTGGGAGGGAAACGATGCTGCGTAGACATAGGACAGTGTAAAGGACATGTAAGTCCTGCCTTTTGCCTGGTGGCAAGTAAGCAAGCGGCAGCAGCAGCGGCAAGCGGCATACACGACATATATTTGTGTGTACATCAAGAGAGAAGATACACAGCGACCCGTTTCCGTTTAGCTCAATACACACACACACACACACACACACTCGCGCCTGAAGGGGCACGCAAATGCGCAGTCTACTGTGTGTGTGTCTGTGTCTGTGTGTAAAGAGAGCAAACTGCTGTTGTTGCTGGCCGGCTTGCTTGCTTGCTTGCCGACGCCATATCTTGATTTATAGTGATTGAAATAAAAGAGGCCAAGAGCGCATCATAAATTTTTTTGCGCTCACTGAGAAGAACAGTGTGCGTCGCATTGGGGGCTCTCCGCTCTTCCTTGCTCGCTGCTCCTTGCTCACAGCTCGTGGCTCGTTTGGCATTGTCTTCCGGCTTTGGCTTTGGCTTTAGCTGTGCTCTCTGTTTTGTGAAGTGCCAGGCACAGTGACAACAACAATGGCAGCAGCAGCAGACGGAGCAGCAGCAGACTGAGCAGCAGCAGCTCTCTGCCATAACGGCGACTTGTTGTTGGTAGTAAATTTTCTTCAAATTACAATTATTATGATTTGTGCTTGGCTTTTGATTTAGTAGAGCGTCTGGCAGCCACCACAACGCCAACAGCAGCACTCGCTACTCCACTCGATGTGTGTGTATGTATGTGTGCTTATTGCCACTTTATGGCATGATTTTATTTGTATTTTTTTTGTAAACTAAACTTCTGTGCTCGCTGCCTTAAACAACTGTAGGTTGATGTTTAAATTAGACCCGTGGCGCCTCCTTTGCACTCGCAAGCACTCGTCGTCGATGCCATAAAGTGCAGCTTAAGCTGTTTAGTGAGCTGTACGAAAAGTTATGACCCTGGCAGGCAACTAACTATTTGCCCTGGATCGAATGAAATATATTAAAGTATTTCGAGTACGTCTCCACAATTTCTATTTTCTATTTTCTTTTATTTTCTTATTTTTTTTTTTTTTTTTTTGTTTTTGTTTGCCATTGTAAGGCATAACTATAACCTATTGACCTAAATGAAATGGTCAGCAAATTCAGTGGCTGGCAACAACAGCAAATTGTGTTGTTCAATCTGTTGTCAGTTGACATAGATAGAGAGAAGTTGGTTTTATTTGGCATTTGCATTTGGTTTTTCATTTGGCAGTTAACAAAGCGTCGCCATAGTAATTTGATTGCGTTCCCAATCGCAAACTCTCACTCTCTCGCACACAACACCCTGTAATTCTGGAGTCTAAGCCCAGCAAGTGAGGCCAACTAAAGGGTAGCGTGCAATCGACACCTTTTGGTGTAGTTCAGTTTTAATTGTTTTTCAGGCGCTCAACTTGAGATACGCAAATATGCAACCATCAATCCATTTGCTCGCCTATTTGCGACTAAATTTATTTCCATTTTCCGCTAAAAACATTATTTTTATTTTTCTATGGTGTCTGTGTGTTTGCAAAGGATATTGCTGTCAGGAGTGCTGTTTAACTATCGGACATGTTGATTTTCAGCTTGAATTAATTAAAACTATTTATGCTAGTTGCAAATATATATATTTGTTTGGATTTACGCCTGTCACACACACACACACATAGTGAGGAGTATTTTTTGATTTCCATTCGAGTGGATGGATATGAAATATTTGAGGCGAAGGCAAACGCTGAGACATTCCTTGAAATTGGAATTGAGTTTGAAGCTCGCCTTTACCATGGCAAGCGAGCAGGCGAGCAAGCGGCGGCTTTAATTATAATTTTCTCCTACTCGCTGAGTGAAAATTCCGCACATATTCCACATATTCTCTTTGTTTCATTACGAACTTTTTGCCCTTTTTCCTTCCGTTTGCCCGCTGGCAACTTCATTACTCGTCAACTGCCACACACTCAGCCCCGCTATATACACTATATATACACATACACATGCATATATCTAGGTGTGGGTGTGTGCTAGTTTATTGACTGAGTGTGCAGCAGCAGGATGACTGAGTCGCTGGTAACAAACCACATCAAATGTAAATAACTGCACACCAAATCAATTACGAATGACAATTTTTTAGCGTTACGTTGCAAGTGGCAAGTTGGTCGTGTTCGTGTTCAAGCTCGTATTGTTGTTGTTGTTGTTACTTACCTTTTCCGGAAACCAGGGCGTCACGAATGGCATTTGGAACGTATTCGAATAGGAGTGCAATGTGTCAAAGGAGTCCGGCGATACGGCGCCCAGCATTGAGTAGACTCCGCGCGAGAATTGATTGCAGACTGCAGGTTACAGCAATAAATATTTTTTCCCATTTTTCGATGTTGTTGTAGTTTTTTTTTCGGGCGGAAGAAAGAGAAACGAGGAAACAGCCACACGACATGGCAACAGTTACAGGTTGAAAATGGAGCTGCGATTCAGCGTGGAATTCATTCCTGGTTTCTTCTTATTTTTTTTTTTTTTTTTTTGGTGAGGTGTTGGGTGGAGGCATGAGAAATGTTATGTGGGAGTCTAAGAGAATGCAAGTTGTTGCTGTGCTGCTGTGTAGCGTGTGGCGTGTGTTGAATGTGGCAGTGTCTAGGTCGTGATGTAAATGAATGTGCGCAATTAAACCGAGAAGCAGAGAGGGGGGCAGAGAGCAAGCAGGAGACTGTGGAAGTGTGCAGTGCAATTTTCAATAAAAATGCGCATAATTAATGCAGACAAGAGCTGTGAGTTTGTGTTTGATGGAGTGCGTGTTTGTTGTATTTGTTTCGACTTTGCTTTGTTAAATGCGGACTGTACAATGAGCGGGAGGAGGGTGATGAAGGTGGGCGGGTGGAGAGGTAACGAGGGTTGTGTAACACCTACTCAAGCGCGATAATTTGAAGGCATCCGCCGTATTGATGACATCAACGTACGCCTGCAGCTCAAAGCGACGCGAGCTGACATTCAGATTGTGATTGAGCATTGCATATTTAAAGGCTGATTGCACATCGTCCGTGCCCTGCTCGAAGATGGCGCCTGAAGGGGATACAAAGAGAGTGAAAGAGAGTGAGAAAGTTGCATGTATGGAATATTTTTGCTTCGTTAAATATTTAGGCAGCTTTTGACACAGTCCTCTTAATATTAAACGAAAGCGCACTGAATAAATATTTACACAAATGATAGTGCAACACACAAGGCACACCCACACCCACACACACACACACACAAACATACACAGAGGGAACACACCAGTGGCTGGCACTCTAATGCCAACGAAGTGTTGATGCAGCAATTTTGCAAGCTGCGCTTTTGCATGGCTCGGCACCGAGGCACATGAGGCGGCAATCGCAGCTGGAGCCAGAGCTACAACCAGAGCCAGAGCCAGAGCAGCAGCAGGTGAATGGCTTCGTGTGCAAGCCAGTCAGCATGACTGTCACATTAGCAAGCAGAGGCAAAACACACAACTAAACACACACACACAGAGCAATAGCAATATGCACACGTGCTCACTTCAGGCAGCCAAAATGACTGCAGGCGCAGTGACTGAGGCGCCATCGCGTAATAAAAAATAAAGTAGCAAAATGCGAGGCACAAAACACGCAAATAGGAGGGAGCTAAGGTAACGAAAAAAGCAGAAAAAATAGAAAGAAGCGAAGGAAAAAATGCAGGAAATAGCGTCAAATTGTATTGCTTGTGTTCCAGTTAGCTTTTTCGACACAATTTCAATTATTATTCATACGAGTCTGCCGTATGCAAATGCTGTAAATTGGCGAGCACAAATTCTATTATTACAAAAACTACAAGCGAACGCAAAGCAAATGAAAGCAATACAAATTGGGCAGTTCATTGCAAATTCAGCAGCAATTTGGAAAGTTTATTTTGCAAATAAGCGAATATATATTTTATTAAAGTGAAAGTCAAACTGTAATCGAAATCGAGCCGCAACAAAGGCAAATAATACACAGCCATTTGTTTCGATTACAAACTATTATATAACCCACTGAAAAAAACATTGTTAAGGACCATTTTCAATTTCAATTGAAATAAAATATGCTGTATTAATTTAGACTTGAAGCTTGCTGCAGGAGGTAATAAACCTCCGTCCACCTGAATGATTTTCTCTATAAAACACTTCATGTAAATTGTTTTTCATTGAACATAAATCGTGGTTTACTGCTACACAACATTTTTAAGTTGAGACAACTTGCTTTTGGTACTGCTCTTTATTTATTTCAATTTAAATAAATTGAGATAAGTATTATTGTCAATAAACTGCACTTCTCTGGCGTTTTGTGAAGCAATTCGCATTAGTTGGCTGCAATTTGTACACATTGTAAAGTTACTTGCAATTGTTAATAAAAATCTTGAAAAGTAGTTTAATAAATTGTCCTCCATAATGGCTTAACTCCACTTGAAACTTGTGCTACCTTCTGGCTAGCTGGCAGCAATTGCTGCTTTTGGCTGCGTTTGGCTGCTGTTGGCAGTTTCATAAATTTTTTGCCAAGAATTCGAAATGAAAATGGAAAACGATTTAGGGAACATTCCACGGCAACATGTTCGGTGGCAAGCGGGACACAATCCTCGAACTTGCTGCCTGGCTGGATTCACACAAATACAATCACACCCATAACCATTGCCATTACACATTGTAGCGAAATGCTAGCGACAACTGCAGCGAGGCGACTCCTGCTTGGCTGCCGCTGCCGACTGCCGCTGCTGCCTGCCTCCGCGGCACATGGTCACATGGTTGTGTCTCCACTTGATGCTGCTGCTGCTGAGTCTTGGGGTGTTGCTGTCGAGACTCACCTAATGGTATTTTCTCGGTTAACGATGCACTTTGTTGTTGTTGCAACTGCTGCTGCTGTTGTTGTTGTTGCTGCTGAGCTGCGCTGAATTCCAGCAGCGTGCAAATGCTGGCAGCGCACATTAAATGTAAATATGCCAAGAATTTTAGCCTCGAATGCATTTTGTATTGCTTCTTCTGCTTTTCGTTGCTCGCGCTGTTGTTGTTGTAGTTGTTGCTGTGGCTACAAATTCGGTGAGAATTTTCCACTTGAAAGTGGTTGTGGTTGTCGTTGTTGTATTGTTGTCGTGTTTGTTATTATTGAATGCGCGGTGTATTTGCTGCCTTAATTTGTCGTTGCTTCTCCCGTCGTTTGCCGTTTGCCGTTTGGGCTTTTGTCGTTTGTTGTTGGCTGAGCGCGTGGCGCGTGTGCAAATATTTGTTGCCTACTTTTGAGCGCGTCGACTTTATGGAAGTTTATTTGATTTGTCGGCTTACAAGCAAGCGTTGCGCGTTACGTTTATTGCCGCACTGATTAATTAACTCTAATTAGCTAATACGTTGATTATTTATTATTGTTATAGCTAGTCTTCCTATAGTTATTGATGTGTAATTTAAACGTGCTTAGCAGTTTGCTTGCTCAGTTAGTTACAACGATTTATCTAAGTGATTATTAATTAGTCGAATTGTAATTGTAATTGTAACTGTAATTGTAATTAATGCTAGCTATGCGGCCACTGCGACTGCTGCAGAGAGTCACTAAGTGAGTTCCTTGTGTGGCGGCACACTTTAAATCTTAAGTGTGCTTGACTTTAACCAGAGGCACGAGTCAACCTCAGCTCTCAGCCCACAGCCCTCGAGCGTCGTCATACACACACGCAGACACACACACACGCACACACGCCCACTAACACTGACACTGCTATCGCACCCGAGACGCACACAGTCACAGACAGCTTTACACAGACATTATCTCAGCTGGGACGCAGTCGGTAGCTCGTCCGCTCACATGAACCAAACGGCAACGCGTTGTAATCAGCACTAAAATCGTCTAAGCTGCCCAGTAATATGAGACCCAGCATCCACGCTCGGCCACAAAGTTGCGTTGTCGCCTTGTCGCTTTGTCGCGCCCGTTATAACAACAGAGAGCGGCGCGTGACGATGAGAGCGAGACGCGACCGCCCTGTCAGCAGCACGCATGCTGGATGCTGTGCTCTTTGTACTAAAACACGAGAGAGCGCAACTCGTTTCTTTCGCACTCACCCTCGCTCTCTCTATCTCATTCGCTCTGTCGCTCTCTTGGCTGCAAAGCCGTCGTGTCGACTTCGGGTGCGATGTTGACTTCGGCTTCGTCAATTACTGACCTACTACGTTTAGGACCACACAAGTTGCAAATTGTCTCATACTCTCCTCGTCGTTGTCATCGTCATTGTCGATGTTGTTGTTGTTGTTATTGCTGGCTGCTACTGGCTGCTGGCTGCTGTTGGTAAAATGTTTGTTTACGTTCTGCCTTGCATTTTTGGCTGCATAATTGATACGGACAACAGCAACAAGAAGCGGCGGCGGCAACAACTGCAGGACTCGTTGCTCGATTGCGTTCAAATCGTTTTCCCATCGCCCCCATTTCGCCAAACTGAGTTCTCTCCCCACTCCCCACTCCCATTCCCCTCTTTTGTTTCTTTGCACATTCTTTTTCGATTTTTTTTTGTTGTTTTGTTTTTGGTAATTACAAACGATGCCGTGACAATCCTTTTAACAAATCTCATTAGGCTGTCAATTACGTGCCATTGCTGTTAGTTCGCACTGTAATGAAATCTCATTAATCGACTTTAATTTTGTGCAAACACAACCTAAGTGCGAGCTGTTGCCTCTTGCCACTCGCCACGCCCATATTCGGGGGCTGCATATTGTCGAGGTCGTGGCGTACAATTTCATCATAATCTGTAATTAGTTTATAATGCGCACAGGAAGCGCCGCGCACAAAGCAGGAAGAGAATAAAGTGGCGTCAGGCAGGACAATGCTGTACGACGAACATTTCTACTTAACCTACAGCAAACTGCGCTTAACTACAACAACAACAACAACAACGTCAGCAACAACAACAATTCGAAGTAATGAGAGCATTTGCCGCGGCGCGGTAACAACAAAGAACAGGCACAACAACCACGAACGCTAAAAGTCAAGCCAATAAACATAAAAGTTGATGGCAAAATTTTTTAATTAAGAAAATCAATGAATATTTTTTTTCATCATTTCATTTCAACATTATGGGCTTTGCCTCTTTTTAGCGCTCCTCCTCTCGTTCCCTCTCACTCTCTTTCACCTCCTTCGCCCTCCCACTTCCCCTCGTTCCTCCTCGTTTCGTTTGCCTGCTTTATGGCCAACGTTTCCAATGGCCATTAATAGCTTATTACAACTTTCGTCTGCAGTGCAGAGTAGCAAAAATAGAAAAGAAAGTTAACACATAACTTTCAGTTTGGCTGATAATCAAAGTTATTTCTAATTCATTTGGCTATTTGAAAAAATTCTAAATTACCTGAACGAAAGCTCGCTTAAGCACCGACTGATAATTAAGAGCATTACAACCATGAATTGAAGAGAGTACAAAAGGGTTTAAATGTATTTAGTTGCCTAGAGTTATTTTAGTTTAATAAAGTCCTATTTCTTACGGTTAGATAAAGATTGAATTGTATTTTAACTTAGCTCTTAAATAGCGTAAAAATTAGAGACTTCACGAAAATGCTTAAAAAAAAAAAAAAATAAAAATTGCAGCTGGCTTTAGTTAAAAAGTTGTAATTAAATGACCATTTAAATCTGCAATATTTATTATACACAAATTAAGAATTCATCTCTGGAGAGCATCTTCAATGCGAGTGTTTTCCTTTGCTGACTTGCGTCAATTTCATATTATTATGCCTTTTATTCTTATGTGCACATCAAACATTCATTTGCCCTTGCTAAGTGCTTTCCAAATTAATTATTTTCCGCTCTCGGGTAGCTGCAATAAATCAAAGTCAACTCTTTAATTTTCGACCGTGATTAAAGCGGCAAACGGAGCCGTGGAAACAAACAAAAACTAACGCAAAGGCAAACAATTAAACAAATGAATAAACAAATAAATGTGAATGCCGTACATATGAATGTGAATGCGAATGCAGTTTGATATTATAATTAAATTTGTCTATCATTCCTTTCTTATATATATTCAGCTGGGACTATATATGCAATTTGCAAACAAATATTCGACTTTTTGTGCAATTATTTAATGTGAACGCCAATAAAATTTTAATTGCTCTTTTTCATAAATATGTAAATTGAAAAATGCGTCTTTTTGTTCGCTCTAGGGACGCAGAGGGCGGAGGGAAGGGGGAAGGAGAGTAACGGGGGTGGATTGGGCAACGCAGGGCATTGCTAATTATTTACAATTAAAATTTATGCGGCTGCCTAAATCAACAGAACTAAATCGTTTAATTAAAAAGCCGCGAGCACACAAATGGAAAACTACAACAAAATCAACAAATAGTAACAACAACAACAATAACCACAACAGCAACAGCAACATTAACAATAAAAAAACAAGAGCACCGACAACAAAAATGATATTGCTTGAAGCCACAACAAAATCAGAGCCGCAAGTACAAAGATAAATAAGTGGCATTGTCGGTTTCATTTCCGGTTGTTGCATTTGCATTCAAATGGCTGTGTGTTGGTGTCTGTCTCTCTGTGTGTGTTTATGAGGGTGTGTGTGTGTGGCAGGCAGCTTGTAAGCGGTATATAAGCGCATTTCCAACTGCTTTTTAGATTTAAGCGGCGCGCAGCTAAAAGCACAAAAATAAAGCAATAAAAAGCAGCACGCCACAAGAAAAGAAGCGTTCGCTTCTCTCTTGCCTCAATGTTGCCGCCTTGTTGTGCTCTAGAGTGGGGGTGGAGGTGGAGGTGGAGGTGGGGTGGGGCGTGCTACTTCTTACAGTTACTAGCAGCTGTCGTTTCCGTCCACCTACTGCCACCAACTGCTGGCACTTCGGCGAGCATTTGTATTGCCTGCTGCCTGCTCGCTGGCTGCCTTCAGTTGGCTGCTGTGACTTAGCCTCGACTGTCTGTCTTTCAGTTTCTCACTTCATCAGTTACGCCAAAAAGGAGACTCTGCAATAAATTTCGCTGATTGCTTCCGCCCGCTGCTCTCCATTCCCCCTCACCCCACCCCCAAAGCACTTCCCACTCTCGACGCTGACTCGCTAACCTCGACTCCGATTCGGCCGACTGCCTCATTTTTTATGCCGCTTGATAAAGTAATATCCGTTTTAGGTATACTTTGTTGAGAGCCGGGGCCCATCTATGCTAGTGATTGCGAGCGCTGTCTGCTGTGGTCGTTATACCCTGTAGTCACGCAGCACACTTGAATAAATGTATATATTAAACGTCATTCTGAGGGGCATTTAAATCGAATTAAGCCTGATCTCGGCTATGCGCAAAGTCCAGCTTTGTGCAGCATGCGGCGTGAGGCATGCGGCGTGCGGCATGCCTATGAATGCAAAGTAAGTGCATAAATTAAAGGGTATTAAATTCATTCGCTTTGGCGCTGCTGCTGCTGCTGCAAGTAATGTGCCAACTTTATGCTATAATTTGGTCACTGCAGCAGCAGTTTCAGTTTCCAGTTTTCAGCTTTCAGCTTTCAGTTTTCAGTTTTCAGTGCCTTTTTTGTTGGTCTAACACAGATTTGTGGCCTTGCGACTGGTCTAATGGCTCATGGGGCGTATGCGTCATATTACAGCACGCATACGCAGTGTAGGTCAATGCTGTAACGAGCCACCAAAAAAAAAAATGAAAATGAAGTGAATTTCTCTCCTCTACATTGGCCTTGCAAGCGCCTGTGTGTGTGTGAGTGTGTGTGTACATGTGTGTAATTGAAACTTCCGCTTTGGTCAGTTAGCGCAATTTAGCAAGCTGCAGAAAAGTTAGATACGGCTGAAGTAACAGGCAAAGTGCAAAGTCCAATGCAGCTACTTGGCTTTCATTTCAATTTAAACTTTAAAAAGCCAACAAGCTGTGTGTGTGTGTGTGTGTGTGTGTGTGGTGTGCGGCGTGTGCAGCCACATGTAGAAATGAAAATTATTTAAAATGATTTATTTCACAACAATTTTCATTAGGCGACCAACTGCATTGCAGGTCGTCACACCCTTCTCTCTCTTCCTCTCTCTCCCCCTCTGTCGCTTTTTCTCCCCTGCACGGCACTAATTCACTTTTGCTGATTTTTGTGCAAAAATAAAAAAAAAAAACGTATGCGAATGCTCGCTTGAGCCTTGAGAAGAAGCCTTCGCCAGCGCCGTGAAAGGACTATGTTGCAGTGGAGCCCGGCCCGACTCGACTCTGGCCTGACTCTGGCGGGCTTTCATACATGTTTCATATGAAATAATTATATATGCGGTCAGCCAGCAAGCTGCAGGCAGTGCAGCATCAGCCTGGCTGGCCCCCATCTCAATTTGAAACCTCCCTGCAATTTGCTATTCGCTTAGCCAATGAGAAAAAAACGCTACACATTTTGTAGCTACAGTTGGCTGCTACTTGCTTCGTGTTCCGTGCTCCGTGTTCCATGGCGACTGCTGCATAACTTTTGCGGAAATTTGACTCTGGGGCGCATGCAGCCACGCCCCCGCCAATCTCCGCCTGCTGCTGGCCACTGTCAGCGTCTGTGCGCAAAAATTAGTAGAAAAGAAGAAAACTGCATACACAAAAAAAGAAAAAAAGATTGGTAGAAGCAACTTGAAAAAGGTTAACAAGCGGCAGAGCGGCGAGCAACGAGCAGCAACTGAGCTGAGCACAGGGAATAGTCAGAGCAACAACAACCATAGCAACACACACACACATAAAAAGAAGTTATAATTTTTGGCAGGCAACAGCAACAACTACAACAACAACAACAGCAACAATGCTAGTAAAACAACAAAAGGAGGACGTTAATGAAAAGCAAGCGTGAAATAAAATCATAAATTTTGCAGTGCTTGCACGGCACGACAACCAGTGGAAAATTGTGTAAGTCTCTCTGTATGTGTGTGTTGTTGCTATTTTTGTTTTGCATTTGCACAAGCAGCACACACAAGTGTGTGTGTATGTGTGTGTGAGCCTGGACAAGTGCATTTGTGGTGTGCCCCCAAATGTATGCTACATTAATGCCGAGAGTTGAGAGTCGAGCGTGAGACTGAGACTGCGACACAGATGTCCATGTGGATATGTAAGTAGCTCGACATTAACTGGCAGCCAACACACACTGCACAATACAAACTACACACAGCACACACACAACACACCCAACACACTGCACACTCCACACAGCTGCTGTGTCTAGACTTCGGTCCAGCAGCGGTCAGGCTTAGTGTGTAACCAAGTGCCTGATGCACCCCAGCGCCATGTGCCATCTGCTGTTGGGGTTTCGCTAAAGTCCTCGCCAACATCTACTCTGTCCAGTGTGCACTCTTGTTGCCCAGATGCGAGCGCAGCAGATGCTAATCAGTTGGCATTAAGGTGCGCGCATCTAAACCTCTAATTCTCCAATCGAATTTTGTCAACGCAAAATTCAAAATTGCTTGTTGCATAAAACCAGGGACTAAAGTGGAGCTAAATGGAGCAAAGTCCGATTTCGATTATAAACTGATTTCGCGACAAAAATTAAGTTTCTTTATATTTAAATTCGAGCTGGCGAAGCCTTGCGTATATGAAAGCAGGTCAACCAATTGCCTGCATATAAAATAGTTAACAAAGTTCAACTTAAAACAGAGACTAACTACCTGATCATTAAAAAAAAAAATGAAAATCTACTTTTAAAATAAATTTATCTAGTTTCAAAATGTCTTACGTACATATAAATAGATGGCAACTAAATTAACGAATGAAATGAATTTAAAGGCAAATATGAAAGCAAACTTTTTCTTTTTCAGCTCTTATTTACAAAAAAAAAGATAAGTCAACAAGGCAGAATGAAAACCATAACCACTAACCAAAAATCATATCGATGTGTTGACCCCACCACCCACAGCAGTGATTAGAGCCACGGAACGTTTGGCCGCCCATAGCAGCGATTTAAACCCCCAAAAAGTTCGTGTGCTTTCGAATATCTGCAAACAAGATAATGGTTCAAAGCTGTGCTAGCTTAAGTTTTTTGAGGGCTCCGCACTGTAAAACACACTGAAAGTTTCACTTAACATTAACAGCGCTGCAGCAATGTTTTTGTAATAAATAAGAAAAGGCGGACTATTTTTAAAAAATGGTGTGTACATACTTTATTTAACTACTTTTCGGTTCAATGTTTAATGTACCTTGATGTGAGGGCGTTGGAAAAAGTTGCCAATTTGATTCGATTCGAGTTGCAACTGAAGCAAGAGGAATTAATTTTACTAAACAATGTTTAAAGCGTTGCGCTTGCAGTTTTAGAGTTTCTTTTAATATTAACTAATAAAATGCATAATTCTGTTAACAATTTGTACGTGTGATGTGTGGCTGTATGTGTATGTGTGTGTGTGTGTGTGTTTACATGATAGTATTGACATAAGTAATTCGCTATAATTAATGTTAATCTGATTGTTATTTGTTATCTATGCGATTTTCTTGAGGATTCCTTTAAAGCCAAAACCGAGCAACAAGCAACAGAGTTCATATAAAGTCCATGTTCGATAATATATGCACAACAATTAAAATGACGCACACACACACACACGCACACACACACACACGCACACACACACATACATATACAGTCACACATGACATTATGATAAACAATTTGTTAGCTATGAACGGCTGAGAATACACAATAATTTGCACTATTTTTACGATTTATCAATTTGGTGATTGATTAATTAGAATTTGAATTGTAATCATACTCAACTCCAGTCAGAGTATGTTATGTGTTTATTTTAGTTTCTTATGCTGTTTATAGACCAGTGATAAATGCTTATCAGTATGTTGTATTTTTGAACTATACCTATAGTTAAGGTAATTTGTGTTTTGTATTTCTATTTTGTATTTGTATTTGTTTTTTTTTCTTTTTTTCTTTGTTTGTATTTTGAGTCCAGCTACAAAACGTTGCATAAAGTTTGTATAAAATTTGTTGCTTTTTGTTTTCCTGTTTTACATTTGTTAGATTTTTTGTTGTTCTTGCTTCTTATTTATATATATGTTGTATATATATATATCATTGACTAGTTGAATACAAAAACCCAAACAATCAGTTGGCGACGACAGTTAAACCTACATTCGCTATATACATATATATATATGTATATACAGATATATATATATATATATATACAGATATATATATATATATATATATATATATACAGATATATATATATATATATATATATATAGTACATATGTATCATCTATATAGTACTTGTATAGTAAGTATGTTAGAAACAGCTGCTATAAAATCACCGCCAGACCCTTTTATGGCCAGGCCAGCACTTGGTAACACTTGGTAATGTGTGTGTGTGTTTACGGGTTTGTGTTTGTGTCTGTGTCTGTGTCCGTGTGTAGCCCATAAGACTAACATTATCTTCTCATTGTCGTCGTAATCATTAACTATGTATATATATGTAATTCATAAGCGCTAATATTCGTTAATGCAACAAGTCTATATGGGATTCATCGTCGCCTGAACGCCGTCGCCATCTCTAACTCCATTGTCACCGGATCGTCAATCGAAAATGCAGACAAACACGCGCAGACAATTGATGCCCACCTTCTCCCAGCAGCCCTCCTCGGTGGCTCGACCCTCGTGCGCCAGTCGCATCTTCTTTGGATAGTTCTTCGGGCTGCTGCGATCACTCAGATGCACAGGCATCCGGGCGTACTCGGCGCGTGGCGTGCGAAACTTCTCCAGCAACTCCGTCTGCTGGTCCGTGAGGTTCTTGAGCTTTTTGCCTGCAATGAAGAGAGCACTTGATTAAATAATACTTTCAATAATATTTACTTATGCGAATTTATACAACTGAATCTGCAACAAATCTAATTGAATATTGTTCTTTCCTCTCTATTCTGTGAATTATCTTCGTCACTTCTACCTTTAAGACAATGCTACTTTCAAATCTGTTACGTATGAATAATCAATGACAATTATCTGATTAAATAGAAAATAATTTGGCTGTATTGATGAATATACAACGCAAGCCAGTAGTTGAATTATGAATTATTTCGCATACGCCATGTTGAACATGCACAGTGCATAGAGAAAGTGTTAAATGTGTGTTTATTCCTTACACCTGAAATTCACTTGACAAGTTGCAAAAATTAGGAAGAAACTCTTTTGACTTATAGGCCATTAGATGACAAAAATGTAGATGTATAGAAAATAAACGAATAAACCAAATAAATAAGTTAATTGCGCATACCGCAATTCTGCTACTACAATATTCAAGCATAACTCAATAGAAATCAGATTTTCAATTGATCTCAATAAGCAAGCAACACTCACCCTCCAGCGCATCGCTGATCAGCGAAATCTCCAGCGGCGGCAGCAGCTCCAGGCGATCGCAGCAGCGTCGAAACTCTGACGGAGTCATGCGGAGATAGCGCGGCGTGAGGCAAAGTGGCCCGAGAACAGTGCGTCGATTCTCGGGCGTGGCATCGAGATTCTTGCGTCCACACTCCGCCAGACTCCAGTTGGCCAAGCACTCGAAGAGCGTCAGCTCGGAGCGCAGTTGCAGTGTGTTGCGCTTGGCCAGCGTCTCCAGCTCCTCGAAGCGCAGGTCGCAAATGGCAGGCATGGAGAGCAGCAGCTCGGCATGCATATCGATTAGCTGGAGTGTGTTGTGCAGCAGCGCCACGCCATAGTCTTCGGTGGTGAAGGGATTCGGATTGGGAATGAGATTAACCTGAGCTCCATCGCCATCGCCGCCCTCCTGGGCCTGAGCTTGTGCCGCAGCCAACTGCTTAGCGGCCGCCTTCGCCTTGGACGCCTGCTTCCTGGCCTGCTGTTGGGCAGTTTCCTGGGTGGTGATCACCGTCTGGTGTTGGTTTGTCAGCGCGATGCCCTGGTAGAACCACAGCGCCTTGTAGATGTCCAGTGCGGTGGCACTCGAAATACTGAGATCAAGTTCGCGAATACAGTAAATGATCTGGGAGGGGGGAGAAGATAAAAAGGGCATCAGTCAAGCATAAAAGCATCTTTTAAGCAACAACTAGTTTACTTGAAAAGGAAGGAAAGGTGTCTAACAAAATTAAATGAGGATGGAGTTTAAATAGTAATATTGTCCTTGTATGTAAAATGAATGTAATAAAGAATAAATAATTAAATAGATTATTTCAATAATCTTTACAATGGCCAATAAAATATTAAGGGGTATATGTGTAAAATCAGCGAAAAGTTGAAAAGAAAGTTGTGATTAAAAAATAGTTCATTTCAAAAATGGCTCCGAAGTAATCTACAAAATGTGAAGGGATGTATATTGAAGAATATGTCCCCTCTCTTCCTCTCCCTTTGCATCCCCCTCTCTCCTTTCAACTTACCAAATCGGGCACATTGAAGCGATCCGAAAGCTCGAGTATCTTCAAGAGATGCTTGTGATCACGATACCGTATGAAATGCTTCTCCATGTAGCGCACGATCAGCTCGAAGTCGTTCTTATCGACGTTGAGTATCTGGAAATGGTTGTCGCTCTTGCGGCCACTGTTCGGCCCGGCGTGTATTAACTTGGCCAACTCCACGCTGCGCTCCAGCACCGACTTCCGCTCACAGCGAATCATATAGCGATCGTCGCCATTGACCACAATGAAGTCTATGTAGGGATTCACAATTATGGGCACGCCTGTGTAGATGTTTGTCTGGCCACGCGCATAAAGCGGTAGGCGCTACCATGTGAGCTGGTGGCGCACTCGGCGCCGGCGCACTCTGAATGGCGTCCACGTTGTGGCCGTCGGGCCCCAGGCCAAAAGGCAGCACCATGCTGGAGATCTTGTTGTTGTCGCTGCTCTTGCCTGCCTCAAATTGTTGTTGTTCGTGTGTTCCTGTGCTCGTTGTGGTTGCCACGAGGTTGGTGTCACTGTTGCGGACTTGCAGCGCCTTGTGCACCAAAGTCCCCACTAGCGGCAACTTTGTGGTGCGCTCCTGCTTGGTCAGCTGCTGCTCCAAGCGGAAGGGGATGCTTCTCTGGCGATTCTTGTTGCCAGACCGCTTGTTCTGCAACTGTAAGGAAAGGCGAGAGATATAGATTAGTCTAGAGTGCTGAGAATGGGAAAGAAAAACGTATCAAAAGAGGCAAGATCAACAGGAAAATCTAGCAGATAAAATAAGAAGCGCCCAGTAATAAGTGCACTATTGAAACCCGTAAATAATTAGTTATATAAATCATGTATTGATCAAATCGACTATTCTAATGTTGAGAATAAATTATCATTAACAATGATGTATGGCCATTGAAGTCAAGGATCTTGCGCTACACAATCGCTTGATCTATGCTACACGATTGCCTAAAATACATCACCATAAAAGCCTTATCTACGCGGGAGTTAAGTAGCTCTGCTTGCCACTTTTATAGGCACTTGTCGCTAATAAGCGCAGTCCATATTTTGTGGGCATATCGGTAATAACCTGCAGTTTACGATATTTGGCACCTATTTCTTAGTGCATAGAGGGGAATTACCCACTTTATTTATCCACATGAAAGAACTCTCTCATGAATGACTCTTAGTCAGCTTGAGCTTTCGATATTACACCATATGTGGCAATCGATGGCTTGGACAATATATTTATATGGCAGTTATAAACTTCTAAGGGGTGACGAGCTTTCGCACCTTCCTCACTGAACTGTTTATGTTAACTTTATCTTTTAATTGCGGCACTTCACACAAATCGTTTAATGTCGACGATGAGTTTAATCGGTGATTTTTACACGCGACTGTAAATTATGTATACGATTTTAATCATTCGTAAGAGCGAATAAGTAGCAAAAGAGTTGAGCCCCCTCCCCAAAAACATTACTTTTGGGCAGAGGGCAATCGATTTAAGGCATCGAATCGTTTGATTGCCCACCACATTTCTTGCATGCAATTCATCATCGTCCAACGATAAATCATGTGGCCCACAATCGCAGCCATATCGAAAACCGCTGGACGTCAGACACAGCACCGCGTGACAGCCCATAAATTGTATAATGCCCCTAAATTAACTCTTCGATAGTGTCAGCAAACCCATATTCCATATGTATTCCACACTGCAGCAGCGGAGCCTCGCATTTGAGGTCCAAGAGCGCGTTGCTGACAGCCTAATTTTCCTGTCAACTCGCCTCAACTTCTAAGCTCCCGAATCCACCGGACATGGACTATGAAAGTACTCCTAGCCCAACGTCTATTGGTCGTGCCATAACTCAATCGATTTATTGCTGGAGCCCACGAATAAAATTATCAGTTACTGATAAGAGTCGAAGCAAGCGCTGCTTCTGGAGCATCTAAGCGTGAGCCGAAAAATGCATAGAGACTTAAGGTATTAGTAGGTTTCGAAGCAATTCTACAACTTTATTCTATAATACACAAAATTTAAAAAATAGACATCTTAATTGTTTATTAAAAGTGACTCTAAAATGCACAACTTTTTATACCCGCTACCCATAGGGTAGAAGGGTATTATAACTTTGTGACTTCAGGAAATGTATGTAACAGGCTGAAGGACGTATCTCCGACCCCATAAAGAATATATATTCTTGGTCAGGGTCACCAGCCGAGTCGATATAGCTATGTCCATCTGTCCGTCTGTCTGTCTGTCTGTGTGTATGAACACCTAGATCTCAGAGACTATAAGAGCTAGAGATTCCAAACCTGGTACCGGTATTAGTACCAGTATGTCCTACGCAGATCAAGTTTATTTTAGATTTTTGCCACGCCCATTTCCGCCCTCTAAAATCGAAAAAAAACGATTTACTAACGCAATTTTAAAGATAGAGTCTTGAGTTTTGGTACATATGAAGAAAATGACAGTCTCGATGATTCACACGAATTTGGTCGCAATCGGATGGAAGTTATTCAAAAAAGTTTTGTATGGGAAAATCCGTAGATAGCTGCACGTGGCTTGTTTCTGGTGGACAATGTGAGCATACATGGTATATTTTATATTTTATGTATGGTTGGATGTGATAGAATATGAATGTACAAATATACCAAATATACCGAAAATAACAAAAATACTTTTAGGTATATTTTAGTATATTTGAGCTGGGTAGCAGGTATATCACAGTCAAGCACACTCGACTGTAGCTTTCTGACTTGATTATATTGAAGAAATTAATATTTCCAAAAGCTGTGCTGATTTCTATTAGAAGTTTAAAAATGTTTTTATTTTTGAATGTTCGAAATTATGGGATAAATATTTTAGAAAAAGAAATCAGGCATCGGCACATCTACTCACAAATATTCTCAATTTAAATATTAAACTTGCCCTTATTTCAAAATCAAAATTGTCATTTTTGAATATTAAGCTTTTAAGAATTTATATGAATTTTTTTACAATTTAACACTGATGAAAGCTCTTTGCACACTTATAGGTTCACGTAAAGCAACATAAGATAACACTACTAATTCTCATCATAAAGAGTTTTCGAACCGGTTCCATTTAATGGTAAAGTCATGTTAAAACCATCCACGAATATCACATATGTATTTTCCATAGAATCATACGTATTTTATTTCGAATAATCTGTGGCTCGAAGAACCCACGAATGAAAAGACATTGTGCCCTAAAGAGTTGAAACCGAACCCTACACAGACTTTTATAGACCAAACACAGTTTTATCATAGTTTGGTTAACGTGTGTTGTTGTTATTATTGCCTTAAGTACAATGCAAACAAAATTAATTACGGCGTGCCATGATTGCCAAGAAGTTCGCAAAAGCGCAAAAGCCGCGGGGAAATAAATGAGTATGGAAAAAATAAAACGTACAGCAATATTTAAACAGTTGGCAGGAAGACAAAATGACGCGACTGAAGCAGCGACGAAGACTAAAGCTCAGACTGGAGCTGAGACTGGAGCTGAGGCTGCGGCTGGGGCTTATCGACATCAGCAGTAATACACCAAAGTGTGGCATTGTCGCCCTTCTGGCCGCTGCTTTGTCTTTCCCCCGCAATCAATAACAACCGGCTGTCGGAGAGTGCAATAAAGAAATTATCGTATGCAAATAAATTGATGTGTGTTGTGAACGATTTCCACCACGCGTTGTTATCTGCACAGTAGCGTCATTCGCCCCTCTCACACCCCCTCTCGCTCTCCCTCTAGCACGCTCTCTCACTGGTTGCTGACCACAGACTATTTTTATGTGGATCACAATGTATAAATTAACACCCTCAGAGTGTAGGAGTCACAAACTTTTGTTTCAGCTTCTTACTCCACTGACTCTCTCTCTCTCTCTCTCTATCAACCTGTTAAGGCGTGGGCGCTAATGATACCCAGCCTGCTGTCGCTCTCCCTCTCGCCCTCGCTGCTTCAGGTGCAGCTCCACCCGCTTCACCCCAAATATTTTCAAGGCACGCACTTGAACTCTACGCTCACATGTCTCTTGACTAGATATCACTCATGTTCCTTCGGTTGTTGACTGTTGTTGTTGTTGGTATCACGGTCAGCATTTCTGCATTTCTTACATTTTATAGTTTATTTGTTTAGCTTGTTGGGGCCGCTTATCACTGAAGGCTTTTTCCATCAATCAATCAAATGCGATTTATTTTCGGTACGCCGTTGTCTTTAGATATATTTGCGAGTGCGTACGTATTTGTAGCACATTTGGGCATTTAATTTTAGTCATTAATAATTATATTGTTAATTAGGCACACAATTTATTCCACGCCTGCCAACCGACCGCGGCAACTTTAGAACTTCGACTGTGCTCAAATTGCCCAGCCAAACGCAGACGTTGCGTCGCTGCCGCTGTTGACCGCGACGCCGACTGCGAAGCTCACGTTCGTTCTCTATTGAATTCGCAAGCTTCGGAGACCTGCCCTAAGCTGATAAAATAATACTTGGAACTGCTGCTCGGGCCCAAGGAAGTTCCAATGATAATCATAAATTGATTGTTATATGTATCGCTAAGCACGATATAGTTAGAAACATAGATATACTATAGATTACATAGACTTCGTTTTTAAATGAATAACTTTAAGGCAAAGTGTTGTGTAAAAATAGCGACATATTAAAATTGATGCACACAATATAATGTAAGTCAAAGGCAACGATTTATGTAAGCAGCAAACTTAATTCTAGACTGTGTTTCAGCAATAAAAGTGCTGCAATATAATTGATAATTATGTACACATTTTTTAGAAGCTTTGATATTGATACCTTGTTCGACATCAAATAAAATTGCTTTATAAAATGTAATTAATAAAATAATTTTAAAGGAATATAAAATTATAATAAAATAATAATTGTGATCCACAATTCCAAAACTCAGAAATAAACAATTGATGATTGGAGATGGTAAGTGAGAAGACGCGAGATTGACCCGCATTTTATTATTATGCTTAATCTCTGAAGTTGCAAAAAGCAAATAGAAAGGGAGTGAAGCAGAGAATAAATAAAATTACAAGAAGCTGATAAATGCAGCAAAAGAGGGCGGACGGCAGATCGCAGCGGAAATGATGCTGAAGCACTGCGAAGCACTGCGTGTTGTTGCTGCTCGACGACTCAATTATCAATTTAATTTATTCAGCAAACAAGAGCAAACGGCAAATAAATAAATATGTATAAATTTGTGCCAAAAAAATGTACAGAAACGGAGTCACAATCAATGTTTGATTTTCAAATTAACAAAGCATTTGCAGAGCAGCCCATGGCTAAACAACAGGGTGTGGATTATGGGCTGCTAGCGGAGGGCGGTAGGAGGTGGGAGGAGGGCGGAAGGCTCAGGGCGTGGGTGTCGATGTAGGTGCGTGTGTGCTGTGTGAGGCAGTCTGTTCTTTGTTGTGTGATATTTGACAACTGTAATTGTTGTCGCAGCGTTTGTATGTATTATTGATAAGCACTATCAACTCCAAGTCATCCATAGCCAGCGCTAACTAATCGCAGTTCAGAGTCAGCTGAACCTCAGAGTGTGCTCGCAGTCTAAGCTGTGTCGAGCACTCTACACAATGTAGGAAACATGAAGAGCAGACCCCCAAAGTGAGCATAAAGAGCTGCAGCCAAGGCCAACGCAAAACCTCAGTGCACTACATCCAGCTGCTGCTTAAGTTGAACTGCACCCAACGAGGGTCGCCAGGAAAGTTCGCTGAACTGCACAATGTCAACTAGTCTCTATACATTTAACTAAATGGGGAAGCATTTAAATGAAATCCACTTTTGCTACCACACATTTGATATTGAAATTAGATAAATTTCAAATGTTTAATAGTATAAACACATTCAGTATATTAAAAGAAGATTGCATATAGCATCTATTCTATTTGATCCCTAGATCTAACTGCTTAGATAGCCGACTTCTCGTTTATTCCGCTTGTTACTACTGCAAATTCAATTCTTCGTCACACTTCGATTTATCATTCATGTACATTTTATATTTAGCAAAGAAAAACGCTCTTTTATGCGTTTGAAATTATGCTCAGGTCAAGACTATTTATAGCGGGGCTTACCGATAAAGTAATACAAACAATATAATTAGCTAAAGAGTTTATTGTTTATTTTCGTCGGCATTAGGATTCTATGCTTGTTGCCAGCCATGCAAATTCCCCAAATGTATATTTACACAGTGACTCAAGATGTTGTGCGCTGCTCGAGCAGCCCTCGGGCTGCAGCATACGCAGAGTGTAATACACTCGACGCTATGATAGCTCTAGTTATTGACATGTTTACACATGACGATGGGGCTGCTGCTTCTGCCTCTGCTGCTGACTGCTGGCTGCTAATGAGTCGCCGTCGTCGTCGTTGTCGCGGAAGTGGCTGGGGAAGCAGTTCACAGTTAACAGTTAAAATAAAGTAGAGCTGCCGTTGGGCTACTGCTGGGCACTACCTTGACACTGGGCCCAAGTGAATAGCGGGCTTTGTGGGCCTTCCCTCCCTCCTCGATCGTAAAGCGAGCAGATGTTGAACATTAAAACTCGTTTGCGATCGCAAATATAGTTTACAATAACTTGGATTGAACTTATCATGATCGCGTAGCACGTAGAGGGAGATCAAATATTTGTGCGCATACCGGGAAATTAATTAGCAAAGTGTGAGAAAACAGCAACAACAACCAGTCGATGGAAAGCCCATTTAATTAGTTTAATTAAACATAATTATGCACAAGGCGGGCAAAACGTAAATAAAGTCCAAACAAAACCAATAAACACCAGGCGAACACCATATTTAAGTCTGGCAAACAAAACGTGGAAAATGCGTGGCGAATTTTCGAAAAACTTGCCACATGATCGGGCCAAAAAACAAAAGGGCAGCAGGGTGCTGGGGAGGAGGGAGAGTGCAAGCACATTTTTTTGGCGGCACTAAAAATAAAACACTTGCCACAAATACGCGCAGTTTTTGGCCAGAGTTTGGCCAGCCAGCCAGAAATGGTCGAGTGCGATGTCTCTATTAATAGAGAGCGGAGAGGGGGGACAGAAAGTGCGACAAACTACATCCCGTAAAGTGTGTAACACATCGTATGTCACAAATATAAAATATTGTTTGATTAATTCCAAGCAACTGCAAATGCGTATTCCATTATTGGCTATATTGTGCTTAAGTCTTTGCATATTATTTGTAGTATGACTCGATGGCATTGCAAATTAGATTTGGCAGTTGAACTGGCGTGACTTCTCAGAAGCCTGCAAACTGTTTTGCCAACTGTCCGCGATGACTTTGCCGCCTGCGATGAACGACCAGTAATTTGATTTGCCACGCTGTGGCACGACACCGAGGCTGACTCATGTGGCTCAGCTTGGCTGCGCTGCTGATAAGAGGCACTCTGTAGAAGTTGTGTACTAGACGAGCTCTTAAATACGAGCAGGATTTCACAATGAGTCAATGACATCATTGCCATGGTCAGCGGTGTTTTGATTGCCCGCCAATGGATGAGGCAGCATAACACGAGTATAAGTATTATATAGCTGTATAAGCTATATAAGCTATGTAGCTATATAGCTGCACCACCGTATGACTAATCGACGACAAGCCAACAACGGCAGCGGACATCAACAACAACACCAACGGCGCTGCAACTAAGACGAAAATTGTTTTCGCTATCAATTGGCGGTGGTCCAAAAATTAAAAAGCGAGCCATAAACTCGGTTAAGACCACAAGCAACAAACAGCAAACAGCAAACAATCAGCGCTCTACGGGGTGCCTGCAATTGAGTCATTTGCTAAATTAGCGCAATAACTAATTATAATTCTAATTGAGCACTGCTCGAGAATGCAGACGCATTTTAAAGTTGTGCGTATCAGCGCACAGAAATCTACAAAAATATGGCGAGAAAGTCAACATGAATTTTTGGCCAGCTACTTTTTGACTACCTGAGCTATAACAAAAGTTCCCTTCGCTCACTCTGGCTCGCTCTCTTTCTCGCTCTCTCGCTCGCTCGCTTTTCAAACGGTAGGCAAACAACACACATAAAGGAAAAGCGAGAAGCGAGAACCGAGCGCAGTGAGTGAGTGTGAGCTGAAAAAGTCACCCTCGGAAAAGCGCAAAAACCCTACGCAACATGTTCCATGTTCAACGGGCTCATCTGACGGGGGGGAGTGACGGATGGTTGAGTGGGTGAGTAACAGAGACAGAGGCAGGGGCAGGGAAAAGGGGGTTGGTGACGGAAACTGGAGCAACAATAACTGAGGGAAATAACCCGAAACCGCTGACTTTAGCTGCAAATGAGAAAGCTAAAGTCAGCGGCAGCTGGCTACGAATTGCATAGCGAAATAGTTGTTGATAGATAGGGTTTGTTTGAGGGGCGAAGAGGGGAGGGGGCAGCTAGGCCAATAGCCAATATCAAGTGCGCGACGATGGCCGTTAGGATTGTGACTGTGAGGATTGAGGTCGGGGCGGGCAACTGGTGCCAAGGGCGCCGAACGAGCGGCGAAAGGGAAAAGTAACAATTGACAACGCGGCGTATGCGCGATGCGTTTGTCTCTGCCTCGGCCTCAGCTGATGTTGTTCTTGTCCCCAGCCTGAAACACTGACACACTGAACGACTTTTACACAACTACAACCCACACACGCACACACAGTCACATACACGGTCCAGAGATACAGTGAGGCTTTCACAGACGCGTGTCTGTATGTCTGTGTATCTTATGGATACACAATTTATGCTTGCCAATTGCACGCTTGCTTGATGGACTTACCCCAGTTTATGGCAGCAATATTCGAAGCACAAATATACGACGTTCGGTGTGTCTGTCTATCAATCCTTCCTTATTGACTTTTGGCTACTTTTGATCTATGAATTATCCCGCGACTGCCAATTTCCGCCCGAATCGATACGCAAACTGTTTAGACAATCGCCGCATTTGTTTATGCCAATTTCATGCTTTCACAATAACCAACAAATGATCCATACAAATGTACACATATGTATATATATTATGTATTATGAAGCGAGAGAGAGAAAGACAGTGATACTATATATATTTTATTTTGTATGTCGGAGCGTCGCGTAGTTTTTAGCGCGCGACGTGCCAAGGAAATTGAAAGGCAGCTACTGCGACAACGTCGCTGCTCGAGAGCCGAAAAGCGTATATACAACAAAATATTTGGTGTGCCTTTCTGAGGATTACACACTCACACACACACACACCCACACACTCATGGACGTTGAGCAATCGGCGGCCAAAAACATTTCATATGAAAAACATACCAAATTTCCCAAACTGGCGGCGTTGCCACAGATTTTGTCCATGCCACAACGTCTTCTACATATGGAATTCGAAGCACAGTGTCTGCCAGCAGTCTGCGTATTTGCGACAGTTCAACCAGATTCGTGTGCAAGTTGCTCAAGGCTGAATAATTTCGTATTACATTAAGGAATATTAATTTTTTTTTTGACAATTTTTGCCAGTTGAAACAGTCTGGCAGCTTTGTGTTGGGGAAAACTCTCGCAGCTTTTCCGCCAACTGCCAAACGCGGGACATGCGCAATGCGTGGCCACAATTTTCCGCTCTGCTGTTGACCCACAGGTCGTATGAGCAATACGAAGGCGCAACATTTTCGAGCGTGTGATAAGACCGCTACAATGACGACAACGGAACGGGCCTACGCACTATTCCACTACTTTCGCTTTTCACTCCCGAGCGAGAGTGAGAGAGGGAGAGAGTGTGCGACAGAGGAAAGGGAGAGCAGAGCGCAAACAGAGGCAATTTTTGTAGGGAGAAAGAAGCGAGCGCCTTTTTCGTTGGGCCCTAGACAACCGAACGTTGCGTTGAGTGAGGTAGGAAATTTATTGCTGTTATCAGCCCCCAGCACAAACACACACACACACACACACATGCACGCAGTGGGAAAGACAAAACAAACAGTTGGAAATTCGGGCAATGGCAAAGAACAAAACTAAACTGGGTCAATTCCCAGCATTCGTCCAACTAGAGCACAGCCAAAGAACTCCAGCTGCCATTTCGTAATGCATTCCTCTGCAATTACCCAAAGAGAAAAGCTGTGAACAAATAATTCAAACTCATTAATTACCCCTTAATTATTTTGGAGATTGTTGTAATTGCTGTTGATTTTGAGAGAAATGCAAGAGGTGCAATCGAAACGCGTGGAATTTATAATTAGACATGCGTTAGAGGGCTTGTCTTTGATAATTAGCTTAGCAGCTGATTGTTATTTATTACAAGAACTTACTGCAAACATGTCATAAATTAAATTAATTTATAAATGATATGATTAAGTGTAAACTTAATTGGGGCGAAATTGTATAATTCTGCTCAAAAATCAAATCAAAGTTTTCCAATATACATATATTCTAAATTCTACATATATTCTAAATACTAACCCAGGCATATTTTACATTTAATATACTAATTAAACGCAATTAAATATTTTCTCTCTAACTTTATTGTTTTAACAAAGTGTTTGTGAATTATAACTACCAGTCACAGAAAATGTTTATTCCATTTAATTTTCTGTTTGTATTATTTCTTTGTCATATCTCCTTTTTGCAAATTCTGGAAACTGAAATCATCTAGAGTCTAGAACTAAACTCTCACACAAATTTATCACCATTTCATGGATCTAAATAGTTATAAATATTTACATATAAAAACTCGTTGGCGTTAGATTAACAGCTAAAGGTATGTTTAAGAATGTCCAAACTCGAAGTCAATTGAAAAGATTGCTTGATTTGAATTACAAACAACATGATTTATTTATTTATTGATTTCGAAACTTATGTCAGTAGCATTTTTTTCTTTTTTTTTTTGTTTTTTTTTTAATAGTTTTTTTGTTTTTCTCTTTTAGCATTAGGTTGAGTGGTACAATGTAGTTTACGTAAAAGGTTTATTGCAGACAGCAGTATATGGATGGGTATATAGGGAGGGTATTTCGATGATGAAATGAATGCGGGGTATGCAAGCAATTCTTCTAGCCGACTTTCAAGTCAAATGGCTCTCTTGGCTTGGCTTAGCTTGGCTTGGGGCTGATGGGTAACTCTGAACCGCAGCGAAAAATACCAATAACTGAACGCGAATTCAACATGATTATTTCGTAGTTTGGACTATTTGATTATGCTAGTGTTTCTACGTGACTTTCTTAATCCTATGTACGTCTCTCTCCTGTACATATGTATTATTTATTTTGTTGAGAGTGTGTGTTTTTGTGTGTGTATGCGTATGCGTATGCGATGTTTATGCGCCTGCGGTGCGCGTTTTGTATATATGTGTTTGTGTGTGTGTGTTTGTGTGTGCGTGTGTTTTATGTGGGTGTGTGTATTATGTGTGTGTCGATTTGACGGCTGTGAGAAGCGCACTTGGTGGCACGTTGCCCTTGCCCAAGCGCTTGATGGCGATCTTCGCAACACCCTTCTGACACTCCGTCGAGCCACCCATGAGCACCAGGAACAGTCCATTGTGCGCCACCGTATTCCAGACGCGTTCAATAAATCCATCCAGCTTGGCTGCTGTGCGCTCTGCGCTCTCCAGCATAAAATCCTTCTCAGGCACCATCAAATTGGCAATTGTTAAAGCATTTTCGAGCGCAATCTCGTTCACCTTGCGCACCGCCTCCTTGGTGCTGGCTACCTCATGCACGTGCACCGCTTGCAGCGCATCATTGGGCGCCGCCTCCTCGGCCATTTGTATCACCTGCTTGAGACGCGGCTGCAGATCGCCAACCGTCACAATCGCTGTTCGCTTGTCCCGCTTGGCGGCGTGCGCATACAGATTGTTGTTCAAACCGTCGCCACAAGTGGCGCGCAGAATGTCCGTGATTCGTTTGCGCTGTATGAGTATCTCGTCCCCGAACTCGATGCTGTTGGCCAGCTTCATCTTGACCAGCTTGAGTGTGGCACGCGAGTCCTCGATGGAGTCGTGGCCATCCTCGTTCTCCTGAATGCTCTCCTGCAGGAACGTTTTCGCCAAATGTTTCAGCTTGCTCTTGCGCTTCCGCACGCCAGAGATGTTGAAGCACACACTCGTGTCGATCACATACGGATGCATCATGCGCATCGCATTCAAGTCCGAGTTCAGCGACTGTCCCACCAGTATGGCATCCGGTGGCAGTAGTGCCGACACCTCGCGCTGCACATCCTGCAGCTTCTTTGTGACTGACTCCATGATCTCCGCCGTTATGCCCGAGTATTGGGTGAGATAGTCTGTGATGCGATTCACTGGCCGCACCAGCGTCTCGTACACCGTCTCGTATGTTTCATCCACAATGGAGATGCGCGTCAATTCGTTTGCGCCCGAGACCGTGCGACACATCTCGCAATCGACACCAAACATCGGACTGCGATCCGTGACGGGCGCATATGATTTCTTGGTAAACACATAGCTCTTGAAGCGGGCTTTCAATTCGCCTTGCAGCGGTATCGGATAGCCTTCGTCGACCATTTGCAGCGCGGAGAGCAGCAGTTTGGTGCGCGGAAACTTGTCGTCGGGATGCAGTTGGGGAGAGTCTGTTGGCTTGCTGCTCGACGGCGGCGTCTTCTCCATGGGGAAGATGGCCTTGACAAAGAGCGTGGGGTCCTTGCTCAGCTCCACGGCGGTTTCCAGCGAACCGTGCTCATTGATCAGCTTCTGGGCCTGCACAGTGGTCAGGGGAATCTGTGAGAGAGAGAGAGACATAAGAGACATTTGCTTATTACAATTTCAAGACGCAAATATATCATGCATAGACAGATGTGAATGATATGGATAACTTTGCTCGGTGTCCCATCTATCTCCACTCACCTGGGCAATTGTGTCAATGATCTTGCCCTCTTCCTGGGGCGGCATCACCATCTCCAGCTTCGTCTCAAATATGCGATTCGTGGCTGCGAACAAGCTCTCGTTTGAGAGATAGTGGAACAACGACAGACCCTCCAGGATGAGCACAACGCTGTGTGAGAGGCTGTTGAACTTGTCGGCGCTGCACCAACGATCCGGGGCACAGGGACTCTTCTTGCCGATTAGCGCCGTCATCAGCAGATGCTGGATGTCAGCGAGGAAGATGGGCGTTCGCTCGTCTTGCGGTATTTCCAGGTGTGCCCGTCGTCCCGTATCGCGCAGATGCAAAGCGGGCACACTCTCCAATTCACGTTTACGGCGCCGTAGCTCTGTGGACAGTGTTTTGTACTGCTCCTGGGTGATGACTGTGGCGTCGACGGTGTCCAGCGCAGTGTTGTTGTCGCCGCCAGCCGAGTTGCGGCTGCGCTTCAACTCGGGCTCATCGGAGGCGGATCGCGCCTCGATCTTGCCACCATTGGCGGCAGCAGCAGCTACTGTTGTCTCACTGCTGCTGTCTGCCATGATGGTCAGACGATTTCTGGGTTTCCGCTTGCTGCACACTGTGATAAATCCGTCATCATCGTCCTCCTGCTCCTGTTCCCGTTCCCTCTCTCGCTCTCGCTCCCGCTCCCTTTCACGCTTTTCGTCGTTGTCTAGTTTTTTCTTGTTGTTTTGCACTTCGTCAACGGCCTCTTGTATGCGATCCCTGTCATTCATCTGTATTAAATTCGCCAACGCGGCAAGTTTTTTCTTTTTCTTCTCAGTGCGCTCTTGCTGCTTCGAGGATAGTTGCTCTTTCATCTTCATTCGCCTGTTTAAACTTTAATCGAATGCAAGCAAATGGAGAATAAAAACACACGTGAGTTTTTGGTGAACCGTCGTCCGTCGATAGCTTGTTGTGTGTATGTATGTGTTTGTGCACACGCACGTGTATTGCCACTAACACTAATATGTCTACGCTGTCACAAGCTGATTGCTATGGAAAACAGCTGATTTCATAAGTTAGCTGATATCACACAGCATTTCTTTTTTTAAGTCTAATAATAGAAATAAATTGTTTCGCTATTTATGCAAAATTGAATAGTTCAGTTTCGTCACTAAACTACAACTTCTGCTCTATTAGCTGTTCCAAATTGTCGTGTTTTTCATCACTATTTCCACTCTATCGAAAGCTGCCCGATATTCCACTGCAATTAACATTGCTATGTTATCATTTAACAGCCGTTCCATGATAGCATAACAGACACCTGTTAACGTATCGAAATCGACAATGTGACCATCTACAGAAGTCTTCTGGTATATTTCTAAAGCCTAGTACATTCACACTGGTTTTAACCGTTAGAACCCCGCGTGCTTTAAGAAAATTCCAAGTCCGCGCTTTTGAGCTGTGAAAGAAAATTAATTTTTGCAAAAATTGAAGTGTAGTGCATATCTCATAAGCAAAAATGTATTCCGCTGTCAAGCCGCTATCGAAGTATTTGCAGCTCAAGTCTGTGCGCATTTACGATGGCATTTTTGCACTGCACGCCAAAGTCACCTGCGCCATTTTGTTGGCCTTCACTTTTCTGCTGTCGTCGAAGCAATACTTTGGCGATCCTGTGGTCTGTATCTCTGAAATACCACAAAAGGACTTTGTGGTTTCGCATTGCTGGACAATGGGCATGTACATCATGGATTACGATGATGCGCCTACAATAGCAAACCTGAGCAAAGAAATTCAAAATGGCTACAGCAGGCAACACTACAATCAAACACTGGAGAAGAATCTGCTGAACAATGCGTTGGGTTTGAAGAATGAGCGCGGCCGCGAACGCATCTTTCTGCGTTACTATCAGTGGGTTGTGCCCGTACTCCTGTTGCAGTCGTTCATATTCTATCTGCCCGCATTTCTCTGGAAGAAATGGGAGGGCGGACGCTTGAAGCATCTGTGTGCTTGTCTCGAGGACACGCTAACTTTAACTGAGAAGAGTAATAAGCATCTTGGCCGGTTGGCTAGCTATTTCGCGCAGGACCACAAGGAATCTCATTTGCACTACTTTGCCTACTACACGTTCTGCGAGGTCATCAATCTCATCATCAGCGTAAGCACTAATTTTTCTGTATTTAAATTAAAATTGAATGATCTTCAATCATCCGATTTAGATTTGCAACATTAAGCTACTAAATGTGTTTTTGGTCAACTTCTGGTCGCACTACATCAAAGCCTTGGCCGCAGTGCCCGCCTACAACTGGGACGAATGGAATCGCATAACCACACGTATCTTTCCCAAGATTGCCAAGTGCCAAATACTCAAGTTTGGCGGCAGCGGCAGCTTGGAGTATCGCGATAATCTCTGTCTGCTGCCACTGAACACTTTGAACGAGAAGATCTTTGTGTTTCTGTGGGTTTGGTTCATTCTAATGGCTCTGCTGGCTGCCCTCAAGCTCATCTATCGCTGCATTTTTATCTGCAATCGTGGCCTGCGTCTCCAGGTGCTACGTGCCCATACCCGTTTTATGTCCGAAGGCCACCATAAAGCTTGCTGTCAGCGGCTACAGTTGTGGCGATTGGTTTTTCCTGATGCGTGTGAGCAGCAACATCAGTCCCGAGCAGTTTAGCCAGTTGATGCGCTTGATCTGTGGAAAGCGATCTGGCACTGACAAGTCCGCTACGCCAAGCGTTGACACCTCCTGAATTCTGTTGGGACACTCAACTCTATACTTAATCACAAGGTATTCTCGTAAAAAGTAAACATTTTGTAAGTCACGAAAGTCAATTAATTACTCGATATGAAGATATTATCGAATCACACTCTTAACTTTACTTTGAACTTAGAATACAGAACAAAAAGACGAAGGAATAAATTCATTTTCTTTTTCTTAAAATTACTATTTCACTTATAATACAATACGTTAAATCTAAGAGTTACAAATTAGATTGCAAATTTGACTATGGATATAAACTTTAAATTAAATTAAAAAACACTGAAGGGCACACATGAATTAAGACTACAATCTGCAATTCTTTGAAAAGAAACTGCAAAAAGTCATAATAACATAAAACAATCAATATAAGTGCCCATTTTCTTAATTAATCTGTTTTTCTTTTTGTGTTCGGTATAAATTAAATTTCTTCACATAACACAATATTAAAATACATATTTGTTTTATAATATCTCGCAAAATCTAAGATTTACTTTTGTGTATCGGTAAAGAAATTTATATTTGTTAATTTTTTTTTTTGTGAAGTAAAGTTTCGAACCATCGTATTAAATCTACCCCAACCTTTTCTAATATGAAATCATAGAACTTTTCTTTTAATTAGAAGAATTCAAACGTCAAACGACCAAGGAATAAAATCGTTTAGTTCTAATAATACTTAACTCCTTTATATGAATTCTAAAATGACGCTTATATTTCAACTATTGTCTTTATGATATCGTTTGACATAATTAAGAACTATCTTAGGACCGTACTCACCATTCGTTCTGACTCTGCTGGGAATATAGAATAGTTCCGCACATTTTGCTCACCCGTTGTGTGAGGTGAACTAATCGCAGTAGTTGATAAAGCAGACACTTTACTGAATTTTGCATCAATTTTTTGTGGAAGATTTCTACAGAATGTAATTTTATTTAAGCAGTGAGTTGATGAATTCCCCGGATTTGATACTTACATTAAATCTGATAATAAAATTTTGATAAAAGTTCGGACTGTTTCCTCGGAAGTTTTCATGGAGGTTTTTTTTCTATTAAAGGGTATATTTATTTGCGTATCTGTTTTTTGTAGGTCTTTAACTAAAAAAAAAATATTTTTGTTGTACGCTTTTAGTGTACGGAATTTGTAAAATGACGATTGAAAAACGAATTTTTGACACAAGTCAAGGCTTGCTTGTCAATCCCTCCTCAATCCAATTGATGAGCTGGTCATTTTAGCAGCTTGAACCATCGAATTGGTGGTGGTGGGTGGTTCGTTGCTCTTGCAATTCCCTTCAACTTGCACTCTTTGGGGTTTTTGTTTGTTTATTTCTGCTGCGCCCGCAATTTCCTGCACGATTTTCATTAACCAAAAAATTGTTAAGTACAAAGCGCAGCACAAAATGCACCACGGAACTGGGTCGTCATCGGGTGTGATCCACTTTCCGAAAGCTTTAAAAGCGCGTCCAGAGCCGACCAGCAATTCAGTTACCGGTGGAACGCGCCGAAGTTATTCTCGTGGTCGGAATCGTCGTAAAATTCGTCGTGGATTGGATAATATTGGATTACCAAGCTGCAGTTATTGCTGAATATATATTTTTTTGAGTGCTTGTTTAAGTGAAATTTATTCGGTTCGATTGTAATCCGATGCTCCTTTTTGAGTGTTTTAATTGTATAATAAATTGAACAAGTAAAAGTGAAAAAACCTCATATATAATCAGTGTAAAGTGATGAAACAAAGTATAAATTAAAAATACAACATGAAGATAAGCATAGATGGTGGGTTAATTTATCACATAAGAATGACCATATTAATTAAGTTAATATTTAGAACAACAGTGAAATCAAATGAATTGGTAGAGAAGTTGAAAATATGAACAACGTTAAGTGCCACATAAATCGATTTGGATTTAGCTGCCATTTTTTTGCACAATTTGGCAATTTTAATGACATCAGCAATTCAATAAATTGCGAAAGAACGGTGAAAAACTGAATTCTAGTTATTTTTTTTTTCTTTAAACTGTTTTTTATAAAAAATTGTTCAACCATGTTAAAGCCAAATACTTGTAAACATAAATTAATGCAGAGCAAAGCAGAAAAATCTTTTGAACCTCCTACAAAAAGGGAAAGTGTGCGCAGCAACAGCGTCGAATTGTGATTGCTCTCTCCATAACTCATAACTCATTAACCGATTGATTGTAAGCTGAGCTTTGACCTTGACATTCCCAGACTTGGAGTCCACGCGCTTGCTGCGCAGTCCTCGCCGTTGTCGCCTGCCCTGTGCCCGAATCCTGATCATCTCCACGGTCGTGCTTGTGACGCTCTTCATCTCACTGATCTACCATGGCATTGTGGTGGAGCGCATGGGTGAGTTTACCTTAGACCTTAGATACCTAGACATCCTTTACTATAAGAATTCTATATTTGCAGATCGCCTGCAACAAATAATGGTGCTCAATGAGAAGCATGCCGAGAAATTACAGCCCATCGAGGAGGAGGAAGCCTTCGTAATTCGTCCACAATCGCAACCCTTTCACATACCGCTAAAGAAAAGCGATTTGATGCTGGCAGGTGCCACCAAGAGTGAGGAGCAGTCGCTGCGAATGAAGCATCTGCGCTTCAAGTTTCGCCTGAAGAAAAAGTTACGATCACGCCGCAGTTTGCAGTCGTTGGATATGATAGATCCCCTCCAGCTGGAGGCCAACATGCAGCACATTTACACAAGGCTGCGCAGCAAACGAGCCAAAGCTGCGTTGAGCAAGCTGGAGCACGAATATATGCGTTGCAAGAAACAGACTCAGGAGGATTGCATGAGCGCCTTTATGCGCATGTATCAGATGGCAAACGAAATTAACGAGAAGATCAACAGGATGCGCGAAATGATCAAAGGACACATAGATTCGGGCAGCGTGGAATCCCAGGACTTTCAGCCCTTCTTGCCGGCCAAGAAAACGCGCACAACCGACAGTCAATTGACTGAGGCAACAACGCCAATTACTAATGGCAGCTCGACGAGTGCCAATGAAACTGTCGACACTACATTGAAGCCAATGCGCGTAAAGATAAAACCATCGCAAATCAGTTGGATTATCGATGGACATGGACACGATGAAAAGGAGGCGTATGTCGAGAATACGCCACGAGCACAGGCCACCACCGAACGCATTAATCTGACAACACTGGAGTTGACGAGTGTCGAGAGCACAACTGTGGAGCAGCGTAGCACAGCCATAGATAATTCTGTAAGCAGCACATTGAGTGATCACAGCATCAGCTCGACCATCAACAGCCATGTGCAGACCACAGAGCAGCCCGATGCGGACAGCATTACAAGTAGCATAACCTGGATCTTGGAACACTTTGACAAACCCAAAGAGATTGTACTCACCACGCAGAGTGTGCAGCAGCAAGAGCATTCAACAGAAGTCTATGAAATGTCCACCTTGAATGTAGATGAGCAGCAGGTTGCCAGCAGTCCAGCTGCTGTGACAGTTCAGCCAGAGCTGCCGCTCTCAACGGGCGCCCCAGAGTTGTCCACAGTTGCACTGGCAATCTCAACAGTTGCAGAGCAACTGGAGCAAACAACTACACTCAGCGTAAACGTAACCAATTCCTCAACACTGGCTACAACTATGGCAAACGTAACTCCTTCGACAATCGCTACAAATATTGCAACCGTAACTCCATCGACTATTGCTACAACTATTACAACTGTAACTCCTTTCACTCGTGCTACAATCGTTGCCAACGCAACTCCTTCTGCACAAGGGACAACCTCAACCCCGCTAATAACTTCAACGTTGACCACACTCGATCCGGCCACAACTACTATTGCTATCGAAGCAGCCAATCAAACCGCACATCCCACTAAGGAGAAGCCATTGAAATACAGCTGGATTATTGATGGCGCCGAGGATAGCGGCGAATTCAACAACGACACCAGCACCGCGTCCCCACAAACCACGACTCAACTGCAGAGTATTGAAACGACCACAGAGGCTGCTCGTGTTGTGCATCCGCTGGACAACCCCAGTAGCATGGAGAACATGCTCGACAGCTTCGAACGTCACGAATCACAAAAACCACTGCTCAAAGTGGTCAATGAAACCGCAAAGAACACAACACAATACGACGTTGAACAAACGTCACCAATCAATGTGCTGCATCTCAACGAAACGGGTAACTCATCGAGCGTCTATGATCACTCACACTGGCTGCAGCAATTTGAGGAGCAGGCAGAAGCACAGGATGAGTTGATGGATACCTTTGGCAACGAACTGGACGCCAAGAGTCTGGAGCAGTTGGGACCCATGATAAACCCCATTAACGGCAAGACAACAAGTGGTAAGTGATGCAAAACTCTAGTTCAATGATGGAGTTAATAACATAGCTTTATCCTTTTACAGCTGGCGATGCACAGCTAATCACAATATGCGCGCACATGGCGCGAAGGCTGCGACAAAAAGCAGCGCTTGGCGATACGGAAACCTTCACGGCTTCGCCCAGTGTGCAGTTCACCAGTCGCGGTCCAGCTGGATTTCCCGTCTCAGGCGAGACTATGAAAGCCTCCGCCCAGTTCATGTTCAATCCGAACTTTGGCATGCCCAGCATTCCCGTTTGCTTCTACATGACGCCAGCCAACTTCCGCATGCCCATGTGGTCGCCCACGCCCTCGTTTATGGGCATGCAGGGCGCCCACTTTGCTGGCTCCTCGAATGCAGCTGGCGGCATCTTCTTTGTGCCACAGCAACAATTCGGACCTACTGGCAACTTCTTTGGTGGCAGCGCAGGCACTGCTGGAGGCGCACAAAACCAGCTGCCCAACATCTTCTCGAAGAATGCCTCGCCGCCGAAGCAGCAGCAGGCGGCGAATGGACAGCAGCAGCAGGTCTACTGCACCTACATGCAGAATCAGCAGAACCAACAGAGTCAAGCACAGAGTACGCCCATCCAGAGCAATCTCTCGCCGGGCAGCCAGTCGGGCTTTTCCAATGCCAACTTCAAGATGCGACACGCCAATCAAACGGCGGCTGGAGCACATCAGAGCCAGATTGTCTACGCCTCCTATGTGGGCGTGCCGCAGCAATCGCAGGAGCCGCGCAGCTGCCCGCATGCTGATCAGGTTGCCTGCTATGGGAACAAGGAGTGTATTGATGCAACGAATTGGTGCAACAACGTTGTAGACTGTTCGGATGGCAGTGATGAGTCTGCCTGCACTTGTGCTGATCGCTTGGACGACGAGCGACTCTGCGACGGCTACGAGGATTGTCCCATGGGGGAGGATGAGCTAGGCTGCTTTGGCTGCGAGGCATTGGCGCATTCCTGCTACGAGAACGCCGAGGATTATGCGCGACACAATCGCTCCACGCTCTCCATGTGCTACAACCGCCTGGAGCGCTGCGACGGTTTTCAGAACTGCTTCAATGGACGCGACGAGCAGCACTGCAACATGCTGGTCACCGACGTCACACATCACATGGTAAGCAGCCATTTAGCCATTGCTACTATCTTATTAAATACTTATTATGCATTGTTTTAGTCTCATGCGGCATCCGCCTCGGAGGGCTATCTGTATCGCCACTATCGCGGCGACTGGTATCCGGTGTGCAACAATGGCGACAAGTGGGCGGCGGCTGCCTGCGAGCAACAAACGGTTAATCTTAGCTTCAGGCAGCTGACATTGCCTGGTCCATTCATTGAGCCTTCGCTGCATGCTGACGTGCATCTCTCGCAGGGCTGCCACGGACGGAACAGATCACGATACGCTGGTGGGTCATGTAGCCTACGTGAAGTGCGCACCACCGAAGTGTGGATTGCCCAGCAAGCAGCCAGCTGTCAAGCAGACCAAACGTTCCAGGCGAACAGTCGATGAGACGGACAAGAGTCGTATTGTGGGCGGCATCTTTGCAAGTCCCTTGCAGTGGCCCTTCGTGGTTGCGATTTATCGCGACGGCAAGTTTCATTGTGGCGGCACCATCTACAACGATCGTTGGGTAAACTTGCAGCACTTGCAACGGAGAGGACTTCACTAGTTTACTTTACTAATAATTTGCTTTGCAGATCATCAGCGCTGCGCACTGCGTCATCAACTTTGGCAAGTACTACTATGAGGTGCGTGCTGGTCTCTTGCGCCGCACCAGCTACTCGCCGGCCACGCAGATCCAACCCGTTTCCCATGTTGTGGTGCATCAGCAATACGAACGCAGGAGCATGCGCAACGATCTCTCGCTACTACGCGTAGCAGCTCCGCTGCAGTTCAATCGTTGGGTCAAGCCCATCTGTCTTCCGGATGTGGGACGCACGACGTTCGGCGATGACTGGATCTGGGGACCCGAGGAGCATACACTCTGCACAGCTGTGGGCTGGGGTGCCATACGCGAGAAGGGCCCAAGCAGTAAGTATTGATTGCGTCAGCTACCTTATATCAAATACTAAGAGGGGAGGAGGATGTTACTGTGTGTGTAAGGTCAGAAGGCGACATCTGACATCGCAAAAAGAATATAGTTTCCTATGATATGACCTAGATCTTAGAGACTGACAGAGCTATCATCTAATATTTTTAACATCATTTATTGTGCGAACATGCAGATATATTTTCGACTAGCACTCACGACTTGTTTTGTAACCTTCCTCATGCTTAGGTGATCCCTTGCGCCAGGTTGTTCTGCCCATTCGCAAGCGCTGCACGGATCCAGAGGATCAGGCCTCTGAAGATGTTTGTGCTGGGGATCCAGGTGGTGGTCGCGATGCCTGCCAAGGTGATTCAGGTGGTCCGCTCTTCTGCCGTAGTGTGAACAATACGGATGAATGGTACTTGGCTGGTGTTGTTAGCCATGGCAATGGCTGTGCTCGACCCAAGGAGTTTGGCGCCTACACGCGTGTAGCTCTCTATTTGGACTGGCTGGAGATGGCTGTGACGCCGCGCCTGCTGCCAGCCAAGCAGCCAGTGCAACTGTGTCCAGGATTCACGTGTGTTTGGGGCGGCAAGCGTTGCATTTCGCAGCGACAACGTTGTGACCGTCGAGTGGACTGCTTGGGTGGCGAGGATGAGGTTGGCTGTGCTTACAACTTTATTCCCGACATGGTGGGCAGCAGCAAGCAGAACTTTAGCGCCACTACAGAGAGTGATTATTATCCATTGGCAAAGCAGCAAGTTGCTGACATGGAAACACAGCAATCAATGAGCAAACAGCGCCAGGATGTGCCCATCGAAGCTCACGATTTGGTGGCAGAGATAGAGACTGAGAGCCAGCCGCATAATGCAACAAGGACAACGACAATAACGCCCCCTAAAAGTGTAATTAGCACAACCAGCGAAGGTGAAAACACAACGATAAATGACGAGGAGACAAGTACGCAGTTTGAGACAACGTCAACAAGTTTGCGCACAACGCTGCCTGCAGAAGCGCTAATCACACTAACAAGCACGACAACAGCTACCACGACAGCAACTGCCACAACAACATCTCCCCCCAAAACAACAACAGCAGCAACTGCATCAGTGACCTCTTTGCCGCCAGTCAGACCAACAACTTGGCCAACTTCAACAGAGGACTTCATGAAACTCACCGACTTAATTACTCAATTTCTGGAGGAGTCGACGACAGCAGCAGCCACTGTTGAAGAGGTAGCTAACGCAACGCTGCCTGTCATCACAACTGATGCGCCCACTTTGACCACAACAACTACAAAGGAGTCTACAACAGATTTAGCAACAACTAGTACTGAGATGGCGACAACATCTATTGCCAGCTCAAGTTCAGATGACAGTGATACAATGCAAACTGTGACAGAGACATCAACAATGCTGGAAACAACAGAAAATTCAACTTCGACACAGTCAACAACGCATAAATTACCTACCACGATGAAGTCAACAACAAAAGATTTAACTACGACGCAGTCAACAACCAAAGAATTCACTACGACGCCATCAACCACGAAAGAATTGACTACCACACAGTCGACAACCCAATCTACAACATCAACAACCACAACTCAAGCAACAACGATATCAACTGCTTCACCCGTAAACAACAGCAGCTCAACGCCAGCCACAAAGCCAAATAAAGTCATCCCAAAGACGCAGCTGCCGAATAAGTTTATATGCCAACGGTAAGTTAATATTAGACACAGCTTGTGCTTCACTTCACTATTTCTCTTTCTTGTCAGAATGCCACAAATTGTGGATCTGCAGCATCGCTGTGATCGCAAGGAGGACTGCGAAGATGGCACCGATGAACTGGACTGCAGCTGTCGCGACTATCTGAAAGGCAGTTTGAGTGTGCTCATCTGCGACGGAAAAGCAGACTGTGAGGATTTGAGTGATGAGCAGCATTGTGGTAAGCAAACCACAAGATAGTAATGCAGTACTTTTGAACCTAATCTTACATGCAAACACAGGCAGTTGTCAGGACAATGAGTTTCACTGTGCGCTCTCCAAGAGTTGCTTACCCTTGGCCAAACGCTGTGACAATGTGGTCGACTGCACATTTAAGGAGGACGAAAAGGATTGTTGTAAGTGCGCTCCACTCTCAATCATTGCACTCTTAATCATCGTCTTACTTCGATTTGCAGTTGCTCTGACCAATGGTCATGACGTGCATTACGATGCCCACCAGCAGCCCAAGTTCAGCAGCGTTGGCATCTTCTCGAAGAATGCACATGGCCTCTGGCGAGTTGTCTGCGCCCATGAGACGGATTTCCATGAGCATCAGGCCGAGACAGCGGACTCTGTGTGCGCTCTGTTGGGTTTCCATGGCGCGCATTACTTTAACAGCACTGAGTTTGTCAGCCAGAGAGAGATGCACCCAATTACACCGGAACTCTTCAGGAAATCGCTACTTGCCTCTCAACTGCATGCTCAAATAGGCGACAATGAACACTTTGCCAGTTCGGAGTTGCATCGAGTGCATCGCAGGCAGCACAAACATGCGATTCACTCCGACAAGTGCGTGGGCATCTATGTGGAATGCAATCTGCGTTCCAACACAACGGTGCCCATTAAAACATTCAGTGCTGGGCAGGCGGTCAAGCAGCAACCACAAGAACATCTGCCAGCATTGCTGCCCACCATTGAGACTCACAACAAGCCCAATGTGCACTTTAAGCCACAGCTGCCAGCGCAGATGGTGAACAAGAAGGATGAGATCATGGACCGCCTGGACATGTTGATCAAGAGCAAAAAGAACAAGACGTTGTTAGTGCAAGATCAGCTGCACGAAGCTATCGAGGAGCTGCATTGGCCGTGGCTGGCCGATGTCTATGCGAATGGCGAGCTGTGGTGTCTGGGCGTGCTGCTGGACAAGCACTGGCTGTTGGTGCACAACAGCTGTATCTCAGGCATTAGGTAAACTGCATAGCTATTTTATTAAATTCTTTCTAATACGCTTGCTTTCAGTTTTAGCACGCACCACATTACCGCCCTATTGGGTGGCGGCAAGACGAGACGCTCCTTGCACCGTAGCAACCACGAGCAGATTCGTCGCGTTGACTGCGTTGAGGCAGTGCCGAAGTCCGATGTGCTACTCTATCATCTGGAGCAGCCGGCAAGATTCACGCATCACGTGCTGCCCACATTTTTGCCGGACCTGTAAGTCTCTAGAAATTCCGCTTGACTCCCAATCTAAAGCGGTTTTTTTCATTTTAGCCAAAGCCAGCAGAATGATGAAATCCAGGAATGCATTAGCGTGCTGCACGATGATGTCTCTGGTCGCATAAAAACCGTGGCCATTGCCAAGTCCAACAGTGACTCCGACTGCAGTTCCTGCTATCAACTGCAAGAGCAGCGTCCGCAGGGAAATTTAATGCGCTTGCTAAATCTCAGCGCCGAGGACATGGCCTCTATATCGGATGAAGTGGAGCTGGTGAGCGGCGTGGCCGCCAGAGAGATGCCATCGCTCACGAAATTCACCAGCTGCACGCAGTTTGGCCAGAAGAACTTGAGTGACACTGAAATTCATCCAAGCGATCAAGGCGTACTTGTCTGTCGTCACGTCCACACGGGCTGGTTTCCCTCCGCGGTCTTCAGCTATAACAATACCAACTGCCACAGCTTCAGGGCACCTTTTGGCATCAGGACACTGGAGCAATCGTACAAAACGCTGCAGGATATTATGGGTAATCAGTTTGCTGCACATCTAATTAGATTTATTATTATATTACAAAACTGGCTTCTTACAGATCAACCGCACTGCAGTAATGTGCAATCATCGCCACCTTGTGCCACACATCGATGCCCGCTAGGCGCCTGTTTGCCACAGTCTGCGTTGTGCGATGGTCGCAGTGATTGCCACGATAATAGCGATGAGGAGGAGTCCAAGTGTCGCGAGCTAAAACAACGCTGTGGTCCAGGTGAAATGAAATGCCGCTCCAGCTCCAAGTGTATACCGAAAAGCAAGTTCTGTGATCATGTGCCAGACTGCGAGGATATGACGGACGAGCCCACCATCTGCAGCTGCTTTACCTATCTACAGTAAGTTGCCGCCATATCTACACATATAAATGAAAATGCTAAGTAAAAAATAATTTTTTGCAGAGCCACGGATCCGTCAAAGATTTGCGATGGCAAGCGCAACTGTTGGGACAAAAGCGATGAGAGTTCGGTGCTCTGCCAGTGCACAGCAGATCACTTTCCGTGCAGCTCGTAAGTGTACTACAAGGAAGCAATTGACCCGGCTATAACTCGTATCATTTACAGTTCTCCGGGAGACTGCATTCCGCGTGATTTTGTGTGCGACAAGCAACCCGATTGTCCTAACGGGGAGGATGAACGCTACTGCTTTGGTATCGAACAACCGCTGCAGGATCAGGCAATGGATTATTGGTCGGGACAGAAGCAGACGGTGTCACACTACGGCCAGGTTATAGAGCAATCCTATGGCATCTGGCACACCAAGTGCTTTCCCAAGAGCACGCCGCCCAGCAGCACCGAAGTGCGTCATATATGCGAGAAGCTCGGCTACAATCCCGATCGTCAGCCTAGCTATCGACTCATAGACGATGCTGCCAACGAAGCCGTGCACACCTATGAGTGGGCGGATAGACGGGGACGCAGCTTCAGCAATGAAACCTTGGTGGGAAAGTATCGGGACTCAACCAAGGCGCAGATCATTAGCAAATTCTCGCCACTGCAGTTGAACGAGCGACTGACGCTCTACCTCAAGCCCAGTCGACCCATTGCGGAGCTGGTCAAATGGAACTCGACGGATTCGAGCCGTTGTTTCAGGTTGGAGATTCGTTGCGCCTGAAAGGTATTCCGACTTGTCTAATTTCCCTATTTGTTGTTTTTTTCTTTTTGTACGTTTTAGTAGCAAAATAAAAAACGAGTTTCAATTTTTTTTAATATTAACCTTTTTATTTTTTTATTATTTTAATTTATTATTTTTTTTTTTTTATCAGTTTTCTAGTTGCATAATTTTTGTTAATTTTGTTTAGAATCGTTTTGTTAATTTTTAAGCCGGGTTTCTGAGTTTTACGTTTAATAAACAAATGTCTTGTTTTATAAATGTAAAAAATCGCATGTTATCCCATCGGTTTTGTTGTTTAGTCAAAATTCAAACAATTAATACTTAAAGCACTAATTATAATTGTTAGTTTGTTTTGTTGTTATTTTGGTTTTAGTATAAATTCGTTAAAAAGATTTAAGATTGGTTGGTTTTGAAAAAAAGGTACTTGAGAATTATGAATGTATTTATGTATATATCTTAAGAGCAGTTAAACACCATTTCATAAGGGGATTAATCCAGTTTAGCGGTGCATTACAAGTAAGTTTAACAACAGTTTAGGATTTAAATATAAATATTTAACGAGCATAGGGTTATAATTTTCCAAAAACTTTTAAAGAAGGCTGGGTAGAAAGTATTTTTAATTCCAATATGCTTGCAGAAAGTAATCATATTTTTGTGAACATTATTATTTAATACTCGTGACCATTTTCCTCGTCCTTCACTACAGCAAAAAAGTAGTAAAGATCTTCTGCCAACATATTTTATCTTCGGTAAGACGATGATAGATAATTTTCTCGTTCTAAAATATTTTGTTTATAAGTCTTTGGCGTTGATTACAACAATAAGTATGAATGTATGCATGTATATATAAGTATGTATAATTAATATAATTTGTTAGGTAGGTATAAACAGAAATGATTATAATGATAATAGGGAACTTTAGTTAAATACTTTATAAGTTATTTAGTTAAGTTTGTTGATTTCGAAGTAGGGTAGTTTTTGTTTGTCACGTAAAAACAATGTTTACTTTATAATTTCAAATTGAATCACAAATTTTTTCAAAATGTTTTGTTTTTAAGTGTGTATGAGTAATACTTAGACTAGACTCGTAGTGTGTTATTTAGATGTTTTTGTTTGTTGTTCTTTGGTTATACATACATAAGTGTATTTAAAATGTGCATTGGTTTTAAAGCTATGCTAGACTGTGTGCGACTTTTAAGCATCGTAGTGATTGATTTGTTTCTAGGGATTTTGGATTTATCGTACATAGTTGATAGATCGATAGATCAGTATAGATAGTAGTTAGATAGAGGCATAAAGTTTTCAAACACAACCTTTTTGCGATTCTAAGTTCTGTGAAGGTATGATCAAAGCGTCAAACAGTTAAATAGTGTCCTGGCCAAATATTAAAGACTAGTTGCTTACACTAAACTATAATTAAGCTAAACCTTTTTTTTGTTGCTTTCTTGCCAAACAATTTGTAATCTTAAATATCTTTTACGTTGTCATGAAACACAGCAGTTTATTATATTTACACATCCAACTACCAAATTAGTTGCTGTTTCTAATGTTATGGCATCATTTTAAATGCTGTTTTTGGTTTATAATTTCGTATAGGAATTTCGTAAACTTTACTAACTACATTTTTGTATTTATGTGTTCTTCGATTCTGTGCGTGTGTGTGAGTGTGTCAATTGTTGGTTAAAACTCTTAGTGGAATAGTTGGTGCGTTTTTATTTACAATTTGTTATTTTGTATCTATGTTAGTTAGTTAATATGTATGTATATATTTGTATATGTTATGCTAAGTAAGTATATTAAAGCTTAGGAAGTTAGTAGATTTTCTCTGCATGATTTCACGTTTGTATTAACTCATTAGTCAATTAAGTATAGAGGTGGTTAAGTATATGTCCATCTAGTGTCATTTTAATTTATTTCGGTATTGTTTGCATTGATATTTGCGTTGCTATACTCTTAAAACTTTCAGCTTTATTTAACAAATCTTTTGTTTTGCTTACAGCCCAATAGTATGCAATACTTTTCCTGAAATCGTATTCTAGACTTCAGCCGAAAAGTATGCTACATGTGTGCAACTAAGTATGCCGGAATTTTGTTGCCTTACCTTAGGAGGTAAGCCGGAAATTCGAATGCACAATTCATCCAATACGAGCGGTGAGTACCCAAACATTTAAGAGTATTTATTTAAAATTAAAATGCAATTACTATGAAGTGAAGATCAATCCATTTTGCCAATAACAAGTTGAGAGGAAATTTTGGAAAAAAAGCGTATAATCAATAAATATTTCATATATTTCACTAGAACTTTGCACATAACACACAAAATGAGTTTTTGAGCTTCTAAAAACAGATCTCTTTAACTAAATAAATAACTAAATAATAATAATAATAATAATAGTAAAATAAGAATTAAGCAGATCCGTGTCGGCAATCCAAGTGCGTCGTCATTTGTTGGTTGCCGAATAGGATATAATATTAAACATAAAATAATATATAACTAAACATTCCGTAAAAAAAAATCAATTGTAGTATCATAAAGTAAACACAAAACAGTTCTCGGCAAAACATATTTAGCTTCATTTATCCACAAAACTATAAATACAGACTATGAAAGGTTGACTACAATTTCGAACACTGTTTGTGTTGTGCGATAAGAATTTGCTAAGCGACAGGTTGATGGATTCATTCACTGGTTGATTACTTGCTTTTGGATTGATAGGGCGTAGTGTTTAAATGTAGATTTGAGTTTCATTTTCATATATAGTAGGCGGTGACACGTTTGCATCACTTCTGTTCAACTTCTACCACCCTTTTGCATAGTCGCGTAACTGTTTGCTACGTGCTGTCGTGTCTTGAAGGAGGTGGATCTTAAGTAGTTTTCAATATGCCCTTCGACGACGAGTTGCCGTCGTCGGTAGGCGGTAGCTCCAATTGGGTGCGCACCAAATGTGCCGGCAGTTCCATGTTTATAGGATCATTGAGACGCCTCAAATTGTATTCCACTTCTGCAGTTCTGCGCTTCAGACGATTGTAATTCTCGATATCGAAGTGCTGTTTTTTGGCATTGCGATAAATGTTGAGTGTATACTCACGATTATACACATTCTCCATGATGTATTCCTAGAAAGTTTACTCAATTGAGATTAATACTATTTAGGCCGTTTAGCCAGCTGGTGGTAACTCACGCGTTTGGTTACACAATAGTAAGCGTACATGGCCATTGTGGTGCCATAGGTGACGAAATAGGTCACCGGCTCCATAATATCCCACGAGTACTCCCACCATGTCAAGCGCGCCAAAATTCCAAATTGTACAGACATCAGACCCAGACCCACCCAGGTCATCATGTTGGTGCGACGTTCGGCTTGCTTGGCAAGCTCCATTTTTTTCTAAACACAAAAGTGTAGAAATTAGAAATTAGCAAGTGGTGTTCAGTGTTGCATTGTAATGGGAACTTACCTCTTCAAGTGGCTCTAGCTCATAGCGTAGATTCTCGAGTTCTTTGCACAATTGGTGGCTCTTTTCCATCTGATATTCGCCCACATTGAAAGCCTCGTAAAGCTGTCGAGTGATAAGCAATTGGTCGCAACACTTGTCAATTTAATTGTATTTGTTGTTAGCCGCTCACCTGTCCGATTATCTTGCGTACATCGCTCATTTTATCAATGGTTTCTGGTGTGATCTTCTCGCGCACCGGCGGATCCACGACGACTCTCCGGTTGTTAATTTGTATGCTGTGCCAAGATAGTTGTTTAATGTATTTAATGAATGCTGGGTTGTCTGCTGGGTGGGTGGCCTACCTAAACTCTTCATCCAGCAGTCTCTCGATGGTACAGGAGGATGCAATACGCACGCCATGCTTATTGATAACGGCTGCCCGATCGATGCCGCGATCCTCCTCCCTCAACATGGACAACAGATGGCCCACAGTGTGTGAGATGGGTTTCAGGGCAAACTGGCATAGCTCATTTCGACTGGGCAGGCGAACTGTCAATTGGGGCATGCCATTCACATATTCCAGTCTCACATCATCATCATCTGCAAGAAGAAATGTGCGGTGTAGTTAGAGAAGACGCCCCAAGAGATGAATATCGCAAACCTAGCCCAACAGCTTTATGATTATTTACAACTGTGCCACATTGCGTTCGCCGTATTTCTTTATACTAAATGCGAGTTTATTATTTATAATTGCCGCGATGCGCAGCAGCTACTCAAGGTTGTTGAATGCAGTTAGCTGTTCGCATTGCTTGCTCAACCATAACGCCAGGGCGCTAGAAGGCAGCACACAAGACAAGCCGCTGAAGACTGTTCCCGCCCTCTCGCTAGCTAGCTAGCTAGCACAGCTCAAGCTTGTTCGGTGTGTGGTAAAGATTGGAACTTGCAACAAATTGTGCAGATGACACACAAATGACAGCCCGAAACAATTCAATTAGCTGCTGCTCAACTACTGTTCATGGTGTGCATGAGTTTCTTGAATTTACGCACACACCTCGAGAGGCGGCAAAAAAAAAAAAGAAAAACAAATTTGAAAACAGTTTTTCTTTTGTGTTTTTTTTTCGTGCTGCCAAGCAAAGTTTTCACTTTGTCGCATGTGTGGTGTGGAGGCCTCTCAAGTAGCACAAACACAATGCTCGCTCGCTCGCAAGTTGCATACGCCTCATACACACATGTGCACACATTTCGGTGTACTACATGCAACACGCCAAGTGACCAACGAAGCAAGTAACCAAACACCCGGCACACACGATTCCCTCCCCAACGATTCCCCAATGCTCGCCAGCTTCTAATGAAGATTTGCTTCGACTTAATCGCATTTACTAGGTCTCAGTCTCAGTCTCAGTCGCATCTCAAGTTGCCTATTGATTGCTGTTGTTGCCGCCGTTGCTGTTGCTGTTTTGCTGGCGCCACTGAAATGTGGGTAACCGTCATCGTGGTGTTGTTGTTGTTGTTGTTGTTTTTGTTGTTGGCGGTTGGCTAACTGCTAACTCGAGTCTATAGCTGTTGTTGTGATTATTATTTTCATGCACTTTGATTTTTTGGGATTTTAAACACAATTTTATATGTACACTCGTATTTTATGTTTTCTTTTTCTTCTACTACTCCACTTCACTCTACTCTACACAGCTCTGTGCTGCTCTTGTTGCTGTTGCGGCTTCTTCTCCTTTTATTATTGATAGTTTGAGACTTTTTTGTGTTAATTTTTTCAGTTAACTTTCTGATTTTCGCGCTTGCAGACGTGTGTCTCGGTTTGTGGCTCTTCCTCCAGAGGGTGCTTCTCGAATCGACTGCCGAAAAGTGTTTCTCGTGCGTTTGTTGTTTGTGCTATACGTGGCAAGCAGCTATAAAAAGCAATGCTATAAACCAAATATGTGATATAAGAAAGCTTAACTTCACTTAACTTAACTCAACTTAGCTCAAACTTAACTAACTAAATAAACTCAGTAAACGATAGTAAAATAACCGGTCAACGAAGTGTCAGCAAAGAGTTCTATGAACTTTTTGCTTTGTTGCGTCAAGCTGTGATTGTATCACATGCCACATACCACATGCCACATTGAGACAATTTTATGAGCCACACACACACACACACACACACACACACACACACAAAAATACACACACACATGCGACTGATAAGATTGTTCTTAAAGGCTCAAACAAGTTTCATTTTGCAAAACTGTGGCCAACAAACGGTCAGAGGCAAAAAACAATTCATCTGCGATAAGCAAAAACCACAGGATACATGCATGATACATGCCACACAGCGAGGCACAATACCCAACATGTGCTGTCATTGATTTAGTTGTTAGTATTGTCAAGATATCGCATATACAACGACTATACAATATACACATATTGGTAGTTAGTAAAACCGCAGACAACAAACGTGCAAACATTGATTAAATTCCTGTTACGGAATACGAGCGCACAGCTTTCCTCCTGCTCTCCCCGCTCTCCCCTCCCTTTCTATTCCTGCATTACTCTGCTGAATTCCCTGGTAACTTTGCTCTCATCAAAACTTAATAGTCAGTTTCCGCACACCAAAGCACGGGGTTGAGGTTAACAAGTGTCGCACACAAACCAACACACACACACAGGGTGTGTTGTAGGCGCGTGTGTCTGCTCCACAAAATGAGGTCAACGTGTTGCAAATGTTGCTGTGTGGCAGCAAGCGGAAATGCAAGCGGCAATCAGCCTACAAATTTATAACAGTCAACCTATGCTGTGGCTCCGTGAATTGTGTGTTGTGTCTGTGTGTGGAGAGAGTGTGCGGGGTGTGGTTGCAATTAACGCTTATTTAAATTTACTACGGCTCGCTCAAAGAGCAGCACAAGGACGAATCAGTCGCCAAGTTTGCAGTGCAATCATTGGATCAGCAGGCACTCTGAATGTCCTGCAGTCACTCAGTTAATAGAATGTCCAACTGGCTTTCATTTGTTTTGCAAGTTCTTAATTGCGAACGATTAGTCGTCGCAAGTCTAACAAATTGAAGTCAATATTTTGTCGATTTTAAAGCTTGACAGTTTTTCTTCCATTGAAATACTTTGTTTTAAACAATGCCAGACAATGAATAATGAATTAAAGCTACATAACATTAACAAAAAAAAAAAAAAAAAAAAAACCCCTTTTAAAAAAAAAAGTGAATTTTGGCCAAATAACCCAATGTTCAAAAAATTATTATCGTGATTTTAAAAGTTGTAAATAATATGCTTCAGTCAAAAAGGTTTCACCCCAGTTATGTTCTAAGCATCTACAATCGAGCGCACAATATTTTTTTGGAATTTGCATAATTCAAATGTTTTCCTATTATGCATTCAGGTGCTTATCCACTTGTGTGTGACAGTTATGTTCGGTTAGCAAGCCCTTTTTCAAGTTCTCTCGTCGTCTGCTTTACATCTAACGCGGACAATCAAAATGCCAGCACAAATTTCGTAGCATACTTTACGGCAGTTGCCTTATTTGAGAATCGCAATGCGCATACGCCCCATAGCAGCATTGCATGATTTCATGAGTCTGCGGCATTTGAGCGTGTCTCTGTGTACTGTTCGCCTGCCATCTAGCTCTCCAAACACAATTTCTTCCAGTTGCCACACATGCAAAAATTTGTCCTTTGCTGCATTATTAAAAATGCCTCGTGCTGCACAATTTGGCTGAGATTTCATTTTAACTCTGCATGTTAAGCGAGTGTGCGTGTGTTTTCTTCTGTGTGTTGTTGTTGATGTCTGCGTGCGGCTATTCGGCATTTAAATGAAATGATTAAAACGCAGCCGCAAGACCAAAGAAAATAAATTGCAAACAAAAAAACAACAAAAAAACTGCATGCATAATCAATTTAAACACACAATTTTCATTAAGAGCTAAACAAGAAAAAGTAAAGCGCAAAAGCAGAACGCAAAACGAGGATAACAACAGCGGTAAAGTGAAAGAAAAGCTGCCAGCATACAAAACATAAAGTACGCGTTTAAATTCAGTCTATTAGCGGGTAAGTTCGTTCCTTTGCTGTGCTCTGTTAACAAAAGTTGTACTAAAGGTAGCTGTATGGAGGCCACGCGACCACACGACAAATGCGGCTGCTTTGTGCGACGAGTCGACGACAAGAACGGCTTCGACTTTCACTCCGACTCGGGGGCGCTTTCTGCTGTGTGCCAACATTGCGAGGGCTGCTCCTTGTTGTACCTGACCAAGAGCTACCGACTACTCGCTGAACCTACCATATAGCGGCGGCAAAGTCGAGCCTTTGCCACACTCCGAAGATGCCTTCACATCGCTGGCAACACAATTTACGGGCTGCTGCTGTTGCGTTGTTTCCTGCCCGGGGCAAGTCGGCGACAAATTGGAGCTTGTTGTTGTGGTTGTTTCTGTTGTTGTTGTTGTTGTTGTTGCTGCTGCTGTTATAACTGGCGTTTCTGGTGCTGCCGTTGTTAGTGTTGTTGCTGCTGTCTCTAAGCGTTCAATTAGAGTTTGCTTTCTGCCCGTTGCGCTTAGTCCGCGGGCACGCAGACGCGCCCTTAAATCGCTGAGATTGAGGCGCTTCAAATCCTCTTCGTTGCCTAACAACGTATCACAAAAAACAAATACAAAAAAAAAAAACAAAATGTGGAAGAAAAAAAACAGAAAAATAGGCGTGCCAGAAAATAAGTGAAAAGAAATTAAAATTTTCCATCAAAGGTGTTAGGTGCAAGGCGTGGCAGAAAGCAGACACAAAAAGGACAAAGAGCCGACAGACCGACAGGCTGAAAAGTGCAGACTACGACGACGTCTGCTTCTGCTTCTCGGCTGCGGCAGCTTTCCTTTTGCATAATGAATTAAAAAACAAACAGCACACCAAAAGGAGAGCGTATAAAAGAGCGTAAGGAGGAAAAGCGCAGTTAAAATTGATGGCACGTGCAGTTAACGCCACGCAAAATGCACATAAAAAACATAAACAAACTCGACAAAATGCGTTAAAAAAAAACCAAGAAAAATATAAAACAAAAGAAGAGAAAAAACAGAACTGAATGGCCTCCCACAAATGCTGATGAAGACACGCGCTGCACACAGTCAAAGCACACAGGACCAAAAGGCCTGGTGACATCTTTTTTATCAAAACCAGGAAATGACACGCACAGCTGAAACACATTAATGCAGGGAATGTGATGAAATGCGGGAGAGCTCGAATGCTATGAGCAAGAACTGGATGGTGGAGGGTGGTTGGGGATGTTTCAGCCAGTTGACAGCTTTTGTCAGCCACATTCAATGCCAAATAGCGAGTGGCGAATGGCGAGCTGCGAGCTGTGAGTCGCTTGTCTGATTGTCTGATTGTGCGATTTAAACATTTTGTTGAATGATTCACGGAAATGATACGAAACATATTGAAGAAAGAATTGTTTGGAGAGCTCTAAAATTGAGTGTCTACTGTTTGTTAAGAATGTTAATGTCCATGGAATCGATGTGCGTGATGTTAAAGGGACTTTTAGAAAACAGATTTAAATTTGAGTTATTTAACCATAGACCTTGGTCAGTTTAATTCTACTTAAATTAGTCTGTTGGCTTTTGGAAAGCATTTTCATTTAATAATAATCAAATATGCTGAAAACCACATAAACCGTAGGGTGAACAATAAAAGCGAATTGCTACTAAAATTAGTCGTGAACCACTTTTTGTTTTACAAAAAACTCATTCCATTAGTGTTATAGTTTAAACAGCATGTCCGCCTGAAAAAGTACTTTGTTGGTTAAATTCAATCTCCAAAAAACCAAAACACATTGAAATCGTATACTTAGGACATCAATATAGTCTCAGTGGGAGTAATGAGCAGCTGTCTTTAATGCTCTGCACAAATAAAATATACTTTTCCTTTCCTCTTGTCTGCTCTCGCTAAATCAAAACCTTTTTATTGAATTTAGTTTTACTCCCCCATAAAAGCCAAGCCATTTGAGCCATTTATCCTCTTATGCATTTACCCTTCTCGAAATGCCTTTCGCTGGCTAATGTATAACCTTTCTGACCAGCACTCTAGGCCTGCCTACCTCTTATAACCTGTAAATTTATACGAGTGTCCTTGGTTATCCTCGGATACATTTTGAAAGCCTCTTCAAATGCTTTTAATTTAAGAGATAAAGTAACTAAGCAACAATATTCACTCCCGACAAGAATATCTCAAACTTTATAGATCAAAATATGGAAAAAAAAAACAAATCACGACAGCAACAGCAACAACAACGACCAACAGTAAAAAGCAACAACGGAAAAACCAATGTGCCTTTAAGCTAATCAAATATTTATGAAATTGCAGGCAGCTTTTATAAGCCTTGGAAAAAAAGACTCATACCTATAAATTGAGTTGTTTTTGTGTGTGTCTTTGTGTGCGTAAATATTTGTTGCTTGTCGCTCCGCCCACCTCAGTCGCTTGTTTGTGGGTTTGTTTATTTATGTTATGCGTGGCAATAAATTTGCTGCCAGATTTAAACACCGTAGGCATTAAATAAATCGCATTTTATGACGCATTCAAGTTCAGATCACTGAGTAATGCTACAAATCAAAGTGCGGCTTCAATGTTTCAACTTAAATTCTGGCAGTAAACTGCAGCTTGAAGTTGCCGTTATAGCTGCAACAGCAGCCAACCAGCAAAGTGCACTTAATTAATGAAGAGCCGACAGAGCTGCGAGAGATTGGCTTACAGGCCAGTCTGCATGCATTTTATTTCAGTTGTTGGCGAAAACTCAGCCGACGCGTTTTCTTTTATGGGTCTCGGTCTCTGTGACTGTGTGTGTGTTGGTAGACCGCAGCGCAACCGCCACCGACCATTGTGTTATCCATTGTGCTTAGGCTTTTAATATTTTAGTTGCGTTGGCTTTTCATGCTTGCCCTGGAATGCGGTACTTTACGCGCTTGTTTGTCGTTGCCCGTCGGCTTTACCTTGACGTCGCCCTCCCTCCGCTTTTCACCCCGTTTTTTTGCGGCTGCTGGTGTTTGCTCAAACAGGCCAAAGCAACAGCAGCGACGCGTAACTCGCACTATAAACTCAACTAACAGGGCTAACAAGTGTAAACAAAGCAAAGAACTTCGCTGCGCACAAAAGTAGGCAACGCTTTTTGTGTATCACGCAGTCAGAACTGCAACTAAAAGAGAATCTGTGTGTGTGTGTGTGAATGCGTCGTGTGTATGTGTGTGTGTGCTTTGCACACAATTTAAAAACACATTCCCCAGTTTTAATATGCGTAGAGTAAATACTGAGCATTTACCAAGCCATTGCCTTTGCCAATCAAAAATGTCACGATTAGAAAGCTCTTAAACTTTGCTGCACAATGCTAGACTTCAAACTAATACATTTTGCACATTTTCAATAGACCGGAGAGCAATAAATTGTATTGCAGGAAGTCTCTTGTTTAGACATACATAAAAACACACATTTCAAGAATATTACACACATCCTCCACAAAAATAGATTCTCAATGCAATTAAAACTTAAGAATATCAGCCATTCAAGTGAAATAACTAACTTTTAAGAGCTCATAAACTCTAGAAGAATGTACGTGCCAAATAATTAATAATATGTGAAGCACAAATAAATACAGTAAATCTCATCAGCTGTCGAGCAACACGTCTTTAATTTGTTCGTGTTAAGCTTGCATATTATTTTTCGATAAGCTCTTCATACTGCAAACTCAGAATAATGAAGTGCAGTTTATCAAAACGCAATCAATATCCTTATCGTGCGCATCAGCTTCATTATTGCTGTACTGAGTTTTTACGGTTTGCTTTAGCGTTGCGCTGCAATAAATTGGTATAGCGGCATCGCAATAATCGATCTCTGTGGGGCAGAGGAAGCTGTCTTGAGTTGGCCTTCAGCTGTGCGCTCGGCGGAAATTGCACAATATGAAATCCCATTTGGAGAGCCATCAACTGCTGTTTTTAACTGGCCAAGTGAAAAACAAGCCAACACTCGCTCCCTGCTCTCTCTCTCTCTCTGTGTATGTGTCTGTGACACTCGAGGAAGAAAACCTGTTAAGCACTCTACCTGAAGATGACAACAACAGCGACAACGACAACAACAACGACGATGACGATGACGACACTTTGAACTTTAAAGGCAGGCAGGCGATGTAACTTGTGATTGCCTCAAGTGTTGTCCTTGCGTCTGAAGCAGCACGAAGTGGCGCCACATGGATGCTCATTAAACGAACCAAAGAGCCGCTCACATATTTACGCTGCTCTCGTCTGCAAACTCGTGTGTTTGTTGCGTGTGGCCTCAAGTTAAATTAATTGCTTCAACTTTGACAAGCAGAGGAGTAAAGTATTTTTTTGCAGGAAAGTTAAATTATCTCCCACTTTGCAGGCGCTGCTGCTGCTCAACAACTGAAATTGCCAACTACCTGCTACCTTCTGCCGCCTCCTGCTTCTCCCCTCTATTTTCATTCACGCTGAGTCCGGCACATTTTGCACGTCAAAATAGGCTCCGGACAGAGTCACAGCCTCTGCTATGGCGGCACCATGGGCCACGGATACTTTCGAACGTCACAAACGTCGACATCGTCCCGCCAACGGGACAAGCGGTAAGTTCGAGCTATCTTTCTATGATTCCGTGTACCCCAAGTTTCTAGTTTCAGCTGATGTGGGCGCTAATAAACTATGTATGGGGCGGTGTGGGATTGCAAATTATGGGCTTAGCTCGGAGCTCACAGCTCACAGCTCGCCCACTCGAGCAGTCCTTTCCGACAGTTGTAGGTCATAAAAGTCAATGACGTATGCAGCAAGTCGAGAGCGGAGAGCGGGGAGTGTCTTGAGTCTTGAGTCTCGAGTCTCGAGTGTCAGGCAGGTCGCTCATAATAAGCTACAACTGGGCATCAATATTTATGGCAGGGTTGCCACTTATTGGACCAATTTATGTGCTTGACAAATGATTGCCCCTTCCTCACAAGAAAGGGTTAAAAAGGCGACAAACTGTCCTGAAGCTGATTTCATCCCATAAACTTACACAGTCAATTTACGGGCAATTGAAGGCACAGTAGAACTCAGAGAGGCCAAAGGTTGTATACGACAAGCACTGCAGGCTCGAGCGAGCGAGCTGCTTAGAGTGCGAAATAAGCGACTTTAAGCTTTAATTTCGACACGAGTAATTCAATTTGAGAGTGCTCTCAAAATCTCCAGGCAATATTTCAAAGTGAAATAAAAAGTTATCTAGTTTCTACATTGTTTCACTTTAAAGCCTGCTATCCGCGCATCAAATAAACGCAACTTTTTTTTTTTGGCCAACACATACTACATACATAAGGGTCAGGACGAGGCCATGAGAAAGACAAATAAAAATGTCGAATAAAGTTTGATGTTCGCAACGAGAGTTTAAAATGGCACAACCGACTTTAGTGTTTGAATTCTTGCCAGTGCAATGGGCATAAAATCAAGAAAAAAAAGGTCAACCCAAAAAGGGAAACTTTTCGCCTTGCTGTGAGATTCGGAAATAAGGAGATTCGCGGCCGTAAAATTGAATTTCCCAGAGCCGCAAAGGAATGCGACAAACGCGAAATTGAAGCAAAGCGCAGACAAATTAAATCCGTTTAGGCTTCCGTTTCATCTTTTCCCTACGCTTTTGCAATTAGCGCCTGTCTCTCCTTCCTAGGATATTTCTTTCATTTTCATGTTCTCTCATTTTCCTTGACACGTTTGCATCGATTCGATTTGCAAGCCTTAGAAGTGGGGAACATTTTTCCAATTAATAAATGACCGGCAAATGGGGGCGCCACAAGAGGCGCCCAGCATTGCCTGTTAAATACTGCAGGAACAGGAAAAAAAGAAACGAAGAATGGCAATTAAAAGTGCCAGCAAATAGGAGAATGCGAGATGAACGAGGCGTGGTTGGAACACATACATATATAGTATGTATATAGTATAGGCCACATATGTCTGGACGGGCCATTAACAATCTGCCAGTCACTGCGGGGGATCAAATGTCAAGCTGTTGCTGCATCTACAAATAGAACTGTCGTCAGTGGAGCTAGCAAAATGAAAGGCTGGCTTAAAGTGCCCATCAATCATGGCATAACATTGTGATCTGTGTGATCTATAGCACTTCTGTGATGCATTAGCAGCAATAGTGTAAAAATTCTAACTTTAAGCAAAACATGCATTGGCTTTTGCTTTTCATGTTCGCATGTTGCTGACATCGCCTATATTGTGGTTACGCGCCGCAAACTTGTCAAATTGTTGCAATTTTCGTCAGCAAGCTGACACAAATGAGAAAGTGCCAAAAGCGGCAGCTGTGCGGGGGAGGGGAGGCGACACTCATTTGATATACCCCCAAGTGTGGCCAAAAATTGAATTTCTTGCACAAGGCAAGCCGAAAATTGAATTGTAGCCGCACTTTTATTTATTTATTTTTCTTTTTGTCACACTCGAGCTCTTTATTACGTTGCGTTTCGTTGCGTTGCGTTGCACACGCACAAGCGTCACTTCATTTGCATAGACAGCAGCAAGGCCTGTTTTAGGGCAGAGCCGCAGGCGAGGGTAGAGTGGGAGAATTTGTTAAGACCCGGGAAAATAATGGGTGCACAGTCAGGCAAGTGTAGTGTAGCAGAGTGTGTGTTGTGCATACGTGTATCGGAACTCTGTTAGACACATGAAATTGGTAACTAGTTTCGGGCGGAACAAACAAATCGATTTATGCATATATTACACAGACGCATACATTCAAGTCTACAATTCAGTCGAGGCTGAGGCTTAGGCGGGTAGCGGGCAGGAGGCAGCGGGGCTGGAAGGAAAGGCTCTTGAGTTAAGAGGCATTGACAGGAGCAGCTGGGGCTGTGCTAACATTTGGTCACGTGCCAATGGCGTTCCTAACTTTTATTGAAATTACTATAAAAATGTCTTTAAATACGTGTGAGTGTGTGAGTGTATGAGTGTTTGTATTCGTGAGTGTTCCCAGTGTGTATTGAGTTGTAGGTGTGTAATGTGAGTGTGCATACTTATCGTATATTTGTATTCGACCTTTCCCAGCTTTGTTTTATGTGTCAACTTACCTGAAACGAGACAGAGAGAGAGAGAGAGAGGAATAGAGTAGTGTACAAATGTCGGTTAGTATTGTCAGCAATCGAAAATTGGCATAACGAATGAATTTATTGAATGTATGTGCTCAAATTTGCATTGCAGACTTTTCTGCGCTGCACAAACTTGCCCAGTCGATGCCGATGTTCATTAAAAAGTTTCAAGCACACATTTTGGCACTGCATAAACCCAGAAACAACAACGACAAATGCGTAGAGCAAACGCTCAGACTGCTCGACCAAAAGATACCCAGTTGTCTGTTTAAATATGCTGCAGTCTGTGTGGCTACAAAAAAATACAATAATCCTCGAATGATATTCAATTATAAACCAATTTTATGTATAATAATGCCTAATTTATATAGCCTAGTGTACGTGTCATAGCGACATCGAAAACAATCACAATCATCTGCAACTGGCAGCTGTGGAAGTTGTGAAAATTTATTTTCCGAGAGCTTAAAAATAGAGAGGTAGTCGATGACAGGGGCATCCAGAGAATAAACTAAAAAGGCCTCGAGAAAAGTTTACCAATTAGTTGTGGCTAAAAGTTCTGTTCTTTCATACACAACAAAACAAACCGAAAATGCAATGCAAAAATTGAGTATAATTGCGTTTTGCTGTAGTTTATGATGATGGCAACATTTTCCACGGGATTCATGCATATTTCAAAGCAAATTGCACAGTAAAACCAGCATGAGATTGAAAGCAAAGTGTGTGGAAAGGCGGGGAGAGGAGGCAAATCGCTTGTTACAAATTGTCTGCAAGGCAAAATAAAATGAAAGCAAAAGTTAAGACAATTTCCGTTCCGTGTCTGTGGCGCAGCTCCAGAAAGCAGGCAACACAAATTGCCCGTCAGACGAATAGGGAAAGCGACAGAAAGACAGACGAGCAGTTAGCCAGTCAGTCAGTCAGTCACTCTTTGCAGCCTATGCGAGTGCTACAGGCAAAAGGCGTAACGAGCCTCTGCCCGCATCAGGGAGGCGCCTGCAATTAGTTTACGACATTGTCAATGTCAAGCGAACCGCAAGCTGAAGTCGCAGTCGATCTGTTGTTGTTCTGTTGTTCCTACGCTATGTCTATAGTCTCTGCTTTGGCATGTCTGATTACGGCAGCGATTTCTTCATTCAATTGATAAATTTCGTATGCAAATTGACTGGCATGACAGAGGAATGCATTTAGAACCAATTTCGAGCAAGCATTTATTTGGTACAAGGGAATTCACGCACAACTCACACACATACGCACACATACACACAAACAATGCACACACTTCAACACACACAAACCCTCAGTATTCACGTCAGACTGGCTTCTGTGCCGTTCCATGGTTTATTCCCCACGCTCTCGAGTTCATTTCAAGTCTGTCTCTCGCAGTCTCTTCGTCGGTCTTGTTTACATTCATAAGCTGTTGTTGCTCTGCAGTTGCTGGAGGGCAGACAGATTCAAATAAAACATTGTACACATTTGAATTTATTTGGGCGAGAGCAAACAAAATAACTAAAATAGAAAACTTTAGTTTGCATACGCAGTGCGAACAGTTTTCCCACATTGCATCACTTTGTTGTGGATTTGAGTGCCTAGTTAGTTGGGACAATTTTTGGAAAATTTAACACATTTCTCTCGTAATTGCTTTAAATGCACTTGTTGAAGAATGCATTGCAACTATAAATATCGATCTGAATCATTTCATTCAACGAAATTGGTTTAAAAGAGACTCCAATAGACAGCCAGAAAAATTGTTTGAATCTGTGTTCTTAAATCAAAATTGCAATTATACTTTTAGTTATTATAAAATCAATTATACTTGGCTTATCAATACCCAGTTTAAATAATTTCTACGAACGAACAGTATTTATAACTGAGCGTAGTTGAAGTTGCATTTAATTCGCAAGAAAAGTCAAAAACTATGCCAGATATCTGTGAGTTGAGTGAGAATCCACCCAATAGCTTCGAGTCCTTGTCAAGTTTGTCTTAACTGAGTTTTTGAGCTCAAGCTCAATCTCCACCCTTCAATCTGTCTGTAAACTATTTTTAATTCGTTGACTGCAACAATTTCTAATTTTCTAATTGATTTCCACATGTCGGACACAACAAGCGCTCCAAACTTGCGTTCAAAAAGTTCGCCTCATTTGTAAAATTGAAAACATTAAAGTCAGCTGGCTCTCGGCAGTTGGTTGCGAATGGAACAAATTGCCAGCAAAGTTGAAATGTTGCCTTAAAGTCGACTCGCAACGACTTTTCTGTGTACTACGTATGTGTGTCGGTGGTGAATGTGTGGGTGGAAGTAAAAGTATGTGGCAGAAATATAGGAAAAAGTGGTAAACAAGTTTGCCATCATTTTGATTCCTTCCCTTGGGGAAACAAGCAAAAAAATGTTACGTTTCTTATGCATATGCATACAGTAGTAACACAAACAAAACTGACGTGAGACGCCGCCGAAGAGGCACAATGATGTGGCAGGTATGCGATGTAGAATAGAATGGAGGCTTATGTTTTATGTATTTATTATTATTGCATTCTTGTCTGCAGCCCCCTTCTGTTCTGCCTTGTGGTAAAAAGAGAATTTAAGAGTTCCAATAAAGACGCCCCACAAGAAGCCGTCAGAAGCTGAGTAGCCTGTCGGCGAAGGATGCAGCTACGCCTCTGTTCGACTGACTGCCCCAAGGGCACAGAGCCCAGCAGCAGTGGCAAAACAATTCAACGCAGTTGTTGCAACCCTTGTCGGCTGGAGCGCCATGCGGCATGATTTAGTTTGCATTTGAAATGCAGACAACACGGGCAGGAGAATGGAAGAGATTGCAGTTATCGTTAAACAAAATTGGCGCAACATTTGAATCGTTAGAGCATTACTTTCCAACTGGTTGCATTTAGGATGTGCACTCCGAGACATTCGCAAAGCTTTTTAATACACAACTAGTTGCAAGCACTCTATGCTGCTGGCACGCTACGGCACGCAAATGGAATGACCGACTAAAGAGCACTTAAACACACAGAGTCAAATCACAGTCCAACTCGACTCGACAGACTGACTGACTGACTTGGTGAATAACTCGCCCCGCCTGAAAGTATGCAACAATTTAATGGAATACGCTGTGTTTGTGTGTGTCAAGTGAACAAAATGGGTTCAATCAAACAAGCAATTGGCAAATGCTCGAAATTGCATTTACTACAAAGTCGCGCAGACTCTACATCTACAACGCTTGTTGTTGCAACACATTCTCACGTATATTAAACGATGCTTGGTGCGAATTTTATTTGATGCTCACAGCACAGAAACTGACAGACAGAGAGAACGCGCATAGTACAAGTCCCAGTTCAGTGTAAGTTTCAAGTTTTTAGTATCACATCCTCGTCCCATGGGTTCAGTCTACAATTCATATTAATTTGTGAACTACGTACCACTGCTGTGTTTGCCACAAATCGTGGATGCTGATTTCGTTGAGTCGCATATAACTTGGTTGGTTCAAAACGATGCGATTTAAAGTAGCACACTTGACCTCCAGATTGCTTTGATCAACTTCAGCTTCACTATTTAAATTGTAAAGTTTGCCCTTTTATAGATTTGACTTTTGGTGCAGTTCCGGTATGAATTGCGCTATCAAAGTTAAATCGATTTTTGGCACTGCATGTACTTTCTGTGGACTGTGGACTGTTTTATTTCCGTTTGGCTTGGCCACAATCCTGTTTCCTGCCGGCTACCAAAATGTATTGCATTTAACCCAACAGCCTCTTAAGCTGATGAGGAGCGACGTCCAGCTTCATGCCGGATTGAAGCGCAAATGGGCAGCAGGGTTAAACAAAACAGCGGTTTGCTCGACGTTGCGGTTCACTTAATTTATGACACGCAAATCGCATTTTGTATTTATGAACAAAACAAAAGAAAAACAATGAAAAAAGAATGAGTTGAAAGGGCCCACACACAAAAAAAAAGGGTAGTAAAGAAGAGAAGAACAATCATTTCATTGGTCACGGACACTGAGCAGAGAGAATGAAGCAGCAAGAGCCCACAAACAGGCATGAATAACGTGAACCCGACGGAGGATGGAGAGCGCGCAGAAAGAGATGGGTCGAAAAGTTTTGCATGCCATTTCCATGCGTCGTCACACGTCAAAACAATTTCCAACTTATTTTCGCTAGTTTCCACTCTGGATTCCAGTCTAAATACTGACCAAACTGTCCGGAGGGGAGAAATGGGCAGAGTGTTTGGTGCTTTTGGGGCTGGCTTGGTGGCTTTTACGTCATTTGGACGAGTTCGCGCTTCACTGCATCCCAAAACTCTTTTGAACTGGCGACACAGAGCGAGCGAGTGAGGCATACAGCAGTGTGCCAAGTGTTGCAAGTAGCTTTTATTTTCCATTACCATTTGTATTATTTTTTTCCCTTTTATGAGGGGCTCATTCATTTCCGGCAAAGCGCTAGCTTTGTGTGTGCGTGTGTGTGTGCAACGCATTTCCGTTGCTTTTGTTGTGCTGCACACGCTGCGGAGTTAACTAGGTGAAGCTGAAGCTGAAGCCGAAGCCGAAGCCGAAGCCGAAGCCGTAGCCTCATGACGAATGAGCCAAACAAATCCAACAGCACGTCAAGAGTTCAATTAACGTGTTTGCTGTACTCACAGTTCAAACAAGTTCACTCGCTGCCAGCCCAATTGGCCGCCACTGCCAACTTTGCTCGCGTTGACTTCATTTTTATTTCATTTGCACGTAATTTGCGCATTTGCTTTGCAGTGGTGTGCGAGTTGAAAGTTCGAGCCGAAAGCATTAATTACCCATGATAATGAAAACAGCGAGTTCAAGAGACAGCTTGATAACTTTCGTAATTATATAATGCTGAATTCATGTGTATAATCAAGCACAAAATTGCAGCAAAGCGAGAATTTTAAGATAACTTTCAATGGCCAAGCAATTTGGCAATCTTTAAGTGCTTCTGAATTATGCGAGTTTAACACACGAATTGGTATTCCAAAAATCGACAGCAAAAGTCATATTAATGCGCCGCTTTGAAGCCCAGCAGTGACCCAAAAGCAAAAGCTGAATCATCTCTGGGGGAAATGCCTTCACTCAATTGGCATTCCAAGGGCAGCATCTGGGAATTATGTAGGAACCTTTCTAGAGGGGTATGTGGAGTGAGGGTGAGAAAGAAGTTCTTTGGGCATGTGGGCCCAGATTTGTTTGCTGACTACACACGGTGAGCAGCTGAGCAGCTGTTGTAGCGTTTGCCAATTCTCAGAAACGTTAAGCGCACTTTAATGGCCCAAAGTTAGTAGCTGGTTTAATTGAGCCACTAAATAACTTTTACTTTTGCTGTTGCTGTTGCTGCCAAGCGAAACTCAATTAAACAACTTGAGAGTCGAAAACAAACTTAATTAAGAAAATCAAAGGCAAAGTAAACGCAAAATTGTCGCGCTAAAGTTCAAGAAATTGCATTAAAAAGTCTACAAAAATAATTGTAAAACTTGTGAAATTTGTAACCGAAAAAACCGAAAAAAAATTACCTCATTGTAACTGCCGTCGATGTTGCTGTGGCAACTGTGGCATGTAATTTTGTTAACCTTAAACCAAGCGCAAAAGCGAGTAAGGGAAGGGCGTCGTGGCGTGGCGCGGCTGGGGAACGTTTGGCAGTGAAACATAAGCCGCCTTCGCTCAGCGCGCTGCGCAGTCGCCGCTGGCAGCGAAGCGGAGCTTGTGTTCACTGCAGACGCCGCGTCGCGTCGGACGCTTTAGTCTATCGCGAGACGCAAGCGCGCGCACTACACAAACAAAGCGCGCAAACAAGTGCGCAAAGCAAACGAGCGAGCGAAAGAGAGTGCGCGGAAAAGAGAGAGAGAGAGAGAGGAAGAGTGTGATGGTGAATAGTGCGAGAGTAAACATATCGTTCGTTGTTCTATGTTCGCTGTGTTGTGATTTTTTCTAGCGGTTTGATGCACAATAAAAGCCATTTTTCTCGGCCCCACCACGAAATCAACAAAGTGTGCAAAAAGTTGGCGCCATTAGAAAGCTGCCATCTCTACCGCGTTCCTGCTTTGTTCCCCAACCCAACAATTGCTTGGGTAGCCAAAAAGTGTGCAAATAGTGAGGCCAAAGCCTCAATTGTCTGCCGCCGGTATCGATGTGGGCCAACCGCACACAAGATACGCAGCAACACAATAACAACCAACAACAACACACGCAGTTTGTCAATATTTGCGTTTGGCGCAAACAAAAGCCGCCCCAGCATCATTAACGACCGTCGCCGCTTCCACTTCACCGCTTTGCCTTCTTGTGGCCGTCGTAACGCATTCAATGAGTGGATTAATTGCGCCCATTCCCATTTGCATTAACGGCAGGCGGACATAAGAGTCTCAAGGATTGAGTCGTAGACCAGGTAATTGCTGCCCTAGCATTAGCCATAATATCACTAGGGCTATTAATTACAGCTTGAGAAATTGCTAAAATTATTGATGGTCATTCAAGTGCGGCTGCTTGATGCAATGACTGGCCAGCTGTGGAAAGCTTTTCAAAGAGTTTTTCTTGCCGCTAAATGAAATATTATTGCCATCATATGTATGCTATTATTGTCATTTATTGCTATTGCGACTGTTATTATCTCTTTCATTATTATTATCTTGTCTGATGACGAAATTGATCAATTTGCTCGATACTATATAAATGTCTCGTATAAATAATATTGCCGGCACTTGGAATAGAATAAAATGGATTCCACATTTCGTACAAATTTGAAATGTACTCTGTTTAAGCTTGTGCATAATTTTTGAAATATGTATTATCGAGCTGTTTTTCCAAGTCTCTTTATCGCTTGACAGACATGAACATAAGCTAGCACTTTTTTGCATTCTCATCCTGCAGATCATCAGCTACTTTCAAACTAAAATCTCAGCTAATAAATCTGAATCACTTTTATTATATTTTTTTTCTATTTTGGCCATTTTGATGTAATAGTTGACATTTATTACAACATTTTCGCTGCGGCTTTTCACATGACTCAAGTTTCCACTTTTTCGTGCGTACACTGCAAGATAATTTTTCATCATTGTTGGCAGCTGCAGCGGGGTTTTAACGACCGCCTCGTGTCATGGCCCAAACCCAATTTGCGGCTAAGGCGACAACGCCAACGACAACGACGGCGACGGCAACGGCGACGGCAACGGCGACGGCAAAGCCAAAAATACATAATACGAGTGCTCTCTTTATTGATTTAGCATTTGTTATTGTCCCAGTATTCGCTGCGGCAAGTATCCGCTCCCTCTCATTCTCTTGCCACATTCATATCGGTGCATTGTTGTTGCTTTTATTATTGCCCCATCGATGATTCCATCGCTGAAATTGCCAAATTTTCGAAAATGTCATTGCAAATGTCGCGTGTTGTCGACGTCTTCTTCTCCGGGTTGCTGTTGCTGTTGGCTGCCTGCGGTGCTGTCATCAAGTTTTTGGCATCTGCCTGTTGGACTATTCATTTGCCACGTCGCCACTTTACTGGACGCTGGTAGGGGGCAGGAGGAGCAGGGGCATGGCTGCTACTGCAGCAGCTGACTATGATGGTGGCTCTTCAATGTGTATCTGCTCTGATTGTTCAAGTTGTTTGCAGGTTTTATTTTTTTTTTTTACACTACTTTTTAGCAATTTTTATTCTATTTATTCTAGTTGGCGCAATTATAAAATATGCTGTGTGAAAAGCGCCATTGCAAATTTATGTGTCTGTTTTTTCTGTCTGCCTGTTTTTGTTGCTATGTTTTTACGGTTGTATTTTTTTGTTGGCAGCGTATTTGGTGAGTTTATGCTTCGTTTATTGCTGCTGCTTCTCATGTAAATTGTTAGCTGTTGCTTATTGTTTTTTGCGCCCAATAGTTTTCTGTGTTAATTAATTTGAAGCTGTCATGCGAGTTTCCCATTTTCATTTCCATTTCCATTTTGCCACGGAATCCACATATTCGCCATATTCGCCATATTCTCTTCTCTAACATTGTGTGTTGTTGTGTGGCTTTTGCTCTGTTTGCTGTTGTTGCTGCATATAATTAAATTAGCCGCTCTTTAATGTGCAATTGGCGCCAGTCTTCAAAAAAAAAATTTTAAATAGCTTTTAATGCGTGTTTTATTACTCTCTTCTATTTTACCATCTACATTGAATGCTTTTGCTGCTACAGGGTATTTAGTAACCACAGCGTTGTTTTCATTTGTGTTATGGCTTTGTCAACTACTTGTGTTGGCAATTGTTTGGTGACGCTATCGGAAATGCCGCAAGTTCTTTATTTTATTTTTTTTAATATATAGCACAGCATTCCACAGCATAAATTATGACATTTTAATTAGCCGCTGACGTCGTTTGCATATTTAAAATTTTACCCAAAATTAACCTTTATTTATATGTCAAACTTGCAGAGAGCACGATATTATGGATTTTACAAAATAATTGCGTAATAGTCTGTTAAGGAATTCTAGAAATATGTGCATATGTGCGTTTCAGGCGGTTTAAAATAATTTATTTTTGGCTTTAATATTATTCTTGCTTCAGAACGTTGGTTGTTGGATGAAATAATTCAGCAACGAGCTGCCAGAGTGTTTATTCTTCTACATACCCAAAAAGAAAAATAGCGAAAATTTGCATTCGCATAAAAAATGCTAGCAGCGTTTTTATAGTCGGCCACATTTAGAGGCGGTACACGTAAATAAAGCAAATCACATTTCACGTTTAAAATGCTGCTAAATGCTAACACGTGACTGCTGGCCAAATTAAATTGCAGATTATATTTAAATGCTGACGACAGCAATCATAAAACGGTATAAAAACTAATTAGTGCTTGTCTGTTCAGTAGAAGTCAGCCAGCAAATAAGTAAGATATACACACGATAATTGTGTCTGTGAAGAACAGATGTATTCAAAAGTAATTAAAACTGAAAGCCGACAGCAAATAACGCACACAAGTCTATAAAAACAACAGAAAATAACATAATAAAAAGCGAGAATCGAACTTGGCTAAAAGAGGCACGTAGATACCTATTTCTTTTTTGTTCTTTTTTGACTTTTCTTCATTTCCATTGGTATTGTTGTCAAATATTCAGAATACGAAGTTGACAAAGAAACGGAAACTTCGCGTAAAAGTCAAGACATTTCATTTTGTAAATGCATTTGTAATGACACTTTGACAAGTTGCAGAATTGTTGAGGAAAACACACAAAATGTCACATGAATGTTTAAAAACTTGCGACGCTGTCACTGTCTACAGGGTATTCGAGTGCGGAGGAAATGACAAAGAGCAGAAGATCACTTGGCAAAGATAAACTCGAAAATAAACACGCGGCAGGCAGAAGAAAATGGGTTTGCCACACGCTGCTCTAGGTGGCAGACTGGGAATTTGGCAACGCTAATGACAGTCGCCTAGTAATTAACTTTTAATTGAATTGCAAAAGAAAACGCGACAAAAATGTTACAAAAATGGGAGACAATGTGAGCATTAACCTACGCTCACATCTGACCCCCTGACCTTCTCAGCGATGTGTGAGTTGGCCGCCCGAAATGGGCCAGAAAAGCCAAATGAGGTTATACTAATATGCAGTAATTAGATAAGCACACGAACCACAAGAGGGCGACCCAGAAAGCGAAGACTGCCAAATTCTGAGAACTCAATTAAAGAGTGAAATTCCTAGCACACTTTTAGGCAGATTTTTTTGCGGTTCTAACATCAAACAAACACAAAATTATATATTTTAATTTAAAAGAGGTTTTAAGTCAACATTTTGCGCAGATTTTATGATGTTTTATCAAACTCAACCAATGCAAATAGTTTTGAATGAATCAAATAATATAGAAATACATAGAAATAAAATAAATACAAATTTCAAGTTTACATTCGAACAGTTTTTAGGATATTTCAAACTAAGTGAAGAAGAGCCGTTGCTATAAATATTTATGGGAAATATATACTAAATAGGAATGTAGAGCAACCTTGTGTGCGTTGGAATATATTTTTGTGTGCGCCACACGTTGCGAATTTCCATATATGCAGCGTTGCGCTGCATTCGCATTTGGGCGCCTTAGACAGGCGTCGGCGACACACATTCGCACCAACGAACTTGGTTCGTAAATTTCCAAGACTCGAGAGCATAAAACAAGGGCAGCAGCAGAACAAGCAAACAACAACAACAGCCCTAGACAGGCAACAGCAGGACGACGCCAGGATGGCGCGCCAGAATCCTGGCGATGGCGTTCCGTTTCACATGCTGTAGGCCTTAGATGGCAACATTTGCAATTGTAATGGAAGCAGCAGCTTCTCATTTCAGTTTAGTCCCCGTCGCCGGACCAGGAGTCGTGCTTGCTGCCAGCTGCTAGGCCATTAGGGTCAGGGCAACTAAACGCTGTGGGCCTGGCAATTAACATATGAATAGAAGAGAAGTAGGAGCTCGAGTCGCAACTGGGCTGCAACAGTATGCCAAATGTTGCATGAACTCGAGCGCAGCAGCTTTACAAGTATTTAGTTTAAATACCTACCTAAGAGTAAAACAAACAATCTGGATTAAATGGGTGAAATGTGTTTTGCCCTCTTGATTGTCTGTTCAAGCTGTTGCCATTTCAGTGTCATTTCTGCTATGCAAAACGAACTAAGACTGCAAAGTGGCAGTAGCAATGAGTATGTTGCAAGGCTGCTCGCAGAGTGGACTTGTGATCGATACTCCCTGTTGAGTGTGTCACTTAGATGCGTCACTTTTATGCTAATGACTAGCAAAGTTTATTGTAGAGAATGAAGCCAACTTTAGTTGGGTTCAAGAGATGCTTCAGAACTAATAATAATAATAATGAAATTTGAATTGTTATCTTTCTAAACTTTACAATGAACAGTGAAAGCTTCAATAAAAGTGACAAAAGTTCTTAATTAGCATCGCTTTTGACTAAACGGAATGTTTATTATTGAATACTAAGAAATATTCTTTTGACTTGGAATCTGACATTTGTCGTAAAAATAATTAATAGTCGTTTTAAACTTTAGTTGGGTTCAAGTGCTAATAATATTTGAATTGCTATTATTTTAAGCTTTAAAATGAGCAGTCAAAGTGAGACAAAAGTTCTTCAATAATATTGCTTTTAATTAAACGAAATCTTACTTACTGTAAGATAATCGTCTTAATTAAGCTTCTGACTTTCAGGCAAATATGAATCACATTGTTAAAATCATATCGTCAAAACAACTTCGCTATTTAATTTGAATCAAATGGGAGAAATAGCTCTGAATGTTGCCTAAGAATAACCTTTCAAAAGCAGTTGAATTGTTGCGTCTTTATATTTAGCGTAACTCATCAATTTTTAGAACTCAACAACATCTTGCTCGGTGGCATTTATGTTGCAAGATTGATGGCGTTTTTAATTTCCGCAACAGATCGATCTATGGCCATCAATCATAAAATTCACCTGCAGCAAATAGCTTTGGCTTTTTACCCGCAAGTCAAACAATTCCTGCCCCCCACAATGAAAATGGGCAATGCCGCCGCAATTGTCGCAATGCTTGCCCCAAAGCTGTCGCAGCTCCCACGCTTCATTTAATCGGCGACGTTGGCAAGGTGGCGCAACCTTTTAAGTCGAAATAAAACGTCTGCTGGTAGTCGGCGGGAGGGGAAAGTGAGCAAAGGAAAATGCGGGAAATACTCGCAGTCGTCGTCAGAGCACGAGCGAGAGGGCGAAGGCAAAGGCAATGGCAATAAGCAATTGCTTGGCTTTAATGCTTCGATGAGCAAAGTGTTTCAGCTCCTGTTTCTACGCAAGCTTACAAGCTACTTCTGCTACTGATGCGACTGTTGATTCAAGTGTGTGTGTGTAGCTAAGTACACAAATGAATGAGTGCAATTCACGATTATCGCAGCCGACATTTAGGCTTAATTCACTTAGTGGTCAGTGGGCAAAACATTGGCAACCGTATTGCGAAAACGTGACGAAACGCAAGCCTAGAAGTTTTCGAGAACACGGTAAAAGTTGAACCGTACGTAGGATTAGCTATTACACAAATCAGTTGGAAGGGGGAATTAGAGAATGGAAGTGGCAGAGAATGAGCAACTGGCGCTTACAAAGAAGTCAAAGTGATTTTAGAAACTTTCGTTGAGCTCAACGAAATGAAAGTGAATGGCAAATAGCAGAAGGCAAAGGGATTCTCGCTAAAAAATACATCTAAAATTCGCAGAATTGTGCAGCAGTTGAAATTCGCAATTTAAGCTAATAGATTATATAATATAGCAAGAGTTTAAAAATGAAGAGATAAAGTAGGTCAACATGCAAATGTCCCGCATCGCTTTTTTAACTATAGTTGGCGAAATTAGGAACTGACATTGAGATAATTAAAATGTAAATGAATTTAGACTATACTATAGTTCTTCTGCCAACAAACTGTTAATTAATCAACGACGTCTTTTTGCAGCGGCAAAGACAGCTACAGCTACCAACATAACTACGTGGATCGAGTGCGTCTGGAGGATACGAACGGTAACATTTACCAGCAGCAGAAGCATCATCACGCCTCGCACCACCCGAAGACCAACCACGATCCGCGCTGTCCACAACTACGAGCCGCTGGCTGGCGACACACCCACAAGTCCGTCTCGCATCTCGATTTGGCCACCAGCTGCCATAGCGCAGCTGGCGCTGGCATAGATCACAGGCACCGGCAACTGCTGCACCACCACACCACCAACATCAGCATCAGCATCAACATCAGCACCAACATCAGCACCATCAGCACCACCAGCAACTGCCACCAGCAGCGCCGTTGACGCCGCACGCTCAGCCGCATTGGACGCAGTGTCGCGTGGGCATCGCAACCGCAGCTGGCCACGGGCAGCTGAGGAACGCGCGCTCTTTGGACTACACGCAGCTGGAGCGCGAGGAGAACGCCTTGGACATTGCCGAGTTCTATTGGCACTTCGATGCGGAAGCGCCCCTTGAACCCGTCGACGACTACGCGGGTGAGTCTTTGAGGCTGCAGTGAAGCGCGACATCAGCGAGAGTCTTGCGATAGTAATTGAATTGCTTTCAGTTAATGACAGCTTTGAGCCCGCTTCACCCTCTCCAACCCCCCCCAACCCCACTGACAACAGTAGCCACAACAGCAACTGTCACAACAACAACAGCAGCAGCAGCAACAACATCGACAACAGCAACCACAGTTGGAACAACAGCCACAGTGACCGCAACGTATCTGGACTTTGGCAGCGAGTCGTGCAGCTTGAGAAGATCGCGCAGCTTGGCTGTGATACGTGAGGAGACGTTTAGCGATCTGCAAATTGGTTCCGCAAACAGCAGTCGACGTCGATCGCAGCTAATACCGCGTGCCCGGCTAGTTAATCGCGGTTTTTTCCGCGAATCGCCACGGTAAGTGAATCACTTGCCGTCGACATAAACAACGAAAATACACTAAGCAACAGTGATAGACAAAACAAAGATCAAGATTATTCGTATGTAAATAATTAATCACACTTCCCATTAATCACGCTGAGGAACAACGTACGAATCGACCTAAATTTAAATCGTTTCTCGGGTTACAATTTAGATAACAAGATACGAGTTGAAAAGAATCTTAAATGAACGCCACTTTGAAGTGTTTTAACAGCGTCGATTCACCAGGCAACACAATTTGATAGCAATTAAAGAATAAAACTAGGGTGCAACATCAAGACCAAAATATTATAAAAAGCAAGACTTCTACTGAGCAAATTTGATAGTAATTTTAGAATAAAAGTAAGGCGTAACAACAAGTCATTAGTAATATAAAAAACAAGATTTGTACTTAGCAAATTTGCTGAGCACTACTTCAACTTCATTAAGTTGCGATATAAATATAATTAATCGAGCAAAGGTCAGTAGAATTCCACAGATTATATTCGTTTTGTCAAGTATTTTGCTCAACGTGTCATCTGAAAATAATTGTAAACTTTTCCCATTAAACTGGCACATGAGAAGCCAGCCTTGTTTGCGATTCCATGAGAACTCAATTATCAATTGAGAAACTCATTATAATTGCACAGTCTGCAATTAGTAGACGGAGTAGTAAAGCAGCACTTAACTCTGTGCTGTGTAGTGTAGTGTAGCCAAGCACATCACGCATACGCCACGTAGTCCGAGTCAATTTGTTTGGAAGTCTCTGTTCAGTTGATGCGCGACGCTCATCACAGTCAACAGGTCGACGACGGTGTTTTGTGGTCGATTTATCGGTTTGTCTGTCGGTTTGCGATTCCCAATTGCCAACTGCGAGTTTCGAGCATCGAATTGTCAGGGTAATTATTGCTGAAGTGCGCATTGTGCGCAGCGTGTGGTCTGATATGCGAAGCGACCACAAAACCGTGCTTAATGTGAATGGCAAAGTGGCTGCCATTGTTTGTTTAGCATTGCATAACTAATGTTTTAAGCTTTTCGCATAACTTTGCAATGGAGCGCTGAGCTCTGGTTCGAGTGCCACATCCATCGTGTGCATCCTTTTCTGATTTATGGTGCATTGTGAAAGCTTTTAGCCTGCGGCAGTCCCACGTCCCACGGATATGTGTGTGTACACGCATCCTGCCACTGACAGCTGAGCAGCGGACGCTGCGCGTCGACTGCTACTCTCGACATCGCCCTCGGCTGTCGTTTAATTTGCCGCAAATCGTCGCGTCAAGTGGCTCGACTAAGTGCAACGTGCAACGGGCGCTAGGTCAGAAGATATCAGCGGGGTCTTGGGGCGTTCTGGCTACGCTAAATGTGTCGTAATGGAAGATTAGTCAAGGGCCGTGACTTCCCTCGAACAGCGAGCAAGTGAGCACATCAATCCGACAGCAGCTATTAAAGCCAATGTGCTCAAGCCAAGCTGCAGTGGGAGCTGTCCCTTGGGCATCACATGTTTGATTGCGTGCTCCGAGAACTCAGAGAACTTGCAGTCGTCAATGTCAATGCAATTACAACAAGGCCGAAATCAGCTGAGCTTGGCAAATAATTTACACAAATGCAAAACAATGCTTCCATCATTAAAATGGCTTCTCTTCCACTCCCACTAGACTACACAACAAACAGCAGCAGCAGCAGCCACCAAACAGCAGCTGCTCGGCAAGCGAACAACAGTTGGCGGAGAACTCAGATGTCGACGCTCAGAGCCACAGCAGCGGCGCAACCACTTGCGATTCGCATCAGCAGCAGCAGTTGCTGAAGCACCAGCAACAGCAACAACAGCAGAAGCAGCGAAAGACGCGCGGGGGCGACTTTGACGTCTACTACGACAATCTGAAACGCTTGGACGCCTTGGCGTTGGGCCTCAGCGAGCAGCTGCATCCGTGGCACAACGACAAGAGCGACCTGGAGAGCCTCAACTCGGACTACTTCAAGAACTCACTGCACCAGAATCACGCCGACCAACTGCAGCCCTCTTCCCTGGAATTCGAGGCACTCGAGCAGGCGGTGACCTTGCTCAGCGAACGACCTCGCATCTATCAATCGCGTCGTCAGCAGCAACAGCAGCAGCAGCATCGATTGCAGCATCACTGTCAGCAGCGACACATCGACCTGGGCGGCGAGTCGTGTCCGGAGCACAGCCAGAGCAGCGTCTTCCCGGAGACGACGACGAGCAACAGCAACTCGGACGATCAGACAGACAGTCCCTCGCTCTCCGAGCAGGAGTACGATCTGACGCACATCGAGCAGATCTTCCAGCAGGGCGAGAGCGGCGCCGAGGTTGAGGAATGCTACGAGCTGATTAGTCTCACGACCACAACTCGCACACGCTTCGAGAGCAGCGAGGAGGACGCCCAAAGCGGCGACCAGGAGCTCAAGCACACTCTCACAACATCCACGGACACTGCGACCAGCGACAGCGATGGCACCTTGAAGCGCAGCTGCAGCGAGCAGCTGGACAAACTCATTGCCTACGACTCGGTCTATTTGTCCTCCGAAGACAGCTCGGAGTGCACGCTGATCGGCGAGAGCTGCGAGTCCTTTGAGCAGCGCACAAGTCTCACCACCGAGTGCGAAGAAGGACGCAGCTTGCTGCACATTTCCATCGAGGACACGGTCTACGAGCCACAGCCCAAGCAGCCCAAATCGAGCACAGAAACACAGATCTTTACACAAATACTAAAGGTCGAACAGCCAGCGATTAGTGCGGCGAACAAACCACGCATCTTGAGTGTGGTCGAGAAGCGCAAACAGAAGCAGGAACAGGAGGTAACTGCAGCAGTTGTGCCGCAGCTGAAACGACAGGCCACAGACACCTTTGTGGTGACCTCGCAGCACAAATCGAATCTGGTAGAGAATCAGTATCACAGTCTGCCGGATGTGAACATAGGCGTTAGCCTGAAAGTTTGCGAGAGCATCGACAAGGAGCTGAGAAGCTCGTACAATCAGCAGCGCCAGCAGAAGCGCAAAGAGTCGAAGCGACAGCAGGCGAAGCAGTCGGCGGCAACGGGAGCGACACCTGGCGAGCAGGTGGTGACCCGTGCGGAGACCTACGACTCGATTAGACGCTTTGGGCGTGCCCATCAGAAGGCGCGGCAAATCGAGTACGAGGAGCGCGAGCGACAGCGCGAGCAGGAAGCTCAAGAGGCGGAAAAGGAAGCGACAAAACCAGCAAAGGAAACAAGCAAGGTCGAAATAGAAGTGGAAGTGGAAGTAGAGACAGAGGCAGTGATATTTCCAGCGCCCATTGAAGTGGAAGTGCAAGTGGAGCAAAGGGAGAACAACAACGAACAACAACAACGAAGGAGAGGAGGAAGACGAGGAGTTGCCACTGCCGCCACCACCGCCACCTCTGACCGAAGCAGAGGACAGCGAGCACGACGACAACGACAACGAGAAAGAGAACGAGAACGACAAGCTGCCCGTATCGATTTCAGCGCCGGAACAGCCCAAGGAAGCGCCCCACATTGAGGTGGCCAACTTTAGCAGGCTAATCGAGCGACGCGCCCACGAGATAAGACAACGCGGCAAAGACCAAAGCGAGCAGCAGCAGGAACAGCAGCAATCCTTTCGCATTATCGTCACCGACGCTCACAACAACATCATCCAGAGCGAGGACACCAAGCCAATCAACACCTCCACCCCTCACACCCATTCACAGCGCTCGCTGCGACGCTCGAGCAGCTCGACGAGTGGCAAGCCAGCAGAGCGTCGCGTGCTGAGCGCCGCAGCTTCGATTTACAAGGCACGACCCATCAAGGTGTTGGCCACGTCCGAAAAGATGTCACGTCCCCAAATTCTGCATGTCGTCGACAGCAGCAGCAACACCGGCCATGACACCGCAAGCGGCAACATCAGGCGCCGCAGCAGCGCACGCAGTATTGCCAGCACGGTGAGCAACGGCGGCGGCGAGGTGGCCACCGAGTACCTGCAGAAGGTGGACGCCGTCAAGTGCTACTGGAACAAGCTGGCGGGCAACGAGCCTACCAGCCCGAAGTCCCCCACAGCCGGCGAGAGTGCGACAAGTGGCAGGCTGCATTTTCAGGTGGGCGCAGCTGCCAGCGAGAAGCCAGCGGCGTCGACTGCAGACTCCGCAGACTACTGCAGCATCATGCCGCCCTCGATTGAGATCGTGGAGCTGGGCGACGGGGCGCAGAAAGCGACGATTGTCAGCGCCGCACAGCAGCAGCTGGCAGCGGACGAGGAGGAGGACGAGGATGCAGCACAGTTCGATCACATACGCTATAAGGTGCTCAAGTCGCAGCAGCTCATCAGAAGCAACATTCTCACGGCACGCAACAAGAAGGAAGCGCAGTTCGACGGTCTCATACAGTATCTGCAAGACTACAGCTTCCAGGAGCTGCTGAGCAACAACAACGTGGTCATCGTGGAGCCCGTGCGCACCAAGATCGAGCGACCCCTCACAGTGGGCGCCATCGCCCCACAGCACACAACAGTGGCCACCAAGCCGAGCAAGCAACAAACGACGACGGCAAAGAAGCCGCGACAACGACAACTTGGCGGCGCTGCAGCCAAGCGGCATTTCTTCTATCAGCCTGTGCGCGTCAATCGCGAGCTCTACGAGGACGAGCTGCCCGACCCGGACACGGTGCGCAACGTGCGACGCTTCTTCGAGCAGCACGTGCTGCCCACGCCGGGCCAGGGCATTCTGGTGCAGTCGCAGCAGAAGTTTGGCGGCTCCGCCTGTCAGCTGAGCCCCAAGACACGTCGTGCACGCGGCTATCGCTATCTGACGATCGACACAAGCTACAGCGGCGCCCATACGACGGTCGAAGAGCAGCCCAAGGGCATGGAGCTGCTGGAGGAGCATAAGGTGAAACACTGGGACAACGCCAGTCTGTCCAGTGGCATCTCCAGTGGCGACTTGTCCTCGCCCTGCGGCGAGTGCCACAACCGCGAGCAGCCGGACAGCCTGACGAAGGAGTCGAACATGCTGGAGGCCTGCAAGGGTGTCCATGTGCTGGACGTGGTGCGACGGCACAACAGCAATGCGGCCAATGCGAAGGCGAGGGCCAAGCTGGCCAGTCGCCGCACCTGGTGTGTGGGCGCCACAGCCACAGCTGCTGGCGATAGCCGCTATCGTCAGATTTACGAGCAGGCGAAGCTCGAGGAGGATGGCGATGATGACGACGGCGACGGCGATGGCGATGGTGACGACGATGACGAGCAGCAGGTCGAGGAGGAGGAGGACGACGACAACGACGATGATGTGGAGACGGACATGTGCGAGTCGTATTATGTGAGCAACGTAAGTTGTGAGGAAAAAGTGTCCTGCCCGCAGGCGCTACTGCGTGTGCCTTTATGGGCCATTAAGCACTCTTGATGGCCGCCCCCACGCAACAACTGCGAATACTGACAGCCTTTTCCCCCATCTCTATCTCTCTCTAGGATGTGCTGGCCAAAATACGCGAGTGCGGCTCCACGGTCACCTACTATGGCGGACGCGTTCTGGAGCCGGGGCTGCCAACAGCAGCAGAACATTCAAATTCAAAGCTGATGAATGGCAGTGCGACAGCGGACAATGCGGCCACACGCACACGCTCGCGGGTGCGTCAAATTGAGGCATGTAACGAACAGGAGACGCTGGAGGATCAGCAGCAGCAGCAGCAGGACTCGTATCAAGGTGAGTTCTCCCCCCGCCGCCCCCAATGCACTGCCCAATATTTGAGGTTTCTAAAATCGCTTGCACACATTTTTTTGAAGGCTTTCTTTGGGTCTTTGCTACAACTCTGCTCGCCAGTGTTTTGCTGTGCGTGTATCACACGCAAAACTTGATGCGATTTGCTTGAGTTTCTGCTTTTGTTGAAGTCAATTGAATTTTGTAAACTGTAGCGAATTTATAGCCAAATGAATTTATCGTAGCGATTAAATTAAATGTACAATTAGAGAAGCAAAAGAACCGACACAAATTAATTGAATGTGATGGCATTAATAAAGACGAAAATTAGTATGTTTCTTTAAATTATTTTTCAACTGTTTTTCTTAATCAATGTTAAACAAATTTAGTGATTCAATTTGCGCCATTGCGATCAATCAAAAGTCTACATTAAATTTCATTACTCAATCAATCAATTATGCGTTGAATTTAATATTTAAACACAAAACTGTTATTAGACATGAATGCTAAACATTTGCATGTTGCCCAGATTGATTTGTGCGCAAATTATTGATCCAATTCTGGCATTAATTAAAGATGCGAGTCAAAGGCAACACTGAAATGCAATTCGAATTAACTGTTTGATATCGAATACACTGGTAATTGACTGTAGCATGCATTCGACTGATGTCTATCTCATTTTGCAGGGATTAAATTCAAATTGGTCAAATCGAACAGCTGCAGCAGTCGCCTCGAGTTGGCGGGCACCGAGGAGGAAGCCGACAGCTTGAACAACAACAACAACACAACAGGAGACGGCACCGAGGTGGTCCGCAAGATGGTTCATCACTTTGAGTGCCATCGCCCAACGGCCGACGGTCAGCTGAATCAGCTGACCATCAACAGTCAGAGCGGTGCGGGAAGGGAGCCACTCGAGATATCTCGACAGCGACAAGTGACAGTAAATAATCACATAAATATGACGACGCCTCAGGAGTGCGAGGAGCCGACGGCAACGTATCAAAGCCAGGCCATGAACATACGCCTCGAGTTGAGTGCGGGGCGTGGCGGTGATAAGCCGAACAATAACAGCAAAGTATGTCGCAATCGGAATGTGGATCTGGCCTACACACTGGCTAAGCCGTCACGACAGCCGTCCGTGCAGGATGCCAAAATCATTGCCATTGGTAATCCCGGCACGCCTCTGGGCAATCAGAAATTGGCAAAGCAATACAATGAGGCGCAGGCTGAGATGCCGCAACAACATGTCAAGCCATGTCAGCAGGAAGTCATTGGTCGTGAACAAATCATAGTGCCCATTGAGATTCATCAGGCACAAGTACAAGGACAAGGGCAAGGACAGGGCCAGGGACAGGAGCGACGACTGAGTAATGCAAGCAGCAGTGCATCAATTGTGGACAAGACCGTGGTGCGACATTATGTGGCAAACGACAAAAGCATCTACGAGCGACGCAAATACGATGAGATTGAGTTTGAGGAATTCGAGATATACGATCCAGCCAAAGAGCAGGAGCGCCTACAACAAGAGCAGCTACAGGAGCAGCAGCAACAACAGGAGCAGGAGCAACATCAACATCAACAACAGGCATTCCAAACAATGAACAGTGTTAGCTCGTTGGACCGACGACAGACAACGGATGGCGAGCTCTACGACAGCCTCGACGACAGAATGTAGAACATGCAGAGGACAGGCAGCGACTTTTGGGTGTTGGGTTCAAACATTAAGAGTATAAGCTAATCACAATATGCATATCTGCCCCCACTACATACATGTGTAAGCCCTTTAGCTTTACTGGTAAAGCCAAACACAAAGATCTATCCAAATAATATTATACTATACATATACCTATATATATATATATATATATATATATATATTGAGCTCAATCTTGCTTGCTCCATTGTAGTTTTGTAAATTTAAGCTAAACAACTAAATAAATATATAACAACTATTTAATGAGCTGCGGCAGCTGCATGCAAATTATTCATAGACTAAAACTTTCAAACGCTGTGAAGTGGGGACTCGCTAATTATGGATAAATTTGCGGTTGCAGTTGGTTGGTAGAACCCAAAGCAGGAGGTTTGGGAGTGTTTAGATAATTGCAGCCATTAATTACGAATTACGAATTACACAAACATAATCAGTTAATAGCAATTTATCATAAATTACAGTTGACAAGCAGTGAAAATTATCAGACGACTGGAATTAGGCAATGAGCATGAGTCCTGTGTTGGAAGGAAGGTAAGAGACACACATGTTATAGTTTATTTACAGAAATGTAAAGCTGATATCCATGTCTAGCACTTGAAAATTAAATTTTAATGACGCCTACAAGGCAATAGACAATTGACAATATAAATGAGCAGATTGAGTTCCAACAAAACTGTCGTGTGATTGGGGAGAAAAACGACGGTCAAGTTTATAGTTTATTTACAGAAATAATTGTTGAACTGGCAGTGAAGTGTTTAGATACGTTACTGTAAATGCCGCTGTCGATTTGATGAATGAGAAGAGGAATATAACCGAAATATCACTGCAAACTCTTTCTAACTGCGTTTTTAAGCAGCTAGAAGTATATATACATATATATATATAGTATATCTGATTTTTGTTTCTGTGATTCCCGCAATTAGGAATGTATTATTCCGGCTTTTTCAAGCGCATAACCAAGCTGTGATATTTCTTGGCGGAATTTGCATTCTTCTTAGTCTTATTGGGATTACGTTTCATCCAATTGAACAGACTCCACGCCGATCTGCTCTTCAATTTTCCCTTCGGCACTGGGTCTGTTTGTTTATAGGTATTATAAATGGAGAGTGCCTAAGAAGCTATAGGAAATATTACTCACTACTCGTTTGCAGCTTCTTTTTCTCCAACTTTTTCAGGGGTTCTGCTTGTTTTTTAGACGCATTATCGGCTATTTTTGCGGTTGAAACATTTGCCTTCACTACCTTCTCTGTTTGTATTTTCGCTTTCTCTTTTTCCGTATTCAATTTAGGAGTCACTTTTGCCTGTTGGATCGGGACGCTATTAACTTTTGCCACGGGTTCCGCTTGTTTTTTAGACGCATTATCGGCTATTTTTGCGGTTGGAACATTTGCCTTCGCTACCTTCTCTGTTTGTATTTTCGCTTTCTCTTTTTCCGTATTCAGTTTAGTAGTCACTTTTGCCTGTTGGATCGGGACGCTATTAACTTTTCCCACGGGTTCCGCTTGTTTTTTAGACGCATTGTCAGTAGATGCCGCCTTTGGAGTTGCAGCATTATTTGCTTTCCACACCTGCTCAGTATTAGATTTGCTTTTCTTTATTCACAATCAAATGCTGCTTTTCTTTCTCTACCTTCGATTGTTGTCTCTCTTTCTGCATATTCATATTTTGATTTGCCTTTTCGCTATTAATGGCCTGCTTTACTTTTGTCGCATCTAATTCAGACCTATTTTTATGCGCCTCGTAATCTGCTTGCATTTTCTTGTGCATCTGATTTTTCTTGAACTTTGCAATTCTTATGGCCACTTCATCGCCAAATCGATGAGCGATTTCCAAGTGCTGGTAAGATTTCGTTGGAATTTTACTATCATTTGGATATTCCCACACAACTTTAACTTCATTCTCTGGCCTTTTCTGCTCTATCTTCTGCTTGTTCACTGTCCCGCCCTCCGCGACCTCTGCAAAATACCGGTGGATATAGCTCAAATGATATTGTCCCCAACTACTTAGGCTAACAAGTTCGCAGCTCTTCGACTCCCAATCAATTTTTGCACATTAAACACAAATATTTACAAAATAAATATTTAAGGTTTCTCTTACCACTCAACGGCGACGGCGACATTTCCTTTTTCTGCTTCTCCTTCTTCTTCGCCTCATCATCCGAGCTTGTTGACGACGAGAAATTTCTGTGCTGTAAGCGAGAGTGCGAGAGAGAAAAAAAGAGAGTGAGTGAACGAATGAGATGGTTAAATTAACATTAATGACTCCATTTTGGCTTATTGATTGTGTCTTAAATTGGCCATAGATCTTTTCGCTGCCAAAAGCACTCGACGGCAGCATAACGTAAATATTTATGCAAGCGTCCGTCCAAACTCCGAGCAGGATTACATCAATCTGCGAGTATGTGTGAGCGTGTGTGAGTGAGTGAGTAGCTTGCTAGCTGCTGTCTCTACGACTTTCCGTCGGCTTGCATGCTTCAACCACTCCTAATTAAGTTAAAATGCTCCCCAGCGAAATCACGTGCTTCCCATAACGAAATGGAAAGTGAACGCGCAACGGGCGGGAGACAGACCAAAGCCACAAAACGTGGCAACATCATGCGTTACCTACCTTCAGCAATATTATATGATATGAGCATAGCATGAGAAAATTGCCATAGAACCCGTACGGTAGCACCACCGAACCAACCCACCACACGTCTGCCGCATTTCACGCCCAGTTTTCGTCTCAACAACTTTTATATATTCGTAATTTTCTTCTTTCTTTTGTTATTTGGTTGGTATTTTTTTATCTTTATTCCAACGGCCAACGTTGCGTATGAGCAATCGCACGCGCCTCACGCACCCCAGTACTGAAAAGTTTGGTTTTCTTCTTTTTTTATTACTCGAATTCAGCTGGGAAAAACGACAAAATAAAATCGAAACTCAAAGTCGCAACTCGGCAACTCGCAAACTGTTTACCTTGTCATTTTCCCATCCTGCGAGGAAGATGAAATCACAACTTCTTGTGCAGAATGGGAGTCGAAGGCAACGAATGACAACAGTGAAGGAAATTGTTATAAGAACTCATGAGGTAGAGATTATGAGGCCTGCTCAGAATTTCAATAAGAATATTGCCGCCTGGCTGCGCAATAAACTCACTTCAAACGTGCGGAGAGAGAGAGAACGAGTTTACGCTTATTTACTTCTTTCTAAAAAATGGCGTGCTTAACTTCAAAATTAGAATTGGGAAAACTCACTTAATTATTTACAAGTTCGCCAACTGCTTGAGCTGCCCTCGTAAAAAATGTATTGCATAATTTGAGCGGACTATCACTCGACCACTCTCCCTCTCTCTCTCTCTCTCTCTCTCTCTCTCTTCTCTCTCTCTCTCTCTCTCTCTCTCTCTCTCTCTCTGTCTCTCTTACTCTCATCCTCTGATTGGATTTTGCGCTCAGGCTTCAATCAAGCGTTTCAATAATTCAACCAGCTTGCAACTTTTCAGGGTCGCTGATGGCAAGGGAGAGAGAGGAGAGGGAGGTGGGGGGCGTGCTAGTTGAGTAATTGAAATTTAAATAGCAAATAAATGAGGAATCGGTCGATTGAGCAGCCCGCAGCATACAATTCCATATTATACCACACTCCATATCATAATCAAACCCTTTTCTTTTCGGACACAGTTGCAGTCCCAATTACTAACCATAAATCATAAATCATATTCATGTTTATTCCTTTTGTTGCTGTGGGAATTGAGATTTGTGAGTAGTGATTTGTGATTGCTGTTTGCACACGAATGATTCAAAAGGGCAGCAGTGACGAGCAAGACAAATTGACAGTCTGTTATGACAACTAGAGTTTCTATTGAATAAATGACAGTTTGAGAGACGACAGCAGAAGGTGCTGAGCGATAGAAAAAACCACAGGCAACCAAAGTCGCTAATAAAATTCAGGACCTGGCAAATTGAGTTGGCCAGGCGCTGTCAACCAGCATCAGGAGGCAACGCTGTCTGAGCAGGGGCATAAATTTAACAAGCTCCAAAACACAGACGACGGCAGCCATCACAATCACACTCACAATCTTGGGCCGTGTCGTTGTCGTTGTGCTTGGAGTGTGCCACAGTTTTAAGTCTGCCCAAAATTGTGAAACTTTTCTTTTTACGATCAGCCACAAGTAAATTGAAATCACAGCCACAGCGGCTCGACTCAACTCGGCTCAGCTTATGGCTTTAAATGAAAATGAGAATGAAAGTATGAAAATGTTGTTTCATAAATTACACCTGCCGCCATGAGACGACACGACGCCACGACGGCAAGCCACTTGCTCAAAGTTAATTTGAGTTCTGGGGCAACTTTAAAGGGCAACAAAAGTCATCGCAAGTCACAATCTGCGCTGGGGCGTTGTCTTCTTTCTATGCGAGTGAGCTATGCGACATGTTGCAGGAATCGCTTCATAATACAAACAGCACCAACAACAATGCCACGTGCCCTGCCACCGACATGAGACAATTCGAGCCTAAGCAAACTGGGCAAACAACACACAGAAAAACCAAAACCCACTCGACACAGCCACGCTGACAAAAGAGCCTCCAGGAGGAAGGGGAGCTAAGCTTGGAGGAGGGGGAAGGGTAGGCAATGAGATACTGAGCTGCCAAGCAGCCTAGACAATAACAATAAACAGCGTAAGTGTGGTAAACGTGCTGGTACAGCCATAGTTACTGTCACAGCTCTTTCCACGAATCTATTTCACCACAATTCTGGTTGGAGCAATACGAACATTCTTTCAAGTCATAGGCTAAAGCTGAGAGTGATTTTTGCGTACATAAATTAAAGACAAGTCATGTTTAGCGAAGATTTTAAATTAAACTTAAATAGTTTATAGAAGATTTCAAGTTCAACTCAAAGTTAATAGTCTAAAAAACTGTTGCATACATTTAGGTGTCCCACGAAAATCAAATACATATTTTCATAAAATCTATTTAAATTAAATAAATAAAGTCTCTGCGTAAGATCACATGCATGCCAGAAATTCATATTCACTAGCGAATGCAATTTACTCCATGAATAAATTAGTTTTTTTCACAGCTCGGGGCGAAAGTCGTGATGGAATTTGCATAGATTTCGTCGCTCGGAACACACTCGCTGCACAGATTGTAGGCTGAGCCGCTGAATGAACTCGTACAACAATGTTTGCTGAGCCCGCCCTCCTCTGACTGTTGCCCTGCAGTCGTCTACTCAGTTTTCTTCTGCTCGTCCCCACTCGGCTTTGCTTTTTGCATTGTCCTGGCAATGGATACAAGAGTCGCGTGTCAAGTGTCGCATGCTGGGAACTCAGCCAAGTGAACCCTTTCATGCAACTACTGTTGTTGGCTGTTGCTTGTTGGCTGTTGAGGCAGTTAACGCTTTTGATTGACGCTGAATGTGTAATTAAGGTAAACAAATGTGTGATGATGAATGAAATGGGAAATGCTTGTATATGAGACGTGCAATTCCATCAACACATTTGCCAATAAAGCGTAATTGAACTTTTAAGCTTTGCTTTTATGTGGCGTAAAATCGAAACAGAGACAGCACAGCATAAAAAACGCACCATAAAAAACGAGAGTGAATGTCATAATACGAATACGAATTCGATTTTTCAATAAACACGCATTCCCCCTCTCTCTCTCTCTCTCTCTTCGTCTCTCTCTTTCGCACATTTTCTTTATCTCTGTCAGTTCCACCATCTGGTCTAGCATTATTTATATTTGTGTCGGGGCTGAATGATTCATTGCATTAAAAGTTGGAGCGAGATTATCAAAGTAAACCGCATTCCATAATATAAACAGTTGAAATCAGAGCTTAGTGCCCATATTTATATATATAATGAATGTATAGTGAACAGGCAGAGAGCAAAGCTATCGATAGAGTTCTATAAATAAAAAAGAAAACACAGCGGAAAAAACTAATAAATTAGCCGCATGAGCAGTAGGCAGTTTCTTTTGTTGTTGTGTTCATTTGGCAAAAGAGTAAATAGAAAAGCTGTGCAAAAAATAAATATTTATATAGTTGAAATGTGAGAGAGAGCGCAGGTAGACTAGAAGAAGAATCGACGCAGCTAAAGACTATCAAAAAGAATATCAATGAGATGTTTTTGCAGAAACCAGCCAGAAACGCTGGCAGATGAAAGCGAAAAACGAAAAGCAGACGACTAAAATTAGTATGCGAAATATGTATAATAACACTCTCACACTCGCACACACACACACACTCGCACAACACAGTTGTCGAAAAGATATTAATGTAGAATGAGATAGCGATAGCTGAGCTACTAGAAAACGAAATGGATTTTTGAGCACAAATCACAAGGCAAGCAGAACAAGAACAAGAGCAAGAGCAAGAAGCAAGTGTAAAGCATTTGTACAATTTGTCGCCCCCTCATAATTCACGAGAAGAACGATAAAAAGGCAGTGAGAAAAGACGACGACGGGTCCGCTGTCTGTTTTACGGGTTATAAACATGGCTAACATTATATGCCAGCCATCTGCATATAATCACACCCAGAGTAACTGCTGCTCTCTCTCCCTCTTCTCTCTCTCTTCTTCTCGCTCTCTGGCTCTTGGTTATTGAGTCTACGTCTAACACTATGTCTATGGCTCATATGCTTTATGGCCCATTTCGGCGTGTTGACCTCAGGAGCCCAAAATGCACGTCGTGGGACTTATGCGACGCATTTAAGCAAAACACATTTGAATTATTGCCTTAATGGAGCTACGGTCGGGCCAACGGGGCATATGTGAGTCGCGTTGCGTATACGCAGCGTTATTGTCAATTTTCTTGTAGTTGACACAGCCAACAGACAACAGCCAACAGCCAAAAGGCAAATAATTTGGCCAGGTAACACAAGTAATGAGCGGCGGCAAGCTGCTTAATTGAAAATGCAAGTTAATTAAAACGTAATTGAAGACGAGACGACAAAATGGGCTGCGATGAGTGGCATGAAAGCATGCGCTCCAATAGCGAATTTCATGCTCTACTCTAGCAAATTACTAAAGGCTAATGGCAATATCAGTTGAGAGCGTAGGAAGCTGCTTTTCATGGCGCCAACATGGCGCTGTAAACTTGAAATACACTTAAAAGCGGTCTGCTCTGCGCACTTAACACCTTATGCTAAATACCCGACACACTCGCAATACTCGTAACACACACGCATATAGAAATTAAACACTCTCGAGGAGCAGTCGTAAAACGTAAGCTAACAATTATATGAAGCACTCGTAATGAACACCACATTAAACTGTAAACTGTTGATGAAAACTTGAACACAGCACAGACGTTGGGCCATCAATATGCTCCCAACATCCGGCGGTGGGAATAAGCGCCATAAAAAGCAGCTTAAAGCCAACATTGAAGCATTTTTATATGCATAAAATAATTCACTTTGCACATTAAGCAAGAGCAGCACTAAAAAAAAGCAGTGGCAAGTGGCAAGTGGCAAACGAAGAACAAGCGACCGCAAAAGCCAGCTGCCAACGCCTAGAAAATCTGCACGAGAAATATGTTCGGCTTTGTGCCCGAAAGAGAAAAAGTGCCTGCCACTTACATCATGCCACACATACTCGCATATCCTTTGCCCGTATGTCTTTTGTACAAGAGCCCCAAAGTCTCTTGCCGAGGAGCGGACATGTCTGTGCATGCCGCTTGTGGCACGAGCGATTTTAATTTGCTTACAATTAGATAGGATGGCATTAGGCAAACTCTGGACCTTGGGGGCCCCGAAGACCCCCGAAAAAAAGAAGTGCGCCAAGGACACGCCCCAAAAAGCCCCAGAAGACGGGCAACGGCGCGTGATTATTAACAGCAGGCGATAAAAATATAAAATATAGAAGAGCAGCAAGAGCAGCGAGAAGAAAAATAGATGGGAAACATTGCCTTCCGCCTCCTGCCTACCCCGCAGCATCATGAGAGCTAAGTGGCCCACAAGCTGTGCTGTCGACTAAGAGGACATGCAAACGACATAATTCAGGAACATTTTAGTCATAAACAAGCTGCGAGACCTAAATGCCGCATTCGAAGAGCCTGCAACGCATCGCAAATACCCTCGAGATAAGCTGGATAATCTACAGACGGAGAAATAATAAAAGACGTTGCGCTCTTTACTTATCATTCGACATGGAATTCGCTTCGACACTAGTTCCACTTGAGTTCCAAGTGCGGTGTGACGATGATAACTGTGTTATCAAGTGAAATCTAAATTTAGGCGCTACTGTGATAACAAATATTGTCAAATAATAAACTACGAAATGCATATTTAATGCCTAATTAGGGCCAGCATGAATATCAAGCTAACACCCCGTTTAAGGCCATTTTTCGGCGTGTGCCTCCAACGGAATGCAAAATCAAAGGCAAACGCCTGGACATCAATTTATGTAGCTCATTTTGTGGCAAGTTGCTTTAGGAGTGAAAAATTTGCATATAATAGCAAAAATTTGCACTGTCGGTCGGACGCCAAGGGAAAGCGAGCAGCTGACACTTCTCGTCCTGGGCTGTAGCCAACGTAGAAAACATGGGAGGTGAGTCTTAGACACGTTCTGAATTATTAACAGGCTTTTTATGCAGTTAACTTGGGACTGCTGCTGCCTTTTGTGCCTTTTCCGTTGTTGCGTCTCTTGCTGGTTGCGTGGACCTTTTCAATTCCCCGGCAAATTTATGCAAAGATTTCGTTTGGGGCTAAACAGGATACTAACGCCGCTCTCTGTGGTCCCTCGCATATAGCACTTACAATCCAAATATTTGCGATATAAATTATAAGTCGAAAACTGTTTGCGCCCCTTTGTTGTTGGCCCAGAGCATTATCACCAGCCAACCAATAAATTGACTTTAAATCTCAGTCAAAGTTCAGCGGAGGAATTCGGAGCAGTCGAGGGAAACCTTAATGGTGGCCTATTAAGGAATTGCCATAAATTATGCGTGGCATTAAAATGCTTTATGGCGAGCTCCCAATTCAATTGCCGCGATTTAGTGAGCCACAACACAAGACAATTGTCGGCGCAATGCATTAAAAATTCAAACCACCAAACTTGCCAGCACTGATAACAGCTATCAGTTGTAAGTTATTATCAGCTATGATAAGTGAAGGCGGAAAGAGAGTGAACAGTTTGACAAGCACTGCGTGCCAATGGAATTTAGATACTTGAACAGCAATTACAGTTAGCTACTGCAAAATGTGTTCTTTTTATGGCCACTTTTGTTGGGGGGTGTTGCAACACTTGTTGTCGCCGCTGCAAAGTGCAATAGCGCAGACAATAGCACGCAATGACAAACCAATTGAGCTGGCGTTAAATTGAAATGGCACCCCAACACACACGGCCGCATGCCACATGCCACATGCCACGAGCCACGGGCCACAGTTACAAATGTAGCTGACAGATACATAAATATAATAACGAGCGTTACATAAACTTTGCCAATATAAGGTCGCGACCTAATGAGCTCCCTCACCTGTCACAACTTTCCTCACGCATCGTGCTTGTCTTTTTTTTCCCCCTCGCTGTCTTAATAAGTTTCATTAACATTAATTAGGAAAACATGTATCTCTCTCTCTCTCTCTCTCCTATCTCGCTCTGCCCCCTTTATGCGCTGTCTCGTTCTCTGCATATGCAAATAGTTCTGGTTACGCTGGCTTCCTCTGCATTTTCGAGTCAGTTGAAAGATTTCGGCAGCCTGATAAATGTGGGAAAACGTGCACAAGTTTTCAAGCCGAAACCGTTTGCTTTTTAAGGCAGGATGCCCCAGGAGAACGTCATTCTGGCCAAGAGGTTTTTGGTAGATAGCTCGTATAATATGCAGATTTGCTGCGGTTGCTGTTTGTGAACGAACGAGTTGAGCCAAAAGCTTTTGCGGGTGTTTGCCTCCACATCCAACCCCCCATCCCCAAAACCATTTGATTGGCAACTGCCTGATGACGGCCAAGCTTTAAATTCGCCCATTAAACCAGAATTTGCTGATCTAAACAATGGCCCAAAGTCGCTTTTGCTGGCGAATTATGAAAACTTGTTGCCAACTGTTAACAAGCATCTTGCCTAATTGGCTGAAAGCGTAAAGAGCATCCACCAAGAGCTTCGGCTTAAACAAACTTAACTTTGCCAAAGATTATCACTCAACGAATACAGTTCCATGTTTGTAAATACTCATTTGCACTGATTTGTGATCGACTCTTAAATACCTGATAAATAATACAAATTCTTGCTTGATAGAGCTCAAAATTATACGGTTGCAATGAGGTCTTTCCCACTTCATACAGCTATCGAAAATTAGTATAATTTGAAAGAAAATATTGTATATAACTTAAATAAAAAACGATCTAATAAAAGATAATACGTTTGTATTAATTAAACACAAAATGGACTTTGAACTATTAAAAATCGTTACACCTAATTAGAGAGAAAGAGTTGTTTGAAGATTGACCTTCTCAAAAATAAGTTATTACTATATGTAATGCATTGAGGTACAGAGTAAATTTCAAAGACTAACTAAAAATACTTTTCAATTAAATTCAAAATTCTTGCTTTATGATAGTTAGGAATAATATTGGGTTTTAGTTAAATATTGCATTTGTTTTTTCAATTGTAAATTGTTCCCCCAAAAATCATATAATAAACATACTTAATCTGTTCAATCAAAATATTAACTATTAAAATGTAGTTGTTATTTCTTGGTAAAAAAAATTAGCTAAAATTAAAAAAAAAAAAAGATCTTTATAATTTCAAAAGTCTTTAATATGATTGTTCAAGTCTGTGAAATTCAGGTGCTTCTAAGTTGTCTCCCTCAGCTGTTTACAACTTTAATTGACACTAAAGATCCCCCAAAAAAAAATTTACCCCCAAAAATAAATTGAATCCAACTTCTATTATTCGATTCCAAAGCCAAGAGTTGAGAGCTTAAACAAGCTGAGCAAAGAGGCAATTTATTTAAAGTCTAGTACAGATGTTTGGTCGCATAATGAGGTAACAGTCAGACACACTCTCCCTCTTGCTCTAGCATATGCAAATCGATATGCATGTCGGATGTTCTATGCGATGATCCGATAGCTTTCGAGTGCCAATGGTTAAGCTCGCATTCATTTTGAAGTGCAATCGAAAGCTCAGCAACGAAACAGGTGCCTTTGTCGAATGAATGGCATTTGCATAATATTAATTTGGTATGGCTGAAGCTCTTATTGTTGATATTTGCACAGGCTACTGCCTGTAAATGTGCATGTAGATGTGAATGTGGATGGAAATAACGGAACGCACACGTGAATCAGTGTATGGTCCGTGCCATAATCAAATATCAATTGCAACGCTTTTTGTGCGCCGGAGAATGCAAAATTTATTCATAGCACAAGCCAAAAATAATTGTTGACCGAGGCCTCGCCCCAAACTCCAGCTGAGCACCAACAGAAACAAAAACAAGAAGGACACACAAGAATAACAGTAACAACAAACAGTTAAAATAAACCAACAAAGCATGAACCTAAATCCAAAACGGAATTGAACAGACTGTCAGGGATGGAAACAGAGAGACGGATGCTGCAGAAGAAGAAGGTAGAGAAGGTCTTTGTTCTAACACACATTTTGTGTTGTGCGGCAGACCGAATGGCGCCAATAAAACTTTTTATGCCAACCAACGAGTAATAGAGAGAGAGGAAGAGGGGCGGACAATAGCAAAAATAACAAACAACCGTACCAATTTTGGCGTGGATGAAAATACAACTTTAGTTACAGTTAGCAGCAGTAGAGAAGCTTTAAGAATGAGCGTACGAAAGTGGAGCAGGAACGTGCGTTTGGCAAAATTATGGCAGGCTACGCTGAGGCTGAGTCTGAGAAGTCGACACACCCTGTGCGCCAAACTTTTGGACTCACATGTAAGCGGACGTATGCGTGTATGTGTATATGTGTGTGTGCGTAGCGTGCTTTCGCAATGCAATCAATGATTTGTGTTTTTACTTGGACTTTTGTTGACTTTAAACGGCTACTAGAGCAAGCGAGAGAACGCAAAATAAATGTAAATTACACGCCGAATAATATCGCTGGTGTGCATCAACGAGGTTGCGACCCTAGACTCTGCTCAGCTGATAAAACTTTTTTATTGCGCTGGTTTGACACTTTTTGTCAACATTTTGCATTGTCTGCTTGTATTTGTGTTTGTATTTGAATTTGTTGTCGCTCTCCCTCTGCCTCAGTTAAATAGACAAGTGTAAGCAAGTGGCAAAGCAAACAAACGCTTTCGTTCCCCTCTTCTTATCTCTCTCGCTCTCGCTCGCGCTCCACACAAATAACGGCGAATTTAATCATTTCGTATGCAAATCGTGTTTGCCATAAAAGTACATGTTATGGACCAGACAGAGGGACAGACAGAGAGACAAACAGACAGACAGACGGTGTAAACGACTTATTTCTTTTGCCGCTTTTCGCTTCGTTCTTTCGTTCTTGCGCTGCGTAGGCTGTTAAATGTCTCACCTGAGACGAGCACCTGATAAACATATCGCACAAAAAGTCAAATGCAAATGTGGGGAAATGTTGGGAGGTCAGCGGAATGACAGCTAAATGATTCACAGCTGAGTGCTTCAATCGAGACTTGCCACACAGTCATCTTTCCAATTAGGTGAGTGAACGTATAACTCAGCTGGCAATTCTCACATGTTCCAACTCATTTCTCACTCACTCACACACACATGTACAGTCAAAAGAGAGCTCAACGATAAACCAATTCTGACAGCTTTTACGGTTTGGGGTCGAGTGAACGCACCGGCAACAGCAGCACAGGTGCCAAGCTTAAACAGCAAAAACAATAAACGAAATGACAAACACACACACACACAACTCCAACTGACTGCAGGCCTGGCAATGAGAGCGAACATCAAATGAAGTTTTGCACACCGCACAAAGAGAGTGGAGAGTAAGCTACACCAACAGCTGACAGCACGTAAGAAAAGACGGGCAACATAACATAATAAAATGTATAAATACATGGAGTAAGAATACATATACATATGTTTTGTTTGCTCTTTCTGTTCGCTCGCATACATTTTAATAATTTAAAAAATGTGCCCACCAGCATTCAGCTGGCGCACGCATGTAGCAACAACATATGAATGTATGTATGTACATATGTATATGTATTTAATGTTATACTTTCTTGTGTATATTTTTATAATTTCGATAGTCGCCGGCCGCCGAAGGAGACAGCGGCAGCGACGTCAGCAGAGCCAGCTGCTCCCCCGGAGTGACACGCGCTATATGAACATTTGCACATGTCTCAATGTACGTATTTGATGTATTCACAGGGTGTTCTGAGCTACTTACCAGCAATGCAAAAGACGTTGTAACCGGCGGCGTTAGACGCAGTCCTCCATGCCTGAAACGACGCGCGGGCGAACGACGCAACAGTAGACTCACTGTGCTCAGCATAACGCGCTTGGACATGCTGATTGGTTGTGGGGGGAGGGGGGGCGTATAGAGAGAGCTTTGCCTTGCAAGATCACAGTAACACTAACAACAGTGTTTTCACACACACGCACGCACACGTACACACTGCGAAAACCGAAAGAAGGATGAATGGCCAATGGGCAATGAGTAATTCCAGGTTTCTCTCTCTATCTCTTTCTTTCTCGCCCTTTTGGACTCGCTATACAGTGCTTGTTGTTGTTGTTGTTTTGAACTAATTACTCAGCGTATTAAACAAAAGCTTAGAATTTAACATAATTTAGCGTGGAAACGAAAAGTTCTTTGAAATTAAGAATTGTGAAAATTTTGACAGCGAAACATTTACAAATTTAAAAAAATCCCATGATTTTTGCCCTTGATTTCAAGGCAAGCTGTGTTGAACAAAATGCAACAGTGCCAGCACTACAACAACAACAACAACAACAACAATCACAATAACAATAAAGGCGGCGCCAAAAGGTGGAAAGACGAGAATCGCAGACAATGCGCAAAGCGAAAAGGGGTAAAACAAAAAAAAAGAGTTACCGGTTTTTCCTTTTCTCAATTCTGCGAACTCTACTGGCAAACAACAAAATCGTGGCACATGTTCCACACACTCACAAACAAACGCAAATAACGTTTTTGCTGATTTAATTACACTCTTCTTCTTGTTGTTGTAGCAGCGGCTTTTCCAATCAAGCTGCACTTTGCACCCGCGATTCACGTTTCCTGTTTTTACAGTAGTCAGAGACACTTTCTTTAGCGACTTTTGGTGGCACGTGCTGCTTTAATTAAATAATATTTAAGTGGGCTGACAAAGCTTAAGTTCTAAAAGCCAGCAGAGCCGCAACACGCCAACGAACGCCGTAGTCCGAACGTCAACCGCGCGCGTCAAAGTGTGATAACAGACTGCTGTTAAAATCCAATTAGTCTGTTAAGGCCCCGTTTTGGCGCAAACGCAGGCGGCCCGTTCGAAAGTTCGACAACAGCTGACTCGCCTGGGATGTTGTTCGACGAAGGCGCATACGCTGTCGCAATGAATAATAACGCCAAAAAAATAAAGTAATATAAAAAAAAATTTTTACAAGTTGCTATCTGTTTATCTGTTGCTATTAGCAGATAGGAGCAAAAACTGTGGGAAAATGTGTGACAACACTTGCACTAACCTTTACACCGTGTTAAATTTAACAGTGCGTGTGGAGCACAACATCTGCCTTTACTAAGCAAACTGTTAACTAGCAGTGTCGTTAAGTAGAGACCAAATTTTAAGAAAACACTTTCGTTCAATGCAATTTTCAGAGTTGCCGGATCTAGCCATGAAGAAGTGGCAGCGCTAGCAGAGACACAAGCCAGGAGAAACAAATCAATGTTGCCGGTTGTATGTTCATAATTATTTTATAGAGCAAAACTAACATAATATGAAAATTTCGCTTGGTTTTTAGCTCTAATAAGTACGACACCGAACATTTACTAAAGGTTTTGGTGTAATCTTTCTATCCCAAATTAATATGTTTCAAATCCAGTAACGGGCTTTCAAATAATTCGAGCATTTGAGTCGTTTAAATTTTCGCTTTTATTATTGTCGCATTACGAATCTAAACTTGAACTATTTCTATATATATATCCAACTATACAATATATACTATATAGAGCTTTGCTTAGTGCGTTAAACATACAACTAGAGGTTTTTCTTTTGTTTTGTTTCATTTGCATTTTCATTTGTTAAGCATCATTTTTGTTGTCGTGTTTATGCTAAAAACATTTATGTTACACTTAATACAAGTAGCAGCCTTAGTAATATTTATTTATACATATGTATGTATGCAATTAAACTAAATACAATATTTAACATATTTATAGCACTCGTAACTGCAAAACTAGAGCGATTATTTCTACAGGTTTGGCATGGATTGAAAATGTAGTTTATAAAATATAGTATACACGAATGTTATAGTTGTTGTTCTTGCAGTTGTAAAATCAAACATATTAATTATTAATTTATTTGAATCGTTTTTTATGCTATAGCTGTAGTTGTTGCTGCCGTTGTTGTTGTTGTTGTTGCTGTTGCTGAGGTAATAACGAAATGAATCAAGTCGGGTTAATTGGGCGCATAATATAATTGTATTCTGTACACATAAATTGGCTCTGATTTATTTATTTATATATGTCGTATTTTTTCTCCATGTAGATCAACATTTAAACAACTAACAAAGCGCATAAAATGCATTTATTTATGTAATTATTCAAGCTGCCTTACTTTTAATTATAATTCTATACAAACAAAAATACACACATACACTATCATGTAAGCCATTATTTACACACTCTCACTAACTCACACACACACACGCACACACACACACGCTAGTTAACTTTTTTTTTGCTGTCCATTTTAGAACACTCAACTGACAATTGCAGCGACATCATTAATTGACAACAACAACAACAACAATGTTAAACTACAACAGGTTTTATCATGCAAAAATCTGCTAATTATGTTTTGTTGCTTTTGTTTTAGTTTCATATTTTTTTTGTCTCTCCGCTTCTTTTGTTCTGCTTGCGCTTATCTTAGTTGTTGCTGCTGCAGCGCTGCTGGCGTCGCTGCCGTCGTCGCTTGCTGTCGCTGCTGGCGTCGCTGTCAGCTGCACTGTTCGCTGCTTTGTTTGGCACAGTCGCTGCCTCAGCCTCTGCCGCCGCCAATTGCAGCCAATGCAATTGTTTCCTGAGTTTTGCACGCATTTTGCGATACTTGTTTCCGCCATTTCCAATTCCGTAACCAATTCCTATGCTTGCTGCCGCTACTCCGTCTTCCTCCCCTCCTTCTGCTCCTCCAACATCGAAGGCAAACAGCTGCTATCACGTGCCCGTGGACAAATCATCCTTCAGCCATTGTGGTATCGGTCGCGATCCGAGCTTTTTCAGCATCTTCACCAGCGCCGTATTGTGATTCAGATAGTAGCTGCAATCAGTGAGAGCGAGACAGAAACAATTAAAGTCGCAGCCAAAAAGCGATAACAACATTTGCCTTTCAAATTTCGAGTTTTGGAATAAAAACTTCGCCCACAGCGGCTTGCGTCGGTTTTTATTTGCCGTTTGTTTGTCTGCGTATCAGGCTTAGCTGCCAACTCTGGCACTGTTGCTAGTTCGCTCTAATTAAATTTAGTAAGCCGGCCTAAGCTTTTCATTAGCCTTCTCCCCATCCCCAGCCGACAGATTATTTTTTGTTTTCGTAATTTGTGGTCATTAGCGTTGCCACCTGGCATTTAGTATTGCGCAAATCTGGGTGCCCTTATCTCAACTGATATTTTTCTCTCTCGATCCTTTTTATATATATTGATTTAGTATATTTATTATAGTTTAAACTAGCTTCTTTTTGGCTTTTGGTATTTACATTTTTTTAAGGGAAACCCTAAAAAAAAATAATAATAAGCATCCCATGCATCACACGTCAAATTAAGACAACAATTTGTTTTCAAATCACAAGCATTATTACTCTAAACGCAGTTCAGACCTATTTAAGAATATAGATCTTGCTAAAAACAGTAAAAACTAAAAACACTTCGGAAGTCTAATGATTTTTTAGCCCCCCCCTCCAGTTTTTATTTTGTCTTTTAGAGACATGAATAATTATTTGGACTTGTAATTTAAACTAGAAAATGATTACTGTGTAGCTATGGGAATTATCAAATCAAAAAAAAGGAAGAAATTTAATTATTTTACATTATCAAACACATTATTTAATATTAGGAGCTCTATTGAGCATTCATTCCTTTCAAATATAATGAAAAACGTTTGGAAATCATTAAATATAAAATATAAAATCAACTTTATAATGAACAGACTGAACTGTAATTTGAATTTAAATTTTCCCTTTCGTTTGATTAGCACTTAGGATTGTGATGCCATTCATTCAGAGTGTCTTCTTAAAATGTTCCCCGCTGCAAGTGTGAGTATGAGTAGTCTCTTCTACCTCAACTGTCTTCTAATCGCTCGCTTCAGCTATTCTGTCACATCGTTTCCCGCCTCTCCCATTGTAGCACTCACAATATAGGCTGACAGGCTGGAGGAAAGGGGAGAGGGACGAGGGCTGTTAACCTATTTTGGTGTAGTGCGAGAGCACGAATATATATCACAGTGTATCGCTTTTATGTTCGTGTTCATTTCGCTGTCGTTTAACTGCTGTGAATCACTGAATATGTAAAAGGACTCTTCTCGCTCGCATTGCTATCCTGCCAAACTGACAGCTGGCATCCCGAATCGTAGTTGTACAGCAAAGTGCACTTTCCACGGCCACAGAAACTTCATTCACATCGCAGCCCGCTCTGCTTTTGCCTCAGCTACTCGTCCAACTATTCTATCTACCGTTGCACACACACTAACACACATTCACACACACACACATGTGTGTGTTCATTAATCCTTCACTCAAAGCACCGTCGTCGTCGTCGTTGTTGGCGTCGTCATCTGTCTGTCGCTGGAAAACCAACCCAAATCACTCATACGACCCGTTTTCTTTTTTTTTGTGCTGTTTTTGGGGGTTTTTCTGCCACGTTTTTTTCCCACAGTTCCCAGAAGCGTTTTTCCACCGAGTTTTACTTACCGCTGCAACAGCTTGGCGCTCCGCTCATCCATCGCTGGATATTGTCGCCCCTTGGACTTGCCGAGGCATTTATTGCGCTTCTCGCTGACAGCCTGGCAGTAGAAGCCCTTCTTCACATCGTAGCGCAGGTGATTGGAGTAGTCGAGCTGCGGCTGGATTTTGATGAAGCGCTGCAGCTCGTTCATCACATCGATGGGATTGAGACGCAGCTGTTCCCCGTCGATGATGTGCAGCTGCTGGGCCGGATAGTAGGCCAGCCAGTGCTCGAGATGCTGGGCGTACTTGCCGGGATTCAGGCAGCGATTGCGCAGATCCTTGAGGGCCCTGGGCGCCGAGTCGCTTGCCGTTATCACCTGCCGCACGAGAAGCCAAAAAAGAGAAGAGGGAAAGGCAAACAAACATTAGTTAAACACGCCACAAACACACTTCATCCAAGCTGCTGCTTAATGGTCTGGGTGCGAGACATTTGAAAAGTTTTGCGATTGCGAACACATGTCGACAACCAAAGGTGCCAAGTGGCAGGTGGCAGGTGGCACACACGTGTTAAGCTGGCCAATTCAGCAGCTTCAGCTGAAAACCAAAAATGCTGCAATTGCAATTGCAATTGCCATTGAAGAGCCTGCCACATGCCGCTTGCTCAGCTGCCCATTCGGTTAAGAGGCACACACAGACAGCTCTCTGCATGCAAATCGAAAAATGTTTTCCCACAGCACTCGCATTAGTCGAGTCGAGTCAAGCAAATGAAATCGAAAAGCTATTTTGTGGTGCACCAAATGAATTTTGCACTTCTCTGTTGCCATCAACAGCGATCTCTGTTTGCCCTGCTCTCCGACTGATGGGTATTTTCATTAGATTTGCCTGCTGCAAAGAATAGTTGCTCCTCAAGTTGCCCTTTGCAGTCTGAAAGAAGCTTTGCAACGCTCAAAGCAAACAATGGGTTGATGGCTCCAACTGTTTCTCTTGCCGCTACTCACAAATGTTGCTCTCTAGATGATGCTCTATTTGTATCCAAAAGTTTGACTACATCACAAAATCCTTTAAGCAGCACTGCATAAGTTCTTTTAATTGCAATGTATCTCATCTATTTGAATTTAATGCATCTACTATATAGATCTTTTTGTAGAGTTATGTTTCTATTAAAGGAAATTCATCTATATGTTATGTATCCACTAATTTGACTGCAACACAAAATCGAATAAATGCATTTGTAGGTCTATATTTATTTGCTTTAATTAACGAAAGTTATTTTAATTGCAATGTATCTCATCTATTTTGAATTTAATGCATCTACTGTTTAGATCTTTTTGTAGAGTTCTGTATTTATAAAAGAAAATTCATTTATTTAGATCTTTTTACAGAGTTCTGTATTTACTAAAGAATTTCATCTATTTGTATCTACTAATTTGACTGCATCACAAAATCGAATTATTGCATTTGCTCTATTTATTTGCTTTGATTAACATTTGTTCCAAATTTTAATTGCAATGTATCTCATCTATTTGAATTTATTGCATATACTAGATCTATTTCCAGAGTTTTGTATTTATTAAAGGAAATTCATTTAAAATATATCCAGTTCTGCAAAAATATATGGTTCTCATTATTTACATCTTTTTGCTGAATTTCTGTTCTCCTGTTGGCTGCAACAAGCGTATTTGTATCTGTCTGCATTCAATTGCCATGCATCTCAATCTGCAGGCAACTGTAACTATGAGTCCAACTACAACTGCGAATGCAAACTGCATTGTTATCTGTATATTTACAAATGTATTGATGTCACTGAAAATATGTGTAAATGCAGATATAAATGTAGCTGCATTTGTAACTATAAATATCGTTGTACTTTGTGCAGCAGAAGAACTTATTTTATGCATCTCCATGACATTTTTTGTTACTTTCCGTAAATTTCGATTTTAGATGTACTTTCGCACTTCTACTTATCGCACTTAGCGCATTTATTAAACATTTCTTGCTGAATTAGATGCTTCAACATTCGAAATCAAAAATCTATTTGCAGTTCTACGCGTTTATTTTGAATGAGAAACTATTTGCTTGATTTAATATTTTGTTTGTAATTTCTGCATCTATTTTAAATTACTAATCTATATTCACGCTTATATTTACAGTTTGACAGTGCATAATCAATGCAATGTAGCATTAGATTTTGCCAATACTAATACTGCAACTGCATTTTAGAGTTGTTGGTATTATTAGCAACAATAATTACATTCAACAAATGTGTCTTTTTCCCTCTTCAAAAAATATCCAAATATTGTAAATGTATTTGTGAAATAATAAATATAATTATTTGTCTCTCTATTTAGCATAAAAAAATATACATATTTCTCTCTTTTTTAAATATAAAACTATAGCAAATATATTTCTAAACTATATGAGCAATTAAATTGATTTGATGATGTCTATGCTTATGATTTTAAATAAACCTTCTTTTCTCTTTTTACCATATACAAAATAAATATATATTTCTCTTTACTTGAAATATAAAAATGTAGTCAATATACTTTTCAAAAATATCTGCAATTAAATTCATTCAATGATGGGTATGTTTATGCTTTTAAATAAATCTTTTTCTCTGTTTTTAGCATATACAAAATAAACATAATGCTTTTTTTTATTATAAAACAATAGTAAATATATTGTTAAACTATATCAGCAATTAAATTCATTCAATGATGTCTATGCTTGTGTTTTTAAATAAATTTTCTTTTTTCTTTTTACCACATACAAAATATACATATGTATTTCTCCCTATTTAATATATAGAAATGTAGTAAATATACAATTGAAATATTTCAGCAATTAAATTCATTCAATGATGTCTACGTTTATGATTTAAATAAATCTTTTTCTCCCTTTTCACTATATACAAAATATATTTCTCTTTTTTGAATCTGAAACTATAGTAAATATATTGGTAAACTATATCAGCTATTGAATTCATTCAATGATGTCTATGCTTACGATGTCAAATAAACTTTCGCCTCGCTTTTTAGCATATTAAATAATACATATACTCTATTCTACTTTTCCATTAGTCACTTATTAATCATCTCTATCTGCAGCTACTTTGCCGCCTTAATCATTAACTAGCTTTGTTGTTAACCTCCCTATGGCACCTAAAGTATGTCGCCAGACTAATCGCAGCTGAAAAAAAGGCCTGTGTACTTTTAGCTTGCTCACCTGGTAGAAGCTGTAGTTGTTGGCGATGATGTCGCCGTGCGCCCGCTGATGCTGGTACCAGGAGTAGGCACGCTTCGCGGGCGAGATGAGGATGGTCACGATCTTGGCGTGGGGCAGCAGGGCGTGTGCTCGCTTAGGGACAGCCTCCCCGTCGAAGTAGGTGGCGCTCTTCTCGAACATGAAGCGCGGCGAGCCGACGCTCGTGGGCATCGGGGAGCTGGTGTTGGGCAGCGTCTCGGCGGGGAAGAAGTCCATGTACCAGTCGAGGCCGCGGTAGTAGTTGTTGCCGTTGAAGAACTGCACCTCCTCGAAGGTCTCGGGACTGGCGATGTTGCTGGCCACGCTGCCGTGCATCGAGAGGAATGTGTAGAGCGCTGTGGTGCCCGTCTTTTGGGGTCCGATCACCAGGAACTTGGGCAGCGAGTCGCAGTTCTTCGTCTTCGACCAGATCTTCTTGTGGCGCGCATCGTCACAGGGATTACCCCAGACGGGGTCAACCTCCTCGGGGTGCAGGCGGAAGTACATCTCGGCCAGCTGGATGGGCGGCGCGGAGGCGAGCTTCAGGTTCGTCCAGCACTGCAGGAACTTGATCACCGATTGGAATGTGTAGAGCGCCAGCCGGTCAGAGCCGTAGTTGGACATGTGCGTCATGAAGATGTTGATCGGATTGTAGACGATCGTCTGGAACAGCTCGCCGCCCTGTATCGACTCGTCCAGCTTGTCCCGCCCCCCCGGATACCGATCGATGTACATGGTGTGCGTGAAGAGGCCGCACGTCTGACGCGGCAGCACCATAATGTTGCGGTGTATGAAGCCGCGACGCAGGCGAGCGGGACGCAGATGCGGATACTCCTCGGTGGAGGTCACTTTGACGTTCCAGACCCGTTTCCAGGCGTGGTAGAGCAGCTCGTGGGCGGGATAGACGCCCGAGTGGTGGGGCGAGATCGAGTAGCCCGAGGAGGTCGGTATGTTGTGCTCCTTGGCGAAGGCGTAGTTCAGCTGCATCTCGGCCATGAGGAGTGTGAGGTTGTCGTACAGATGCGGCTGCTGGTGCTTCCACATGTGCGAGAACCAGTTGAACTCCTGCACGTTCTGCAGCAGGAAATCATCGCCCAGATTCTCCTCGCGCGTCCCATGGTGATAGTACTTCCCGGAGAAGCCCAGATTGAAGCGAAAGCCCGGCACCATGCCGCCAATGATCTTCTGCGTGACAATCAGCGCGCGCACATCGTCGGGCCGCAGTCTGGTGCCCTTCTCGCCCACAAAGATGTCGTCGATGTCCACCAGCAGCATGCGCTCCAGACTCAAGCTCAGCTGGCCGTGGCTGAGGTAGCTGAGCGCGTCGAGGAACACCAGACGATGCAGCCAGAAGCGCAGACTGCTGCCAAACAGCACGCGCTGTATGCCGTCCAGCTGTCCGCGATCCTGCAGCACCGTCGTCAGCGGCAGCTGCACCTGCCCCACGCTGTCCGCCGGATACTCCTGTGTGTTGCGCTGCGCCCACTCCACGGGCTCGTAGGTGCTGTGATTGTGCTGGAACACAGCCCAATCGTCGCCGGGCAGCGCCCCCCACGCTGTCTCGCCGGCGCGCGTCAGCCGGAGCACCGAGGAGCCGGGATTGAGGCTGGCATCCCGCAGCCTCAGGTTGGTGTGTATGAAGAGCGGGAAGTCGCGCAGCTGGGCGCCCACGAGAGTCTCCTCGCTGGGACTGACGAAGCCCACGATGCCTACGGAGTATTCGCGGCAGTACTTGTCGAGCAGCTCGCGGTTCCACTTGTCCATGTTGAGGTACTTGTCGAGGTTTTCGAACACGATGACGCCGTACCGTCCCTTGTCCAGGTTCGTCAGCACGGGCAGACTCTTGCCCGCCACCTCGAGTTTGTATCTGCAATGGGAGAAGGAGTGGGGTAAGTTAGTTAGGGAAGTGAGAGCGAGTTGTTTGAACTGTGGCGAAACTTTTGTCTCGAGTCTGTCGGAAGCTGTCAGACGCAAGCAGGGCACAGTGGGTGTCAAACTGCATGTCACAGCTGAAATTCATGAAGGGGGCCACAGCGGGGGAAAGGCATGGAACAGTGCTGGCAACTGTTTAGAGGTAAGCTATCGTACAACAAAAGAAAGCTAGTAAGCTGATATAATAATTTATTTTCATTCAGGTGAATTTAAATAATTCTCCAGAGCAGCAAAAACTTTCGCTATACTTAGCTATCATGTACAACATGGTGCTTTAGATAAGTTGTATAATAATTATAATTATGACAAATTTAAGATAATAAATAATAAAGATAAATAAAAACACTTACACAAAAATAGATTTAACTAATGTAAATTGCGATAAAGCTCAAGTAATTCCTAAGCAAAAACCGTATTTTGTTAAAGCATTCAAGCACATTTAAATGACTGAAGAGCAGCAAGAAATTCCGCTACGTCTGGCTTAGGTTTACAAACATATTTAGATACTTTTTACGTTAGTCATAATTATGCCAGCTTTAAAATAAAAAACCATGAATGCGCAAAAAAAATTAACTGATGTAAATTGCATTTGGCCTTAAAAATGGATAAGTGAAAAGAGTCTTGTGATAACTTTTGCCCTTTATTTTAAATTTAAATACATATGAAGTAATAATAATTGTAGCCTGAAATTATTCTCGCTACTAAATTATATATGTATGTGTTCCCCATTGCCATCTTATACTGCCAGTCTTGGCGAGAAAACGGCTGAATTGGCAGCACTCGAAGAATAACGGACTGCATTGCATTTGACAACAGCTCTCAAAAGCTGTTTGCTGCGACACGCACCCCACAGCGCTGCATTTCGACTCGCAATAAAATGCGACTCCTCAACGCCAGATAAGCGAATAACGAATAGCGGTTAAACAGAAACGAAGAAAGCACAAAGTCCACAGGCTCAACTTAGTCACATAGAAGAATAACACACACACACGCGCACACACACTTAACACTCTTAAATATGTGTATGTTAAAGGACTCGGTCAACAGTGGCTGTGAAAACGACAAAATACTTGGGAGAGCGAGGTTTATTTATGCCATGCCATGCATGGAGATTTGAAATATTTCTGCAATTTATTTGCTGGATTCTAATTGAGAAAAGTTGCGCAATCAAATCACAAATATTTAGGTGTCTCAATTATCCAGTTTGCTGTTGAGCTGGGTGTGAGAGGCTATCTAGTAGAAATTTGATGAAATCAAAATAAATATTTTCTGGCCTTTTGCAGGGCTTAGTTTAATTGAGATTTCTCTTCAGCCCCCGCACTCGACTCAATAATTATGATGGCATAAATAAAATAAACGAATAAACGCTTTGAGAGCAAAGGATTCTCGATTTAATTAAAAATAAATGCCATTGAAATAAAATATGCGCATAAATCGATTGATTATTTTTAATTAAAACATGTCTAGTCTACGCTGCCTGCAGAGTCTTCGATTGACACAAATTTTATCTAAGCAAAACTTGCAATCAAAAAGAAAATGCAGCTTTAATTTTGTACTTTTGTGCAGCATTTGAATAAATAACATAAAACAAATACGCAAAACTCTCTATTTGATTAAATGCTTTTGTCTAAATCAACTTTGACATCTCGCTCGTTCGCTTGACTTATTAATTAATATGCGTAAATATTTCAGTTGCCCATTTTCGCAATTCGCAATTCACATTTGTCTAATTTTCTTTTTCAATTTGCTTTCCGACAAACCTCAACCATTAATAGTATTGCACATTTCGAAGCACAAACAAAAACTATGAATATAAATAAAATCAATTCCAATATTATTATTTTCCACATTTCCAGCATTCAACTGGCTGCAATGCGGCTGCTAAGCCACCGCATTTTTGGGCCCTCAATTACATATGTATATATCTACATACATATACATACAAATATAATAAATATATTGCTAGCTCTGAATGTGCGTAGATAGTTTTGCATAAATATGAAAATATTTGGCAGGCAATGGAATTTACAGTTGATTGAATGCCAAACGGATACCGAGCTCAACTTTGATATAAATACTCCCCCATATACTCGATGTATATGGCGACTACATAAGCCATCAACCTGGCGGTGACCATTTAGCGGGCTTAAAGCTAAACAACGCACAACATGCAGCTTAAAAACTTGGCCAAACTTGATTCAATATGCCAAACCACGTAAAATCCGAGCGAAACGTCAGCGCAAAAAACAAAAAATATGATATGCAGCGGCAGGAACCAAGTGTGGATGGAGTCGCGGGTGAGGGCGACGGACAGGGACGGGGACGGGGAGGCGACGCTCACATTGTAAATATTTTTACCTCTGCGTTGGGGCAGCAGAAAAAAAGGAGAAATGCGAGATCTGTTCGCTCGTTTTTTCAATGTGCATTCGCTGAAGCATATTAAAATATTTTGCAGGTGGCCGTTCGACGCGCTCTGCATAAAAGTCATAAGGCAAAACATTTTATACTCGTTCTATTTATGTGTGTGTGTGTGTGTGTGTGTGTGTGTGTGGTGTGTGGTGTATGTGAGGGAGAGGGTGTTGGGTGGGTGTGCCACATTATTGATAGTTTTTTCAGGCGATGGGCTTGACAAAGCAGCAAAAAAAGAACGTAGAGAACAGCAGAGACTTTTGGCCCCAGGGCTCGAGTTATGATACGCCGAGGAGGACCTCGAGGGGGCAAGAGGAAGGGGAAGGGAAATATGAAGCAGGGGCTGACATACTGCATGCATTGCATATTTTATGGCGCGTCAACACGAGACCATGTGTCACACGGCCAAAGGGAGCGCGCACCACAATTCCAACCTCCAACCCCCCAAAGGAAGCGGGGGACGTGGGGAGGGAGCCTTTCAAAATGGCCGTTTTGTCCGAGGGGATATTGAAAAATCGCACGCTGCGCGCTCGTCGTTTGCCGGGCGGCCCAAAGAAAATAATGGAAAGTTAACTGAAGCGAGTCAAAGATGCGACACGCTCAATGCAGATACACTATACACACACTCGATATACTCGTGTATACATACATGTAAGGCCATAAGCGAATTGAATTGGCCTATGACACAGTCAGTTAACTGTAATACCCCGGGTTAAAGGCAAATCAAGTTAACCGCTCAGCCATCAGCCATCAGACGTCGCTCCAGGTGACGTATCAGCGGCGTTGCAAGTGCCGCTCAAGCCATGATGAAGCCATCTCATAAAGTGGCCATGAAAGCTAAGTGCTTAAGTGACTAGCGAAGTTAGCTGACCATCGACCATGTTTTTGCCTCAAAGTCAAAGCCTCTGTGTGTGTTTGTGTGTGGGAAAATGCAAATTTTTGATCTGCTTTTTTTTGAGTTTAGTTTGTTGTGGTTACATTTTAATGACAGAGTTTATTTGTGTCTATTTTTTGTGCTACATTAAAAATAGAACTATATTTGCAGGTATTTCAAAAAACTTAATGGAAAACTACTGCAAACTTAATTTATTCACTGTGCTTCAGCAAAATCTATATATAGATTAGAATGATTGATTTAGTTTTAGAAATTGTTCACTAATATCAAAGACCATACAGTTCACAAATGTTGTTTATTAATTAAGTTTAAAATGCTGATAAAATTGTCATAGACAAAAATATTCTATTGAATATAAAATGCTGTGAACGTCCTACACATATATTTGCTGATTATTTTTTATGCTTCAATGAAGGACAAACAAAATATTTGATACTATAAAAATAATAACTATATTTGCAAAAGCTACCAGAAACTTGATTTATTCACTATGCTTGAACGAAATCTATAGATAAAGAATGATGTTTTTAATTAATAAATCATTCTCTTATTGTAAATAAACTCAATAACTTATTTTATAGTTAAGATAAGAGTGCTGTTAAAAATGAATAGAAATAAATTTGCTATTGAATATTAAATGCTGTGAAAGTCAATCAAATGGATTTGTTGGATTATTTTCTAATGCTTCAATGAAGGGCGAACAAAATATTTATTAATATTTGAAATACAGAAGCGTGAATTTTCATTAAAAGCTGTCGACAATAATGTCAACATAAAGTGCGATTTAATTTGAAGTGCTGACAAAATAAATTATAGCAAATGTTTAGAGCAATGTGAAATTGAATTTCGGTTGTATGTGAAATAAAAAAGTGCGCTTCAAGTTCTATAGAATTTTAACTGCTGTTAACGCAATTAAAAAAAAAATTATTTATCTAAACAAGAGGCTTTTAAAGGCGTTTCGAATTGACCCTAAACTCAGCAATATATGGCATTTATTTTATAGCCATTCCAGCACTATTAAAGTGTGTTGCCAAGTGGCTCATAAAACCAAGATACCCCGCTTGTGTAGTGCAGTTAAATATTTTCATAGCATACTTTTAAGGTGTCGAGTATTTAAGCGGAGCAGCGCCTCGTTAGTCTCGACATGAAGAGCATTAATTAAAGCGTTTTATCAGCGGCAAATGTTTGTTTAATTAACTATGTAATGACACTTGCCAATCTCTCTCTCTCTCTCTCTCACACACTTTCTCTCTTCCTTTCCCTCCCTATCTTGTGCGCTGTTTTTCCCCCATACGCGTTTGTTGATATTTGAAATTTAATTGCTGGCGAAGATAAACGCAACCAAGCAGAAGAGGCACAGAGAGAGACAGAGGGGGAGAGAGGGGGGAAGAGAGGGAGGCGACTGTGACTGTGGCGAGTTCATTTTGCAGGCCCGCAGCGGATTTGTTTTAAAAACCCATTAACGGGTATTACTTCAAGTAAATAAAGCTTGCTTTTTTTAACCTACACACACACACACACAGATACACACATGTGAGTGTGTGTGTGTGTGTGTGTGCGGCAGCTCGAGCTCATTTGTTTGCATTTGTTCGAGGTGTTAAATTATCCTCAGGATGCACGTAAAACTGCAAATGCCGACGTGAGCTGCTTGTTTGTTGTTTGCTGTAGTTGTTAACGCCGCCATCGCTGTTGTTGTTGTTGCTGCTTTGTTGCAGCAGCAGTTATTTCCTGAATGTCTTGCAACCTCCCCCTCCCCATCCCCCTCTCACTCGCCCTCTCTCAGCTTCCTGTCGCTTATGCAGCGCATTAAATGAGCTTAGTTTTAGCTGACTTCCCGCACTTTGCCGCACTTTTGGCTTACACTCTTTTTGCTTCCCCTCACTCTTCCTCGCCCTTGGCTCGCTTTGTGCGCTGTAATTTCATTAGAGCGCTTCGGGGGCTAGCTTCAACTTGGTGGCATCTTCTTTGGCTTTCTTTGCCTTGTTGATATTTGCGTCAGGAAATTAAGCTGCAGGCGCTGTCTGGCGATAGAGCAGTTTTCATGCTAATCGAAAAATCCACAACACTCGCTTGTGGCAGCACAAGATTTGATCTCTGTGTGGCATAAGCAGGTGGCCGACCTGGCCAACAACTTTTCCAGCAAAGCCCAAGTCCAACGCCCAAAGTTGAGCAGTTCAACTGATTAGCTGCGAGAAATGTTGCAATTAAGGCGAGCAAAATTCGTTGGCCAACTTGCGTAATTGTGTCGTCTCTCACACACATTGAACACGTGTTGCAAGTAGACCTCTTGCTGTCGATTAGACACGAGAAATGTGCCAATACCGAGGAGGCTACGAGTTGAACAAACGTTTAATTGTCTGCCCTACAATCGATAGACAGAGAGAGCAAATGAAACTTAAACTATTTTCTATGCTCAACTTAAAGAGGAACTTTTTGCAATTTAATTACTTTCTTACTGCCTGGCAATGCAATCAAACAAAGACATAGGTGCCTCGATAAGTAATTGTAGGGTGAACGTTAATTTCAAATTAAATTCAAGCCATAAACAAAGTCTGCTTAGCTGCCTAATGCGCAACTATTTCTTCTAGTTCCACCGCCATCCATTAGCAGCTTTAACGCTCGGCAATAAATTGGGTGTAATTAACAACTGTTAGCATACTTTTGCATAATTATAGGCGAGGAAAAATCAATTCGAATATTGCACGAATAAATGGGGGATTTTTTGGGTCTCGCCACACGCCACCATTTGTGGCGCAAATGAAGCTATTTCAGTCATTAACATGACCCACAATTTGCACTTAATATCAAGTATACGTACATCATTTAGGCGCCGCGCGAAACACAATCCTTGCAGTCGCCTTTTACTTATCCCTAAGCCAGTCGCTAAAGCAATCTATGTATATACATATACACACACAAATATATATCATAAATAACAGCTACACAAAGCAACTCAACTTACCCGACGTTACGCGACGTCGCTCGGGACAGCAAACAATGTGAAAATTATACAACAAATGGCCATTATATGGCATCGGCTGGGCGTTTGCCTTGCAGAGACTTCGAGGGCCACGAGCAACTCGCTCTGCGCCGACGAGTCGCGGGCAATAAATGAGTTTAAACTAGAAAATTTATTATACGCGGCAAAACTACTTAAGTCGCAGCGACTCAGCTCGGAACACGCAACGCGGCAACGTTGCGACTCCCACAGCGTAGCCTGCTTAGGCCAATATAATCAGACAAGGCGCATGTGGCATGCCACGGCCCTGATGTCCCTCTACACGTCTGCACGTCTGCACGACGACGACCTGCTGCTTGAGTAATTCAATAAAATAACCAATTTGTTGAAAAATAACAACAAACGGGGCGGCGGCGGCGGCGGCGGCGCAAAGTCAACCCAGGCCAACAACTTGTCACACAAAACAGGGCGTGGCACCTCGCCCCCTCACCCTTCAGCAGCAACTCTTGACTGTTGGCAATCTGAGAATAGCAGAAAGGCAGCAACATCAGGCAACAACGATAACAGCAGCCAATGCCCCATCACGTGGCAAGTGCGCTAGAGAAAAATATTTTTTATTTATACCACGCAGCCAAACACACACACACACACACACACACGCACACACTTGCATAGTTACATGTACGTCGACTTTATTGTATAGCCATATTTGCCAGGGGTCGTCTTCTAGCAGTCACTTCAGCTGCCGCACAGTGGGCTGATTTATCTCAACTTAAACTGCTTTCACGAGTTCATATTTCATCTATATTCCTTCACTGCAGCTTGCCCATTTCAATACAAATAAATATGATTCACAATGCAATAAGGCAACAATTATGTCATGCACTTTTCTTAGAATATATTATTAATTTTTGTGAATATTCAACTGCTCTAGAAGTGCAAGTAAATGCTTTTCAATTTACCAGAAGAAATAGATAGAAAGTAGACGATAATAACAAAAAGGTTCTTGAGTATTGAACCATCTGCAATTTCTCATTAAAGATTTCGTCGCTTGCCAATAATCAATCTTGCCTGTCTTTTATGTAGTGCAAATAAACGAATACAAATTTTCATTAATGAAACCATAATCAAATCGTTAATCCCTATTGAAAAAGTTACCATACTTTCTTAAAATTTAATTTCCCTTTTCAACTCTCAAACGTTTGATTTGCAGAAAGTTCTTTAGATAAAAGTTCAAAAGATCATTCGAATCTAACTAAAGGATTTTTACAAATATTTAATGGGAATTCTTAGACTTTATGCGAATTTGTATTGTCTCTATTTCATATATTATATTTACTACATTTATTAAAAGTTCGTTATAATATCAAAATAGTTAACTGCACGCATCACACAGCTCTAAAACAACTCTTTTCCTATGCTTCTATATTCAGGCTTGCTTTCCGACATTTTGTTTAATATTTTCTTATATTTGCTTACTTCATTTGGATGCAAATTGAAATTTATATTTAATATATTCTGTAATTTTTGCTGTGCGCTCCACTGTGCCGTAAAATGTTGCAGGTTGACTCCATTGACTTGTGAAAAATTGAAAATAAAAATTTTCCGCGACATTATTAAAGTAAACATTGGCGCAAAAGGGTGTGATTATGACGAGTCAAGGAGTTGTGGCAGCTGCCATATAGACAGACGGAGGGGTTCACTGAGCGAAGAGGGGGAGGGGGTTGGTAGTAGAGAGGAAGCTAAAGCTGAAGCAGTAGCAGCCAAGTCGCGTGACGTTGCCATGGCAAGCATCCAATTGTGGTGGCTGTTTATGGCGTTCACCATGTGTCTGCTGCTCTGAATTGACGTCAGCGCCAAGCAGAAGCGAAGCTATTGCTGCTGCTGTTGATGCTGCTGCTGACGAAGGTGGTTGTTGTGGCGCTGGTTTGGCTGCCTGCCTTGGTTAGAGCACGCTTCGTAGTCGCAGTCATAGTCGTAGTCATAGTCGTTGTTGTTGTTGCTGCCTTTCGCCATTTCGCGTTTTAAAAGTTTTTGGCTCCCAGTGGCGCAATCAGCGCCGCGCGAAGCCAACAAAAGGATGAGCGCAGGTTCCCTGGCTGCGCCGCAAAGCATGCCACATAATTCAGTCACACACACACACATACGTGGGGCAAATGATAACAAGACTGCTGATGACTTCCTGCTACCGAGCTGCTGCTTTGCTGCCTTGCTGCCTTTCTGACTTGCCTCCTGCTGCTTGCCTGACTGATGTTATTAGCGAGAGCGCGGGAGAGCGAAGGGGAGAGTGAAGAGGGGGCGACTGCATGCGTTTGTGCCTAGGACAAAGCCAAATCAAAAATTGAAAATAAGGTTAAGTAGCTATTACCCGCATAATGTGGGGGTGGCAATGGCAATTTAATAAACGCGTCAAGACATCGCCAACGTCGCTGTCAACGTCAACGTCGACGTCGCTGTCGACGTCGTCGCTGCCTTTTGGGTTCGCGTAATTACCTAGGAAATTCCATTAGAATTTCACGGCGCATTAGATGCCAACATCGGCAGCCAACTTGGCGTGTTAATGCTTTTGGGGCCACTTGTAGTCCGGCCCCCCTCCCCCTTCTCCATGCAAAAAAAGCCTCTTTCAGCCGCCCTTTCGCTCGCTGCCTTCGGGGGGCATAAAAAGTTGTGTGCTTTGCAAAAACTTTTGCATACTTTTCGGCGCGGGCTCAAATTTGCCTCGCTCACAGCTCAATGCCATTTGTCTGCGCTGCTCAAGCACAAAATTGACTCGAGGGCGAGAATGAAGAGATGGAGAGAGAGAGAGAGAGAGAGTGAGGCAGAGAGAGGGAGGAGCAGCTGGCAGCTGGCTGTAGCTTGGCAATCAATCAATTGGTGGGTGGTCCACATCAGGATTTGGCTGCAGCTAATTGGGGCACAAAACGAGGTGTGAGCAAAGGGCACTTGCAATTAACTGCCCAGCCAGCAGACACTCACACTCCCTCCTCTCTCTCTAGCTCTTTCGGCATATGTATAGTGTGTCTCGTGGAGTCAACGAGCGCATTTTTCAGTGGGCTAATTGAGTGGCAACTTGGGCGCAATTTGCAGCGTTGCGCGACGCATGCTCATAAATAATTGTTAATTAAGTAGCACCTGCCACACAGACGCACCACATGCAGCGTAACGCACACACAGAGAGAGATATAGAGACAGTCATTAACTGTAATGAGATGGAGAGCTATCTCGTAATGTTAATGGAATTTCGCTGGCTCCGAGCGACTCTGGCCAAGTTTTGTGTTGCAGTCAACTGCGAGCACACTAATGAAGTCATTGATAAGCGCACAACAACGACAATGACAACGACAACGACACCGCACACACACGCACCACTGCACTGATTAGCTCGACTCGACTCGACTCAGATGCACATGCGACTAGAGACAATGAAGGCGACACAGAGACTGAGACTGAGAGGGAGGGAGAGCAAGCTCAAGCTGGAGACTTCTCGTATTTGCACTTGAAATCTCATTAGAGTTGAAGCACTTGGCCTGACAGCAACAGCAGCAAGGCAAACATCCTTGCAGTTACTCCTAGTTTGGCTATAACGACGAAATTTAATTATATAACACAAAGCAACTCGAGCTGAGGCTGCTCAACGAGAGCGCACCGAGAGCATCAACAAAGCCAACACCAGCAGCAGCAAATTGAAATTTTTAGCCTTTTGACTTGTAAAATTGCCCCTTGCCTCCTCCCTGCTCCCTCCTCCCTCCTGCCTCCTCCAGCCCACTCTGCCTTCGTCGTTTTCTATGACGCCTTATAACCGCAATTTGCACACGTGCCCTTAATTTCTCATGTTAAAGTGAAAAGTGTGAAATAAAAAAAAAAAAATAAAATGAAATGCTTTTATTATATACATACATATATAAAAAAAGAATGTTATTGAAAAGTTGGCATAGCAACGCCCCACCCTCACCTCCTCCACATCCACCGTCCAGCTGGTTTTATAATTGCGGTTTTGCAGGAGGCTGCCGCCTGCGGTCACTGCGGCCAGCAGCCCACACAAAGCGTTCTCCCGCCAAAGAATTGCTTTCTCTGCCTCTTGGGCAAAGGGCAAAGGGAAAGCGAGGTGTCCAACTGTGTGAGTGCGAGTGTGTGAAGTAATTGGAATAATAGCGCAAAACGACGCTTACATGCTCTGGACACGAGCATAACATAGACTCGCTGTTAAGCCTGCTCTGCTCCTTGCTCCAGCAAAGCTTGGCAGCTTGACAACTAACCCAAAGTTCAGCTGAAAGTTGCTTAAATATGCGAAGAGAGCAAGCGCATTGTAGTCGCAGCTGGCTCAAAAGCTCTACTCACTAGTCACTAGCACTCTTGACATTGAACAAAGCAGATAATACTGCTGAATAATAACTAAATATATAGCAGAATAAAGTAGATAAGAATAATTGTAATATTTAAAGAGATTTTAATATACGAAAGAGAGAGGGTGAAAGATTGAGCATTAAAGCTTCAATAAGAAAAACTAGTCGTGCTCTTCACTCGACTGTGTTTAATATGCAATGAAGGCGACAAAGCACAAAACAGCAAGAGAAGTTGTCATTGCCATATGAAGAGTATTAAATATATAGTTAAAAATAAATGAAAAATTATATTATTTGCAATTACTCGAAGAATAATACAATCTAATAATAATAATTGCAAATAAATTATCAAAAATAAAGTTATAAGAAATGCAGGGAAAAAAGTACGCAGCCAATTTATTTTAAAAACTGCTGCAGTTCAATAAATGTGGCTGTTCATAAAATTGGAGTTATTTTAAATATAAAGCAAAAGTTTATTGCCGTCTCAAGTTGACTTGAATAATATTGAACAATGAGTTGCACTCTTCAGCAGGAGAAGCTTATGCAAATTTGAAATTGCTACCGAAGCATAATAATATCATATTATTCGCTCCTAGAAACATAACTTTAGCGAGTCAGAGTCAAACAAATGCAAATTGCAACTATGCTAAATTTGAATAAGCGTATTAACATTTCAAATTTGCTATGCGGTGGAATAGTTATTCGCAACTTTGGGAGTTATATGTTTGCTAAACGTTGCCGAGGCTCATTAACAATTTGAAGCTGTGAAATTTATTTGAGAAAGCGAGCAATATAATGAAGAATGCACTTGAAATGAAACCGGAAACTAATTTCCCAAAACGGAACCAGATTAGGAGCGACAAAAGTTGAAGCCGCCAATGCGAAAGCTTATTAAAATTCAAGAGCTTTGCCGGGCAGTTTGGCAAAGTTATAACCCCTTATGTTAGAGTATATGGATGTACGCAAAGGAGCAAAGAAACGCTGACTCTTCTTGTTTGGCCGCCAGAAGGCTTTGCAGGTAAGATGTGGATAGTGGAATACAAACAAAAAAAAAAGAGACAAGACGAAGAGACATGACGCTGGCGGTTTCCGGCTGCCCGAAGGGACACAGCAGAGGCGGGAGGCGGTGGCCACTCGACCACAAAAGCATAAGTTGCCAATTAAACTTGGAATGCTTTGCTTGCTGCTCCGCTTCGCCTGCAGCATGCAACCAGCAACGAGAAACCAGCATTAATTTCATAACCTGCCTTTTTATGGCCAGTTGCCCAAATTGGGTCAACATTGACAATAGCCAGACGCAGACACAGAGCCAGAAAGCCACAGTCGAGTCAGAGTCAGAGCAGGAAGAGATGCACGAACCAAGATAGATGGCAGCTTGCCTGGGCCACTTGCCACTTGGCACTTGGCTACGCTCGCAATTCATTTCTGGTGTCGGTTACGCTGCCACTTCCGGTTGCACTGAGTTACTTTGGGGCGCAGTAATTGCATCGTTGCCTTTTGCAATTATGCAAATTTGTCGGACCTAATTGTCTATGGTTCCTCTTTACGCTGCACACACACACTTACTTGATGCGATTGTAGACCAGCAGCTCGGCAATGTCCCGGCCCAAGCCCGAGTACGTCGTCTCCACGAACACCAGCACCTTGGGATCGATGCGTAGCCGCGCCTCCGACCGATGATCGGGCGCTGGAGAGGCGTCCCGTGTATGCTTGCCGGCCGAGTTCATCATGCGGCAGTTGATGATTGGCGCGGGGTGCGTGTCGCGCTGAATCAGTCTGAAAAGAAATGGAGTTAATTATTAGTAGACGCTGCAAAGAGTGCTACAGTTTTTTATGTCGAAGGAAATGAGCATATCCTCAGCTTACTATATTTAAAAGCCTTGGTGCAAGCCAAAACAAGTAAGAAAGCTACAGTCGAGTGTGCTCGACTGTGATATACCCACTACCCAGCTCAAATATACTAAAATATGCCGAAAAGTATTTTTTGGTATATTTAGTATATTTGTACATTCATATTACATCACAACCTAAATATCCCATAAAGTATAAAATATACCATGCACGGTCACATTGTTCACCAGAAACAAGCCACGTGCAGCTGCCTATGGATTTTCCCATACAAAACTGTTTCTTGAATAGTTCCAAGTTGTTACATACATTTCCTGAAGTCACAAAGCTATAATACCCTTCTATCCTATGGGTAGCGGGTATAAAAATACAAAAACTTTGATTAACGTGCTTATTTGCTTAATATTTGATTGATTGGCTTTTTGTTAGCCATCAGGCAAGTGAATTATCTTAGTCAAGTGAACTCAGGCATAAATTATATGAGGGCGCTGCAAAATATGCTATATTTTTTTAGCGCGCTAAATGAACATAAGTTTTCCCTCAGTTGCCAAAATTAAATTGTCCTAATCCATACCAAAATATATATATATATTGATCAACTAAATTATTTGCTTTATATTTGATTGATTGTTTCTTTGTTATCCTTCAGGCAAGTGAATTATCTTAGTCAAGTGCACCCAGACAGAAATTATTTGATTGCGCTAAAAAGTATGCTATAGTTTTTCTTATTAGTCGCAGACATAAAATTCACTTAAATCACAGAATCAATATAACATGCTAAGAATATAATACAAGTAGTTTGTCACTTGATTCATGTGCTCAATAAATGCTAAATTCCCTCAAATATGCTTGGTATTCATTTGAGTTGCTAACGTTATAAATTTCTTTTCTTTGTGCCCAATTTAATATGCCAACTGCGAGTAAAGTAAATGCGCTAATGAGAACAGATCTGAACAAGTCAACTACTTTTACTAACAGCGTTCAATGCGCAGAGAAAGATAAGGCTGGATAAATGTCGCATTGATTAACTGAGCAAACAAATCTCATTCACTTTGCTAACTTCGCCTGTTACTTGACTCACAAATCAGAATTCAATCTGGTGTGCATAAATTCACTGAATTTCCAACAGTGCTCAATTTAAAGTGTTGACTTCCCTGGCAGCTGCTTAAAGCGCAACAAATAATACAAATTCAGTGCTAAGGACAACGCAATGCGGCGCATCAAAGGTCAAAGCTGGCGAGCACTAAGCATTACTCATAGCAGTTTTTGTAGCCACACCATTCACTGGCAACTGTCGTGTGTATAAGCGAAATGCAACGCATAGTTTGTGCCACATTGCACGGGCAGGAATATAAAGAAAATCCCATTTGAAAAGCATAAGGAAACTGGGAGCTGGGCATTTATTTCTTGTATTTACTTAGTGGAGCAGCAGCAGCTGCAGCACACAGTTGCAACGTCAAGTCACCCAAATGGGGTGCGCACAGAAAATAATCTGTGGCAAGTCGGGCAAACAGAAGGAGCCGCAAAGTACGCAACATGGCAACAACGTTGCGTATGCGCAATATGACAGACAAAAGCAAACTGCTGCCAATACAATGGACCCCAACATTGTTATTGTCTCCAGCAGCTGCTAACGACGACGTTGCTGTCGTTGCAGTTGTTGTCGCTCCGTCTGTTGTGCCACATATCTTCATTTGCATGGTGACTCATTAACAAGCCAACAACAGGACAACAAGGAGACCAGCTGAAAACTGAGCTCACTCAGAGGGGCTCAGTTGACTTCGGTCGAGTGCTCGAAACTTTTCCTCCCCTCGCTACTATTTTTTGCGTGTCTGCCACTCTATAGTCGTAGTCCAGCCTCACCTTTGACCTGCATTGCCGACTCCTACGTCGCCTTGGCCATTTCCTTTGGCGGCAAAGCATTTTATTATATGGGGCTTATGCAATTTTCACATATCCTGCCACCTGGGCACCAACAGCCAACAGGGAGCCGAGAGCCGAAAGCGGAAGCAGCAACAGGACAACTGCGTCTACCAGCTCTGACAAAGGCAACATGTGTTAAAGTCCTTTGAGCCCCTTTCAAGCAGAAATCCCCAAAAATTAACAAAAACCTATTAGGCCAAGCCCAAGCACAAATGTGCAAAAGGCTTTTGGCCCCTGACTGCCGTCCTGGCTGGCCTCACTTACATGCTTGCAACTACGCCTTCTAGTCGCAATGAAAAATGTAAATACTTTTAGCATGCGGCAAAGCTAAAAGGACAAAACGAACAAGCCAAGCAATGCCCCCGTTGACGTTGTTGCTGCCACGTTGCCGCCCCCGCTCCCTGCCCATCTCGCTGGCTGCCTGCCTTGCCTGCTGGCAAAACTTTAGTGCTGGCAAAACAAAATATTTAGATAGCAAATACACACAAACAGACGCACACTCAGACACATGCGCACACAAATTTATACAGAATGCAACGAGAGCGAGCAGCAAATAGTTCGCCCCCGAATATTTCAGCTGAAAAGTTTTCTTTTTCATATACCCTGTAATCGCAACAAACAGCAAACGACATGCAAGACATTTGAAAAGCCATAAATCAGGCGATGCATTTGGCATTTGCCAAAAAAAAAGGATGGGAACGAAAATGAAACAAGGCCACCAGCTGCCTGGGGGAAATATGTTTAATACATTAAACTTTGCTCAAAGATTCCCCCAGGTGAAAGCTGCAAGAAATTTGTATACTTAATCAGTGTAAGCAACTAACGGGACATTGCAGCCTGCAGCCTGCAGCAAGCCAACAGAAACACGTTAGTTTGCCAAGAAAATACAAAATTAGTTGGCTCAAGGCAGCTTCAAGTGCTTATATAATAATTATGAAAACCAGTCGTGATTTTCAGTAATATTTCGCCATAGTAATTTACAACACAGTGGAATTTAAATTATTTAATTAGCTAGTAATATTCTAGTTGTTATTGTTGCATTGCATGCGATTAAATAACTCTTCAAGTATTCATGTGAGACTCTTAATCAAAGTAGAGCAGAGCTTTAAACTCACAAGTTCATGCACAAACACAATACATTTATAAATATTTGCTAAAGAAACGAACCATAACTATTACTCAAAGCTAATACCATTTTAGCTTCTTTGCTTAGGCTGACATTTTGCGTATTAAGTGCGTAGATCAAGCTTAAAGTTGTGCAACTTTTAAGCAAGCATGTGCTTTTAAAAACTTTCTAATTATTTTGGTGCTGAGTAGAGCATTTTGTTTTCGTTGTGGTCGCCGCTTTAAGGCAGTTTTTACTTTTGAGCCATTTTTGCGGGTGTTTCGTGAGTCTGATGAAGAAATTCTTGTTGTTGCGCCGTGTTTGCATATCGTGCAACATTTGCATGGCATGCAAGCAAGCTGGCTGGCTGGCAACAGAGGCCAGTGGAACATCAGGCAGGCTGAAAGAGGCAGAAACAGGCAAAACAAGCAGCCAAACAGCCAAACAGTCAGCTCACAACCTGGCCTGTTTTCGGGCGCTTTTCACCGCTCATTCGCTGATTTATTTGTGCACAGCACAAAATTTCCGTTTCCGCTTTGTATGGCAACGTGCAACGTGCAACGTGCGGCATGCAGCCACAAAACGAGATGGCTGGGCGTTGCATTCGTCTTTTGTGCTGCATAAATTAGGCAACAAAAAGTCAGTTTATGCATTTGCGACGTGTTATTTATGCGGGCGTGCAACAAACTTGCCAAGCGGAGGCACGCAAATGTTGCACTCTCTCTCTCTCTGTGTGTGTCGCAGCGACAATCATCGTGGCCAGAGCTTATTAGTCAAGTTGAAGACACAATACCCTGGCTGCCTTTATTGAAAGTCCTCCGCAGTTCCATGGCATTTTATGTGCCAGGTTTTAAGGCCAGCGCCACGCCTGCGAGCGTAATAGAAAAGCGTCGCCATCGCCGCCGTTGTCGTCGTCCTTCCACATTGTGGAGGGCGGCACGCTCGCACAATAAATCGTATGTAAAAATTTGTAATAAATTTGCAAAGTAGCAAATGCAGCAGCAGCAGGATCCGAAGCCGAAGTCGTGGCAAAGTCGCGCGGCCAACGGGACGCATACGTAATGCAGCTGGGATAGCGAAGCATAATAAAAAGGCGAATCTAGCGCAGAGATGTGTATGTGTGTGTTACATACATACAAATGATATATATATGCATGGCATATATATTCAATATTCCGAAATAAAAATGAGTAAAGCGCAGAAAAAGCAAAAAGCAGCTCAAGCCCCAAAATGCGAAAAGAAAACGAATCGCAATGCAAACGAAGCAAACGTAAAAGACAAAAGCCAACTATTTCGGATGTGCTGAGAAGCGCTGAGAAAGGCGATGCTTCACCAACCGCTGCAAGTTTTGGTTACACTGCCAAGAGAGAAAGAGACATGGAGGCAGAGAGTGAGCAAGAATAAGAGGGAGGGGGAAGAAGCAAAAGCTACTTGTAATACGATAAAGTTCGATGATTATATACGAATTGAATGCAAAGGATTTGCGCTGGCTGCCGAACACAGCAGCAAAGAGCTCAACAGCAAAACCTTTGTTATGTTTCTAATTATTTACGCTACCGAAATGCATTGATGCCAGGGAAAAATGTGAAGAGAAGAGACAAGTCAGACAGGGAAATATATAAAAAGGATTGATAAATGGTAAGCAAACATTTACTTAAAATACACTCCACAATTTAATTCAAGATGTTGATCAATACATCTTCTGTTCAATTAAAGTGGCTTCTTCATTTTAAAAACTTTTAACATCCACTGGGTTCATTATAGACACGTTCAACTGTAGCAACGTCTGCTTATTCGCATAAATTTCATTGCCTGTGCAAGTCATTCGCACTTCAATATAGCACGTAGCTCTCATCCCTCCTCGGCCGCTGCTCCGCGCTTGATTTGTGTTTCACTCTGCATACAATGAAAAGAAATTGCTGCCACTTTCAGACATTGAGAAGCGCAAAGAGAGGTGCAGCTGAGGCACTTCAAAAAAGCGGCAAACTCGGCCCTAACAGCATCCCCCACCGCCCCTCGAGTTAAGCGCAGTTGAGCTGAGCGGCGGCTTAAACAGAAACAGAGAAATTCCCAAAACGATTGCGGTGCTGGTTGCTGCCAATTTTTTAAGCGTTCGACAGCAAGTGGAAAACGAGATGAAAACAGAGAATGAAACGAGAAACGAGCAAAAAAAAAGAGATAAAAGTTAATTAAATAAATCAAGCAAGCCAAGTTCAATTGGATTGCAACGGAAATGAGTGGTAAAATGCCGAAAGAAGTCCAGGCGGGGACAGAGACAGCAGCCACGCCTGCCACATGCCGCATGCCGCAATGCTGCAACACAGTTCGCCAAATGAACTGTGAACGCGAAGTGGAGAAATGGCCGACACTCTGGCGACGTCGATGGCGTTGGCCAGGAGGATATGCAAAGGCCATTCATTCATTCCAGTGTCTCTGGAATCCCTGGAGCAGTAGCGTCGGTTTGTTTGTTTGTTTGTAATTGCATTTAAAGCAAATAAATGTAATTATTTATTGCATTTCGCCAGCAGTTGACACGGTCCAGGAGCCATAAAAAGGCGAGAGACAGCATCCACACACATCCTGCTTGTGTAATGAAAATCATCGGCAAGCGATAATGGCTGAGCTCGACAAACGCAACACAGACGCTTGTGTGTAATCGCTTTTTCAAAACATCACACAGACAACTGCTGCCCTCGGGCAATTGTCATCTATAATCGCATTTTGCATTTAAATGTTTTAGTCAATTAATGCACACAACTCAACTTGTGTTGCATGACGCATACGCCATGTTGCCCCACACACACACATACACACATAACACACGCACACATCTCAAAGCTTTGCGGCAGTCACGTTGTCCAGTTTTGTGCTTAAATATTTGCACAACTCACTGAACTGGCTGGAATAATTTATGTGTTTATTATTAAGCGCCAGACGCGCATTTAGTGTTTTTAGTTTAGTTTAGTTGCAGTTTAGTTGCAGTTAGTTAATGTTCTTGGCAGCCATGCCACGCCCCCCGCCCCGCCAAAGCGCCCACAGGCCAAAACTCAAAGCATCAAATCGCATTTATCGCACTTAACACGCAAAGCAAATAAACCGCCAACTATACAACTATATATACACATCATACATACATATGTTCATGCTGTATATAAATCAGGCGATGTGGCTGCCAGGCGCCCAGGCGACAAGCAAAATGCATTTCAATTATTCACTTTCTTTCCCCTTGCATAATTTTGCAGCTCAATTGAAAAAGTGTGCGCATGTAAAGCGGTGAATTATTTAATAAATATTTGCATACATCAATTAAACAAAAAATGCGGGGAATTATTCAAATAAATACAAATTTCAATACCGCATAATTAGCTTCCTTATCACAATACACATTATAGGCAAAAATATGACTAACGATAATTAAAAGATAGAGGAAAACTAATGTTTTTTAAGTCGTAAAAGATCAATTAAAATAAATATATAAGTAGTACTGTTTTTATTCAATTGAAAATACCAATTAAACATTAAATACTAATTCAGATTTGACTAACTGCTAATCACACAAAAATCTGCAACAGTTTTTCACACTGAGCTTTTCACAATATTTTATTTACTTTATTTGGAAAATGTTTTTGCGTTATGTTTGTGCTGCTGTCACAGCTTCTGTGAGTCTAATCGTTTTATGCAGGACATTTGAATTTATTTTGTAAATCGCTGTCGAAATCCTTTTTAATGAAATGTAAATTGCCACAGCGTTTTTGACATTTTTGTCGTGTCTCTTGCATGTTTAGCATTACAAATCAATTAAAGCAAGCTGTCAGGCGAGTGTGCGTTGTGTGTGTGTGTTGTGTGTGTTATGACTGCATGCAAATCACGTAGGTTTGCATTTTGCCAAAATGCGTTTTGCACCTAAAACGACAGCTGCAACAGCAACTACAACAGAAAGCAACTAACATGAATGTCGTTCTGTGTGTGTGTATGTGAGCAAATAATGACAGACAGCATAAACAAACACGCACATCAGCAACTGGCGGCTGCCTGTCGCCGAGGGGCAAACCACACACAGACACACATAACACTGGGGACACGAGGGGACAGCATTGAGGACGAGGGCACGTCACATGTTTCCGCTTTTTGCACGTAACAAACGGATGGACGTGAACATGGACAGGACACAGAGACCCTCCGCATTCCCCCCGTGTCTGTCTGTCACTAGCATTTGAATACATTAAAATTGAGCAGATTTGACGCACAAGTAATTTGACTTGAGCCCCTCAAATTGGCATCCTTTTTGGTCAACACCCGCCTCTGATTGATGGCGGCCACTTGGACGACTAATGAACTTTTTGCCACAGTTGAGCTCGTAAATTCAATTTAAAGTGCAGCAGGCGAGTAAATATTTAATAATCAACTGGATTACAAATATAAATAACTTCTTCTTCTACTACTTTCCTCTTTTTCACAGCTGCAAAGGTTGCTATGCAAAATTGCACTAGAAAGCAAGTCAAGGACCAGCTACAGCTATTGCTGCTGCTCCTGCTTCTGCTGCTGCTGCTGATGATGAAAGTAATCAAAACTTTATCCGTTGTTGTTTGTGCAACTGCTGGCGTGTTGCACTTAGTTTGGGGCGCGCCGTTTGCTGCCTCGAAATGTTTGTAAACCATAATTGCGCGCAAAAGTAGCTAACAGCCAGGTGAGTTACCATTTTCACTCCTCCCCTTCGCTTCTTTTCACCCTCCCGCCTAACTTGGGGGCAAAAGAGAAAAGGAAACTAGTGTGAAAAGCAACTAAATATACAGGAAAAACCTTTTTAACAATTTTTTACTTACGCGCGCAATTAAAAATTATGAGAAATATTTCTCCAACTTGCAGTTTCATTTCAACCTGAACTGAGTTGAGTTGGGTTCGCTTTGGGATCCCTTTAAATAACTACATATATGAACATTTTGCTGCAAAACCGGGCAACTTTTACTTAACTGAAAGGTGTAAAGTTCAGTCTTTGCCGGGGCAAACTTTTCGAAAACAAGTCAAATAAAAATCGTTGATCATTCTCTGCTAAGAAACAATAAAAAGGAGAAACTAGTTAAAAACTTTGAACAGCTGAATAAAATACACGCTAGCACCAAATGCGAGTGTTCGAGTAATAGCACACAACTTTTTAGTTAAAATGAACAACACGCATGTAAGTGCTTCTACTTTTGTCTGCTCTATCTACTCCCAACGTATCTGGCCAGCTCGAGGGCGTGCGAAGCTGCTTCTTACAACTTTCAGAAGCTTATCGAGCAGAGGAGCTTGGCACGACAGAGCTTTAAGCACTACAAAACAATTCATATCATCTCTCCCAAAGTATGAATTACAATTGCCTAGTACGAAATATAATTGCAGTGAATCTCTGATTAATCAAAGAGATTCTTCCCTTGACAGGACGTTATGTTGAACAAAATTAATTGCAACTCAATTTCAATCACATTTGCATATCCATAATAAAATACAATTGCTGTTGAGCTTAGCTGCATCATAAAAACTGTCAGGTGTAGTGAAGACAGCTAATGATTTCAAAAAGATCTGCTCAACGATCTGAAAGCTGTTTTCAATCAAAAAGCTTCACTTGGCAGGACTAAGTTCTAAACACCATCAATTGCAACTCATTACAACCTATAATTAAATGCAATTCCTGTTGAGCTGCGCTGAGCCAAAAAAGCTGTCAAAGTGAAGACAGGTAATGACTTCAAAAAATGTTTGTTCAATGACTTGAGAGCGACTTTGAGAAGCTTTGCGAATTATTTGCTATTTGCCACATTGCGCAAAGCGGCTTAAACAACAGACTCTTCGAGCATGACCCACAAACCAAGCCAGAGAACAAGTGGAAATGTAGTTTGTTAAAGTCGCGTTGCTGTCACGTTTAAAGCGCCTTTGTTTGCCGCTTGTTTATTTGCAAACTTTAACAACATTTCGATGAATATTGTTGTGCAATTTATTTGCTTTGTTGCTGCAGCCAGCCCAACACAATGCAACACGAGTAAGCGTCCTTTTTTCTTTTTGTTATGCCAACTGCTGTTCGCACCTGGCATCCAGCTGTTCATTAAAAAAAGGAGTGAGGAGAGAATTCCTTTTGGAAAAAAACGTAAATAAAGAATCCAATCAAATGCAAACACAACGAACACAAAAAGCTGGCTGACACAATGGGAAACGGTGTAAATGCTGGATAAGTTCGTGTAAGGGGGCGAGAAGGGGGAAGACGGGGCTACTCACCCATAGACCATGTCGGTGCCCACGTAATGCGTATAGTAGAGAATGCTGACCACGGTGATGGCGAACAGTACGTATACGCAGCGTCGCACATTGATGCCGTAGCAGCGACGAGCAATTAAATTACAAACACTGGAAATGTTTGAGGCGCCACTGTTGCCGTTGCCGCTGCTGTTGCTGCTGCTGCCAATACTCGTCTCTGTTGATGAGGTAGAGTTGAAGTCGTAGTGGCTGCCATTGGCTTTAGTCTTGTACGTGACAATGCCGCTGGCCAGAAAACCGTTAGAAGTGTGCTCCATTGCTGGCCCCGCAGGCGGCAGCAGCAGGCTGCGATCCGTGATGTGATGTGTATGCAGGTCACTTGGAGGCGTGCCCGGGCTGTGGGCGCTATAAACGGCAGGGGGGACGTTACCATTCCCATTGCTATTCGCATTGCCGAAATGCTTATTGAAATGGCCGCAATTCGCTGTTGCATCCACATCCGCGAACGTTGCAACCGCATTCACATCCACATCCACATCCGCATCCACATCCGTATCGGCATCCGTTTGGGTGCCGGTCACGCTCGTCCTGCCCAAAGCCGTCGACTGCATTTGCGGCTGCTTAATGAGTTTTTCATATTTCGTCGATTTGCCGGGCAGCCGATTTGCAGTGTTGTACGTTGTGTTTGTTGTTGGTGTCGTCGCTGCCGTTGTTGTTGTTGTTGTTCCTATTGCTGCGGTTGCTTTTGTTGTCGCTGTTCTTGCTGCTGATATTGTCATATTGTTGTTGGACTATCAGTCGGTGGTCACTGCAAGCGGGGAGTCTATATATAAACGTATTCTAATTGTATATGTGTGTCTCTTTCTCTTTCTCTCCTCTCTCTCGCTCTCTCTCTCTCTCTCTCTCTCTCTGTCTGTCTGTCTCTCTTTCTCTATAATTGGCAGCGTTTGCTTTTGGGATATGTTTGCAATATTTTTATTAGAAGAACACTCGAATTTTTTATGCTTGTTTTCGCTTGTTTATGGCACTTGTATTGATTAAATGTCTTCTTTAGTTCTTCACTCGCTTCTCAAGTTCACTTCTCAATTCGCCATTTGATATGTTTCCAAATTTTTAAATATTCATTTTGCTTGGCCATTGTGCCAGCTCTGCAGATAGTTGTTGTTCTTGCTGCTCTTCTCGCTGTTGTGGTTGTTGTTGTTGTTGCGGCAGCTAACGTTGCGGGCCATTATCAGTCAGTCAGTCATATGACAGACCCACTTTTCAGCTCCAGCTCTAGCTCCACTATCAGGCATTGACTGGGTCGCCGGCTCGTCTTATCTGCAAAAGTAAAGCGGGGAGAACATTGAATAAACAATTCAAGCGGCTGACCAAAGTAAACAAATAGCAAATAGTTGAAAAATGCACATTATTTCATTCGTAGGAAGGCCTCTTAATATTGATCAATTTCCAAGTGTATTCAGCATTCGACTGACGACGCCACTTGTGACAACCAACTGACGTTACGTAGCCGCCACGTTGACATTTATGATGCCCCTCTTTGTTATCTATTTACAAACTTGGCTGGGGGTTGCTTGTCAATTTGCTGGCATTTGGAATTGAATGTAAACAGAGTGCTGATAAAACTGCAAACAAAACAGAGCAGCCGCAAAGCAAACTTCAGCCCGAGCCCAGCCCAAGTTATAGATTTTGTATCTATATCTACTCTCAAGTATCTTATTGTGTGTATTGCGTGTGTTGGTTGATGTATGGACTTAGCCATTAACTGCACATGTGGCTTACTTTAATTGCAAATGGCTGCGGCTGTCGCCTAAATAATGACAACATACTTTCGGGCGCTTTGCGGCCCAACCAAATGAGTCAATAATGAGGTTTAGATGAGCAGCAACAATATTTGCCGAGTGTGTCTGTCTCCCTATCCTCCGCAATCCAAACATTTGTCGACACATGTTCGCCGGGATAGAAAACAACACGCAGCCGCTTGAAGCATGCCTCAACGGGAAACTTAAAGAAGCAAATGGCAGCAGCAAGGACGACGACATCAAAGCAAATAAATAAGAGTGAATTGATTTCGAGATCGTTACAACGCATTGGCAAAATAAAAACCAACAACATGTTAACTCAATGCCAAATAATGGAATTACCCAATTTCAATTTTAAGTTCAAGTTCAACTAAAATGCCATTTATTCATTAAATTCAAGTCAAGTTTTCCCCTCGTTTTATGCTGCTCAAATCAAGTGGAATTTCTCGACAAAAACTGACCTTAAGAACCTTTTGAATTCCGAGTATTTCGAGAATACTCGCATTTCATGTTGAAATGTCAAGTACTCTGATTATTTCTTTTATTAATTTGACAAGAGTTTAGCCATGGCAACTGTCAGCAGCAGCAGCAGTTGTTGGCAGACAAGTTCATCACAAGAGCAAGAACAACGACGTTGCCATTTATTCTTTTCACTTCTCACGTAAGTTTTGCCAACGCCCCCAACCAAAACACAAAAAGACAGAACAACAACTGCAAAACCGCTTTGAAAGACACTTGCAATAATTTACAAACAGCATTTTTCTAACTCAACACAGTAACTGGCTGACAGACGAGTACAAACAACAACAACAACAACAATTCGCTGACGCATTCCTTGGCCTTGTTTTTTGCTCTGTTACAAATTTATCATTAAAATGTCAGAACTTAAATTGATTCAAAAAGTTTAGCCTGCTGGCGAGTGACAGAAGAAACCGACGTCGTCGCGACCCGCGCATACTCTCCCCCCTCTCTCTCTCTCTGCCATACCCACGCCGCAAGACGGCGCAGGCTCTGGTTGGTTGCATTGTCGCTTAGGCACACAACTTTTGTTCTGCGTGTTGTGCGGCTGCTGTTTGTTTGCGTCTTCTGCAGCATACTTTAAGGAGCCGCGCGTACATAAAAACTTTGCTTTCTTCGTTAGGCAAACTTGTTTAATTTCCTCTTCAATTGTGCATGCAACTCCGCCCCAGCAGCTCTTAGTTGCCTCCTCTTCTTCTTTTCTGTGGCATAAATACTTTATCTAAACTTTTGCATCAGTTTTGTTTGTTGTTGCTGATTTGCTTGTCCTACAACTGACTCCCGAGTCTCACTGTCTTCTTCTTCTGACCCTCCTCCCTTTCTCTCTCTCCATCTCTCTCTGGTTGTGGGAATACTTGTGCAACTCACTGTAGATACTTGTGGAGTTGCTTGTATTTAGCTGTAGCTCGAGCTCGCCTCAAATTTATGTGGCATGCACTTTTCAATTTACATCAAGTATTTATGTTTGTCCTCCCTCTCCCTCTCCCTCTGCTCCCCCTGACTTTCTTTCGTTTGCTCCATTCAAAAATTCAGCATACCCCATTCACTGTATTTACCATTTTAATAGTTATGTATTTTCTGGCTAATAACACATGTCTCTCAACTTTTCATGTCGAGTTATTTCGGCTTGCAACTTTTCAATTTGCTTGCAAGACGATTCCATTTCTGGCATTCATGTTTATACTCCCAATAACAACAGCAACAACAACAACAGCATCAAGTTCCACACACACACAAACAGGGACGGGGAGGGGGGTACAGGGGAGGAACAAGGGGCACTGGGGTAGAGCCATTAAACAATTTGCTGAGCATGTTGAAAACTTAATGCCACAAACTTCGCGCCTGGGTCTTTAAGGCTGCAAACCTCGACAGCTTCGCGGCTTCCAAGTTTTCCTGCCCCTCAACTGTGTCCCTTTCACCTCTCTCTGCCTCGCATACCTCCACACACACCTCTCTCACACACACACATATATGCACGCTCTGTTGTGGCTGTTATTCTGTTATTCTTTTTGCTGGCCTTTTCGTTTCTTTAATGGTTTCGAAAACTATTTATTTTACGATACATTTTGTTTACATTGTTGAACTCTGCTGGGGCAGCGTTTACCAAAAATTCTTCCCTCTGTTCTTCCCACACGCGGAACGCACAGACTCTCAGCATTTTTCTCTAAATTGCATTGCGGCGTGTGGCAAGAGGTGCAGCAACAATAATGTAATGCCAACAACAGAAACAGCTGCAACTACACAATAATGACTAGTGAGAGTCGGCGTTCACACGTCGAAGCTTTTATACTCTATAGAGGAATAGAAAAAACTTGCTAAAGTTTCAGCTAGTTGAGGAAAAACAGATCCAGGGAATTGTCGTTTAAAATATAATTGTTGATTGAAAAAGAAACTATACTCTTAAACAAATATATGTTCTTTTAACTAATATAGTTGTAGTAATAATAATGTGTTGTCAAAGGCAGCCCCCTATCTAATAAATTGATGGCAGAAATTGACAAAAATATTTAAAATCATCCAAACTACTTGATGAGGTTTCAAACTAAATGGATTTGCTGTAGAATACACAAATAGTTAACTTTATTTTCGATGGCTAGAAAGGCTGTCATTTCTAATTTTAATTTCATATCGGGGGAACTTAATTATTTCTGTCTTTTGCTGCCTGTGTAATTCCATTAGTGTATCTGCATCTTGTGTCGAGCACTTATCAAACATATCAATTTGCATGTCAGCAACCTGCGAGTGCTTTCTGTTGCCAGCCAATTAGATATTCTATTATACGTAGTATATACATATGTATAAATATAACTTTTCGTTCGGTGACTAATCGCTGTTGGCTTGTCGATTGTATAAACAGTTCAATCTTAATGAGTTTGACCTACAATTAGGCAGCAAAAACAGTTTATATAAAGCCCAAGAGAAATCGATTATGGCCATCGTCGTCGTCGTCGTCGTTGTCGTAATGCGAGTAGTGTGTAAAGACAACAACAATTGTTTGCTGCAATAACAACACTGAAGTGTGCCCCAGAGATGCCCATAACCTCGTCCACTTGCCACCCTCCCCGTCCTTCCCCTTGCTCTTCTCCCCCTTCTGCGTTGCCATGTTGAATATACGCCTCTTTATTATTTCTATTTTTTCTTATTTCGCTCTTTTTGGCTGCCCATTTATCAGTCAACATTCAGACGTAGTTGCTGCTGCTCTTGTGTGTGTGTTTTATTTTCTGCTATTTGTTTGTTTGGCCCTTTGCGTTTTTTGTTGGCTTTTCGCGCGTTCATCGCATTCACCGTCGCCTCCCCCGTCCCCTATCGTAACTCCCTCTAAGCACCCCACGTTCAAAGCGTCCCCGTCCTGCGTCCCCTCCGTTGGCCCTGCTCCACCGCCTGACAGGTCAGACATATTGATAATCGTTTTCAATTTGTGTTGATTTTGCTAGCAGCGCCGAAATAAAAAGGAAAAACAAACCGAGAGGGAAAAACAGAAAATGGTAAAAAAAGGGAAAACAATCAATTGTCTGCAGTGAATTGAATGCAACGCCAACATTTCGCCTCCGCGGGGAGCATGACTTGCAGAACGCATCTAACCTAACCCACTGACGCCCCACAAACACAAGCAGCAAGCAGCAAGCACAACACACAGCACACAACTCACAACTCACAGCGGCGACTATCGACTACTGACTCATTGGCCAGACAATTGTCAGACGCCTGTGTCTCGCTGTCTCTCCGTCTGTCTGTCTGTGCCCCATTTGACTGATGAATGCAACTTGAGTTCATGCAGCTGCCCTCCTCTTGCTCGCACTCTCTCCTCCCGTTGAGTGTCGTTGCGTAGGCGTCACATTTCCCCCCTTCAGCGCATAGCTAAATGTTCCCTACATAAACAATTTGTGTGCATTTAATGAGTTTTCACACTTTAGCGCTCGTGTCGCTTCGTCGTCGTCTTTGAGAATTCGAGTTTGAGTTTCAAATTCTTGTTTCTCGTCTTTATGTTTGTCATAAATCAATGCGACTGACATCAATTGCTGCATGTGCTGAGGTTTCCACAGTGGCTCGCTAAACACGTGGGCTGCCAGCAGGTAATCGGTAATTGTGCTTCTATATAAACTTATCTGCGGGGGCGACAACGACAATCAGTCCGTCACAGGTCTTAGCATCGATCTCATCGGGGAGTTGCTATATATGGTGAAAGCGATTAACTTGAGACCCATAAACGAGACACAATTCAAGGGAGAAGTTGTTTAATTATAAGTCGCAGATTGCAATTGATCGCATATCTAAAACGCTTCGTGTGGACATAATCAAATTAAGCGCAAATTTATGTACAACATTAATTCATCGCAAACTAAGGAAAATCACCTAAAATAAATCTATATTGAGCAAGCTATACAAATTAGTTTTAAAATGCTCAAAATACAATTTAAATTCACTTCATTTTTGAGTTAACACAAGTAAGTTAATAAGTCTGAAAATGTCAGAAACTATCTTCCAATATTAATAACAGATTCAATAACTAAATCTCGCAAAATGCATTTTAAGTTGCACTCGATTTATGTTTGTAGAAAAATCTAAAACTAACGCCACCACTTTGCAAGATTCAGGGAAACTTTAGGTACTTTAACCTCGGCGCAAAGCTTTTGCTTTTCCTGACCAAGTGAATTTTTCGCTTTGCAAGTTATACAACTCTTAAGTGCGGCGCTCAACTTGATGGCGCATTAAATGTTAAATACGCTTAAATTACTTATAAGTAGACAGACACTTGGTTATTGTTGTAAATTGCCTGCCAAATATACGACTGACTATAGCACAATTTACAACTCCCCAGATTGTGGTACTTTATCTACTCGTAAAAGTTGTTAAAACACAAATTTGTAACAATTAGAAATGGCCACTCCGACAGCTCTCAGCTCTCATCTCTCAGTTCTCAGTGGTTGGAGGGGGTTACGAAATAGGCATTGAGCGACATTTTCGGGTATCTGTACGACTCACTTGACAACAATTCCCAGGGTGCATGCAACAAACAGCAAAGTGTCTTCTGAAGTGTTGTTGTTGTTGTTGTTCTAACTTCGCTACGAGAGCTAGACGAGACCACATGCCACTTAAGCGATGTGCTTGTTCCTCCGACACCGCCTGCTGTTGCTGTCAATTATACCATTATACTTATGTTTATATATTTTTGGGCGGTGTGACAGATGGATGAATTTTCATCTATTTAAAAGCAGTTTCAATTTGCGAAAAACGCTGCATGTGGAAGTAGACAGAAAACACACAGAAGTGTCATTAAAATAAGCAGGAGAGAAAATATATTATGTATTTTTAGTTTTGTTGGTTAATTAAAGTATTAGCAAACTCTCAATCTCGATCTGTTCTCTAGACAGCCGTCGAGTTTTATGCACAGCGACAGACTGACAGAGAGACAGCACAACATGCCACATGCCACATGCCACACGCCACACAGTTCGAAGCGTGCTTAAAACACAAATCGTGTACGGTTTGTCAATGGTCCAACCGAGAGCCGTTCAAGGAGACACTTGCAATGTGTTCATTTGTAGATTTTCTCTGCTGATTTCCAGCGCACTGGATACGAAGGTGTTGCACAAAGGAGGGGCGAGGGAGGCGAGTGGATGGCCAGGTGGTGGCCTGACCCAGTTTCTAAAAATACTGTAGCAAAAGCAATAAAACAAAGGCAACGAGTGTTTGAATGGATTTTACATCGATTTGATTTTATTTCATTCTCAGTCTCATTCTCATTTCGCATTCAAGTGCCAAAAAGGAACTCAAGTGTTCGAGGCCAGAGATGGGAAAGTTCGAAGTGTTGCAGGCGAAAACGAGCGGAGATCTGCAATTGGAAAACTGTTTGTCTGCCGACGGCTAATGAGAGAGAACTCGGCTCTCAAGCCAACAATAACAACAGCAAAGGCACTATTTTCATATTTTCCGCCTTTTTGCGCTAGGCAAACTAATTCAATTAACTTCAGTGACGTCACCCGGAGGCTGCCACACTCGCTGCCCCGGGATGCTCTGGCAAAATAACAGAGGAAACAGAGAAAACAGAAAACAAAACAATGTTTGTGGCATTGAATTCATTTCTAAGCCAACGCACGCTTATCTCGGCTTCCAAGCCATTGCCTATCAATCTCTGAGTACATATTTATAATTACGAGTATTGAATCGAATATAAATTTCGATGACACAGCAGTGCGCCGTTAGCTGCCGCACAGTGGCGCGCATCGAAGCAAATCTCAGCGTAACTTAGCCACTAACAAGAGGTTTTCGTCACTGCGAATTGCACTCGTCAGGCCCACTGTGCAGTGTCACACAAATTGGGCCAGCGACTCGATTTAATGGACGCCCACGTGGGCCTCAAGAGACTCGACTCGACGCGAGTCTCGTCCCTCGTCGTCTCTTGCTATCTGCAACTTAACCTCCAACGTCTGCTCCACGGTCTGTGTCAATGTCGCTCTAAGCCCCAGTTTCCGTCTCTGTCTCCGTCTTCATCTGCGTCTCCATCTCGTGTCTCAAGTCTGCAGCTGGCGCGGAAATTGGGGGATTGCGTTGCTGGTTTTTGGCTGATCCGCATGTCGTTTCGACCACAAGCGTTTTGTGGCAGCCACACCCCTTTTGGTAGGCGCAAGTGCAGCCAACGATTTGGCCAAGATTTCGGCGTGGGTTGGCGCGAGTTAAGCCCACGCACAGCTCACTCGCTCACTGTTCTTGCTGTTCTGAGTGACAGTAAAGCCTCAAATTGCAGACAAGCGTGGAGCCATAGGAAAGTGGAGATTACAAAACCTGAAGGAGGGGGTAGGGAGAAACCCCCAAGGGGCAGCTACAGCTACAGCTAGAGCTACAGCTGCTGCCTTGCTGCTGCTAACGATGCGTTGGTGTTGCTTCTTTGTGTAATTGACTAGGCGTGTAACTGGTTTTGAATTGTTTGTTGTTGCCATTTGGCGTACTTGTTGTTTGTGGCACGCAGAGCGCGCGCTCTCTCTCTCTCTCTGAGCTAGTCTGCGGCATATGTGTGTGGCTGCGACTGGCTGGATTATGGGGAAGCAAATGCAAATACACAGCGCAAAACTTGCTTTCATACATGACCTACAAACGGCTTATGATATAAGCACCACATCTATGATGTGTTCTCCTACTCAAACTGGCTGCAGAGGGAGACAAACCGAACCCAACTGAACTGAACTGAACTGCAGCGAAGTGAGCTGTCAGAAAAGCAAACCGATAGAAAGCACATACTCAAAGTGGGCAACTTTGCACTAAGCTGCCTGTTAAAAGGATGAGCTCTTTGCTCTGCTCTGCTGCTAAAAATGTTGCACTCTTGTTTGCCCCAACTTCTGCATATCAGACTAACAACTAAGAGAATGCGGAGCATAAGTAGAAGTGGAAGTCGAATGGGAAGTGTGTGTTTTCTACAAGTATTCATGAGTGTATTTATGTGCTTATGGCAGTTTTGATTTCATTTTTATCTGAGAACTTTCCTTTTAACGAGCTGCCTGCCAAAGTCAAGCGATCCTCCAGCTCGAATTTCACCTGACTTTGCCATAAACTTAGTTCCACATACACCAAATATTATTAAACGGATATTTGCACAGTTTCAATGCCTTATTTTTATATGACAGCTTAAAAACGCTCAATTCATAAGAAACTTTTTTTCCCAAGGGTTATTTATATTTGTTCCCTTTATTACAGCTATATCTCTAGGCAACTATTCTGAAAAAGTTTCAAGTTTTTTCTATTTCGTTTTAATTTTTGAGCAGTTTTGCTTGAGGTTAATCAAACAGATAATTACTCTATTTTAATAAGCAATGTGTTTGCTTAAAATATGCATAAATAAAGGGGAAAAATATGGTTTTTTGCAATTAAATCAATTACATAAAAGTTAAGCTGTCAACAGTCGTTTATATAACTAAATAGTCGACGGTAAAATACAATTTTCTGACTCATTAAATAAAATACGCAGTCTGCATTATTTTGCTTATGCAAATTCGCAATTTTGCGTTGTGACCTAATGGCCTTCAACATAGCCGCACAAAGAACTTTCAAATTATAGCAAAATGTAACTTTGACAGAAGATTGCAAAGTCCTTTGCTGGCAGAGCAAATATCACAATGCATATTCGAAGAATATGCTTTGACAGTTCTGGTTAAGCTCTGTGGCACTCGAATGCTTATTCATTTGCAAATGTTGTGTTTGCTGCTTGCCGTCTGCAGTGTGGGGAGAGAATTTCGTTAAGCCAGCAACCGAAATGTAATTCAAGGGATTTTCTCATTCAAAAGGATGGAAATCGTAATCGTAATCACAGTCAGAGCTTGTATACGTATTCGTATTCATATTCATATTCGTAGTCACATTAAATCAATTATGTACACAAATTCAAGATTCCAGATGCAGCTGCAAATCCAAATTGAGTTGAGCTCGCCTAATGAAATTTGCTGTGTAAACTGAGCACTAAATAGATGCAATGGGCTTTAGCAATTTCTGTGAATGTCTGCGAAGTCCTGCATCGAATAACAAACAAAATAGTTGAAATTACAGAGCGTGCAGCGTGGAGCGGAGAAGAAGAGAGAGATGGTCCATCAGTCAAGTTGATGCTTGCACATAAAGCTTCAGCTTCAGCTTTTCAAATGGCCCTCAGCCAGCATTGTGTGCATCATTTAACCCAGGCGCAGGAAGGAAGGAAGTGAGGCAGGGAGAAGGACCGACACCACAGCGTGGCTCTAAAGGGAATTCCCAGGCATTCTGCTGCTCTATCATCAATTTATTATGTAATGCGGAGTGAGTGTGTTTGGGTGTGCTAAAATTAGTTAATGAACCTGAGCTGAATGCCATAATGAATCTCCCCCCCAGGCCCTGCTTTCCTGGCCAGCTAACTGTAAACCAAGTTGTGATTGAACAGGCATAAAGCGTGTTGTCGTTGTCCTTGTTGTGCTTGTTGTTGCTCTGTGCTCCGTATAAATTAATTCCCCAGGTTAACTGCAGAGTAACATTTTATAATTAAGCCAGCTGCATAATTATGATAGCCAGGTACACACACACACATATACACTGAAGCACATACATATATTGAGCTCAGCGCCGAGATACACGCAATTGGCGACATTTAAGCACGCAACGTTAACCCAACAATGCCGGACAATGGAACCAAGCAGCAAGCAGCAACAACAAGCTGATTATCATAATGAACATCAACATCAACATCAGCGCCAATGACGACGCGACTTTAATGACACAGGCGAACAGGAGAGAGACAGATAGATGAGACACCCCGCTATATCCCTGGCTGGTTAAGTGGTGTCTCTCTCCCCCGCCCTTTCAGTCTTGTCTGTTTATCCATGGCTGGCCGCATAATCGGCGCTTGGTGCTCGGCTCCCTCTGAGTCCTGTGCGTTAATACACAAAGTCTGGGGCCAGCCGCAAAGTGTCCCGTCACGCATCCACCACTGATAGCCATCGTCCTGTCCAGTCTCTGTTCAGTCTCAGTCCAGTCTTCTCCATTCCTGCTCAGCTCTGTTCTCTTTCATCTCGTGTTTTTCGACATTTTTCATGTCTTTTGTCAGTGTTTGAGTGTCTCGTCCGTCGCTCTGTTCTTTTTCGTGTAAAGGCCATAAATAATGGGCCCAGTTTTGTGTCGTGCCGGAGGAGACGCTTCCATTAGCCACTCCGCTCTCCGCCCTTAGAATGAGAAAACGACAACGAAACTGAATCGTAGCTATCATAAAAATATTTTATCCATTAGCCATTGTCTCATTTTAGTTGCCTTCTGGCCTTGTTTAATGACCATTAATAATCGTTAAATTTATGTTAACTGTACAGCGGTTCAAAGTTCACCACTGTCAAATGCGGCGTATGCTTAATGTGTACACACATCGACACAGTTCGTTTATATTTTTATATTTTACGACACTGCGCGTGTGTTTATCTCAGTTGTTGTAACGCAAACGGTTCAATTTTACTAAATGCGATTAAAACATTTACATAAAGCGGCTTTTCTCTGCGTTCAATCGCATAAAGGCCGCAAAAAGTTAATTTATAAATACTTTAATGCGATCAAAATAAATGCATTTCATTGCAGTTCATATTAACGATATATTTTTACCCCAAATCTGACAGCATTCTGCAGCTGACATTTAACTAGGGTTCTATATATATATATATACATACAATATATATTCGTTGTCTGTCATAAATAAAAATGTTTTCTTTCTTTCAAAAGTTCACATGTAATAAACTATATTTTCCTTTACTCCAACCAATTTACCCACTTTTAATAAACATGTTTTCAGTGAAATATAAAAATATATTTTTGCTGAATTTTTATAGAAGCATTGTCAGGATATGCACCAAATTACAAGTAGCTTGAATTAAACATGTTTTTTTCTTTCAATTTCAAAGACTCACAGACAAGAAGGACATTTTCAGCCGCAAACTATACATAAATATACCCAGTTTATTAAACATGGTTTCAGCAATAAATAAAAATGCGTTTTTATTTAAAAATCGTCTTACAAAGCAATCGTTCACTGTTGAATGTTCAGCGTCATTTAAAGAATGTTTATAAACATATTAGTACCCATCATTCACACACAATTTGGCTGCACTTTTAGCCTTCGAAATCGTTCCGACATTAAACAGTCTTGGGGCGAGCATTTCGAGAATTTGCCGCCGCTTTAGCGTGTCCTCATTTCTCGGTTTGCTTGCAAATCAATTGCTTGCATGCGAGTCGTAAAATCAACTAAACAAATACATCAAATAAATATTATTCATGAGCATGCCAACATCATCATTCAGCATACGAATGGGAGGGAGGCAAACGTAATTTTTCATTTTTAGCAGCGGCAGCGACGGTGGCGGCGGTGGCAAGCAACAGGAATTGGGGCATGCAGCAGTTCAATGACATAATTTGTCGCAGCACATCAATAGACTGGACAGAATCAACAATGGGATACTGGATACTGGAGCTGCTCCACTGCCATTCAAACGTCAACGTCAACACAACATCATCTGCATAATGATCATCAGCATCGTCATCACCACCGTCAGCGTCATCATCATCCAGAGCAACGTCATTGTTTTCGCTTGAACTTTATTGTTTTGATTTATGCGCGTGCATAACGAGCAGGGAAGTGGCGGAGGAAGGGCGACCGCCGGCACGGAAGGGCCGGACTCTGCAGGCTAAGCTAAAACTTTGCGGGTTTCTATTGCTTCCCCTCGCGCTCCCCTCGACCTGTTTGCCTGCACTGGACATGCCGCGTTGTTTATTCCACCAACGCCAAACAATAGCGAAGCAGCCGCGTTGTTGACACTGCGGGAGCAGACACAGTTCGTGCTGCGGATGAGGCAAGCAAGCCATTGCCTCACTGCCGCAGCGGGACTGCAGCTCCCGAACAGCGCAGGCGAAGGAAGGAAGGAAGGTAGCGGCAGCGGCGGCGGCAAAGGGTATAAGTGCAAATGAAAATGATGTTGTAGCTGCCGTTGCCGTTGCCGTTGCTGTTTGCCGCTGCCGCTGCTCGAAGCTCAAAGCACGAAGCATGCAGCCTGCGTCCGATTATGTTAATGTGCCCAGAGCACTGGCATTATGATGTTGTTCGCTAGACGACCACTCTGCATATTTGACAGGGCACTGCCAACGATTTTTACGTCTCTCTCTCTTTCACTCTTTCACTATTTCACTCTTGCAACACTAAACAATTTTGTGGTCTTGATTGTTGCCACTGGCAACTGGGAAAACAGATGCCAACTCTTCTTTCTGGCTGCCGAGTTTGCTGTCAACTTTCGGGCTTACTCCCAAGAAGTTGTAGGTTTGTCCACGTTTGAAGTAACAACTTGCAAATTATCCCAGAGAATTGCCGGGCCAGAAAGGTGTCACACCAAATGCACTCACAAATTGCAGCCTCGCATTGCTGCTGAATTATTTATGTGTCGACATTTTTGTGTCGAGTCAAAAGAAAATGGAGCAGACCAGCTTGCAGCATATTTAATGCAGTCGGCCAAAGGGTATAATTGAATTAAATTTTCATTGCAGTCAGTATATATAGCTGATAAATGCCAAAAACCATAATTAAAATATAATTTTACTTTAGCTTAGATTTTGGCATTTTTGGCTAAATGAAATGCAAACCTTTCGCTACAACTTTACACATAAATAACAGATGCAATTGCAGCAGCAGCAATAAATACATAAAGTACTCTTCAATGTTTACCAAAAACTTGCTGGCATATTTTAAATAATTTCGCTTTACATGCGCTCTGTTTTTAATTTAACCGATTGCCCATGGAAGTCATTTCATAAATTTGCCAGACTTTGTTGATGTTAGTTCAGAATTTGCCATATTATGAGCTTCAAGTATGGCTCAATTAAAATACAAATTGAGTATGCGTGTGTGTGTGCGATGCCAGTGTATTGTCTGCATTGTTTGTGCTCTGCTCGCCATAATTATTCATAGTCTAACAACAGTAAAAATAACAACAGCAAGAATTTTGCATAAAATTCCACAACGCACACATCGACAATAATAATCAAATTTATCTAAAGCCAAAAATCATATCATAATTAAACAACTCGAAATAATTTCTGACAGTAGCTGCATTAAGCTCTTCACGTCGCCCGAATAACATCACATCACAATATCATGACCACGCCACACAGTTGTTGTTTGCCGCAATTGAAAGCGTGCAACGTCGCTTTGCAAATACTTTGAAACTGTAAATTTTTAGCTCAGCTGCGAAATATCGCAGTCATTTTTTCTGCTTTTTCGGTTTTTTCTATTTTCATTTTTTTTTTTGTCTCCGGCGGCGTCGACAACGGCGTGAAAAGCGTGAAAAACTGTTGCAAACTTTGACAACTTAAAAATTATGATAGTTGTTTTTGGGGGGAGGCGGAGGAGAGGGGAGTTTTTTTAGAGCGCTGTTTGAGCTCTTTCGAGACGTGAATAATTCCATTGACATAAATAAATCGGCGAGTGGGGAACAAGTTTCGCCCAAATTGAATACTGCACAAAAAAGCGTGACTTGCACTCATCATGTGTTGCACATACACACACACATACACAAACAGCGACTAAGCGCAGAGGTCGCGGGTCATAAAATCTGCTAAAAAGATTCTTTAAAATTTAGCTGTCGCGTTCGGCGTATACATATCGTAAGTAGACTTGTAACCAACGATGACACCCACAGCACAATTAACTGCGAGCATAAAATTCCTCGCCCCAGTGCCATCAAATTAGCAAACGCTATTAAATATTAACTGTCATCAGATGCGCGCGCGTTCCACATGCCGTTTACCACTTGGCGCATGCCACAGCGAAGTACGAATAATTTCAACAATTTCTCGTTAAAGCTACAAATTAAAAATGACAGCCTTTTATATGAGAGTTGGCAAAACATTTTATGCGCGCCAACGTTGCGTATACGTAATGTCGTATACAAATTAAAATATAACCAGCAAGAATGTTTTACACTTTACTCTGCCAGCGACACTGATAGAATTCCAAACACCCACTACTTATGCTAAGAGGAAAAGAGGATAAAGTTTCACTCAATTATGCGATTACTTAGTATGCAGATTTTGCTTACGTAGAGTTACCTTTTGTTTGCAAATTTACTGGGCATCTCAATGGCATCAAACCCATTCGCAGGCTCAGTACCATGGCGACTGTGTTCCAATTTACTCGGTTTTATTTTATTTTTATGGGCTCTTGAATGAGCTGACAAAACACTGGGGCAGGTTTCAAAATCGCTGCAGCTGACAGCGTTTATGAGAGTGCATAAAAGTCTTTAAAGAGCAGACGAACCCTAACCACTTTATAAGCTCTATGCGCCAATGCGAGCTGCTCAAAAATAGAAAAAAATACACAAATAAAAAATCTATAAACAAATCTACGAGCAAACTTTGAAGCTGGCAGTGGAAGCCAGAGAAATTGCCAGAGAGTTTTGCGTAGCTGATAATGAAGCAGCCAACCCAACCACTGCCGAGATAGCAGGTCGAGACAGTTACTTCTGACCAACAGCCAGCCAGCCATCTAGCCAGCCAATGGGACAGACAGACAGACAGACAACAAGCCAAAAGTTAAAGTTAAAATTTTTGTTTGCTCTGCGTTTATTTGCACACAGAAAAACGTTGAAACTTTTACTCGGCCCGTTTGGTTGGTCGGTCGGCAAAAGTTAATCGATGCCAGTTTTTGGCGTACCCCAAAAAGCGAACTTCCAGCAAATTGACCGGAAAATGTTTACCAATTGCCAACGAAAGAGTTCCTGAGCGTGAGCTCTAAGCTGAGATTGAGATTGGGACTGCAATTCGGAGCTGGGGTCTGGGCCATAGCTGCCCATTGGCTATCGACAGCCGCAACGCCGCACAGCAAATTAAACACCAACAAACTTCTAGGCGAACTCAAAAAGTACGTTTTTTAAAATCGTGTGTAAGACATGCGGATGCCCTGCAGAAATATAATCGCTTGTTTAAGCCACTTGTAAGTAACTGGGAGGAAGGCATTTAAGTTGAAATATAAATATAATTCTAAGCTATTTTTTTTATATGCATTTGAGCAGAGCTAGCATAAATATTTGCTCTTGAACTGCAGTTGAAATCTCACAGCTTTCATAACTTTGCTATAATCTCTCTGCCGCATTTTACAGGGTATAATTGTTTTATTGGAAAAGTTCGACTCTTCGACTCGTCTGCCGCTGACCCCGTTGACATATATTGATCAATTTTTTTGTTGTCAAGTACCAAAACTTTTGCCCGGCACTGTTAAAGTTTGGCGAATTATGGGTTACCCAGGGACACGACTCAATGTGTTTTCGGCCAGGACTGCAAGTTGTAATGAAATTTATGAAATTTTATTTCGACAGCCAGCGGCAACAATGGAAATCGTTTCAGAGTTGTTTGCCCCAATTTGGGTCAATGAAAGTTGCGCTTCAAAATCAATTGCATTTTGATAAAGTTTTTTTGTCGACTTGGCTACTGTGAGTGTCCTGCCTCCCTCTCTATCACCCGCTTCCCCTCTTCATCCCGCTGAGAGCTGCGCATTGTCAATTTAACTTTGACACTTTGCGGAAACCCTCCCAACGGAGGGAAGTTGAGAGAAGGCGAGATAGTCGAGGATAAGCTCTAAACCAAATGACAGTCATTGAACTACCAATAAAATTCGCTATAAATAAATTGCACAGCGAGTCAAGGCAGTTGACATATCTGCGCTGCGTTGGGGTTGCGGGCGGGTTCAAAAGTTTCATAAGTGCAACGGCGACAACAACAACAACTGCCACAACAACAACTACAATGACAACTGACAGCTGCTACAAAAGATGGCGGACAACAAAAGGCCTGCGGTGTTTCAAGTGGGCGCCTCGTTTTGGGGCCTGTCTCTGCGCTAACATTGTTAGACTGCCAACTTGTCCACCCCCCTCACCCCTTCACCCCCTTTGCTTGCCCCAAACGCAACATATTGTTGTGTTCGACATAACCAAAAAAGCATAAAAAACAGAAAGAGAGAGAGAGCAGAGAAACAAAAGCGCTCGAAACTGGAGCAAAATTGTAGCGCAGGAAGACTCAACGTAACCACAACAGAAGGCCGCCAACTATTTTAGATGCCAAAACCGACAGCAGCAACAACAACAACCACCAGAACTGACAACAACAACAACAGCAGCCGCAGAGCCTGCATGTTGCATGGCAAAACAATGCCAAAGGCCATGTGTAAATATGCCATGCATTTTTTGTCAGTTCACTATACATACATATATGTTGTATATTGTATGTTGTATGTATGCATGTGTGTATTCGTTCAAGGTGGCGCAGTCTGCATAGTGGGAAAATAGTTTTAAATGTTATAAAATATTAAAAACACTTTCCGAAATTGCTTTTTTACATTCATAGGTTTGTTAATATCGTGCTTAAAGCACACACCATTCTAACAGTCGCAAATGGCTTTAAAATGCTTCAAGAGCCACTGCAAATGGCTCTGGAACATTAGACTTGATTGATGGTCCAGTGCATTAAATCAATTACCTGTACTTTATGTGAAATCTATTAGGTAAGTGGTGCAGCTTAAAACCAAAAGCTATAAGCTCTCGATATATTTGTTTTCACTAACGAATTTGCTAACTCTTATATAAATCGCTAATTAATTTAAATCAATGACTATAATTTGGAACATTATTTTAAGTGAAATCTACAAGCTTTGATGTATTTGTTTTTGTTAAAGAATTTGCTAACTCTTACATAAATAACTAATTAGACTAATATCAGACTTGACTGACAGTCTTGGAACATTAGACTCGATGATGGTCCAGGGCATTAAATCAATTTGTTATTTAAGTGGTTCAGCTTAAAACTTCAATACAAAAGGCTTGTATATATTTGCTTTTGCTAAAGACTTTCGCAATTCTAATATCAATATTTTCTAAATATATTTCAAAGTGATTAAGAAATAATTTTAAATTTATATGACAACAGTAAATTTTCAATGCTCTTTAAAATATAAAAATGTTAACTAATTAGCTTAGCGCCCACAAAAAAATGTTTGCTTTCAATTGAACAAATTTTTGCTATTCAAAAGTAGTCATTAGTAATTGATAATTTGTTATTGGTAATTTTCAATAATTCCAAACGTTAACAAATCCCATTGTGCCTTTAAAATGTTTGATATTTTTCGAAAGGCTGTTAACAAAAATAAACCTAAGCAAAAAAAAAACAACTAATCGCTGGGCAAAACAACTGAGCTGTAGAATGTTGTTTTTGTTGCTGTTTTGGGTGGCAAATGTTGCTGTCGTTGTTGTTGTGGCTGCTGCTGTCATGTGAGGCAGTCAACCAAAAACAGATTTTTGTCACCGAAATCGCCGCAGGCTGGAGCGCGAAACGGGTAAAAGAAATCAAGTTGCGCAAGTAGCAAGACGCAAGTTTTAACTTGCAACGCGAAACATGCAACGCGAAAGCGGCGTCCTTAGCTAAATGTCAGTGACCGAGAAATGTATGGCATGCGAGTTGAAAATTCTAAAGCATGGGAGGCGAGCTGTGGCTGAGAGAAGGAAAAAGGAGCCCGTGGTTTTATAGCCAGTGGCAGGATACTAGCAACAACAGCAACAACAGCAAGGACAACAGCGAAAGGACAACGACAGCACAACAATGAGACGACTACAACACAAGCAATAACAAAGCAGCGCTGTTCACGTTGTTCCTTTTTTTTTTTCTTTGCTTTGCTTTGCCATCGTCGACCATGTCGCTGGCTGAATCCTTTGGAGCCACTCGCAAGTCCTGCATTCCGCTCACTCCCCTCCACCTGCTCCCCTGAAGCGACGTTTAACCAATGTCCAATGCACTTCATTTTGTTGTTGTCGACACTCGTCGAGCAGTCAACGAGCCAACTTGATTGTAGCCACGATTTTGCTATTTCTATCTTTTTTTTTTGTATTTTTTCGTTTCCCTGCTGGCTTAATTTTTATGCGCTGCTCGCGTCTTAGCCTTTTCACATTTGTTTTTCACGTTTTCTGATGATTTGGCAAATTGAATTTCAACTCAATTTGCAGCTAACAACAGCGACTAATTAGCTGCCTCGCTTGCAAAGCCGGACGCGACTCTGACGCTGAAAAGTATGCTTTTCAATTCTGAAATACTCTTGAATCTCACTTCGAGCTTTGCACTGAACATCGTTGAATGAATGTACTCGTAACTCGAGACCAAATTAAGTGCTAAGAACTGAGCAACAACACAATGGTGGAAGCCAGACTAGACCACACATGCGGCATGAAAAGTGTGCTCTGAGTGCTGCATAAAATGAATATCAATTAACCTAACGAATAACGAATATTCGCCACATGCAGGCATCGATTGCCAACCGAGCCGAGGACAGAGAAGCTCTCCTATTGATTTGATACACACCCATGTTTTGTGTTGTTTGCAGATTCAAAGAAGCCGTCAAATTGCCAAAGAGCAGAGAGATTGCAGACCCAAAGGCTGTAGTAGACTGTGAAAGCTTTTCTAAACTAAGGCAAAAATCGAAGCCGGTAAATTCCGAAATTATCGTTCGATACTCTAGGAATTTCACAGAGATGTGTGCAACTTTTCGAAACAGCAAGCAGAGGCAAATTAAAATGACTTGGCAAACGAATACAAAAGAGAAACAGCATATACTGGGTCTAAACTTCGAACTGAAACGAAACACAACAAAGCAGGAAATAGACTTCAAAACAAAGCATTGACAAGAGCAGATTAGAAATGCAATGAGTGAAATACTCGACAGTTCAAGTTGAAAGCATAAATGAGTTTATAAATGGATAGAACTCAATTGGAAGTGCTTAAAATAAAACTATCACACGCACCACATTGGAAAGTCCAATAAATAAATTGGTAATCAAATATTGAATCCCTCTTTTTTAAATGCAATTTAAATTGCTGCAACGATGAAAGTCTTGTTTATATTATTGCGCCATTATTTGCTTACAAACAACAACTCGTAGCCACTTTCATTGCTCCCATTGTTGCTTTAGCAGTTCAGCTGTTGTAGTTGTAGAGATGAAACTGGCAGAAGATAGAAGATACTTTGTCACACGATTGCGATCAAAAAGAAATGTTAATTAGCTACCACAGAAGCAGAAATTTCCAGTTTCTGCCGCATCAGCCGAAATCGTTCTTTTCATCTTGACGTTGATGTGGCTGTTGTTTTATGTTGTTGTTGCTACTCCTTTCAGACATATCCCGAAATAGCTGAAAAAGCGGTGGCAGTTTTCTCATATTGGTTGATGTTTTGCGCTTTTATTATCTGTCGAGTATCTATGGCTTTAACTGGTGTGTGAGTGTGTCTGTGTGTGTGTGTATCTATAGCTGCATCTGTATATGTGGCTGTGGCTGTGGCTGTTTACAGCTGTAAATTCGCCTTTCATGCTTCAATAAATAAAATGAATTGAAAAAGCAAAAAAGCAGAAACCCACACATACTCAGCGCACGAGATTGAGATAGAGAAAGCGCCAGAAAGCGAGACAGAGAGAAGAGAGAAGAGAGAGAGAGAGAGAGAGAGAGAGAGGTAGAGAAGGAGATGCGGGAGGATAACAGATTAGTTGAGCTGGCCAACAGTCTCGTTCAGTCTTCCCATGGAAATCAAAACATTTTGTTAAAAGGAAACGCACACACACACAAACAAAGCCAGATAGAGCACGAGAGAGGGAGGGAAAGAGAGAGAGAGAGAGAGAGAGAGAGCAAGTCAAGGCCTATTCACACACAGATGCGCGCGTTTATCTGCGGAAACGGAGATACGTTGTACGTGCCCAGGACGCGTACAGGACGTGGCCAGGACACAAGCTCTAAACTCGCAACTTTGCCTCAATACTGCCCGACTCACTGTCTCTCTGTCTGTCTATCCGCCTGTCTTCCATCCTGCCGCTCTGCCGTCCCTCTGCCGCCTCTCTGCTCGTAGCTGTGCACGCATTTGGCAGCCAACTTATGTGTAATAAAATGTAATAAAATAAAACTCACATATTAGAAATGTTTTGCCATTTTTTGCTTTTTCTGCTCCTCATTGAAAGACACATAAAAAGCACATAGAACATTTTGTAGTTGTAGTTGTTGTTGTTGTTGTCGTGGCTGTTGTTGTTGTCAGCCCATAACTAAAATGTGTCCCTCTGTCCCCACAGTCTTCTTCGGCCTGTCTGTATTTTGTGGCTAGTTTCGGCTTACTGCACAGTATTAGCCATATTGCGCATACGCCCTGTCGACTACCTCGACTGAGGCTACGACTACGACTACGGCTTCAAACCGCCAACGACAACGCATCTTAACATAATCACAATCACAATCACAATCAGCTTGCCTCGGATATGCTTGTGATTTCTGTTCTGTTTTGGGGGCGACCACAAAAAGCTGAAAACGAGACTTTTATGACACGTTTATAGGCCATTTAATGGTCAACCAAATGACAGCAGCTGTCAGAGAAGTCATTTAAATGAATGCCATTTCGGAAATCAGCATTATAATGCATCTTTGTGTACTATATTATAATGCATTATTATTATTATTATTAACAACGTGCATTGACAGATACCTTAAAACATAATTTATTCATAATGCATCTCCAATATCAGCCGCCTGTATTTCAATTATTGCTTCAATATTTAACACGTTGTTTATGTAGTTTTTGGTTTATTCCATTTTCGAGTGGTTGCCAGCGTTAAGCTTAATGGCTGTTAACAATGTAAAGCAGTTAAGCCGACTCAAAGGCAATTTCCTGCCAGCAGGTTTTCCAATTTGCCATTTTAATGGTTTATGTTGTGATTGACTTATCAGATTTCCCCATTATGTTGTTTAATATGTATATTTAATATACATATGTATGTATATTCTACAAAACTTTAACCATTTAACATTGTATATTACAAATGGTGTAAGAACAATCATCCATGTGTGCTTCTTGTTTTGTCAAGTTGAGCATTAGAAATAAACCACAGCAAGTATTTTAACCAATGCTTATTGAAGATTTTAACCAAATTTACTGTATTATTAATCCAAAATAAAACGAGGGCTTAGCAATAAGCTCAAATAATATGGTAGTTTAGATATATAATACGTGCATTTTATGATCTATATTGAAGCATATAAAGTTTCTATTGATAAATATTTTACAAAACCTCCAAATTTCGAATCTATAACTTATGCCACAGCCGAGAGGAACTAGTTAAATTACAGCGCAAAGTTTTAATGCTATTTCTATTACTTGAAATATCAAAGATACTATTGGCTACACCATTAGAAATCGAATTTATTTTGTAATTTTAATATGAATTTCGTATGAAACACATGCCTGATTTGCTGGCACGTCGAAAAACACTTCAAAGAGCCGCCCCAAATTGATAACCTCAAGCCCATAAGTGACAGCTGGTTCTTATAGCTGGCATAGACGTCGATTAATTACATTAGTTTGTGTGCTGCCAAATTGAATTAACTTTTGACAAAGTGCTGCATATTGATTTTCTAATTGGCCGCGTCACAGACGGCAGTAACAAAAAAAAAAAACAAAAAAAAAACGAAATGAGCGACCAATTAAAACAAATTTAATGTGCAAAATTAATGCAATTTAATGAAACTTTCAGCAATTGAGCTCGGGGAGAAGTAAGAGCAAATCATAGACACTGAAGAGAGAGAAAGAAAGAGAGCAGAAGAAGCAACAAAATGGCGGTGGACAGCGAGAACTTGGCTTGACCATTAAGTTAATGAGGGTCATTGCGGCAACATGTTGTTGCTTCGCACCTTGCCTCAAGACTTGGGAGGGTGGCTGACAATGAGTCTGTTTTTTGCTGCCAGCCAGTTGAGGATAATGACGTTTTATCCGAGCTACGACGACCAACTGTGAGTGGAAGGGGGGGAGGGAGGTTGGTGGCTATGCTTTTAAATGCGTTAACTTCCTGTGACGTCAACGTCGTCGGCGGAAACGGAAGCCAAACAAATATGGCCAACAACGCAACATTGGACAGACAACACAAAACTTTTTAATGCCTTTTCGGTGCGCACGTGTTTTAGGGTAGGGGAGGGGGTGGACCAGGGGCAGTGATGGCACAGTGGTCTGTGGGGCTATAAACTAGAGGAAAGTGTAAATTTTCATTTTGCAGAAATTGCCAACTTAATTGAACGTAATCATTATTAATACTTTTAATTAACTAATTTCGCTTTTTAGCTAATTAAACGCGATCTATCATCATTACGACATTGGCATCACTGTGCTGGCTTTTAAAATGTATTTCGGTTTCATATTTCAGCTAATTCATCACGCCTGCCCCTCTCTGCGATCCCGAAACAGCTTTTCATTTACAGTTTGAAATATTTGCGACGCATTTTTTGCGTGTTTGTTGCCATTGCCGTTGCTGCTACTGTTACTGTGGCTCTTGTTTTATTTACGCCAATTTATTTGAGCCGCCTGTGCTTAATGTCCGTCCTGCGGACCAGAGGCCTTAGTTTAGCCGCCAGGACCCCTCGCTGACCACTGTGATAAGACTGATGTGACGATAATGACAATGACAATGACAATGGCAATGGGGATGCCAATGACAATGATGAAGACGGGCCAAAAGCGGAACGAATGACAGTAAACAGTACATAAGGACAATTTAAATGGCATTTTTAGTTGTCTTTCATGTGACCCCGCTGTACACCTCCCCCACCGCTTACCGCTAGAGCGTCTAGCGTGTGGAGTGACATGCGATATTTGATCAATAACTTGTTAGTCGGACGGGCAGAGCTGACTTTGCTTGCTTTTGGGGGTTGCCAGCATAATGGAGTGGCTGCCAACATGCATGCGTTGTGTGTGTGAGCACATCCTGTTTTGGCTCGTGCTCGGGGGCTGCTGCTCTGGCTGCTGCTTTTGGCTGTGGCTTATTTGTGCCTTTGCCGTTGCCGTTGCTGTTGCCTTTGCCTTTGCCGCATTCATTATGAAAGGCAAACAAGTTTGCAGCAGGCAGGACGACGACTACGACGACGATGACGAGGACATCAATCTGCCAGGTTTGTTAGGGTTGCCGCTTCAACGTGCTGGCTAACCGTTTTTCGCACGTTCCTTGCGCCAGATCAAAGGCAACTCACAGCACAGAACACAGCACAGCACAGAGCACAACACACAGCAGCGCTCAAGTCTCTGTGGCACTCGAGAGTTCGCCTGGGCAAAACAAAAGCCCTCGGCGCTGTCTCAAGCGTTATTTATTGTTAACGAAATAGCCTACGTTGCCTGTGATGGTGACGGTGATGGTGACGTCGACGCCAGCAGCGACAGCGACGTCGAGCTTCTTGGCACAAGTCAAAAGCCAGCGTTGCCAGATCTAAGCAGCAAACAAACTTCGTCCGTCCCCCTGCTTTTGCGCTTCTTTCTGTTGCTCTCGGGTTGGCAATTAATCAAACGCTAAACAACATTTGTGGTTTTACAAGCATGTTAAATGCGCCTGCTGCTGGTGCTGCTGCTTTACGTTGTTGTTGCCGTTGTTGTTGTTGCTGCTGATAGCAAATTAATGCCGTTAGAAGGCGCAGTTTTCCCTGAACTGTCTGGATGCCAATTCCACTCGCTCTCACTTGTCTCGTTATTGTTTCAATTGTTTTGGCAGCCTGCCCGTTGACAACATACTAAATTAACACGCACACACACACCAGCAGCTCTTCCCCCGTTCCCTCGCTCTTCTTCACGCGTCCTTCACTCTTCAGGCAATCCCTTGATAGGCAACAGGATGCTGTGTGTGAGCCAATTGAAAGCAGTCAAAGAGCAACAGCAACAGCAGCAGCAGCAGTTGGATTACAATCTATCAGCTGCAGCACAAATTTGGCTTGTCCAGTGTCCTTCCAGCCCGCTGTCTCCTGCCCTTTACATTCCTCTTCCTCTTTGCACTCCTACTGCTCCCTTGTGTCCATGATTCAAGTCCTTGTTCATATCCTGTACAGCCGCTGCTCTGCTCTCCTGTCGCATTGCAGTTTTCGGGTTAAATCCCCTTTTATTGTTGTACATTTTCGGTGTGTGCGCGAGTGTGTGTGGAGTGTGTACAAATGATTGTCATTGGCTTTGTATTTCTCTCATTTGCATAGCCAAACGTATGTGAGTGCGAGAGAGTGTGCGAGAGTGTGTGTGCCTGGCAGGCAACTCTATTACACTTAAAACGAGTCAATGCGTTTTAAAAAGGGACGAATCCAATTGGGGCCTGGGCGCAGTTCAAGTGTGTGCTAAAGGTGGCACATCAGCAGGGGGCTGGTGGGGCGCTGGAGGGGAGCGAAGCTACACAAAGAGCCCCCCAGGGAGTTTTTGTAATTGAGACACGCGTATGCTAAACGATTGTGATCCCACCGAGTCGCCCCCTCCCCCTCCATACGATGGCATTTGGAATGCGAATGCAATTAACAGGCGAGTGCAAAAGGTGTTTTGACATTTCCAACGAGTAATAAAAATCTGATAAATAGCGGAATAAATAATCCACAAAATGAAATATGATATTAGAGCTCCTGGGATTTAGCAATGCCACAAATAAGATTCTATTCGTTGTTTCAATTGGAAATTGCAACGCAGTATAATTAGAAATTTTGAGTGAGCAGCGGAAAACAAAAGCAAATATTGTGGGCGGAAATCGAAACCCTTAATGAGTTATTTTAGCGATTTAAATGCTGAAAAATTCACAATCCACCGCGCTGTTCATTTGATAATCGACTGCACAGCAGACATATTAAATTATTACGTATACGTTTCGATGCTCAAGTAACAAAGAAACGTTCCAACACCCAATTAGAGTCACAAACATGTTTGTGTAAAAGGCAACTGAAATATTTCCAAAATGTCATTGCTCAAAATAATGGAACTAAATACACTCGAAAATTCGCATAGTTTTGGCAAAAATTGTTGAACCGGATCAGCTGTGGTGAACCATATAAAATATTGCTGCAAGCTATCAAATGTTTGAGCATTTACTGTATATTTTTTATTTATAAATAGCAATAATTATTTGTGGAAACTACTCTAAGAAACTGTATGGTAATGTTACAACGCAGTGGAGCGGTTCAGCCTTAGAACCAGTTTAATAAAATCCTTCACATTACAGTGAAGTTAACTCACTGATAACGTTCAGTTAATGTTTTGTGGTAAAATCGCCATGGTTATTAGCCATAAAACGCACGCAGTTCTGCAATGAGCATTCAGTGTTTTTTGTGTGCGAACAAAGTTTCAGATTGCACTGGTAAACATTATATTGCTAATTCTCTAACGATTATTAGTGTAAGACGCGTTGTGGAGCTGTAAAAACTCCAACTGCGGAGCGGTTTAGTGGCGAACCAGTTTTTGCAGCCAGTAGCAACAGTTTGATGGCTTAGAGCGAACAATTATGGACTTAATAGCCTGTCGCAACAATTGCAAACGCGATTCTCAACAGCGGATTGGAGCAGCTTCGAACCAGGTTCGCAATTGTTTCATGTTTCACGCAGCACACAAATTGCCGCAGTTCCCATTTCCATTTTCATTTCCCCTTCTCGCCGTTGTTGCCATTGTTATTGTTGTTTTCATTTCTGCAGTGTTTTCTTTTTTTTTTCTTTTTGCGTTGTTGTATTATGAGCTTTTATGTTTAGCTCGTAATCTCCATTCTCAATTACGAGTGTTGTTGCGCTGCGTGTAAACAGCCACACTTGCAATCCGAGGAGGAGTTGCCCCCGCTCTCTCTCCCCTGCCCCCTCAACACTCTCTTGTCTCATGGTCGCTTCTACAGCTTGGCACATTTTGTGTTGCATTTAAAACGCTGCAAATCTTTAGCAACATTTTTGACGATTCCAGCCAGCTGCTGCCTCGAACTCTTTACTCTTGTGCTTGTGGTTCTTATTCTTATTGTTGTTGTTATTGCGCTTCCGACTTCCGGTTTAGTTGCCGTTCCTGTTGCTGGCTTTACACATACCACAGCTGGCCACAGGATGCGCCAGTTTGGCCGCTTTTCGCACACATTTTTCACTTGGAATTTAACGCGCTGCGCTTTCCACTGCGGCGACTTCTACTCCCCTCTCCCATCACCCCTCGGGCTTTGCTCTCGCTATCTACCCGCTTTTCATCTAGTTTTCTTTTACGCTCAAAAGTATGCGCTCGCCTTTGTGTTGTTGTTGTTGTTGCGGTGGTTCTTTCAAAAAAATGCTGTACAAAACGAAATGGCATAAAAATAAAATAAATGTTCGCTGCTAAGCCGCCTCTTTGTTTATGTGCGTCTCTCTCTCTCTCTCTCTCACTTTCAGTGTGTTCTGCAAAGTGGGCGTGGCCAAAGCTTGCCTCAGCTGCTTTTGTGTTTTTTGCATACACAAATTTTTACAATTTTTGTTTTTGTTGTATGTTTTATGCGTTGCTGCAGAGGAGACGCCACGCATGGGGGCCGCTGATTGCTTTGTTCCGGCGCTTAAGCGCCCCAAATCCCCTACATCATCATTTCCCCCTCTCTCGCTGCATGCCTCGGCATTATGTTTATGATGCCTGCAATTTTATTTATTTATTTATTTTCTTTCTGCAGCTCAGCTATAAATTAGTCCACAGTTTGAGCAGCAACCGCCAAACTTGCCAAACTGTATGTGCGTAAAAATCAATTAGCAAAGCGCAACAAGACCGAAAAAAAAATAAAGAACGCATATAAAAAATTGCTGACAAAAGTTTTCATGTGTTTCGCATTTAATTACAAAATTTCCACACGCTGCAGTACTGCAATGTGGCAGGCGGAGCGAGGTGGCAAATCAAATTGCGAATTTAAAAATCATGTTGTTGGTGTTGTTTTTGTTTTTGGTTTTCCAAATGCACTTGCTAACGACTCGAGCATTAATATTTTGTCACGCATTCTGTCTTCCCAAATGGCAGACGTGTCAGCTGACATAAAATATGGTTAAGTTATATCATTGATACGTCGTAAAATGGATCTACGATCTGCGGGAAGTCGTTCAATTACTATGCTAATTTAATAATTAGCAACTGTGATTTTTATAGCGAAATATGACGCAATTTACAGCAGAAATATTCAATGAATATCATGACTAAAATAAACATCACACTTTATAGATGTGTACCTAAAGATCAAATTGAAATCGAGAAAAAATTCAAACCATTTCAATTATGAGAGGAGAGCGTACATTCTTATATCAAAACCGAAATTCTATAAAAATATACTTGTACAAGTTTGAAAAATGAATGGAAACAAAACATAGGTACAACAAAAAAAGATTCTTTAAGAATATTACTTCCAAATGACGAATGAAAAATAGCAAACGCTCATTAATATTATTCTTATTTTAAGAAAGTAATTTATTCCGTTTCTCCTATCCTGTTTATACTTCAAATAAATGTGCGGTTTTTCAATGCAATCTTTTCAAATAAATTGTATTTGTAATCAAATGTTTAACAATTTTCAAATAGATTTTCAAATTCCTACAAATTTTACAAATAGTAATTGTTTATTATTATATGAGCTGTATATGAGCTGTAAAGCAATAATGTGCGGCTAGTGTGTTTAAAGTTTCGCCAATCTCAATTCTCTCTCCACTTTTTATCTTGCTGTTTCCCATTTTTTTTTCTTTTTGTGCTTAACAAATGCCAATGCAATGCTGCCCGCTGGTCCCTGGCCCATGCCCCGTGCCCCTTGTCCCTTGCAACACACACAAAAACTGTGCCAAATGAGCAGCTGAGAGGCGCCAACGGGGGGCGTGTCACAGCTCGCTGACATTTCGCACATTTAGTTGTTGTTGCCCGACATCGTTCCCCCGTCGCTACAGCACTCCCCCTCCACCACCCCCGTCCCTCCACCCACTCTTTGCTGCGACTGCATCTCCGCCTGCGTGTCCGGCACTGTTTTTTTTTTTTTTGTTTTGTTGGCTTTGACAGTAGCGAAATGAAACGTCGTGTTCACAGGATAAAGGATAAAGTGTGCGTGATGTGCAGTCAGCCAACCCACACACTTCCCCTCTCTCCTCTTCCGTCCTCCCCCGCTGCAGCACGGCAGCTACACCTAAAGCATTTTACTGTTCATTTATGTGTCGCCGTTTTAGCAGCTAAAATTGACAGACGAGTGGGACGGAGATAGAGGGCGGTGAGGGTTGGAGGTATGGGGGAGAGGGCAAATGCACGCCATAAAGTCAATTTGTACAGCGCAGGACTGTTTGGCCATCAATGGACTGGAAAGCTGCCGCTGACGATGGCGGGATATGCGCAAAAAGGATATCGCATTATCTGCTGCAACAGCAGGACACTCGGATATCGTTACAAAATGAAGACAACCGGCGACCGTCGAGTGAAGCGTTAAAATACGCCACGATTTTTGATTGTGCAGCACGTTTTGAATGGCTCGGAAAACTAATGGCCGCCCCAACAGACTGCAGTCGATAAATTTTACTATCGATAACTTAAAGTTAGACAGCTTTTAGTCTCGCCTCACATGGTGATACACATGGGTTTTAAAGAGCTGCGACCGTAAATGCTGCGCAAACGCCACTGTTGAATGTCGCCACAGATTTTGCGCAGAATTTTCCCCAAATTGTTTCCTTTATTTTTTTATTTTTTTGTATTTTGACAGCGCCACCCTCGCGACCAATTCAGCCGCATTGCCAAATTGAGAGCAGGCATCAGACAAACACAGACACAACTGGGACACAGCGCAAAAACAGTAATAACACTGGCCACAACAAAGCAATTATTAGCAGCGTCATTAGCAGCGAACCGCGCCGTATGCTGCACCGCAAACTGTGTGGCTTTGGCTAATTAGCTGAGCCATAGCCATAAGTTTTATGCGATTTCATTCCTAATGCCATTCATATAAAATGCCCTGTCGTAGGCAGAGCGCGATAGTTGCAGTTGAAACGCAGACTAACAGACTTAAATCTAGTTAATCGCTTTGTTTTGGCGCGCTGCGAACTGAAACCGCACAGCACAGCACTCAGCCTTGCCACGCCTTGTGGCGCCGCAACACGCTATGCTTCCCCATGCAGCTTATTTGCTGCGTCCCAGTTACTGTGCCTTTGTCTTGCCAGCAAATCATAATAAGCAGCGCAAGGCACAAAGTCAAACAACGCTCAGATACTTCAGGCAGCGCATTATGAACCAGTTTACTCCACTCTCCCCCTCCCCCTCCCTTCTTCCAAAGTCTTACCTTTGAAGCAGCAAGCACTTGATTGTCTGTCTGACTGGCAGGAGGGGCAAAAATAATGACTAAGCCGAATGCATTTTCAACCAAGATGCAGCGAGGCAATCTCAGCTACTGTGCAACATTCTCAAGCTGATTTTCCACCGAATGCGAAAGGCAAGACTGAAAGGCTGAAGTCACTCCTCAGCAATATGAAACATCATTATGAGTACTCGAGGCGAACGAACACAGAAAGCACAATCAATTTCAAGTCAATCATTATTAAAGTCACTTCCACAAGCACTTGCAATCTTTTTGCTTTTTCGCTTTTTTTGCAGCTGATTATTTAATTGCCAACACAATTAGATGGTCTATCAATAGATCTAATAATCATGGGAATAACTAAAAAACGAAGAAGTTCCCGCAAAACAATGCGCACAGCTTGTTTTGCTTTGTCAGCAGCGCAGCTCTACAAAAAATTGATAATTAATAAATGCTGTGCAGCAGAACTAGCGAAAAAATCACTCGAATGCTAATTGAGTTTTTTGTTTTTTCATAAATTGACTTTGTAGAAAAAATCACATTTGTGTTTTGATTGTATAAAGCTTGAAGCTCGTGCAATGATTTAACTATCTTATCTTATCTTTATTCAAATTTCTAGTTGCTGAGCAACAGCTAAAAGTGCAGTTGAATCGAAAACAGCTGTAAGTTTAATCTGATCGAATAAGCTCAAAATAGCTGAATTCATCTCATTGTGATTAAACAAACACCAGCTTTGATTAATTAAGAGAATTTTCGGGAATTAATTTGATTTAGAAACCCAAATGATCCATGAGCTTAAGCGATTCGCAACACTTAAAACATCTGCATAATTTACTTAGTATGATTAATTCAATAGCTCAAACCGGATGTTGAAAACTTAACTACGGATTACTTTAAAATATGATTGTTCAAAGTCTAATTCGATGATTTGCCAACAATCATTTATTTTGCTTCATAAATAAACCAAACTCGCAGATAATAAACTTGTAGTATTCATGAAACTGTTAAAATTAACAACTTGCAAATTATCAGACGCCATAAATTAGGCACGTGATCTTTGATCTTTGTTAATTCGCAGCATTTACAGATGAATTGTAAAATCAATAGTTGTAAAGTTTTCGGAAGCAGCCATAAATTAATCTTGATGAACTTTAAACTTGAAAAATTTGCACACAAACAAACAGAGTCTTCGAGGGAATATCCCGCTAATCAGTGAGTATGATTAATAATGTTATCAAATCGACGCGACGTCAAAGGGAAATGAGTAGCAATTTGAACAAGTTGCAAGTCGCTGCTGCCATATGCAGCTGTGTGTGGCAGGCGGCAACACAACGAATCGAGTCTGGTGGGTGGCGACTTTTCAAGTAGCAGGCAATGTCGGGACAATATGTTGCCAGCTGTACAATGGGCCACTTAAGCGACAACAATAAAAAATCATTAGAGTGCCAAAGGCAGCCGTTGCACAGGAAGCCAGGATGCACACAGGACCCAATCCTCCATGCCCAATCCTCCATCGCCAATCCACCATCCACACAATCCCCAATTCCCCGGCTCTCCGTTCGCCATTCCCATAATAATTCTTAAGTGCACACGCCCACACCGTGAGTGTTTTTGTGGCGGCTGGGGAGTCGAGTCCTGGGCACTTCATAAATCTAGAAGGCATATGAAATACGAGTATCCTGTGCTGAGTGCAGCAGCCAATCATGTTGCATGCCTTCGACTCGAAGTTCGGCCAAGTGGTCAGTTGCCCGGGCGGCCGTACAACTTGCAAACAAAAACTTTCAGACATTGTAACGAGTATTTCTTTGTGTTGCTGCTGTTGTTGTTGTTGTGCAGGACACACTCCATTCAAAGGACGAAGAAGAACTGAGAGCTACACAGTTAGCCAGAGGACAGCAGGACAAGCAGCAGAACACTCAGCTGCACGTTCTTGTTCCCCATTTGATTTATTAACAAGCCATCGTTTATCATGTGGCCAACAATGGGTTAAGGCCCAACTTGTGCACCCAAATACACAACGCACACACCAAACAAACAACAACCAACAATTGCAAATTTGTTTCAATGCAATCGTTGATCTAAAAAAAAGAAAAAAAAAACTATATTCAGTTCCCCTTCCCTCGTTCCCTGTCCCACTTTCTCCTGCTCGCCCAGTCTCTGCTCTTCTCCAGAGTAAACAAATCGTCAGAAAATAAACAAAACGTTATGAGAAATAGTATTATGAAGAACAGATGAAGAATGGGGCCCGCCCGTGGCCAAGTTTATTGAAATTAAGATATTTTTTCCTCAACTTCCTCTCACCAGCCTTCCTCTTCATCGTACAGCAAATTTTGGGATACTAAAAACTAACGGAAAATGGCCATATTTCATAGAGGAAAATATAGAGGTGTATATATTTGTGTGTTCATGCTCACCCATCCCTTCCCCCCAAATTATTTATGTAGCTGTTGACCACGTTTCGGAAAAATGTTTAGAATCAACATTGGCATCTACCATAGAATCCGAACCGGTCGCCAGCGCGTTGAAGCGTTAAATTTCCATGTGGGCGTCCACAAAACACACGACCGCCAACTCGACCCGGCTCTCTCTCTTTCTCTCTCTCTCTATCTCTCTCTGTCTCTATCGCTAGTTTCGTTGGGGACCCCAAACAAGTTGAAGGAGTCGCCGCGTGGGTGCCACGGCGGAGACCAAAAGATAAAATGTTGACCAATAAATTTAGTGACCATGAAAGACAGATGAAAAGTAAAGCAGAGCTAAACCAAAATCGTCGCAAAGCCAACAATAATCAACACGAAGAGCCAAAAACTAGAACCTCAAAAATGCAACGAATGCTAGATGCACTTGGGAGTAGACAAAAGGAATGTTGTGTCTTCAGAAACGAAAGCATATATTAAGATTACCTTTATTCTTAAATAAATATTTTGAGCTCCAAAATGCCTTTGCTGATTTATTTGAATTAAAAGTGCCCTTTCAGAGCAAACATATTTTTGTACAAAAAAAAACAATAGAAATGAAAAAACATTCCAAAGAAGTTAGAAAATCGAGAATATTCTAATGAATTCTAAATAAAATAAAAGATCGCGTTAAACAATAAGATATAATTATTGTATTAAATATATATGTATATTATACATTTATGTATTGACTGGGGTTTAAACGATTTTCTATTAAAAAAAGTGAAAATACAAAGCTGCAAGTAATTAGATTAAGAAGAGAAATACTTGAAAATGATTAGGGCTAACAATACTTAGAAGAATAAGCGAAATTACCAAAATGCAACTCGGAGTGGATAAGATTAATGAGATTAAAAAGGAATACTTCAAAGAGGTCCAAATAATACGCCCTACAGGAAATACTACGAATCGTTGATGGCAACATCAGCATTTGACATAATAGAAGAAGAAGAAAAAGAAAATCAGGACAATAGATCTAAGTGTAGCTATAAAAATTCCATTGATTGTGCTCTTGTGATGAGCTGAGAAGTTAGGAGAATGCGCAGGTAAAAGAAAAAGATCGATGCTTCGTCAACTGCTTAAGGACTGTGCTGTAAAACTTTTGTTTGTCAATTAGTTTGGTCACAACACAATGAGAGAATGGAAAACGTCTTATTTCGAATTGTGCAATTTGAGATTTCAAATGTGTTTATTAAATATGTACAGATGAAATGAATTAAACTCATAATCAATGAATTTCGATGGGAACAAAACTGGGCTTCTATAAATAAATAAACGCTACGAAGTTAAAATTCAATTTTACAGCAAAACGAAATGTTTAACCCAAAGCAAGCAATAAAAGAAGCGCAGGTTAATTCATTTGTCAGCCTAATTGAATCATTTCAGGTTGTTGCAAACTAATTGACAGATTTATGTGAATCCACACGTGGAAAGGGTACAAAAATGTGGAAAAACTAGCGTGTCCGCCAAAGTCAAGAGAGAGAATGACAGGAGACCATCAGTGTGAGAGGGATAGAAACAGCGAAACCGAGAGAGAGGAAACAGTTACTGTCGCCAGTGTGTACAAATGCTCCAGAAATGTCATTAACGTGCTTTGCTTTTGATGTTTTTGCTGCTGCTGTCGTTCGTCTTGTTGTTGTTGCTGTTGCTGTAGCTGTTGTTGTCTTATCTCGACAAACGTAAAACGACACTGCAACAACGCGCATTTCTCTCTTGTGCTGCTTGTGTGTGGAAAATTACCTGCAAAGGCGCCGCATTTGGTTTACTAATTGATAAGTTCATATTTATGTGTGTGTGGCTGTGTGTCTACGTGTGTTTGTACGTCTCTTGGGCACTAGCTGGTTAAAAGTAATTAACTATGTAAATTTTTGACACCAGGCGGCAAAACCAAAGGCGCACGCATACACCTGCAAACTACATTGATATACAGTGTGTTTGTGTGTATTGGTTAGCTTACCTGTCGCATCTACGTATCAATCAGTGCAGTTATGCACACATGTGTGCAACTCGTATACGCCAGTGTTCTTAGCTACGCACACAATTGCACTGCCCGCCTACGCAACGCATGCGGAGCAAAGCAACAACAGAAACAAACATAAACGTGTTGCGCTCAGCTGGCCTTGCGTTTGCAGCGAATGAGCTGCACAAAACACACTGTGCAAAAAGTTATCGTTTTGCCGTTGTTATTCTCGCTGTTGCTGCTGTTGTTGTTGCTGTTGTCTCTGCTACTACAATGTATTTGGCACGTGAATCGACATCGGCATGCGGCACATTTTTTGTTTTTTCCGTTCTCTTTTCTATTATTATTGTTGTTGGCATTTTTTGTGCAATTTTTGCACACAAATACTTTTTATTTGCATTTGTTTACGTCACTGCACACCAACACACACGCGTGCACACACACACTCGACGCGCGTTGAGTTTATGTAGATGTGTGGATGGAGCCAAAAAACACAAACAATCACAAGAGCAACACAGCTTGAAGAAATTTACAAACAAATTGCTCACTAAACAAATTGCTTTCTTCACGCGCTATATCAAAATAAATCGTATATGCGCTGCATTTGATTTTGGCAGCCTCTTTGTTATGTCTTCCTGTTCTTTCCTTCTTTTTTGGTTTTTTGGAGACGAAACGCGATTCATGCAAAAATCGAAATTTCCACGGCCGTTCACAACGCGCGTCGCTGTTGTTGCTTCATCTTCCGGTGTTTCAAACGCTGTCTCGCACTTTGTTGTTGTTGCGCCACTGGGTCGACAAATTATTATTGCTGTTTTACGCACATTTCGATTGGAATGTTATGCATTTAATTAATTTTAATGTTCAAATCACGCATATGCCGAACGCGACTCCACCACGCAACTCGCCACGATGAAGGTTAAAATGAAACTGATGAACGAACGAACCCAATGAAAGCAACAGCAAGCGACGCTGAACTGGTTCCCAGCTGATTGGGAAGGAACCGCGAACAGAGTTGCATCGCCTTACCACTGTTATCTAGCGTAACAACCGATGGGCTAACGGTTATCGAAACGGTGCAGCCGGCTTCTTAATTATCGACATGCTAACAGAGCAGAGCTATCGATTCATTTTTGTTTGGTATGTGCAACCGGTGCGATGTCAGGAACAGGGTTAGACCGAAACAACAAAGAAAAACAGCTTTAATCAAGAAATCTAAATTTATCATATAAAACTATAGTTTCTTGAATAATATATTAATTTACAATTAATATACATTTATTTGACTGCAAGGAAGATCAACTTTCCCGCTATCAAATCTATGCTTTAAAACATTGTAAAAACATCGATGCATCGATTTTGCCATCGATGTTTCACCACCTCTATCTTTGGTGGGCGTTCATTGATAAAAAAAATTAATCTAAAGAAATAAAATTGCAACAATATATAAATAAGGACGCAGCAGCAGTAAGCGCTACAGTGTGTGTGCAACATGGGTGAACTGAAGGCGCCGTCCCTGCAATCGCTGCTTGAATCGGAACGAGGCTCCACAGACAGCTTGCAGCTGGATTTGGAATTCGAAGACGTGAGTGGCCGGAAACAATACAAAATACCAAGTGTTAATCAATTTGTAAATGCAGCTCGATGATGTGGAGTTTGCCATACCGCCCACCGAAGTGCTACCCACTTTGGAAACGGTGCTCAGCGAATTCGAAGCCGACTCCGATGTGGCTTCCGAGCTTGGAGTTACAATACCAAGAGCTACACCAACACCATCTATCGGCGAGGAGTGCGCGCTGCGCGCCGATGGACGCAATGGAGGCGGCTCCGGTTCCATTATGCGCTACACCCTGCTACATGGCATCTCTGCCCAGCTGGCGTCAGCAGCCGACCGCGTTAATGCAGGCGCAGCGAGCGCTTGTGCCGTAGCAGCTTACATAGCTGTGGGCACTTCACATGGCCACATTCTCAACTTTGATGTGACGCAAACGCTGCGCTGGGCGCATCAGGACAAACACAGCCAGGGTGCTGTCTCGAGCCTCGCCTTCAACGCGGACTCCACTCGCTTATTAGCGGGCTTTGCTCGCGGTTTGGTGGCCATGATAGACACTCAGTCGGGCGATGTGCTGCGTGAGCTATTCGATGTCATAACCCCCAACACGGGTGTGCTGCACGTCAAGTGGACGTCACGCTCCTCGCTGGCACTTTGTGCCGATGCAGGAGGATCGGTGTGGTCGCTGAGCTTCACCAGAAAGTTGGGCATACGTGGCTGCAGCTCGCGGTGTTTGTTCTCGGGCGCTCGTGGCGAAGTCTGCACCGTGGAGCCGCTGATCATGGATATGCAGGGACGCCACGAGCTAGATCAGTACTGCATTGTTGCTCTGGCCACGTTGTCCAAGTATTTCATTGTCACCGTGCGTCCACGACTGCGTGTCATCAAATATCATGCGCTGCAAGGACCTGCCGACTGTTTGCCGCTACTCGCCTGGCACCTGGTCTTAATTCAGGCCGCGGACACGAGTCGCTCGGTGGATCCTGTGATTGTGGTGGGTCGTGGCAATCAGTTGTTCTTCCACCAACTGTTTGTGGCCAACGGCCGCATCACTCTGCTGTATCTACGGCATGTGCAGCTGCACAGCAGCTTGTTGTCTGCCCACTGGCTGGGTCCCAAGTGCGTCGCCTCGCTGGACACCGCGGAGATTCTGCATCTGGTGGATGTGCGCTCGAGTCGCGAGCTGGAATGCATGGACATGGCTAATGCTGGACTCGTATATGGCTCGGCGCAGTTCAAAGGCATAGCTACAGGCGGCAATGTTTCTCCGGCTTTTGCCTTGGCAGGCACGAATGCCTGCTACAATTCCGTGGTTTCACGAGGCACACAGCTCTACGTGCTCGGTGCACGCTCGCTGCACATCATTAGTGTGCGCACCTGGTCGGAACGGATTAGCTACCTGGTGAGTAAGAGAGTGAAATAATCCCAAGTTAACTTTACTTAAGGGATTGCAAATAGGAGTTATTTTTAAAGTTCATTGTACTGACTCAGTGACTGATTTATCAACGCATAGGCTAAAAAGTTAGAGCTTTGACAGCGTAATATTTGAATGGTTTTCAAGAAGTTTTTTAGATGAAAACGCATAGAACACAAAGTTCTTACAATTATTAATTTATTTCTCCAAACAGGTGAAGAACCATCGCTGGCAGGAGGCGTGTCAGCTGGCACTCGATGGCTACTTGGCGTCCACGGATCGTCCGCGTAAGCGCGCTCAGGCCAAGGAGCGCATCATCATGCTGTTTAAGGAGTACATTGCCAACTCGGCCAGAGCTCCAGATTACTGTCTGGGCGCCATTGTCAATTGTCTGATAACCGTTGGTGAACTGGAGCTGCTGTGGACGCAACTCTGGGAGCGTTTGCACAACAACACGGAGCTCTTTCTGCAACACATCACTGAACACATTGAACAGGATCATTTGAACAATGTAAATCCGGTGATATCACAAGCTTTGGTCGATTATTGGCTGCAGCATTCGCCGGCCAAACTGGAGCAGTTGATCTTGAAGCTGGATTGGATGTGCCTGGACTTGAATCAGGTGCTCAAGGCTGTGAAGCGATACAAACTGTATCGTGCCCAACTCTATCTCAATGCCTGCGCCTTGAATGATTACACAGCAGCACTGACGGAGCTGCTGTTGGAGCTATCGCCGGAACAAACGGATTTGGGCAATAGTCTGCTTGTCTACGTATCCAGCTGTCTGGCAGGACGTCGCTTCCCTAGTGGCGACATACCAGCCGAGCAGGTGCAACAGGTTAAGCACGATGTGCTGCGCTGTCTCACGTCACAGCACTCGACGTCCAGTCCAGTGGATGAGTTGCCCTATCCATATCTGCGAGCACTGCTTAAATTTGACACGCGTGAAACTTTGAACGTCATCTCGCTGGCATTCCAGGAGCGTGAGTTCAGCAACGAGCTGGGCTACTCGCATCGCAAGAGGATTATCTATCTGCTGCTTGAGATTATGACGCCCGAAAATGCGACGGTAAGCCGATGCTTTGCAGTATTAACAGCTTATTAAAAATGTCTCCTTTGCAGTGGGCGGAAATTGGCTGCTTGCTAAACTTTATTGCACAGCAGATCTCTACGCAGTGTTTGCCACGGGACAAGCAGCTGCTGGAGCGCGTGCTGAGCTACCTGGCACAGGAAAGCATTGCCAACGAAAGCACCCGCCAGCACTCGGAGCGTGAGAGCGCCTGGCACGAGTTGCTCTCGAACAATTGCCTTGGCGACATCAGCAGCGACGAGGAGCAGTTGGAGCTGGCACAGCGTGCACGTTGCTACTATGTGGTGGAGTATCTGCTGGAGAAAATAGCAACGCTACGACACAATACTCGACTGTTACATTAACAACCCGGCGCGTCACGAGACCATGTTTGCCTACATGGAGCGCCATGTGAACGCCAGCGAGCGCTGCATCTACGAGCAGCTCTCGTTTCACTTGGGTGAGCTGTTGGGGATCAACCCGCAGGAGACCACACGTCTAATTGCTCTTCACTATCCCGACAAGATCGAGTCGTTGTTGGAGCAGCTCAGCTGCCAGCAGCCATTGCTGTTTCGACTGCTGAAGTGCCTCAACGACAGGCACAACGAACTGCAGCCCATGCAAATGGAGCTGCTGCTCGAGCTGTATTGCCAGCTGGAAACAGCTGAGGCGGTGCTGGAGTTTTTGCGCGGCAGCTATGGCTATCGCCTGGACAAGGCCATTGAGATTGTGCAGCGCCATGAACTGAAGCGAGCCGTCATCTACCTCTACGAGCAGCAGGAGAGCTATGCGAAAGCCTTCGAGCTGTCCATGGAGTTGCTGCGTGCAGCCGATGCCGATGATGCAGCCAAGGAAGCCAAGCAATTGGCTGAGCTCTTGGCGCGCTCGGCGAAGACGTTGCCGGAACAGCAGCTGGAACGCTGCTGGTTTACCTTGTTGCAGTACATTCTGCCGCAGCAGGAGCTGCAATCGATCACCAAGTCCATGCTGCACGAGGCTTCGCAGCACATTGATTTGCATAATTTGGTGCAGCTCATCATGAACACGCATGATGTGTCGAGCAGCTTTGGCGACATCAAGGATCTGCTGATGAGCATGTTGATCAGCTCGCGCCAGGAAACAGAAGCTCTGCGCTGTGCTGCCGATGTGCTGTGTAACGATTTGCACACAGAGTTTGCAGCACAACAGCAAGTGGCACGACGCGGCATTTGGGTGACGAGCATGCGTTGCATCATCTGTCGGCAGCGTCTTTACGATCAGACGGACGTCATAGTCCTGGGCGCCTGTGGACATGCCTTGCATCAGCGGTGCGTCAGCGAGGAGGAGACGGAGATTGAACTCAAGCAGTGTCGACGTTGTGCCAAAGCTTCACCCCTGCAGCAGCTTACGCCTCTGAGCTTGCCGTGTCCCAATCAGCACCGACTGAAGCACAGCTCCAGCCGACAGGAGCTGGGCACGTTGCAGTTGAAGGCGCCGCCACGACGCTTCTGCTAAGTATATAGTAACTACTTATGTACATATATATTCCATATGTAAAGCCATTCTATGTATTTATTGTAAACGTCAGTCACTCTTCTTTTTTTGTTGTGTAAGTGAACCGTGCTTGACAAGTATTAGGGGCAATCCTCGACAGTCTAGATTATAGCTTCTAGATCAAAATCGGGCAATCGTAATATACATACATATATATTCTCCCACAACTGTTTCGTTTTCAGCATTCCTTAGAACAAATCACAGCACTTTTGTTGTTTATGAATAAAAATAAATATGAGAATATTGAAAAATTATAAATTCCTTGACATACAAATAGGTGAATCGGTAATTCAAATTAATAATAAGACAAAATAGGTTTTACTCAAACAATAGCAATTATTAGCAAAAGAAAATTCTTCTAATCAATATAAATAATCATCAAGATCATCATTGAATTGATGAGTTTCCTAAAGTCGGACAAAGTTCCACAAACAGCAATGAAATTATTTGAAATATATTTATTTGTATATATTTATAAATTGAAATATTGTAGATAAATTTTATGCATTCCAAAATACAGCACAGCAACAGTTTCTCCAGGCATAGAGATCTAAAAGTGATGTGACATTTAATTTACGCTTAAGCTATTTGTTGACTGCTATGGGGGAATACTCCGATTATTGGCTAGATCACATAGTAAATTCAAAGGCCAACGGACTCAGCTGATCTGCATTTTGATGGTGCTGTCCGCCGAGAAGGTGTTATTAAAATGCTGGATGAACTCAGTGCATTGTTCCGCTGCAAAAAGTAAGAAAATGCATAAAAAATCGTATTCTAGTTATATATATATTTTTTCTTACCTTTAGGAAACGCCGTCGTCTCGTACATGCGCATGTTTCGCATCTGGAAAAACCTGTACACACTGTGGAAGATGAGATCGTCCTGCGTTTTGTGCGCAGCCTCAAGGAACTTCCGTGCCGGCACCTTCTCCAGCCCCAGTGAGTTCTTGGCCAGCCGCAAAGCATCGATTACCTTGCCCTGACCGAGCATCACCTCGATAATAATCTCATGTGCCTGAATCTTGCCCAGCATATCGATGGCCACCTGTGAAATGGCCGAGGTGACATCCGAGTGGGCGAGCAGAAAGCAAGCCACTGATTTTGACTCTTGCAGCATTGAGTAGCTGACCAATCGACGTAATGTGTCGAAGCTACGATTACGTATCAGCTCACTGATGATCATTTTGCTGAGCTCTTCCTGGGCGGCAATGTTGTACTTGTTCAAGGATTGCAGGTACAGCATCAACACCGACTCCGTGTAGGGACGTTTCGCTATTGTCTGCAGGATTTGGGCCATGTCCGACTGTTCGATCAGCACAATGGGCGGCGCTGCGTGCTTGCTAACGGTGGTCTTGACGTTGGAGGGTTGCGCCGTTTGGTTGTGCAACTCCAGCTGCACCCAGGAGCTGTTAAGAGACACAAAGCTTTAGTGTGATAATCCAAAAATTATTTAGCGAACTCTACTCACGCATAAATCTTGTTGATCTTATCGAAAATGGTCTCCAGCACGGGCAGCAGCGTGCCCTTGTATTGCTCATCGATTAGCTGTTGCACCACCTTCAGCAGCATCTGCTTGCCACTGCAACGCTGCAGCAAAAACTCGGTGAGTCGTATGCGATCCGAGATCAGATGGCATAGCGGTTCAATGGCCAGATTCAAGTACCACATGCAGCCCAGCTTAGCGTCAATCACAATATTCGGCTGGAACAGCACCCAGTTAGTGGAATCTGTAAAGGAAATAATCAATTATTTAAGTATCATCAAACAAGTTTTTGCTAACAATTGCTTCGACTCGGATATTGTGCTAATAATAATGGGAACAGGGAGTAATAATGTGCTACCTACAAAGCTCGCACTGCAGTATTTGTCCATCGGGCGACAGCGAGGGCAGCTTGAGGCCAAAGGGTTTGATGCTGCGTCCAGGTGTTATGGGTGAATGATAAGTGACATCATTGATCAGTTCGCCGCTGAGTGCAATATCAAAGAGCAGCGATGTGCCCGTGGCCTGATGATGCACCACAATTAGGTTGTCGACTGTGTTGATGGCAAACAGTCCAACTAAACTTAAGCGCAGCACATGACACTTGCGTGGCGCCAATCCTGGACCATTGAGCAGATGTACCTCCACTTCCATCATGCCGGTGCTGCTGTTGGCCTGTAAAATAAGCACAGCAAGCACGCCATAGACGCGTCCCAGCGTCACCTTGCTCTCCATTACCTCGCGACCCGGATTACCCACTAAAACCACGAGATTATTAGCGAGAAGAATAGGTGGGGAAAGGAGCTAGACTTACAGTCCACCTTAGGCAGCTTAGTGATGACCTTTTGCTTGATGATCACCGGGATCAAGGTGTTCCCTTCGCTGGTGCAGAACAGCGCCACATTGGCATCACAGCACCAGGCGAACCACTTGATGCTGATGCTCAACGCTTTGACCGAGCGCACTTGACGCTTCTCGGGCACAATCTGAAAGATCTCCACGCCCGTGTTGGAGATGAGTGCCAGCTCACGATTGTGCACCCACACGAAGCCATAGATCAGCGTCTTCACCTGGTGTGTAATGATGTCCTGCAAGAGCGGTTGTTCGCCTTGGAAGCAAACCAATTCCACGGCATTCTCTTTGCGTTGCACTGCTAATATTTGATTGTCAGGCGAGAACTTGATGGAGCGTATGGCACCACCACGATCACTCATGCAGAATGTGATCACTGTATCCTCAACGGGTCCTTTGACCACCACGCCAGTCGCGCCCCCCGAGCGTACTGCAAAAATCTGTCAAACAAAGTCTGCGATAAGTCAATGCGGGATTGGAGGCGTTAATGACATCTCACCTGTTTGTTTGAGTCGTCAAAGAACACATTGGTCAGCTGGCTAACGGCATCGAAACGTATGAAGTTATTGGACAGCTCAATGTAATGTATTCCATTTGTTTTTTCCATTGCTACAATTTTACTATAATGTACCACCCACAATTAGGTGGCAGCAGTGCTGAAAAACATTGGAAGTTGCAGACATTGGTTCGAATGCGTTTTCGCACACTTAAAGTATACTAAATACAACGGTATATTTCATGAAAATTGTAATGTCCATTTCAGCTGAGCACTTAAACTATTATTAATATTAATTAGGTAATTAAGGCAAATATAGAATTTAGAAAGTGCTGTGAATACTGCAAAGTTGAGAGCGATTGAATAAATCTGCTAAATGTCGAAAAGTTATTAGAATATTTGTGAAATGCAATCGATGCGGCATATGTAAATTACTCAACTGGTATATTTCAAAAGTTAAGCAATGGTCGCACTTTACTTTGGACTGTTTGCGGCAACAGCTGATTTGCGCATAAACAAAATAAATATTGTGCACACTGTGCTGCAAAGTTACATTTAACAGTAAGAAACGCCCACGATGGCGACCTCAACTTCAACCAAATGTCGTGTGTGTATTTGTTCACTGGATGCAGCCGCCATTACTTATGATATGCGCAAGCTGCCCAAACTGGAGCACAAGTTTGTCACCTGCACCGATCTCTGCGTCTCGGATGAGAGACGTGTGCCCAGCGAACTCTGCCAAACGTGCCACGATCAGTTGGAACGCTTGTATGCATTCCGAGCAAAGTGCATTGCAGCGGACACTAAGTGGCGCATGGAGATCCTAGCATTCTGCGAGGATGAAGAAGTGATTGAGATTGATGAGGACTTGAATACAGAACTGGGGAAGAGCGCAGGAAAGACCGCTGATGATTCACAGGTAGTTGCCTCAGAGCAGCAAGTAGAGGCAGCACCAGCTATAACCAACACTCTGCCCGTTGAGGTAAGCACAATACAATTAACTAATTGTAGATCATACTAAATTTTATATTTTCAGCTTCCTCCTCCGTTGCCGCAGTCCAACACCATCTACAAGTGTGACATCTGCGCCACGCAGTTCCTCGAGGAGCATCGTCTACATGCGCACAAGCGCCAGCATGGACTCATGCCTTATCCCTGTCCGGAGCCAGGCTGTGACCGTGGTTACAGTCACAAGAATACGCTAAGCGTCCACATGCGTAAATGTCATAAACTGGGCAAGGAACATAAATCGCACGTTTGTGAGTTCTGCGGCAAAACCTTTGACACCATGTGGCGTCTCAAGAATCATCGTTTCACTCATAAGGCCAAATCGGAACTGCCCTATGTCTGCGAGGATGCGGGCTGCGGCAGACGATTCTCCAGCAAGCAATTACTCAAGGTACACATGATGCGGCATGCGGGCATTAAGAACTACAGATGCACATACTGCGGCGTAGAGAAGACCACGCGCACTGAGCTCAAGATCCATTTGAACTATCACACGTTGGAGCGCACCTATTGCTGTCGCATCTGCTCCAAGGTGTGCAACAGCTCTAGTAATCTCAACTTGCACATGCGCACCGTACACGAGCGCTCCAAGAATTATCCCTGCACATACTGCGATCGCATCTTCAATCAGCCATCGCTCTGCAAGCAACATGAGCTCATCCATACCGGCGAGAAGCCGCACGAATGCGAGCATTGTGGCAGGCACTTCAGACAGAAAGCGGCACTGCGCACACACCGCAAGATTCACGAACGCCAGAGCAGTGAACCAACACCCGATTCGTCTGCAGCTGACGGGCCACGTAACCCATATGAATGAGCACTACTTAATATATTATCCGTTACTGTTTAAGTCTAGAGGTCAGACATTTGATCACTTTAAGTACTCCTAAGATGGCGCAATGTATTAATAGACAAGACATCCTAATTGTATTTTTAAATATGGCGTGCTTTGCGCGACGATTTCAAACTGCTGTTGACTATCGACAGCTGAATTAGCACAAATAAAGACAACATTGAACAATTTTGTAAATTGTGCAATACAGTGAAAAGCTCTATATTTTACACTAATTGATTGCTATTTAAGACTAGAGGTCAGCTATTTATACTTGAACATTTGACATACCCCAATGTCCTCTGCAAAACGACATTTGAAAATGGCGCGCTTTACAGCTTTACAGTCTCTGTTAAGCAGCGAGTATAGTTATCGATTATCGATATACGATGCACAGCTGACTTGCACAAATAAGCAAAACATTTGTCAATTTTGTCTTCGTTGCAAAAAAAAGTTAAAAGCTTTGGCATATGACGTCCATAAACAGTTTATACAAGTGTCGTGCCTGCCTTGCTCCACAGAGTTCATCCTCTGTGAGCTACAATATGCATTTATTGCCCATGCTGGCACACAAGTTCTTCACCTGCACTGCTTTGTCTCTTGAGGAGGAGGATTCTTTGCCAAGTGTGTTATGCGAAGGCTGTAATAACCATCTGGAACAGTTTTATACGTTTCGGGAGCGTTGCATTGCAGCCGACACACAGCTGCGGGCGGAGAGATATGAGAACTTCCAGTCAAAGCCATATGAAGAAGAATTACAAGAGGCAGAAGAAGTCTCCCAGCTGCAGCTGCTTAAGGACCCAAGAGTAACAACACGACGAATAAAAAAGCAAAGCAATGAAGATGAGGTAACAGCTTGTCGGGATGTAGAGCATCTAGTCGAGCGGGTAAGTTTGTGCCTTCAACTCAATCACAATCCCAACTAACAGGGTCTTTATTGACAAGGATAATTAAATAAATGTTCCTTAACTATCTGCTTTTCAGAGCTCGTGCTACAAATGTGACATCTGCGACTCGCGTTTCCTGGTGGAGCATCGTCTGCACGCGCACAAACGACAGCACGAAGGACTTATGCCTTATCCCTGCACTGAGGCTGGCTGCCAACGAGCCTTCAACCGCCAACACTGTTTGTCGGAGCATCTTAAGCAGCACTCGGGCACGAGTCGCTGGTTTAGCTGCGAGCAAGATGGATGCAGCAAACGCTATCGCCACAAACCGACGCTAATGATGCACATGCGTCGCTCCCACAAGCTGGGACCAGAGCTCAAGTCACATGTCTGCGAATTCTGTGGCAAGGTATTCAACTCCTCGGCTGTGCTCAACGATCATCGCTACACGCACAAGGATAAATCAGAGCTGCCACATGCCTGTTCCGAGTCCGACTGCCAACGACGCTTTGCCAGCAAGGAGAAGCTCAAGGTGCATCTGCTGCGTCATGCGGGCATCAAGAATTTCAGCTGTCCCTACTGTGGCATGCGCAAGACCACAAGGAATGAGTTAAAGATCCACATGAATTATCACACGTTGGAGCGCACTTGGCCGTGTCGCTTCTGCTCGAAGGTCTGCAATAGCTCCGGCAACCTGAAGATGCACGTGCGCACCGTGCACGAGCGTGCAAGAGATTATGCCTGCAGCTACTGTGAACGCAGCTTTGCCAAGCCGGATACTCGCAAGTATCACGAGATGACGCACACCGGCGAGAAGCCCAACGAGTGTGAGGAATGCGGCAAACGATTCACTCAACCGGCAGCATTACGTACGCACCGCAAAATTCATGAGCGACGGCGTAAGGAAGCGGATGTCAAGTTTACGCTCGTCACTTTGGCATCTTCGACTCACGATGCTGATAACAGCTAGTTGGAGTCCACTTGACATATAGCAGAGAGACCTAAGATTAAGCATATTTATAGATACCGTGGACAGCTGCTAATCAGACATCTATAATTATGAACTTTTGCGTCATATTATTTTAATCGCGCAACGTGCAAAGTTCGAGTGGACTTTCGTAACACACAGCATATGCCCTATTTATACCTGTTACGCTATCCTAAGCAGGGCATTCGAGGCTAGTGGTACGTAATACACTCAACGTACGTATTTATCAAAAATATATTTTTATATGTATAATGTAGAAGGCATGTATTTATGCTTATATGAAAATTTGTGGTTGTTGTCTGTCCGTCTGCCCCTTTTAAAACACTAATGTTAACTGACTTTTCGTATATATTCCATATTGGATCAGAAGAGTAAATTGACTTTCCGAATCTGTCCGCCCGCTCATCTAAACTCTTCGATCTCAGAGACTATGAAACTAGAGCTACCAAATTTGGGTATGTTGATAATGAATAAGATTACCCAGACATATTTATACAAAAATATATGCATATATATGAGAGTGGCAATCGACGAATGTACTTGTCAACACATTTCTGATTAGTGCCGGTTTAATTTCAAAGTCTATAAGCGATATAGTTGCGAAATTTGGTGATAATATTGGCATTTACTTTGCAGATAAAGTCTGTTAAACAAATCGAAACGAAATTTAAAAGTGATAGCTTCAACATACCTTAAAACTTGAAATCTGATATTTAGCTTGGAAAGTTATTAGGATAATTGTCTATATATGCTCATCACTGCATATGAAACGTACATTTAAATATATACATATGTCTATTTATAATTATATTTTAGTTATAAATTTATCTGTCCGGGTATTTCGCCATCAACTACAGGTTTCTCCCAGAGTAAAATGCGCATCTTTGTTGATTTTTGCTAATTTTCTAAAAATGTTTATTTCGAAATTCGACAAGGTAATCAGACGTAACATAATTCTCTAAAGGCTGGACTTTGAATCGGGGAAACTTTACTTTAAAATACATGACCTTACCATCTAAGATCGATTATTAATTCAAATCAATGGGTCCCGTGGAGTGGACACCCTCCTCATCAAAGATCTTCTGCGCTATCGCCCTGATCACCTTCTTCTCGGTCTGCACCTGACCAGACGACGCCTTCTTCAGATGCTGGATAACTCGTTCGGATGCCTGCAGCGACAGGGCTTTGGTTAGATTAAGTTCGTGTTCCGCCGTGGGCAGATTAAGTTGTGCTGCGCGCGAGGAGCGCGAGAGCGTGGCAACCATGGCATAGATGTCGATGGCCGCATTGGCCAGATGATTCAGCACCAACTGCTCGTTGATGACGTTTTTGTTGTACTTCATCAGCACGGCTTCTGTGGTACGACCAAAGAGATCAATGCACACCGCAGCGTTCTTGGCATAATCCTTCAGCTCCGGCACCACATGCCCACTCAAATCAGTGCCGCCAAGGCCAATGGTGTTAGCTGGCGCGCTTCGAGGCCTCGCGGAAGATAAAGCCCAGATTTGAGGAGGGATTTCTGAAAGCGCGCTGCAGCTCCTTCAGGTGATTGCCGGCAAACTGAATGCCTGAGAGCGCGACAAACAGACGCAGCACCTCGTTGGTGCCCTCGAAGATGCGGAAGATACGCAAATCACGCATTACACGCTCCAATCCTGGCTCCTTCATGAATCCCATGCCACCCAAGATCTGTATAGCTTCGTCGCACACCAGCCAAGCACTCTCCGAGGAGTAAATCTTGGAAATGGCCGTTTCCAGATGATAATCCTGGCTCTCCGAGTCCATGTTTTGCGAAATCATGAACGCCATCGACTCGGTGGCATACTGCAGCATGCTCATTTGCGCCAGCTTGTCTTGGATGGTGTCAAAGTTTTTGATCTTCTGGCCAAACTGCACGCGATTGTTCGCATGATTTGTGGCAATCTCAATGCACTTCTTCATCGTGCCCGATAATGTTGCGCCCATGCCGAAGCGTCCGTTGTTCAGAATGTTTACGGCCACCTTGAAACCCTCGCCCTCTTGGCCCAGAACATTCTCGATGGGTATTTTGACGTCTTCAAAGTACACTTCGGTGGTGTTCGAAGCCTTGATGCCCATCTTCTTCTCTGGTGGTCCGCTGGTGACGCCACCAAAGCCGCGCTCCACAATGAATGCTGTGACCTTGTCTTTCTTCTCGCCTGTCTTTTTATCTATCTGTTCGGTTTGTGCGAAAACAGTCAGCACATTTGCCAAGCCACCATTGGAAATCCAGATCTTGGAGCCATTCAATATGAAGTGCGAGCCATCGGCGCTCTTAACAGCGCGACAGCGGATGGAGTTGGCATCGGAGCCGGAGCTAGGCTCGGTGAGCGCGAAGGCAGCGTAAACGCCCTCGGCCGCCACCTTGGGCAGATACTTTTGCTTCTGCTCGGGCGTGCCATAGAGCAATATTCCCTTGAAGCCGATGCTCTGATGGGCACCCAGTGTAATGCCCAAGCCCAAATCATGAGCGCCCACAATCTGACAGAGTCGCGCATACTGTGTGTTGTTCATGCCCATGCCGCCGTAATCTGTGGGCACCTGCATTCCCATGCCTCCGAGTTCCCACAACGCCTTCAGCGTCTCGGGATCGATAACGGAGTTTTCATCGTTGCGCACAGGATTGTTGATGTCGGTAAAGAATCGCTGGAAGGGATCCAGCATACCGTTAATGGTTTCTTTTTGGTCATCGGTTAGCACATCGGGATAGGGAAAGACTTGCTTGGTTACAAGGTTGCCACGAAAGATGTTGGCCATGAACGATTCATTTTCTCTTTTGGTTTCCTGCTGTGCTTTGGCTTTGGGTGCAGCAGAGGCTGCAGCGGAGTATAAACGGTTTTTGAAAACATCCAAAACTAATTTGCGTGTTCCGTAATTGTTTAATTTCAACATTATTGCAGTGCACTCTTAGACTCGCGATTTATGAACTTTGTACCTTAAGCGTATAGCGTAAACAACACAGTGTGTGGTGGGGGGCTGACCTGTTACACTCTCAATAACAGCACTTTCTGTTATGAGCGTAAACAAAGAAAGTGCACACTGTTCGACGCTGCAAGTGGGCTGTCGGACGTGTGTACACACTCACTTTAGTATTTTTCGGTATTGTTTAGCACAGCGACTAGTACAAACCTTCTAATATCGTAAAACTTAAATAACATTTTTATTTATAATTATAATTATATATTAATTGCATTTTTGTAGATCTTCCCTTTTATTATTTTCGTCATATGTCAAAGAACATATGTTGCTCAAAGTTTGGTCACATCTTCAAGATTATAACGGTACACTGTCTAACTGCAGTTATCGATAACTAGTAATCTATGCACAGCTGAGCGAGTGGAAAATGGTGCCGCTCACTTTTATCTTTTATTTTCTGCTTAATTTCAATAATATAATTTAACTACAATTTGATGGCGGCATTTAACAAGTGCCGCGTGTGTACTTGTGCATTGGACGCAACCGTCGGCAGTTACGACATGTTGAAACTGCCTACTCTGGCAAAAAAGTTTGTCACATGCACCGACTTGTCCGTCAGAGAGGATAACGAAGTGCCTAGCGAGCTATGCCAGGCGTGTTACGGGCAATTGGAGCAGTTCTATGAGTTTCGGGCCAAGTGCATTGCAGCCGACACAAATTGGCGCATGCAGGCGTTGGCTAACTATGATGAAGAAACATATGAATTGCTGGAAGTGACGCCAAGCCCAAGTCCAGCTATAGCGGAAGACAAGTCTGAATGTGATATAGAAGAAGCAATAGAACAAATTGAAACACAGGAAGCTGAAGCTGAAAAGGATGTGGAGCATGTAAGATGTGCAAATCTATATAACAATGTTCTAATAACAATACTTTACCTTACAGCATGCAATCAAACATTTACAAGTGTGACACCTGCGCAGCTCAGTTTTTGGATGAGCAGCGGTTGCTAACGCATAAACGTCGTCACGGCCAGATGCCGTATCCTTGCCCTGAGCCAGGCTGTGATCGTGGCTATAGCCACAAGCATACACTAACTTTACACATGCGCAAATGCCACAATTTAGGCAAGGAGCATAAATCGCATATCTGCGAGTTCTGCGGCAAGGTGTTTGACACCATGTCGCAGCTCAGAAATCATCGTTTCACTCACAAAGACAAGTCAGAGCTGCCCTATGCCTGTGAGGAGTCCAACTGCGAGCGACGATTCGCCAGCAAGCAGCTCTTAAAGGTGCACATGATGCGGCATGCAGGCATCAAGAACTACACGTGCTCCTATTGCGGCGTACAAAAGACTACACGAACTGAACTTAAGATTCACCTGAATTACCACACACTGGAGCGTACCTACTGTTGTCGCTTCTGCTCAAAGGTCTGCTACAGTTCCAGTAACCTTAACAAGCACATCCGAACCGTGCATGAACGCGCAAGGAACTACGCCTGTAGCTACTGTGACAGCACCTTCACACAGCCCGCCATCTGCAAGCAGCACGAGTTGATTCACACTGGCGAGAAGCCGCACGAGTGTGGCGAGTGTGGCAAGCATTTTAGACAAAAGGCCGCGTTGCGTACGCACTACAAGATCCATAGGCGGAAGCTCAGAGAATCGAGTGTGATCATTGCGAAAATTCCAATTGAATCATCGGCTGATAATGAATTTTGTGATGTAACCGAAGAAGACGTTGTATGCAACAGTTTACAAGACAATGCAGTATAGTTAGGATTTAAGATACAGAATATTAAATTGGCAAATGCGGCTTACAAGCACACTACATATTTATGTTATGAAAACGTCAAGTTTGCTCAAACGCTTATGCCACACGATATATGTATATTGCCCAGCTTTATGCAATATATCCATAAACAAAATCAGTTTTAAGATTAGAATTAAACGTTAATTTGAAAGACTACAAAAAAATTCGTGATTACGTTAAGATTGCAAAGACAAAGTTCTGTGTCGATAAAATGGAAACTATTTGGATAAAGGAAGCATATCTTCATATATAATTTATAATATTAAAAGATGCTATATTTACATATAAAAAGCAATTAAATTTAGAACTAAATCTTAATTTGAAAGACTTGCAAATATTCGTCATTATGTTCAGTTAGAACAAAATGCTATATTGAAATAAGGAATACTATTGAAATAATCGAATCGCCTTATCAAATGTAACATAGTATAAGATAAATATTCTTTAACACACTTTTGCTTTAAATAAAATGAATATATCTTCAGTCCTTCAATTATCCTTAAATGTCAAACAGTTGACACGATCCACGAAATACTGAAAAACACATGTTCTTAGGAAATTCGCAAGGATTTGGCTAAATCACAGACATATTTTTATTTTGGCTAATTGATGTTTATATTCAAATTCACTAATGGGTAATCTGTTCGATCTACATTCAAGGATTTCAAAAATTTGTACAGAATTTTCCTCAAATTTCTTCAAAGGGGGGACCATGCAAAAATTGCGGAAAATTCAAAAGTTGGGCTGTAACTCAGCCATTTGAAGGACTACAAGGATGTCCTTTGCACCAATGATAGTCCTTAGTAAGACAACACGAAACATATTTCAAAAAGGACGAAAGTCCTTACAGGAGCGGAGATAATCAGGATTTTTAGTCGAAACGAAAATTGACTATAACTCGAAAGTCCTTGGAAGGAAATTGTCAAAAATGGTGGCGATCAAAGGCTTTTAATTAGGCCTATCATGTCTACCAAAGGACATTGAAATCGTCCTTGTGGTTATCGGAGTTACAGAGGATATTATAATTTTGGCCAGTATCTTTGCGATTTTTTACCAAAATTTTACTAAGTACCCGATTCTTAGATGACACTATTCGTTTTTGATGCCAATAGTAACAGTTAGTCCCCCCGATGCTAGCAAAGCATTACCTACCAATTTGTGCAAGGACATGGCTGAAATATAACAAGTTTAAATAAAAGGACATAAGTTTCTTAATAGAATATAAAGTCTTTCTCGCCTCTTTATATATTCAAAATAAAACAAGTGTCAATTTTGTTGGGATTCAGAATGTAAATAGCAATAGTTTTTAATCATATATTCAACTAAAACAAAAAAATGTACAAAAGTTAAATTAATTAATTATAACAGCATTGGCCGTTGCTGATGCTACAATAAATCTAAAATACAATTGCTAAATGTGTAAATGCTTGGAAAATTGTATGTGTATCGTAGTGTTGTTTATATTGAGTGAATGCTTTAGTATGTAAATGATATGATCCTGCTACATGGAGCTTTAGAGTTTAGATAGCTAGAGACAAAGAGAGACAGTGAGCTGAGAGCTGTGTTCTGGGTGTATTACATACGAGTATATTGTAACATATGGTTGTATTGTATTTGTATGTGTATTCGTATTTGTTGTATATATTGTATACATATTTCTTTTCGTTCATGCAGTATAATAAATAATTCTGTGTTTAAAATCGTTGTAAATATTCGTTTTTGCTGTAAGCATAAATTCATTTGCTGTAAATATGTTGTGTTCATGTGCCATTATATGATTGCGGGTACATAGTTGGGGCTGTTTCGTAATCGTAATCGTATTCATATTTATCATATTTTTATATCAACTTTAAAGACTGAACTGCAGCGATTCTTCTCTCTGTCGTTTCCATTTCGAATGCTGATAATTTTGACAATTTCATTTTCGTTTTCATTAATTTTTTGCGTTTTGTTTTGTTTATACATTTTTGGAAAATGTTAAAGTACATAAGAACATAAGAATATAGCATATTTAGGCTAAATATCACCCACGATTAAATCGCTGTTTAACACTATGTAAAAACTAGATTTATAATACATGCTTGTTGTTGTTTGTTGTATGTATGTAAAAAATCTGTCACACTTTATTACAATTCAGACGTATTTCGAACCAAAGACACAAATCGAGACTACGCTAACTCTAAGCTAGCATATTACAATATAAATATATTATCCATAATTCTAATTGTATATATATAAATGCTATATCCTATATACTATCATATATATATGTATATGTATATGCTTAGATTGTGGTTTTTCTTTTTGTTTTTGTTGTGTTTCAACGTATTACATTAACATTTTAAGCTCGTTTCTCCCCATTTTCAAAGTAAACACTTTTCACTAAATTACATTTCAACTGCTCAGACATAGTCCGAGGGCACTGTTGTGGTGCTCGTCTCATTGATGGCCGCCAGTCGTGGTGGCATGCGACGCTGTTGTGTGGCAGCTGGCTCACCCGGCGACAGTCCAGTGGTTGCTATTGCCACGCCGCCATTGTTACCACCACCGACCGCCGACGCCACTGCCGCCGCCGCCACCGCCGCCTCCGCCATGATGCTCCCAGTTGGGCAGCGGCTGCGACATCACATTCAGGCCAACTATCTCATAGGCGCCCTGGTTGCTGCCGCTGGCGCCGCCTGGCATCGCCGTCACCGAAAGATCCGAATAGTAGGCGCTGCTTGGCGCTGACGAGACGACCATCGGAATGTCTTGCTCGTGGGCTTGGAAATTGTATTTCTGCAACAAAGAAGAGGGCAATGGAATATTGAAATAAGTCAGAGTATTTGATTATGGTCAGTTTGTTGGCCTCAACATGCAAAACTGTCTGCAAATAGCGTCATAAAAGCTCATAGCTAACTAAATTATTTATAAAGAAATAACAAACTAAAATTTGTACATAAATTTTGAGTAGTTTTATGAATACATCGTATAAATTATATGAACTATGTGCAAGTCAAACTACTTTTAATTTAAGCGCATTAAATGAATTTAAAGTGCGAACGTTTTTTATAACATTAGGAGTTTCGGTTTATACTTTCATAATTTTGTATATTTAATAGATTTTTGTTTGAAATGCAAATCTTATCACTTTGTCATATTCTTTTAAGAGAAGAAAGTGCTGCCTTCCAAGTCAATAACCATTTTCTTAAGCAAAGATACTAATATATGCTATGTTTTATAACAAAAGACAAAGTCAGTGTAGTACAATTTCTGTTTCTTCCACATACCTAATTAATTATTTCTTTCCACCTATTTTGTAAATGAGCAATTGACGATTTTATGGCAGTTTACTCACCTCGCCACACTGACTGTACGCCGTGTTCTGGTACGACGGATTCGCCGAGCGCACCGACTCGCGATCGAGCTCCGCGTAGAGAGCTTCGCTGACGCCCACCGGACTGTAGGCGTCGTCCATGTGCGTGTAATGATTCTCGGCCGGCGATGTGGACGGCGGACCAATCTGGTCGGGACCCGCCGAAGAGCGGCGACTGCCGCCCAGCCAAGTCCAGACTCCCGAGTTGCTGGTGGGTCGGCGAATGCTGTCCGCCGAGTGTTTGATCGAGATGGGCGAACGATTCTGTCCGCCGGCGGCGTTGCGATTGTTGCGACACCACCACGGCTGCGGTCGGCCACCTGTAAAGAAGACGAGAGGCAGGGAGACATGAGTAAGCTGCAATGGCATCCACAATTGAATCGAATCGAACTCGAATTGGTATCCGAATCTATGACATTTGGGGTTATAATCGGGCGATAAATCAAACATTCACCTCATTGAGTGCGACAGCGAAACAAACAAAGCGTAAATTAAACGGCTGTCAACTGGCAACAGCAGCGACAACAGCAACAACAACAACAACGACAACGACAATGAGGTGGCAGCAACAAGCAGCAACACAAAGTTTCGTTGCAGTTTCGCGTCTGGGCCAAAATGCCAAATACTTTGGTGAGAAAATGCTGTGTGTGTGCGATCCTTAACAATCAGTTCGGTGTGATCTCATTGCCTCTTTGGTGACTAATCCTGCAAATCATTAACAACAGCCCAGCTTCATATAGGAAGTGCATTTAAAAAAAAAAAGATAGTAATGTGCTAATCATTAGACTGGGGAATTTATGGGCTCTTTATCCGCTAACAGAATCTTTATAGATTCCTGCATTGCAGACCAGTTTCCCACATCCGTTCAAAGAGCAGTTCGAACAGCTCATCCACTTTGCGCTAATGACTAACCAACGGCTTTCACTCTCTTTGCGGCAGGAGTTAGTTGCAGGCTTAGTCGCCGCTTGGGGCAATTCAGCTAATTAGCGACGCAACTTCTCAACGTTGCAACGCTCGCGCTGCGTCCAATTTTCTCAGATATGCACATGCATAATGCAGTCATTTCGCTCGTTGGCTGCCTTTTAATGCTTATGATTTACGTACACCGCCAATGTCCAGCTGCTCTGGCTCACAGCCCCAACTCCAACAGCAATAGTAAGTGCAACTCTAACGCTGCTGACTGTGGCGATTATTAACCCCAGCTTATCGTTTTGTAGGTGCTCATATACATGCATTTTGTGCATGTCACAATTGCGACTCCAATCTCCTGTTGCAACTGCAACACGCTTTGGGAGTCGCAGCCTCCATTCGAACTTGGAATCGGACTTTGCGACTCCCCGACTCTGACTCCGACTCCGAATCCGACTCCAACATCGATTTCGAAGTGGACTCGCACTTGGTAGTTGGCTTTAATGGCTGTTTTTCTGCTGTGTTAACGACGTTGCCGCTGCTAACGCCACAATTGCATTGAACTTACACATTTTGTTGCCGCTGCACAGTGTCGCCCAGCAGCCTTAAAAGGCAGAGAGACACTACATTGTATCACAGCAGCTGATTATTGTTCCATAATGTAGCTTATATAGAAGATTTAGTTAACTAACTATAAATAATTATATATGTGTACAATGAGCATTATAAATCTGTGTTTCTAATATCTAAAATCTATAATATACTCATCACACAAGCTCGAATTCAGTGTATTACAAGGAGGCATTAAGTCGTTAAGTAAATTATTCTTTAAACTTGAATTGATTATCTCCCATTTAGAATATTTTATTTGTAACCTCATCACATTTTTTCAGACTAAATATTATCAATAATTGCCTAATAAGCCATCTTTCCAACACTATATTATCTATGCTGATATTCAGGTGAATGTGAGCAATTGTTTTACAAGTATTTTCTTCGATTTTTTTAAATCACAAGCTCTGACTGTTTCAAAACTAACTTCAAAAATGTCTGATGCTTCCATATTAACACTTCATAATATCACAATCTCAAATAACACCACTGTGCGGTAGTAGTCGCTCATTGCTGCTGCTGCTGTACTTGCTGTTGCTGCTGTTGCTGCTGTAACTGCTACCGCTCCGTTGCTGGCTGGCTGACTGGCTGGCGTTATCTGCTGCTGCTTATCTGCGTGCAGCGCCGCCAGCGGCAACAAACGGCGAATTTTGTTAACAAAATATTTCGCAGCCAAGCGAACAAACAGCAACAACAACAATATTAACGAGCGTTTTTATTTTGTTCGTTTTCGTTTGCGCATTGGTTTTATTTGTTTTTTTTTTCGTGTGTCTGTGTTTTTGAGGTATTTAATGTGTGTTTTGCGTCGCTTTTGGTTGCGCTGCAACAAGTCGCCCGGTGGCAGGCAACAAATGGCAAATATGACATGTGTAATGAAGTCTTAATAGTCGCACAGATAATGCCCATTGACTGTCAACGTATATACACATATCTTGAATGCATTTTCCTATGTCGACTGTGTCCAAAATGCCACATTCTCGGGTTTTATCGTTTCCTCGTCGCCTTTTTCTTTTTTCGCGTATTTTTTTGCATAATTAAAATAATGTTTTGTTACTCATACGACTCGTTGTCGCGCTGCTGCCACGTTCGCTGGCGGCAGCTGCAGTTCACGATAATTGCATAGAATGCAATTCAATGCAATTGACACCAAACTACAACGACAACAACTGCCGCACGATGTGGCAACATGCTTTTCGCGCAGCGCTTTTGCCAATAAACGCAGAAGATGTCGCAATTTGTGCAGCTCGTAGAATTGGCTTATGAAATCTGTAGAATGTTTAATTAGTTTGTTGGGAAAGAAGAAAAGTATTTGCAGTAAACTTAGTATTACTATACAAATTCCATGAGCTCTCTTGGCTCAGCTATTATTACAACATTTCAAAATAAGTGAGTTTATAAATTTAGTTTCAAAAATTACACTTTCAAAGTGAACATTTTGTTGCAATAAACTTTCATTTTGTGACTTTTAATTTCAATACCTATTCATTTAATTTTCTGTAAAGTTAATTAAGTTTAATTCGTTGCTGAAATTGCAGCAATCAATAGAGACACCCAGGCTTATAGAAGTATAATTAAATGATTTAATTCCTGTGTTTCTCTTAACTTTTATCTGCTCTTGAATTTCTATTTTTTAAGACCCCTTTTTGGAAACAGGTTTGAGGAAAATGCGCTTCGAGGCACCTGAAATATGATACTCGACATTTATGGCTGGCTTTAATTATAATTTATTTAAATGCATATTTCTCATTACGTTTTTTTTCTTAATTATTTGAGATAAACCATTTGAACGGACAGTTGAAAGCGAGACTTGGCGTTTTTAATCTGCCCAACAATTTTAATGCACTTTGTCGTAATTTTTGTTGATTTCCAGTTGATTTTGTATTTGGGCAATTGAATAATTTTCTCTTTGGCATTTTAAAAACTGTTTTGGGGCAAGCTGGCAACTGGCAAACTGGCGCCTGTCGCGATACAGCGACAACGTCGACGTTGACGTTGATGCTGGGGCTGAGTCTGAGGCTGAAGCTGAGGCTGACGTTGACTGCGACTTCGACATAATCACTCGCTTTAAAGGCTGCTGACAGTTTAACGATTTGTGTTGATTGTTTGTTTTCTGGCTGTTGCTGTTGTTGTTGCTGGTGTCGGTGTCGACTGTTGTTGCTGCTTGGCTCCGACTGTGTGTTGTTTTCACAACATGCAACCGTGCGTAGCTGCAGCGAAATGTCGACAAAAAAGCAACAACAGCGAACGCGACACATACAAAAAACTTTACCCAAAAAAATGTTACAGCCAAAAACGAAAAAAAACGGAAAAAACAGCAAGTGGAGATTTTCATGGGACAGCTAATTGGCTGCTGTGACATTAAATGCCGTCAACAATTTGTCCTGCATGTCGATGTCAGCGTCAGACAGCCGAAAGAGAGGGAGTGAAATTGGCGCCAAGTGAAAAGAGAGAGTTGCACTCATCGGGGGGTCGGAAGATCGGGGGGTGGATGGTTGGCTTTCAATCGTTTGTCAATAATGCGCCTACTGTTCAAATGTGCAGAACTCAGCGACACAGCAACTAAATCAAAAAAGCTCGAGAGAAAAAGGTTTCTTGCACGACTTTCGAACGTGTTTCGCTAAGAGAGAGACACGGAGACCAACGGTCGAAGGAAAGGCCAATGCCATAGAGAGGGAGACAATTGTTAGCCTTTGCCTTAATTTGTCTACAAATTTTCTGTAGCTGGGGGCACGTACAATACACATACAGCAACATCATTGGTTTCGGTTGCGGTTTCGGTTTCGGTTTCAGCTGCATCTTAGATTTGTGGCACGAACGTGAACTCCATGCATCATGTTGTCGTCAAAAAATTTGTCGGTCTGTGTAAGCGCAGGGAGAGAAAACAAATTAAATTGCTGCCACTTGTGGCACACAGCATTCGCATGCAACGACAGAATTATGCAATTAAAAATGGAAATGCAAATGCTAAGAAAACTAACAATATGAAGAGGAACCAGAAGCAAATTGCCAACTGCAAAGGAACTATCTGAAGTAGCAACTGCAGCAAATAAGATTCAACTCGACTTGGAGTCGAAGTTGGAGTCGGACTTTGAGTCGACTTGGATCAACTTGCTTCACGCTGACTTGCTTAATTAATCAAACGAGTGGCAAATGACTAATTGATGGAATGACGGAAATAGCTGCAAAATGAGCTGAGCTTATGGGAAAAGTCGCTAAGCAGCTGCCAGCGATATTTCAACTTAACTTTATCTTAAGCACTTTACTTGCCAACTCTGTACAGTGAGTCTCATTAAACTGCACAGTTGCTATGCACAGGCGTTTCTATATCCACAATATTGTATATCAACGAAAGCGAGTCAACTTTTTATGATTCACACACACAACGGTTATTAGATTTCTATCTAACCAATTTAATTGCCTTAATCTTGAAAACAATTTGCACTTTATGATTATAGTTTAGTTTAACGCAATGCTAATAAATCTCCTTCAGATCACAATTTATTGTATCTGATGATAGACATTTATTTTATTTATTTAACAATTAATTTTATTACTCAACAAGCCTCAACAAATTTGGGATCAAATATAATAACACAGCTGTGAGTATAAACAATTCCTGAAATTCTTTCTCTCAGACGATCTTATCTAAACAATATCTACAACATTTAAATATAATTAACTTAGCTTTGTAGTGTTTTTACTGTGTTTGATAATCCCCTTCGCCCCTTATTGTTCAATTAGGTGTTATAGACTTACCATTGGCATTCGCTGATTTAATTCTGCAAAGATAAGAAGCGTGTAGAATGTGGCAATTAATAAACAGCAACATACTCGTAAATACAGCTGAAATTAGCGTAGGAACATAAATATTGGTAAGCCAGAAATACACACAATATGGCAAATGTCAAAATGTTCAATGACGCGAAACGTGAACGCGAACGTCGATCGTCGAGCGAGAAACGGGAACGTAAAGCGTGGCGACAAACGGCAAATAGCAAAACGAAAGACTTAGGACACAAACTTGTCTACGCAAATAACGCTTTTGCGTGTGACACGCAGATAAACAACTTCACTAGAACCAGATAAGAATACTTCCAGGCAACAACACAATAGCAACAAACAGCAATAGCAACAACGACAACAGCATCTGTGGTACATTCACCATTTGCTGCAACAGAAATGTTGCCGATTAGATGAAGTAGCGAAGAGACGAACGAGTTGCAGAGGCAAACCGGATTAGCTGCTCACTTGTTGCCGATCTTATTTGCCGCAAATTTCGCTGCTTTCAATTGTAGTTTAGCAATTTCTATTAACTGCATTTACGGCATTTGCCATTAACTTTAACTTTAGCCTCAGCCCCGATTGCGGTTGCAACCCCAGCAACAGTCAATAGTTGGCAGTTGCAGTCGTTTCTGGGTCATAACGAGAGCACGAACCTAATGGATATAGATTGTGCGTATCAATTAACCGCTCCGATGTCTGTCTGACCGTTGGCTCATGTCCGTTTGATTGAGTGCAGCATGCGGCAGGCAGCAGGCAGCAGGCAGCATGTGGCAGTTGGCTTAATTTTCCCCTCGCTTTGCCTTGATCGATTATAATGTTAACTTTAACTGAATCAACTCGAATTCGAACTGTTGTTTTTTTTTTCTCTTTTTTTATTTGGTTCGCATTCGCCTCTTGTTTTTTGCCTCGCAATTCAATTAAACCGAACAAGCTCACCGTACAGTCAGCCACGTCTGTCTCTCTGTCTGTCTGTCTTTCTGCCTGTCCGTTAGTCAGTTAGTCTGTCGTCTTGATGGAGGCCATGCCTTAGCTTTGCGCTAATTTTCCAACTGTGTTTTCTTTATTTTTCGTATGTTTTTCCTTTGAAACGTTATGTTCAATTTTCTGCGCTTGTTTTTCGTCAGCAGTTTTTTTCTTTGCTCTTTTCCTTTTTAAATCGAGCTGCAGCATGCTAATTGAACACGCCTTTTTATGTTGCCACAGTTGAAGCGAGTGCAGCCAAAGCTAAAGCCGCAGTTTTAGTGGCAGCTGCTTTAAACGATTTCAACTTGAATTTCGCTTTTTTCTATTAAACGTGTACACGAAGCGACAATTTTGTGCAATTTAACAGTGTTTTTGACAAACTGAAAGTCAACTGGGCCTTGCCTTTCATAGGCCTTACCTTGCACCGCAAATTAGGCCACATTTAGTACCAACATCTAAAGCAAAGTTGTGCAAATAAAGTTGCTGACAACTTTTGATTTTGCATCACATGCTAATCTTAAAACAGCCTTAGATAGAATGTCGAATTAAGCCAATTTAAAGTATTCCAAAGTTGTTCAATCTAGCTGCAATTAAGCGATTTGTGAACTGTCTTTTAAACGACTAAACTCATGTTCAGAGCTTGTGCTAGTTTTTTGTTTATTAAAAGAGAATTTTAGATGGATTTTTATTGCGACTTTGCTGCTAGTAGCTGCTGAAAAAGTGCAGTCGACAGTGCAAACAACATCGAAGAGTTGATTTATTTAAGTGTCTTCTGTGCCAGAGTTTGTAAACTGAGACGAGAACAGTCGAGAACCAACAATCAACAATCAACTGAAATCAAACGGCACTTTGAGTGAGTTTTTATGCCGACAAGTGGGACTCGAGAAAAAGACATTAACCATACAACTACAATTACAACTGCAACTACAAATGCAACTGCAACTACAACTACTGTCGTTACCATTACCATTACCATGTCTAGACATTGAGCAAACATTGTCAAGTCTTGTGGCAGGTGCCATTAGAGCTGCACTTCTAAGGTGTCCCCCAGCAAATCATGAAATCGCATAAAAAAAAAACAGCGAGTTGGAAAACAAAAATGTGTGGCAAGCAAATTTATAGCGCCATTAGAGATGGAGAACGAGAATTGCATCAATATGCAAATAAGTGTAACCGATATTACATGTAATTGCTGCTAATTTGGCAGCCAACACGTCCAAGCACGACGCCCGAACTCCGCTGAACTGAACTTAACCGCAACGACAACTGACATAAAACAGTTGCCACAGCAGCAGCGGCAGCGACAACAACAACTGGCAACATGACTGACTAAAGCTGACGGCAAGGTGAACAGCGTGACAATTGCATTGCCCACAAGGGGGTGGCGAGGGGGGATGTTGCAGGGTAGCGGGGAAGTGGGCAGCTGGCCAAATCCCAGCTTAAATAATGCAAAATCGAAGCTAGTCAAAGCAGCGTGTGAATGCGTAGCCAAACATGCACCAAGTGCCAACTTTGACTACCCCAACTGAGCCCCTCTCCTGATCACCTCCCTCTGCTCGCGCACCACGCCCCGCGATTGCATTGAATAACTGCAGTGGTGTTAATGATACATTCGCTATTGAGCCCATACTCTGCATATTGGCAGTGGGGTATGTGGATTTAATTGATTGACCAAGTGCAGTTTTAATAGATCCTGTTTGGTAAAGCATAGCATCTAAAATTTAAGGTATTGGTTTTGTTGATGCATGCCTCTGAATGTTTAAATCATTGGTTATTGCCTCAAGTTATAAATATATTGTAATCAATAATAAAGAATATTCCATAGCAGATTCTATCTGTTTAAGCCATCCCAGTATTTTGACAGATATTTGTAAAACCATTTATGTCTTTAACAAATTATTTTTAAATTCAAGTCTAATTACTAATTAATAAGTCGACTTATTATTTAGCTCAATTTAAGGCTCTTACAATTTCTGTTTGAAGCTATGTATAATCTTTTGGAATCCATAGTTATAATAATTGACTTTAGAGAAAATTCATGACCTTTCTCAGTGTTTTGACAAACATTTCTAAATACAATTTAGTGATTTTATAACATAAGCAAATTGTTTTTAATTCAGGCCTACTTTATTGCATTAAAACTCCATGACTAATTTAAATAGGCGAAGATGTAATTCAATAAGTCGACAAATTATTCAGCGCAATTTAAAGCTCAAACAACTTCAGTTTCAAACTAGGCATAATCTTGTTGGAATCTTAAGTATCAACAATTGATTTAAGCTTGCAATCTATTGATATTCACAAGACCAACAGCTAAGCCTTCTTGGCTTATCTTAGGGTATTCGGAAGTCATCCATCCGCAAGGCGGAATGAACATTTCACTCACTTGTCTTGCATTTGTGTTTGATTTGCACATTTGTTTGCTCGTTTTGTTTGTTTGTTTGTTTGCTTTGGCAAATTATTTGCAAAAATTAATTTTATGCAAACATGCCGCCAAAATACGACAACATGACAATTTAATTGGACGCGACATGTGGCATACAGTAAAAAGAGACAGAGAGCGAGAGAGCGAGACTTTGAGGCAACTTGAGGCGCCTGCGCAACGCCAACGAAAATTTCTGTTAATTTGGAGCTCGCGTGTTTGTGACGCTCGACCATCCGCCCCCGCAACCTCCTCCCTCCAGCGCCATGAAGCCCCCTGTATGGCAAAATGAATGTCCATTTAAATGTATCTTGTCGCGATTACAGAGTGTATATATGTGTTACGATGCGAGTGCTTGTGAGCTGACCCACTCTGAAGCTATTGATAGACTCGAAAAAGAACTTCAAGAATGGCCTGTGGCAAAAATTTAGCCTCTGTTTGCTGTTGGCTGTTAATGTTATTGTTGTGGTTATTGTTGGCGTTGTTGTTGTTGCCGTTGTGGTGTGTTGTGTTGTTTGTTTATTTTAAAGAGCAATTAAGTAATAAAGCAATTTCGTGTTCTTTTGTCTTGCCATTCGATTATTTTGCCGCTCTCGCTGGGCGCTTTAAAGGTTTCTCTTGCTGGCGTGGGCGTTTAATTGAATTGCCGTTTGCCTTTGTTGTTCTCGTTGTTGTTGTGTGTGGGCAAATACGTTGTAAATCTTATAGTTACACACACACACACACACACACACAGAGGCGTGTGTATGTAGATGGCACAACTGATAAATTCGCGCATATATTCAATTTGTCTGGCATTGTAAATGTCGCCACATGACGGATCGTTGGGGTCGTCTTGGGGGCTTCTCATCGAGTTGAATGTCCGTTCTGCCTAGGCGGCGATACCCCCGCCCCCTTCGTCCACAAGTCTTGGAGCGAGTCATAGAACTGGTCTCAGTATCTCTGTTTCTAGCATTATGATGACTAATTGCGGTATTTTTCTAGCCAAATGCCAAAATGTGTCCATTTATTAGCGTATTCTTATTAATTGTTTGTTGTTTGTCTTGGGCAATTAATTTAAATTGCAAATTTTAAGCGATTTGCATACAGAACAAAGTCGATATATTATCCATAAGCGTTTTGCTGCAGTCTCTAAGCTGCATTTGCGTGAACGCAGTAATATTTAGTTGCTTGCTATCATCATTAAGTACTACAAAAAACAATTTATTCAATGCTTTGCATTGACCTATTACAATAATATTGCTGACAGTCGTTAAAGATAAGCGATGACGCTAGAAACTTAACTATTATCAGAAGATTTCATTTTGAAATGAAAAAGGCTTTTACTTAAAATTTGAAGTTATTAATAATTGTAATTTTTAGTATTAAACATGCTGTGATGAAATCACGTTTACAATTATGTAATCTCGAATTAAGAAGAAAAGTGCATAATTATTTACTTTTGTGTAAATCGATATCAAAAATAGATTACTGTCTTTGTAATGCTTTTGGCTGCACTTACCTTTTACATCTTAGAACTATGACCATTACAATAGCACCTATGAGAGCCGATATGATTGAGACTACGATTAGGGTGAATGCCCATCCGAGTTCGCCAGCGGTGTCTGCAAAACAAAACAAAAAAAAGAAGGCGCAAAGAGCACGAGCGAATTTTCAATTAAAACGGATATCATGAGATGTAATGAGCACTACTACGACCAGAAAACCAGATGAACTGGCTACAAAGTAAGTCAGCAGTTGCTGTTGTGTAAGGGGAGCCGGGTGTAAATGCTTTTATGATTATGCGATGGCGATAAAGATGATAAATGCATATAAAAAAGTTATGAATATGAATATGAATATGAATATCAAGTTGTGCGATGTGAATGCCAGATACACACACAATATCCGGAAAGGTGTTTCATCTAGCTGTAAAAGCTGTAAAAAATGCAACGGCGACTGAAAACGAATCGAAATTCGTGAGTGAAGTCAATTAGACGCCATCAAAAGGAAGAAATGTTCGCAGCACGATGAGCAGGCGATTAAAATTGCTTCGCTCTCGAAAAACTGAAATTAAAACTGGATGAGCATAAAGTTGGGCACTCGGAGCATTCGGAGCAGGAGAACGATGCAAAATTAATTACAAAGTTTATTATCTTAACAACTGGAGGCTCGCCGCAATGCCACGCTGTACGCGCTGCTTGCAACTTGCCGCTACTCGCTACCCGCTGGTGATTTAGAATATTTATGCTATGGGGGCAGCAGTTAAATGAGCCAATGAATACTCTACACACACAAACACTCTGTGCTCAAGGGGTCGAGTCGAGCACATTGCGACTACGTTTTAACCCTTTTGCCAAGGCCTTATCTACCGACTGGCATCTGCTGTTAACAGGGGCGAGAAAGTGGGGGATGCTGCTGTAGGCCCGAAAGGTTAAAGTTGGCAAACAGAAATCAACACGCATATAAATATTTCACTCACTTCGGACCTGCCTCGCTAAGCTGGCCTTTTGATAAAAGCCAGCGAAATTGCAATAGAAATTAACAACGCAAAAACTGACAACGCTAACGAATTGCAAGTACACTTAAAAAAGCATTTAATAAAACATATAAATCTTTTAACAGTGCGATGTAGTCAACATTTTGTGGAGCACAGTGAAGTGAATGAAAAATTTAGAATTATGGCACATTTTATATAAATCGCTGCCATTTGATACACTCTATTAAAGTCAGGAGAAATTTTAAGTTATAAGTAGTCAGAAAAAGTAAAATATTTATTGGACACGATGCCAATAGCATTCAGAGTTATGGCTCTTGCTTGGAAAATTACAAATATGTTGCTCTATTGTTTTTCCATGCTAAATTGTGCTTTCGATCAAATCAATTATTTCCCAATAAATTTTCAAATACTGCCTTCCCTAATGCATTCGATTCTCTGCTTTATTAATAGCTCATAATATTAAGCACACGCTTCTGTAGTTCTAATTCCTTGACTTCACTAAGACAGAGGTCTCTATTTATTAATTATACGCTGCTGTAGTTATAATTCTTTGCTTCATCAATACCTCTTTATTATTAAGTATACGCTTCAAATTCTTTGGTTCAATAATAACTCTCATTATTAAGTATACGCTTCTATTCCAAGTGATTGTGCTTCACAAATTGTGAAACGACAAACTGAATGATAAGTCGCAAGTACTCCGAGTTGAAGCTTGAAGCACTGTCTACTCGTTATGTACTGCATTTTATATGGCTTTCTGGCCAAATGGACCTTGGCTAGTACGTTTAACAAATTTGACCCAATTTCGTTGATAAATTTGATTCTTCTCAGCCACGTTTTGCCGTCGTCTACCTTTTCTCGGTTATCTTGTTATCCCAGTTGTCAGTTGCTTAAATATTTATGCTGTCGGTGCTGTAATGAAAGCAAACGCCATTACATTTATTTTTTTCTCTCTTTTCGTTTTTTGGGTTTTGGCCAAAGCTGAAGCTGGAGCTGGAGCCATTGTGTGTTGGCCGTAATAATTCAATTGGCCGAAAACGCAGCCACGAGGCGAATTGGAAAGAACCGGAGAGTCGCCTGCCTGCTAAAACGTAATTAATAACAAACAGAAAAAGAAACGAATGGGAAGCCATTTTAGCTCGCTTGCTCTCTCCCTTTCACACACACACACATCATGCCATCTCAGTTGCTTTTATGAGTTGAGGATGTAGGCGTGGCAGCTGCTGAGGAAACCAGCTAATAAGCGGCGCCTCAGAAAACACGCGTTAATTGCGGCATGTTGCAAGTGAGGCGAGCACAAAGAGACCATTAAAAACTAACGATAGTACCTGTTGCTGTGACCACGAAAAAACACACAATTATGATTTAGAAAATTCTCTCACATGGGAAAATGTTTTTCGCTTCGTTCTAACTAGCTAGTACCCTGAAGTTGACTTCCGATTTTTGGTTTTGTAGCGGTAATTGAACTGCAAACTTGCCACAAATAGAGCGCAACGTTTGAGTCCTGCATTGAACCCGTTGCGTTTTCTTGTCGGATGCTGTCAGGCAGCGAGCAGCATCGTAAAGTTCAACTTGCCGCTTGCAAACTTGCGACGTGCAACTGACGCAAGTTATGGCGCTCGCTGGCAGAAACAGAGAGGAACCCTTAACATATTTATGCCACTCGCCAGAGGCATCCAATCTCGACCCGGCGCAGGCAACGGTAGCATGCAACAGGTGTGCGTCGCTGCACGCACAAGGGAGACAGATAAAAAGAGAGAGAGAGGGAGGCGAACAAGTGAACATTCGAACTGCCCAGGTATTTATTAGCAGAGTCTGATCTATTTAGCCTGCGACTGCGGATTGGCCTGGCCGCAGTCTAATTGGCAACTCATTAAAATAATTTCGTGCCAGAGACTGGACAATGGGCAGCCTGGCAACTCTGGCTCGTCACTTTATTCGTTGTTGCTGTTGCTGTTGCTGTTGCAGTTGTTTTCGTTTTTGGCATAGAACATGGCAGCAAAACTTTTGGTTTTCTTGGAACTTTTAGGACTTGACACGAGAACAACAACAACAGCAGCAGCAGCAGCCGAGGGGCAAAACTGTTGCAGCTGTGCCACAGCGACTGCTGCAACTGCAACAGTTTCCATGGAAATGCAAACTGGGCTTGCATGCTCTCTGGCTGTTGCAGTTGCAGTCGCCAGCAGCAGGAGGCATACGAGATACATCCATCAGATACAAATGGCTGCCCGCAGATGTAACCGCCGCCGCTCCCGCTCTGCTCCAACCTTCGCCCGCTCGTCTGTCTGTCAGCAAATTGTAATAATCGATCTGTGGCAAGATGATTGATGATGCGACAGAGCAAGCTAAAACCAATGGAGATTTATGGCCGCCGCCAGTTGTTGGCAATTCATTCTGCACTCTACACTCTGCGCTCTGCCTCCGAAATGTGGCAAACATCATTTAATCGCATAACGCAGTCTCCACTGCGCTTCGCTTAGCGACTTATATGCTAATTTCATCTCCTCATCTCGCTGCAGCCACCTGTTGCAGCAGCCAGCAGCTTTGCGGTGCTAAATCATTGGATAAATTGGCCCACACGGCCCGCGATTGTTGCCGCTTGCCGCTTGCTGCATGTTGGCCGTTGGCGTTGCAGCTGAGCAAAATGCGACCACAAACTGTCGCACAGTTGCATTTTTAATTGCCCCACAAAAATGCCGAAAATGACCAGCAACGCGGCAGGCAGCCGCAGAGCATTATCTAACAACGAATATCGCTGCACGATGGGAGCAGTTGCAACGGTGGGCGGTGGACGGTGGACGGTGGGCGTGGCCAGGCATTCGTGTCGTGCAATGCAGCCCCAAATACGACTCAATTAACAGTCCACACAATTAAATTAAATGCTCGCATTTGTTTTCAAATTGAGCAATTAAGAAATGATTTAGCGCATTTTTGTGGCTCCACTTTTGGCATCGAGCCTCCAGTGGTTTTGTTATTGTTGTTGCCAGTTGTTGTTGCTGCCGCTGTCGACATATCTTTTAGTGGGCGACGCTTTTTTTGGCGACACAAAATTCAAATTTGATTAAACGCAATTAATTAACTGTAGTAGTTTTTTGGACTCTAATTATTTTTGTAATTATACGAATCGCTTTTCATTTGTTTTGTGTATCATACTCAATTATTCGCTGCTGGCAACAGCGTTGAATTGATTTAGTTTTCGCAAAAAATAGTTTTATAAATTGTTGGAATATTAAAAATGCGATAACTACTATTTTTAGCGACAGTGATTTAAACACATTTCTGTTTGTCGCCATAGAATTTAATGAATTCAAATTATTTCGAAATAAATACGACTTTTCCATGTCAGTTGGGCAAAATAATGATATGTTTCCCGCCCGTAAATAATAAAAGCTTCAGATGCTTTTTTGTATTTCAAATTTATTTACGCGTTTAATTCACTTTGCACTCCACGCAATATTTTTAAATTATTCACTTTCAGCTGCCTCCTTTCTTTGCGCTTCTCAGAAAGCGTCAATTGTTAAGGGGAAGAATGCGTGCAACACAAAAAAAAAGACGACGAGTAAATAAAATATAATTTACAGTTTGCTGCCAGGCCAAAAGGAAGTAGCATATGTGGGCCAAAAAGTCATGAAAAGTCAGGCGGACAAACAAACAGATGAGCGAGAAGTTGGTTTTCGGTTCGGTCCCCCCCCTTCCCGACATATATGTATGTATATATATTCATTACACACTCGTTTACGAGGGTTCATTCGCGACATATGGAACGCAGCGTTGAAGAAGCTGCAAAAGTTGCAAGTTGCCAAAGTTGCAGAAGTTGCGGACAAAGGACGATGGACGATGCGGCAGCCGAGTTAAATGACAAATTAAATAATGTCAGCAACGCGGCGGTTGGCAAAAGGTTAAAGCCATAAAAATAAGGGCCGCGTTCGCCGATGTATATTGGCCAAAAGTCAATATAATAAATTACACGGCGACAGTGGCGATAATCAAATGAACAACAACAACAACAGCAGCAACGACAACAATCAGCAGAAAAAAAAACAAAATAAAGAGTGCAACATGCGTTGGTCAAGAGGCATTTGTGGCTCTTCTTTGGCTGTTTTTTTTTTTGACTCGTCCCGAAAGTCGTTAAAAAACGCACAAAATTTTTGCAGCGGCTGCAAATTGTCAGCGAAATAAAAATGAAAATTAAATTGAATGCGCAAGCGCGCGGACAAGCGACAGGAGGAGCAGAGAGTAGAGACTGAGAGGCAGAGGGGGGACAAAGACTGAAGCAGGGACAGGACCCCCAGCGGCGGCGCCACCAGATACAAGATACAGATACCACTGTGAATGAGTGAGTATGTGAATGCGAATGTTGAATGTTGGATGTCGGATGTCGGTTGTCGGCTGTCGAATGTGGAGATGTCGCTGCGTATGCCGAAAAATTTCAACAGAAGTTTTTGGAACCGAATTTCACGTGAATTTGCGAATTGCGAATTGGGGGGAGGGACAGGAAGCTCGGTTAACTTTCGGGTCGTAGTTGTGGGTACCCAGTTAATTACAACTGGGACCCTTGGCTAATTTTGGGGCTTGTCTCGTAATTTGTTGTGCTGACAAGTGAGTAATTTTGCCGCCCTTTCTCCCTTGCTCTCTTTCGCTTTTTCGCTGTCGTGAAAATCCTTTGGCTCGCGTTTAGTTTGCGCTTTGGCCAGCAATAGCAACAATTAAACGCAATTAAGCCAATTGAGTCGTCAAACACTGCAGTTCACATGTAAATGCAGCACTCTATCTCCCTCTCCCTCTCTACCCCCTCCTCCCTCTTCTGCTGTTCTCTTGGCGCTGCATCAACGATTCATGTGCCGCTCTGGGCCATTGTCTGGCTCTTTGTGCACCTTTTTGGTCTAATTAAGCGCCACAATTAAGTGCAAATGTGCGCCTCTGCCTGTGTGTGCGTCTCTGTGTGTGTAATGTGAGCCGTAATTACGCAGTGTTGTTGCCCTTCAGCAAGCTGCCTGCCACAAACGCTCTTTTTATGGCCTCACTTTATGTTTAACATAAATTGTTCTAGCCGAGAGGCCGACGAAATGTTGCAACTGTTAATTTGTGGTCAATACCAACACGTTGTTGCACCACATCACGTTGTTTATTGTTATTTGCCACCCCTCGGGCTGCCCCAACGCTTGTTTATTTGTTTATTTCTCTGTTTTTTTTTTGGCCAATTACTGTCGGACAGGTGAGAGAAACACAACAACTGCAACTGCCACTGCTACCGTCGCAGAGAGTTAGAGTTGCAACAACCACCACAATCACCACCACCAACTACAACTACAACTACTCAACTACAGGCTGCATCATTAGCGCCCAGCTCGAGTTACAGCAACACACAAACTGGGACTCCTAATGACTTCATTGGCTGCCAAGGTAGCTAAGCAATTTGGAGACGTCGAAACGAAACTCAATCTGGCCATAAAGATGTGGCTCAATTCTAAGGCAACAACAACTGCAGAAACACTCTCTGACTCTCTCTTTCTCTCAGACTTAAGTTTTTGATTGATTTATGCGAGTTGCAAAAACTCCACTCTAAGGGGCAATCACTATGGAAATGTGTGTGGCACAGTGTACAGTGGGTTTTTTTTGGGGTTGTCGGGTGCACAACTTTTAGCTCGACATTTGCACTCGGGCGGGCAGCAGACGGCGTAGATTTTTCAATTTTCAGAGATGTCGTCTGCCAAGTTTGCGTTCTTCCGCCTCGACTTGATTACTGGCATTTTGGCCCTGCACTTCTGACAAAAAAAAAAGAAAAAAAAATGTGTTGGGCGCGACCCTTTTTGGCCCTGTTTCCCTTCATTTCTTTTACGAGTATTTTGTACGTTTCGTTTTTTTTCTTGGCGCCTTGCCAATGAGTGACATGTCTTGGCAAGTAAAAGCCAAAATCTGTTTACTGTCAGCGTCGAAATAAATTGAATTATGCAGAGCGCGAGAAGGAATTTAATTTAAGCTTTAAGGCAGTGAGTGAAAGCGCTACTCTAGTTAACTGAAGAACATTGCGATGACAACAAATACACAATAATTAGAACGAATTTACAGTTCCCACATAAACATTGATTAATTGCCAAAGACAATTAAAGCATTAACGCACCGAGCAGAGAGAAGAAAAATTATATAAGAGCTGACTCGTATAGTGTGGCATCTTATTGGGAGCTGAGAGCGTTGAGAGCGGGGCATTTCACTTAAGCCGCATGCATAAATTAAGCCCTGAAGTTGCCACATAAATTAGGCATTACCAGCTGATAAGGATCAGAGGCGAAAGAGAAGCAAAGCAAATTAAATTCGAGAGTGTGTAAAGCTGAAGAAACGCCAGAGAAATGAAACGAAATGAAATGAAAAGAAGCCGCTGTGGCACGGTCATATGTCAGGCCCAAAATCTACATACAAGTTATTAATAAATAATACCAGAAGAACACAAGAGCGGAGAACAATCGGAGAACAGCAATAAGTAGCTGCCGCTCATTTAATATGCTAAAGTTTTGACACAGATTTGCATATGCTGCTGCCAGCTTGATCCACTCTTCGTCCATATACATATATATAGATAAATTCCATTCCAGTCGCTCGAGTGTTGCCGCAAATGTCTCAATTATGAACAGAGCCAAAAAAAAAAAAAAAAAAAAAACCGAGTCGAACTGAGCTGAACTAAAACTGACCCCATTTGCATAACAATGCCAACAAATTATCAAGAGTTAAACATTTCTTTAATCATTTCGAGTTATTCGTAAATATTCCCAGCTATTTATCTAACCGTTGAAATGTCTTAATTGAATTTTATGTTTCTCCAGAACCGACTGAAAAACCTTTTAGGCACTTCTTTCTCAAAGGGGGGCAGTGCAGGGCAGCGGGAAGCACAACACGAGTGACAACAACAACAGTTTACCCCATTATCTCCATTACTCTCTGATGACTCTACTACACCTTCAGTTTCAGTTTCTGTTTCACCTTTAGCCGAGACGGCAACGGGCTTCTCATTAGTTTTATCACACAAACATTTCACCTTTTGTCCTTTTTTATAGGCGACTCTTCAGGTAGTTGGTCGCCCTTTGGGGCAGGTAAACAATGTCGATTCCTGTCACTTTGATATATGTATCTATTGTGTGGAGAGGGTGACGCTCTATAAGAACTTGCACTGCAATATAGAGTGGAAATCTGGTTATAAAGCATGATAAATTGTTTCCACTGCTCTGCTGATTAGTTGGGAATTACTTAGTATTAAGCAGCATTTATCAAATGAGCTAAGTTCCAAGGCAACCTATCAATGCCAGAGAGCTCTCTCCCTCTCTCTCTCCCTTCGCCATCCCGTCGTCCTCTTTACATTTCTCCTGCTCGGCTCTCAAGTTGAGAACACAAACAAAAACTTTGGCAGTCAAATGACAAATGGAACCGCATGGAAAACTCAAGCAATGCTCCACTTGCCAGGAAATGAAAATAGAGGCGTTGCCTCCCCACAAGAGCAGGAGGTGAACTCAGAGGGGAACGTGGGAGGTTTGGCTGCATATTTTACAATATTTATTGCTTAGGCCACAAACTTTTTGCCAAGTTGAATTTTAATTAGTTTTGTATATATGGCTTTTGCATTTCCACGAGCTGCTGCTGCTGTTGCCACCAGAACTTGCCCCCAATATATAAATCTTTTGTGTGTTTTTACCAGCCCCTTCCCCCTTCCAACCACGCCCTCGCTCTTAGCATACGCCCTAATTTGTTGTCACTGCGGCAATTGGAATCGGCAGTGAACCAAAGCCAACAAAGCCAATGTTAATGTTGCCAAAAGACAATATAAACAAATGCAAATTTGCTGATTAAATGAAGCGCAAATCAAATTTTCATTTGCTCCTCTACGCCGCCCCCGCGGGCCACGCCCACCACCAAACAGCCTCTGTGATTTGCCTTGTTAATTGTTGCAGAAAGCTGATTTCATTTTCTAATAATTTTCGGTTATTGTGAAAAACAATTTAATGTTTTATTTATGAGTAGAATTTCTGCCCACACTACACGTCAGCTTGGTGCTCGATATATTTTTGGAGGGCCATAAAAATTTGATGCACGCCCACCGAAAAGCCAAAGACTTTTCCAGCGGTTAATGGAAAACTGATGCAGCAGTTAACAGTGCTGCGTTTGCTCTTAGCTGATAATTTATATGGCGCATTAGTAAAGAACTTAAGCATGTTGCATTTATGTAGACGATACCCTGTAAAATGCTTGTAGGAGTATGACGAAAGCAGTTCAGCAAACAAAGTTAGAAGTTAAAATATTATATTTTTGATTTCTTGAATTTAAGAGCTGAATATTTTCAATGACCAGAAACTATAAATAAACTATGAACTGTTGAATTATTGTCTTAAAATATGAGGTAAATATTTTATGTGAAACTCATCATAGATAAACTTACAATCAACTAGCAAACTACAAACTTTCTTACAGGGTATCATCTGCTAGCTGGCAACATATTTTTGTAATAATAAATTTCTCAAAGAGCAGACACAGCTTATCGGCTGGAGAAAGTATCTCTAGGGCCAAGTGCTATCTATATAGTCTGTGTATATAAACTTTGAAGCTATGACAAATACAAATAGAGCCGAGTAGTAGAATGTTTCTTGGCTATTCTTGGCTGTTTTGTGTTGTTGACACAACTAGGTAAATAATAAACCGAAATGCAACATAGTAAAAGACAATTAAATAAACAAGGCTGAAGAGCTCGTAAAAGGGCACACATTTTAACTGTTTGATTCGTATCGCTCTCGCTATGCAAATGCAAAACGGGAGAGGGTCTCTCCTGCCCGCTCCCGTTCCCCTCTCCCTCACCCCTCTGTGTTTAAAGTTCAAATCCAAAATGTAGCTATGACAAAACCCGAAAAAGTTAGGGGCCTTTGACGATAGTCGTCGTCGTCGTCGTATCAGGGGCGCGATCGTCAAGGGGCGATGCCAAAGTCAACAGTTACACGAGGTTTATCTAGATGAACGCATCGTCTAATCAAAATTTGAACAGTAGAACACAACGAGCGACGACTCATAAAAAACGCTGACCAGGTAACAAACAACAGCAAACAACAGCAACAACATAGACGACGACAATAAATGAAAATGAAACTCTAAACTGAGACCCCAAAAAAACTTAAGCACAAAACTTAGCCAAGAAACCGAAACGTTTTTCGACACTCGTAAACATATTTCAAATTAGTAGAACATTAGGTGTTATAGTAAACATGGGACGGGAGCTGTCGGTTCGTTGTTAGCTACGTTGTTTGCTCTTGTCGTCGCCGTCGTTGGCAGTTCATAAAAACTTTTTATGATCTTTTCGGCCAATAGTCCTCCAGTGTGTACGTGGGTTTTTACGACCTTAACCACGCAATGACCACTGAACAGCTGCAAAAAAACACAGAGTAAAAAGAACCAAAAACACACAAACACACACATGATATGCTGACCATTCACACTGGACTCCCTGGGACATTGGACACCTGTTTTCACCTTTGGCCAGTTGGCAAAAAATGTTGAATTTTATCCTAGCCATTAATTCGTGTCGTTCAACACGTTGCCTTCATTCAGAAATGCGAAAGAGTTACGATCCCAGTAACAACTGCCTTTCTTTCTAGCTTTTATGGCAATTTTCCAATTTATTCATTAGCTTCAATCGATGCTTTACGGCACTTCTACTTTACCAAATCCTTTAAGCATCTGCGGTTCAAGGCATTTGCAGAAACTGACTCGCGTTGGGTGAGACATTTATCTCAATGTCACTGCGTCGAGAGACTCGTTCGATCACACACAACGAAACAACGAAATAAAGGACAGCTCCTTGAGGCATTTCGCTTGAACTTTTGCACCCAACCACGCAAAAGAAACCCATAAGAAATCTTGACGAGTTATATGTAGGCCGTGGAACTTTTCCGAAGGCTCTCCAACGTGTATTCATAGCTCGTCTCTCGCGTTTTACGCTTCTTTTGTGGCAGAGAATGGGAATGCATCTTTACGATCCTATTGCCTTCACCACTCACTGCAGAGCAACCCCAAGCAGCATTAATTAATGGCACCATTTAAACTAATCTAACCTTCCACGCTGCACATAAATTATGTCCACCATGCACCGCCAGTTGCCTCTTATCATTCTGAATTTATTTGAAATTCTTTAGCCCATTTTGCCGCCACACTTGACCAACTTGCCACCTGCACTCGTCGCTGGCTGAATTTCGAGAATTTGTTTAGATAATAAATATTAAATGAGGGTCTACTTAATGCCTGCAATTTTAATGCTGTCTGACAGTCATAATTATCCGCGCATGGATTTTCAATTAGGCGAAATTTATGTACATATTCCGAATATTCACGGCTCATTAGTAAATTAGATTTTCAGCACTAAAAATAACACCCACTTTGCCCAATTCGCTCCTCGCTCCCTCTTCTTCATCCCCTCCCATTTCCTCTTTCCTGCGGCAGCATCGCCCGCATGTTGGCAGAGTTTCAAAGAATTTGTCGCCTCGGTGCAAAATTTCGAAAGTTTTGAATACTGAAAACGTTTTTGTGATATGATGCGCTGCTAATGAGCTTGTGGGGGGCCAGAGGATGGGCGGCGGCATAAGGAAATTGATTTTTAATTTTTCCTTGACTGCAACCGAAAAAATAAAGCGAATGAATTCAAGGGAAAATCTGTTCGCTATAAGGTGTCGAAGCGTAAATACCCTTCAAATGGCAAAAGACAAAATATGCAGAAAAAAAATGAAATTTGAAATTAAGTTTGTGAGCTGGCGAATAACTAAGGGATAAAAGTGTTTGTCTTCCGCAAGTTTGGAATAAGGAAATGCTTCTGCAACTCCTTTTCATGCCGCATTGAGTTTCACAGCTTTGAATTGATTTTGCTGAGGGTGAGCTGAAGATTAACAAATAAACAGACTGCAGTCCAATCAAGTGCACAGATTTTCCAATGAAAGCGATATATACCCTGTTTTAGGGCACAGCGAAAAGGAAAAAAAACTGAGAAAACAAATAGAGCCGCCGGTTATAAGCGTATGTTTATGTTTTGGGCAGGAAAACAGCGTCTACAATTTCCTTTGAAGTTGTTGTCGCCGCCAAAGAGAGCGAGAGTGAGACAATGTTTCTCTGGATTGGCGTTGCGGTGGCAGAGGCGGTGGCGGTGGCATGCTGCTGACAGAGTCTCCTACGAGTGAGTGCGACTGTTTGTCTGTGTATTTCGTATTTTGTATTTTGTGTTTTGAGGTCTCTTTGATCTTGTGTAGGGGTGCCCTCGGGCCCATTGCCTCAATAATTAGTAACGAAACGAGCAGGGCAGGCGGCGAATGCATAAATTGTAATTAAAAAGTGAAACTATTTTAATCAGCATTTCAGCAATTCTATTATCTGTTTAAACTCCTCCTTCCCTCATTTTATATTCTGCATTGTGTCTCTCTGTTGTTGTCTGGCGCCCGCATATGAGAACAATTCTGCGTGTGTTGCGTGTGGTCCAGTTGTGTGTCGCCCCAAAAAAGGGGCGACTCCTGCGCCCCTGTCCCTGTCCCTGCCCCTGGCTGTCCTCCCCAGTTTGCCGACTCGCCTTAATTGATTAAAAGCAACAAAAAGCAGCACGAAATGCAGCCAAAGACGACGCCACAATAAAAATGCGAAATGTAAACAAAGTTAAAAATATGATGCTGCCATCACAACACACATCGCACAACGCACAACACACAACACACTCTCGTCATCAACACCCCCATATATTGTATCTAGAATCTTGTTGCTGCAATAAGCGTACGCGTATTTCATATGCTGCCTGTAATAATAACTTCTCGATCTGTGCCGTGCATCTTGTTTACTTTTTACCATTTACCATTTCGCATAGTAAAAACCACAAAAAGAACTCCAACAAACGAAGCAGAAATTATGAAAATTCCATGAAAATAGCAAATAAGTTTTCTCGCTGCTTCGCTGCTTTTCTCTGCGTCCTCCTAAGTTCACGTAGCTCCCTCTCTGGGTTGTGGTGTGTGTTTGTGTGTTATGTTTACTTTTTATGACTTCGGGCCGCAGTGCGTTGCAACAATTATACGAGTGAGAGCACAGGAACAACAACGAAAGCCGCCAACAATAACAATCTCGCGAAGCAACAAAACATGAGAAGAATTCACTCATTTCCGCTTACAATCTGAATAGCCTCAGCCTTCAACCCAGACGCCGTGCCGTTTTTAGGTTCCCAAAAAAGGAAAAAAAAAACAGACAGAACTACGTGAGGAGGAAGAGGGAGGAGAAGGAAGAAGCATGGACTGTTTTTGCGGTTTTGCCGCACACATTCCATAATCTGCAGATTAGTCAGATATTGTTTCGAGCATTATGCGAGCGAAGCAGGCGTTAACAAGCAAATGCCACTGAGCCGACAATTCATGGTCCGTGTCAGCGCAAACGATGCGGAAAACTTGAAAATCATAATTGCTTGCCGCAGCAAAGTGGCCAAGGAGAATTGCACTTTTCAATCTGAAATATGTATTGAAAAAGCAATATCAATTGTTTGCTAACGCCACGTCGATAAGTTGGCAGCGCCTAATCGCAGGATTGGCAGCGCTTAACCTACGCCAGGTGGCAACGTTGGAGTATTTACTGCAAATAATGTTTTGCTTGATTTGTTTTTTGACAAATCAACTCATGAATTTCTGTCCTGCTTGCAAACTTCCTAATGTTGTGGATAATAATATATCTTGAACAAATTTGAATTTTTCGCTTCTCCTAAATAATGGGAAACCTCATCTGCGTAGCGATTTTCATATTGTCTGATTCGGTTATCGGGCACAAGTGCTATTTGGAGGCACTCTCAATAGCTTTTTGCGTGCATAAATCTGTCAATAATTGTTTCGTCTATGGCTTTGCAATATTTATGGTGTTTATGCACAATGCCATTATGCTATTTATGATATTACTCCCACAGGAGTGGGGAGCGAGCAGTATTTAAGTTGTGGTCCCACAAATACTCCCCAATATTTAGGGCTTAAAATGAGCAACTTAAATTTATTTATGTGATTTTATGTATATTTCGCCACAACAATAAAAATATCAAAAGTGTGTGGCAAGTGTGGGGCGAAAGAAGGCGGCTCCGGGCAAAGGGGCGAGGGGAAGGGGAGCGAGGCCCCTCAACAGCAGCTGCTCAACGGATTTTTGCCTTTGTCATTGTTTGTTGTTGTTATTGTCGATGTTGATATTGTTGTAAAACATTTGTAAACGCCCAAAGTCAAACAGGAGCTCGTCCTTTTTTGTGGGTTCTTTGGCAAGTTGTTATATTATTTTGTTTTCTTCTTTTTTTGGTTTGGTTTCGCCCTGTTTCCTTTTTTGGGCTCGGTCATTTCATTTTTATTGTGTAACAAATTGCTGTAAATGTTTGCGGAATGTTGAATTGTTACCCTTTTATTATTGTTGCGGCTGTTCTTGTTGTTGTTGTTGGCTCAACAATCTAAGCACAGAAAGGTATAAAAAGAGCTGAAGCAGCGCATAAATTATATAAAATATGCGGCTTGAAATAATCAAGCGGTGAACTTAATTTGCCATAAAGTGACGCTCAAGGTGGGAGTAATGGAGGCGGAGTTAGAGCTGAGCATGCGAGGCGATACATATCGCTTACAAATATTGAATAAAAGGTGTAAAAACTACAGTACTCAAGAGTACTGACTTATTTGAAGCCCAGAATAAGAGCTTAAGATGTGAACAAAATAAATAAGTTTAGATTAGTTGTATGAATATATACATTATTAATTGAATGGTGATACTACATAATAAAAATATGACAATATTTGTTAAGTCAATATGAATATTAATAATGGAAAATGTTAATGATAGTGAACGAATAATAGTGAATATTAGACTAACTATAATAATGATACTGTTAATTTAGATGTATATGTTATTGAATGAACGAAAGTCAAAGCTAAGATTGTTTATTATTCTAATGGAATTAACATAAAATGCATAATTATGACTAGCGAGGAGCTGCCGCCTTGACAGCATGACTAATGCGAACTAATAGTAATAGCTAATCCTTTTCTTTTAGAGCATAACTCCGTCGAATCCACACCTACTTATTAACACTTCGGACCATCCCTAGTGGCTGCCAACAGTTGCCAACTATGTACCTAACGAGGCGTTGTGCAAAATTGGGGCTCCGAACTTTTGTGGCCATAATTTAGACATTCAGGCGGTTCGACCTTTTGATATTTTGTTAGAATTGTTCAAAATTCTGGGAATTGCCTGTCTGTCCCCCTGTCTGTCTGTCTCTCAGTCTGTCTGTCAGTCTGCCTCTTTGGGCGCCCACTGAAATGTGTCGCAGAACAAAAAGAGCAGTTTGTTGTTGTTGTGTAACATTTGGCACTCTCGTTGCTGTTGCTGTTGTTCGCTGGCTGTTTGGCAGACAATTTTGCATGCCATTTGATTAATTGCCATGCAAATTATGGTGTAAATATAATAACATTTTATTCAGCTGTCAATTCGAGCGGCAAAACAAAACGAAACGGAGGGGCAACAAATAAAAAAAAGCAACTAGACATGGGCCACGACGACAACATGCAAAGCGTCAATTTGCTAGGGCTCCACAGATGAAGCGAAGTGAATGGCATTCGCTGCAGTCCAGGCACGACTTGCTGGGTAACGTTCGGGCCGAAACAACCCGCAACACCTAGGCACAAAATTAAGACATTAGTCAAATGTTTTTTGTTTTCGGTTTTTTTTTTGTTTTTGTTTCAGTCGTCGCCGCTTAATCCCTTGGCCAAAAAGGCTGACGCTGCCGCAGGTATTTCCATGGAAGTGAGCAGATCCTCGGCGTGGCACTAAAAAGTTCAGGCGAGTGTTGCAAATTAGTTGACACGTCGCTGGGGCCAGGGGAAAAGTCGACGCGACGGCGCGACATCAGACGGGCGGACGGCAGTCGACAGTCGACAGTCGGCATGAATAAAGTCATTTAACATACTTTACTACTTTATCCAGCTCCATATGAGCGCCTGTGATGAGAAATGCTGAAATGCTGAAATACTGCTTGCCCCACTCTATAATTAGCCTAATAACCCAGGTCAACGGGGGCCGCCAACAAACGACGCCAAGAGGACAGACCCCTTTTCGTCCCCTCCCCCTCCCATCACCTTGCAACAACACCGCTTCTTCCTCTTCCTTGTATAATGACTTCAATTTGCGCTGAAAGCGATTCCTGGAAATCAAATACACCAAACGAAACGAAACGGCTAAATGCCATGCCATATTCCAGGCCCTAATCGGACCCCGCTCACACATGATGTCTGTGGGTCTCGTGGTCAGTGGTCAGTGGTCAGCGGTTAGTTGCCAACGATCCGGCATTTGGCTTTTGGCAATTGCTTTGTGCATTTGTTATTTGGACTATGGCCTGACTTCTAACTGCTTTTTGAGCGAGTGACTTTTGATTGTGCCTTCCCCAATTTGCACTCGACTCCCTGTGAATGCAATTTGCGAGTGGCAACTTACTAAGTAATTACCCAGATATGTGCTAAAGATACGATTTCTAGAATTCCGTAATGCATATATGTAATTATGATTCATTTGCCACTAGACCCATTGAGGAAGTCAAATACTTCGTAATTTATTAGAAAAGAGATTTAGGAAATACTAAACCAAATGTTCCTGGTTTAATTCTACGGAGCCTGCAACTATTTAGTTAACGAATAGCTTTTCCTTAAACTGGAAGTAGCAGTAAATAATCAATCCGATAGTTCTGTATAATTGTCTACATAATGTATTTAATTGTTTGAGCTATTTGAATGCTTTAGAAGTTATTTCATAGCAAGTCGATCACAATTTCATAAAGGTGTGCATTAAACTTGCTAGTATTCTATAATTTTTTAAGCAAACACTTTTTAGCTCAATATATTCCCGCTAGTTTTATAAAGGAATTCTACAAATTCTACTCTTTACTTAATGTGTATGCTTCATATTGAGATACATATTATACTTTAATAGGTAATTTTAAGAAGAGCTTAAAGCAGAGCAGGCAGTTTTTGGAAATTTCTATTAATCATCTATCGATTACTATATTTCAGTTTTCGTTTCATAGAATTTTCCACTTAATTCTGCGAGAAATGAAATTATTTATTTAAAGGTATTCAACATTGCCTTAGCATTTTCATAAAACTTCCGTTTCCTGTTCTTGTGCCTGTGCCTGTGCTTTTTACTGATTATGACAAGATCTTGAAGAGATTTAATTCAATAGCAGACTGCCAGATTGTCGAGTGTATATTACTATATTTCTGCTCATATAAATTAAAGAAAATACTTTGTAAGCAGCCCACTGAAACTGTCTAGGCCCAGAGAGAGAGAGAGAGAGATAGAGAGAGACTTTTAATCATTGGCTGCGGAATCGGCATCGGCAGCGGCATCAGAATATCAGCTTTGGGTTGTCTGCATTGCTTCTGCTCACGCCCACTGCCTCATATTTAGCTTTCCCTCCCTCTCTCTCAATCTGCTGTGGTTTCGTCTAAGCCAAAGTTACAATGAGTTTGCCCCCTGTGCTGGGGATTGTTACAAGCGCAGAGACAAATGACTCAAGATGGCGATGGCTGCGATAGCGCAGAAGGCAGCAACGACGAAGCCCAGGATCGAGATTGAGGGGCTCCCATAACAAGAACGCCTAAGCCAAAGGCTGTGCCACAAAGAGTTATGTGCAAAATTAAATTTGCAAACGCGCTAGTGAAACAAGCTAAGCAGGAGCAAGAGCAGGAATCAGGTTGGGCCATGGCTTAAACTTTAAGTTTAGGTTTAAGTTTTGAAGCAGCACCGAAAAGCAATCGCGCCACGCACGCCCAACATCAGTTTGATAAATTGATATCAGCGATCGATGTGCAGGGATAGCGCAAAGCCAGACACGAGACTCCAGATAGAGAGGGAGAGAGAGTATTGTCTTCGTCGATATACGACGTTATGAGGAGTTGCCAGCTGGGACGGGCTGAGTTTTTAATTGAAAAAACAACGCGAGTTCAGCTACACAATGTGTTTGCTGTTGGGGGGGTATCCCATTACTCATGGCTGCTCTTTTTTTTAGCGTTAGCGATATCAGCACTTACCTATCGAACCGTCCAGGGAGTAGGCATTGCGCTGCCAGGCCCACGTGCATAGATCACAGGTGGTCAGGCCGTCAGCGGCGACGCTTTCATCCAGAAAGGGGGGACGCGGCGGCGGCGGCACAAAATGTCCATTCCACAGCCCATTCTCGCTGGCATCGAACGCCAGCGGCGAATCGAATGTGTCCACCTCGATGGCATTCGACCACCAATCATCATCCAATGGATTGTAGCCAGCTTCTGTCGCATCTGGTGCCGGCAGCTGACTATCGACACTCGGCTCGTTCTCGTTGCCATTGGGCGTCGGATGCGCGGCCAGCGAATCCAGCCGCGAATTGGGAAACGCCGAGCGCAGCGTTGTCGTTGCCTCCTGATAAATGTCACCGCTGCCAGCAGCCGGCAGCCGTGCAAACATTTTCCCAGCTGATCCGTCGACGCGGCTACTTTATGGTGACAACGCGACAAGGCGACAAGGCGACAAGTGGTCTGTCTGTCTGGCTGGCTCTGGGTGACTCTAACTCGCTGGCTGTGCGTCTCGGTTACTGCGTGTGCCACATGTGCCACATGGATCGCCGCTTGGGTGTTCCGACCACTGCAACGAAAAATATCGAACACATATTATTTATTAAGAAACTTGTCACAAATTATTAAAACGAAACTGGCTAATAATGTGTATTGCCAAATATTGTCAAATTTGCGGCAGCAGCAGCAGCGGCGGCAGCGGCAACTGCGACTTCGACTTGCAACATGCAACATGCAATGTAGCTTGTTAGCACTTTTTTGAAAGTTGTCCCCGCAAAATGTTAGCAGCTTAGTTAGTCGGTTATTAAATATATGTATATAAAAATGCTGCGACTACAGCTCGAACAACATAAAAGACATTGTTCCGATGAATGCGAGTTTGTGAATAGTTTGTTAAGCAGTTCGCGTGGTGGGCTTGGATTACCAGCAAGGAGAGAGGAATGACTCTTGAAATACTCTACATCGACAAGGGAGTTTAAGCTTGACAGCATGGAAAATCAAGATATAAAATTAGAAAACAAATATCACCTAATTGCAAGTGAATGTTTTGAATTGTATTAAATAAGTAATAGACATAAATAAGATACACATTGTACTAAGTAATCATTATTGTATGTTATGTCGACAATAATTGAGAGCTGACAACATAAATATTACTAAAAGGTAAAACAAATTTTCGTAATATTATTGAATAAACTAGAAATCCGCATAAAAAATATAGACAAGTAATTGTTACCATAATTGAGTGGCGACAAAATCAATATTTCTAAGAGGTACAAAACTTGTATAATTTCACTTGATGCTAATTTGAAAGACAAACAAATTGTAGACATAAATTAAGTGACTTTAAAGTTTGAAAATAATTTAGAATTGTTATTTAAAATAAGTTATCAATAAAGTAGTTCTAAAATTTCAATTTTAACACCAACGTAAAAGACAAATAAATTAAATCATTTTGTATTTTGAAAATAATTCAGAAGAATTATTTTAAGTAAGTAATCAATCAAGTATTCCAAATTGGCAATTTTATAAAAATGAAATCATTTTACAATTTGAGAATAATGCAGAATTGTTATTTTAAGTAAGCCATCAATTGAGTTTGTCTTTTGAAATGCCAAAAATAAATATACAGTGGATTCAGCAGTTTTGAAAGTATCGTATTGAAATGATTATTGTAATTTCTATCAATTACATTCGCAGACACTAATCTAATCATATGTTAAGCACACATTTTAGATACGTGTATTTCCTAGGTCTGCCATATATTTCTCTCTGTACCCGAAGCGTATCTAACACATTAAGTCGAATATATCTGGGGTCGGCTTGGCACATGGTTAGGCACTTGGGGCAAACTAATGATGCAGTTCCACCTTTCTGCATAAACTCCACAATAAAGACTTCAAATTGCAGGCGACCAACATGGAAGGGGCGTGGCCTATGCAAACATTCTGTGAGTGTGTGCGTCAAGTTGAGTTGGACTCGAACAGCGGCAGCTGCTGCTAGTTGGGGCACTTGTGGCAGTTGTGGCAGTTGTTGCTGGTGGTCCGCTTTGCCGCCTCGTTACACGTTGTTGTTGTTGGTGGTGTTTCCGCCTGACATACATTAATCAATGCGGGCAAGGCGTCTGTCTGTGACACTAATGAAGTATCTTAACAAGATACCAAGTAAGCGATAAGCCAGGCTAATAAAAGAGTACTGTTAGTTAAATAGCCACTCGGATTGCCAGCAACAGCAACAACAACAACAGCGAGGAGAAATAGCAACTACTCGTACTTCGAGTTAAGCAGTTCAATGGGTCAGCGTTACGTGGAGATTCGTTTCGATTTCGCTTCATTTCGTTGCTTGTATCGCCGCGTATCGCGTTCCATTTGGCGAACAAAAGTGAAACTCCATTGAGGAGTTGATGGCGTTGCCGCACAACAAATGTGCTAATCAACTCTGGTCAGGCAACCGATCATCTAACAGAAATTATACTTATCTTTTCACCGTGATTTATAAGCCGGCAATTACAACCCCGACTCGCTGATCGCCCATTACGCGGGGTAATAATGCAAAAAAAAAAAAAAATATACAAGAAAAATATCAAACAATGGCTGTGGCCGAAAATAAAAATAGTGAAATACCGAAATCATTTATCATAATCATTGTGATTGATTCGTTGAGAAACGAAAAAATCAAAGTAAATATCACAAGTGAACAACGAAAATCTTTGCTTATATTTTATCTTGGGGACTCGCATTCAAAGGCGCCCGCTCATCAGGCATATAAACGTTGCTTATTGTTGTTGCTGCACTCCCCCCACCCCCCTCCTTCTTGTTGTTGTTCGCTCACGTCTTTCGGCTGTGGCTGCTCACGAAGTCAGACAGTCAAGCGTCAGTCAGTCAACTGCGTTGCCTCCTGGGCCAGCCACGATCAAAAAGAGAGGTAAGAAACTGTCTTGATTCGTTTACTGACCGGTTAGCAATTGAACCGCTGCGTTTGCTTTTGACCGCAGCGAATCAATACAGAAGGCGGAGGGCGGAGGCTGTCGGAGGAAAGGGCAAAAGTGCGAATTCTTAACTCCTTTTGTTTCTGTTGTTGCTGTTGCTGTTGCTGCTGTTGTTCCATGTGCTTCCCCTGCCAGCTACATTGCGGTCAATAAAAATAGCTTTCGAATATTATCAATCATGCGTGCAGACATTTTATGCCCCATTTGTTTGCCTCGCGGAATTCAAAGTGTTTTTAATGGTCTAATTGTGTTTTTCTGTTTTTTTCTCTCTCTTTCTCTATTTCAATTCGATTCCAAGTGAAATCAAAGAGAACGAACAGCGCCTAAAGACAGGCAGCCGCTATTGATAAAATGAAATCGTAAATCTTCTGCAGCATTCCCAATTTATGTTTGATAGTGAAAAGCAAGATTACGATTCATTTTCTTTTATAATGCAAATAAATTCCGACGTGAAAATGAACCAAGATCGTATATGCGTCAATTATTTGTGCATAAGGTTGGATGTTTTAATTGAAACTAAATTACTAACGTATATAATAATGGAGATCAATATTTAGTAGTATTAAAATCCGTATCACTTAATGAAAAACGTGAATGCTGTTGCTGCACTTAACGTCGTTAAGCCTAACAGTTTCTTCGGTTCGTGTCGAAGAAAATCGATTATTATAACTCGCTTAATTTGTATGCTCTCAACCCTCTAGCTTACGCTTCCCGGCTTCCACATTACAGGGTATGCGCAGGTAATGACTGCATGCTGAACTCAGTGTGACACACATTTTGCTGGTTCTGCCATCGTCTTGATTAAGTTGTCGCACACTTGGCTGTCGCACCCTCCTTCTCCTTGCCCTCGCCGCCACCGCACTTGTTTCATGCATGAGTACAATATTTTGGCTATGGATCTCTTTTGGCCATCTTCCATATTAATCACGCCGCATGAGTTGCTTTCAGCAGACAATAGCGCGATGTGGCCAGAGATATATTTGCCTCTTTTGCCAACATGCGATACAGTTACTGCAAAACAGTTTTGTGTGTGCGTTTTGGGGGTCAGTTGTAGACTTTGGCAGTGCGTTAGCCAAGTGGCTGAATTTGTAAAGAATAAAGTGAATTTATGAAACACTGCACGAACATTAAGCTAGCCGCCTTTTTGGCCGAGAACAAGGCTGGCTCAGGGGCCACAGGCGCTGTCGCCATGCGAAATGTCGAACTGCCGAACTGGCGAACTTGTCGAAGAGTTATGGCTTTGACCCACAACATACCAAGAGATGTTGCGACACACACAACACACACACACATACGCATACAGAGAGCGTGTGGCATGTGTGGAGCTGTTTTTTTATGAGGCAAACTGGACTCGACACTGGCCGTAATAACAATTTAGGCTTGTTTGGCGTCTCGACCGGCAATTTTTCACATTAATTACAAATTACAGATTTATTAGGTATGAGAGCCATGTCTCGGTCTTGGCCAAGCGACGTCGCTGGCCATGTTACGCCCCCTGACCAAGCCTGCTCTCTGCCCGTGATCGGTTGCCATTCCTTGTGCTGTCGCTGCCGCTTTTTGCCTTTGCAGTCTTTGCAGTCTTCCCTTTGCTCGTGTCTTTGGTGGCTTTGGCACTTGCTGCAGCGACGCAACGCAGCAACTTGCCTTAAATATTAATGAGTGCTGTAATTTGTTGCATTGTATGTAATAAATTAATTTGTGTGTGCGTCGTGAGAGCCGCCACAGCTACGGCTACGGCTGCGTCTCTGACGTTTCTAGACCGAGTGGCGCAAGCGATATTTGCATATGAGGCAGCCAGCCACTTGCCACTTGCAACTCGCCGACCGGCCAGACAGCAAGTTGGACAGACAGCCAAGCAGTCAGTCTGCTGGCTGGCCAGGTTGCACTTCCCACTCCCTCGAGTCGACATCGACACACTCGGCATGCTACACAGAAGTGCATGAGTAGGCACTCGAAAAGTACTTGCCACTAGACTGATTATAGTCAATTCGTTGAATTGGACCACCAAGTGGCAGCCACAGCCACAGCCACAGCGGCTAAGCCACTGAGCTGGGCAGGCAGCCCAGTCATTGTCAGCGTTGTCGTCATCAACATCATCATCTTCGTAATCATCATCATCTTTGGCGTTGGCATCGCCAACACACAAAATCCATGCGTGTCTTTGCACATTGGCACCAACTCATCATGATCACGACGTTGAACCTTAGTTTCCAATCTTGCAGCGAGCGTGGAGATCACAGTCACTGGCAACCAGCAGAAATGGCCAAATCATAATTACAAATGATGTGTTTATAATTGTGCTCATAACTATTAATTAAATCGAGCAGTTTATTAACTGCACTGCACGTAATAAAGTACAATCAGAACTTTATAGCGAACATTTTGAATTAATTGTGAATTGCCTGAAGCAATAAAAATTATTTATTAGATAATTTTATTACATTTAAGTAGCTACATGGATTTTTAATGGAGCACTTGATTTTACACATTTATAAATGCACTTATTTAGCACCCCCACAAAAAATGGTAAATTACGAGTAGTAATAATATCAATTTAATGTCAATTTTATTTATTTATTTAGTCTTAATATTTCAGTCTTAATTTTATAATTCAGAAATGTAGTATTTTTTTGTCGAATATTGTTTATAGATGGAGTGACTGCAATTTGCTTTCAGTTTTATTAGCACTTGCACCACTGTGATCTGCCAACAGCGCCAGCGCCAATAAAAACGTAAATGGCGCGTGATTGTGAGGCGTCTTCTTCTAGTGGCACACATACACACACACACACACACACAAAACATGCAGCCATTCGAAGGTACACTCGCCCATTACAACAACCACTTCAAGATGGCCACAAGAGTAGCATCTTATTTTGCTGCCTGTTGGCTTCGATGGCGGGCCAATGGACAACAAGAGGAAGGTCGCTGAAGAGCGAAGCGAGTGAAGGGGGATTGGAGTGGAGTGGAGGGATGGTTGGCGGTTGGAGTCGGGAATAAAGCTACATAATGAAAAGAGTGTGTGAAGAATTTTAAATTCAAAATTGCATGAAAAGTCGTGAGTCGCAAATAGCTTGTTGCTCTGGCTGTTGCTGTTGCTGCTGTTGTTGCTGTTGTTATAGCTGTGGTAGTTGTTGCCATAGCTGTAGGAACAGACAGATATCCTACTCATCACTTGAGAAAATGAAAAAACAATCATAAACAGCAGGCAGTACACAACAACAACAACAGCAACAGACAACAATGCTGAAGTGTATACCAAGTAAAAACCACTCGAGAAAAACAAAAACGAAAGACGAAAAAATGGGCAACAAAACGAACAGCAACGAAAAGAAAAACTTGTGCCTTTGGTTTATGTTTGCTGCTTTGAGTTGTTACCTGTTGCCAATTGTTGTTGTTGCTTTCCACGGCACTACACCTGTTTCCCAGCTATCCACGAGTGTGTGTGTGTGTGTGTGTTGCAACGAATTCACTTTTGCCCACTCGCTGGAGTGAAGGCTTAATAAAGTTATTATAATTTAAGCGTTTTGATTATGCGCCTGGCAATGTTTAAAATACCAATGCAAGCAAGCACCTATTCCACTCCGCCCTCTCACTCTCCCCTCTCTTCCCCTCGCCTCCTCGCTCCTTCCACCACAGCTTTAACGAGTTGCAAGTTTACAGCGGGGGCGCTGGCTCCTTTGACTTCGCTCTCTTATGTGTATCTGAGTGTGTGTGTGTGAGGGGTAATCTTTGTGATTGGTTGCGATTTGCGTTTAATTTTGTTGCTGTAAGTGTTGCATGCACCACGACGCTGCATCCCGTCGGCAATATGTGCAACACTTCGTCGTACTATGTTCGAGCCTACTTTGCGGGGGTGCTGCTACAATTTTGCTCAAGTCTTTATTAGAGAGGCAACGACGCTCTTTTGGCTTTCGCAACTGCCCGCGCAGCATGCCAACTCACTTTGCAACAGGCAACAGGCATCATCAGGCAGCAGGCAACAGGCAACTGGCATCAGGCAGTTAATTGGTCGTGGCATGCTCATCGCTCTCTACACGGGCCCAACGTGGTGCCAGGGATCACGCAATAATGACTTATGAAACTTGAGGCAAACAAACAAAACAACTTTGTCGCATCGAATTTATGCAATTGTAGTTTTGCCCCAACCACACATAATTGTAACGCAACCGCACTTAAACTCACTTGTAGCAAACTTGGTTCTGCGAAAGTTTTTCTCTTCACATTCGACTTTTAATTAATATGTTTGAACATTATAAATGAGATTTTAGGTCAGATTTTCATACACCAATTTTGCATTTTTTTCAACTTAACCTCGTTGGCTTAAAATCATTAGAAAGTAGGAGTTGATGAAAACCTTTTCATAACCCACATTTGTATATATATAATTAGTTATTTAGCTTATTAACATAAGAACCTCATAAAATATTTTCTTGCCTCATTCGACACATTAACTTCTTGCCACAGCTTCATATTTTTTATCAAGATAACCTCACTTTTTGTCTACATAACCTCACTTTTTTAGGAACAATGTTAAATATTTAGCCTATCATCAGCTCAAGCTAATTAAATATAATCTTGTGTATATTAGAAAGTAAAATTTAAACAACTTAACTTCTTCTGTTTTGACTTGATTATTTTACTTTTATTCAATATGATCCCACAGATTTTTCCACATTGTCAGTTATTTGGCTTATCTATATACGAACCATGTAAAATGTTTTCTCTTCTTATTCAATATTCTAAGTATTAGCCAAAGCGTCACACTTTTTGTCGTGTTAACCTCACTTTTTTGTTAACTTAACCTTACTTCCTTACTAATAATGCCAGTTACTTAGCGTACCAGCTGCTCAAGTTTGTAAAACGCCTTGTCTCATTAGAAACGCCAATTAATACGCCATAACCCCACATTTTTGACATGCTAACCTCACTTTTTCCTAACGAGTTAACCTCACTTTCATAGCTGGCACTCGATCTAACCTCATTCTTCCTCTCGGGCCGAACACAATACACACACTTTCTATGCCACACTCAACTCAGCACTCAAGAGGTGACAATTACTTTCAATTTTCCACCAACTGGCTGCAGCGGAGTGTGGCAAATATATTTTTATATGCACGCGGAGTACGAGTCGGACATATTTAATGTGGGGATGCAACGTGATGCCGAAACGTTTCATTCAGCTGATGCTTCAATTTCACTCTGCACCGAGAGGTATTTGTTGCCACAGTCACAAAGCGCTGAACTCTTGCCCTTTATGTCGAGCAGATTTGCCACAGGCATTTGTTGCAAGCACCACCATCGGTGGATCAGTTGAATCGCAATCGGAGGAGAGACCTGCAGCCTGCCTGCCTGGTGCCTGCTGCTTGCTGCATGAATTTGAAATGCTGGAGCAGTGGAAAGTGCAACATGATCGGGAGTAAGCTGCCTGCTGCTGTTGCGGCTGCTGTCGGCCGTCGACAGTCGACAGTCCGATGATCGCCAGCTTCGATTTGTATCGCCTTTGTGGCACCATTGGATCCGTGCCGCGTGCTGCATAGATTTGTAACTTGCAGCGGATTCATTTTACATTGCGGTTTCCATATTTCATAATAGACTCGCAAACAGAGACTCACAGACTCTGCTCAGGCCAAGACTGGTTGCGCGGTTCGTGGAGCAGCGACCTACAGCAGACCATTGGAGCCTCGGGGCCCCATTAAAGCGAAAAGCGAAAGTCGTAAAAACTCACCCAGCGCTTTGTCATATGCAAAATCAACAAATTCCCAACAAACTCTGTTCAGTTTGAATTCAGTTTCTGCCCCCTTGCGCGGAGTCCGTCGCTTAATTTGATTTTATTTTATTTACTTTATGTTTGGCCAGCTTGAAACAATGGCTCAGCATTTGAAAATGTTCACATCGAGTCGCCAAACGCAGCCAAACCTCTGGCTCAAGTTCTTCTTTTTATGGCATCGATTCGAATGGATTGCTATATGTTAAGTAAGTATGAAGGGTGACCCCCCTCCCCCCTCGCTTCACTCTCATATTATGTCTCATAAAACCCCTACGAAAACCGCTGAAATCTTTATGAGCTTTTGTCATTTTGTTCCCGATCAAAGCGCTGCCTGCAAATCAAGTTTCGCTCGCTATTTGCTTTTTCTACACTTTTATGACCTGTAATATATTTGCCAAAAAACTTTTCAAATCTCCCAAACCAAAAAAAAAAAAGAATAAATAAATAAAATACATACAAAGTGTACGATGACAAAGGCCATAAGCACGCATTTTATTGATTATTGTATTTGGCATTTAATCATCGGCTTTACGGCCGCCTTTGATTAGCAATGAAACTATGTAAAAAAAAAAAATTATAAAAAACCGACAACAAAAGGCTACAATAAATGGTAAGCAAAATTAAGACGACTGCATACCCTTTTTTGTGATTGTAATTTAAATTTAAGCACTGCATATTTGGAGGGCTGAATACAAATTTAGTTTTACAACATTATTATGTTGAAAGACTTTGTAATAATCACTAGCTATTTGAAATAAATTAATCTATAACTCACAAAATGCTCAATGGGTATAAAATTTGTTCAAGTTTACTTGAGTAATTCGAATTTGTTTACTTTCTTTTATAGAAACTATCCCTATCAAGGAAACTTATATATTAAATTTAGTGTTAAGTTGTTATTTTTAATGCGTTCCACGCTTCGGTGTTTAGATAAACCTATCGAGAAGAACAGGATGTGCTAATAGCAACTTCTTTACGATTGCAGCAATAAATGCTGTTAGATTTTAATTTATAGCCCACGGTTTTCAATTTGTCCAGTTTGAAAACATGTTCGACTAGAAATGTCATAAAATCGTCGATATTGATTGGTTGGCTGGGCAAATGATATACATTTGATACGCATTATATTTTATTACTAGGGCTTTAGCGTTTTTATAGCATTTAAAGAATCGATTCGCAACTTGTTAACTTCTGTCGATTGGCTGCCCACAAACAACAAAAAATGAACAGGCATTCCAAATTCCAGTTCCATTCTCAAATTCCAATTCTCGCGGCAATTCTCCTTTTGGGCTGGCGGAACAAAATCGTGCTCAGACATCTAATCACAAATAGAAAACAATATCTATGCTAATCTTGGTACAAGATCAATGACAATAATAGGGGGCTAAAAGCAGCCGGAAAAAAGGCAGCTAAAGCGACCGAAAAACAAGACGAAGACAACAGACGACAACAAGAACCTGTAAGTTGCACCACCCCGCCACAAGCAACAACAACAACAACAGCTACAACATGTGCAACAACAACAACAACAACAACGGCAACTACGAGGGACAATAATGAGCCGTAATGAGCAATGATCGCCACACAATTAGCCAAATTTTCGGTTTTGTTTCAGCCAAACGATTCGAGCAATTTTTTCAGACAAATTAAAACAAAAAACTCGGCGAATAAACACACGAAATTAAACAAACATTCGAGCCGCTTTCAGCCCTCGCTTGAAAAGCCAAACTGGCGGAAAATTACAAGAAAATCGTGCAACTCTGCTTGCCTCAAAAAGGCATGAAAAGCTGCTGCCCCCACCCCTACCCCCTGTCCCCTTCCCAGCCCACGGCCAAGAGTTTGGCTGAAGACTTTCCAACAAATTTAAACGTTACATGCGAGCAGATTTCAACGCGATCATCGATTGAACGTGCACCCACACAAACACAGACACACTTATAGACCCAGTAGAGTGAGTGTGCAACTGTGTGGCAGCAACTGTGGCTTGCAGCATGACGCAACTGCAACTCCTTGCCCTCAGGTGTTGCGCCTTTGGTTTCTTTTTATTTTTTTCTCCTACACTACATTTCACTTTCCAGCCATCCAATTGGCCAACGTCCAACAGTCAATAGTCAACAGTCAACATTCAACGTCAATAGTCAATGTGCAACAGCGAACAGCCAACATGCAACATGCAACATTCAATGCCGAATGTCGAACACCAAAACTTAGTCATTTAGTGACTTTGTCTGCGCATTTTCTTCACCGATTTCCAGCGATTGCCACAGCGCCGAAAAATCGACAAAACTGAAAACTGAAAACTGAGAAACCGAAAACTGAAAACTCAAATAACTGCAACTGTCATTTTCGATTGGCGACCTGCTGGGCTTGCCCCGTCTCTGCCTGCAACAAAACATATTTCTTGCAGTTTGCTTAGTTTTTTTTTACTTTTTTGTTGGGTTGTCGAGAGCCAAAATGTCAATTTGCGTTGTTTACTTTTAAAACTTTAATTTTGTCTATGGTTTTTTTTTTATCGTTCGGCGTTGCATTCGTCGCGCCTTCAATTGCCGCAATTTACTTGCCTCACCCGCCTCCCCTGGGGCAGCATTAGTTACGCTATTGAGTGTTAATTAAGCGTTTATTCAGCATTCGGTGTCAAAGTTGTCTTTAAAGAGCCGAAAATTAATGCCATTTGGTGGCGCATTTTCCATTGTTATCAATTGAAAACTTTTTCAACGTTTTACGTTTCCCATTTCCGATTACGATTGTTCGATACCGATTACAATGCCAAAGACCAAGTGGCAACTTCATCGATCATTGTGTAACCCAGCGCTCTCGCTCTGCCTTTGATATGGATATGAATATGACTGATTGTCAGTCCTCAGGCAGCCAGCCAACAGTCAAACCCACAAAACACACATCATGGCGATTGATTAACTGAATCATGAGACCTTTTAATTGGCTTTTAATGAGTCGCATTTATGTATAATGCGTCAGACTGTCTAATGACAGCGGAAATTCGAGTATCCGAAATATTTGCATTTTTTTTGGCATTGTCATTGAATTATGTTCCTACTTTTCGAATTGCAAATTTGTTAGCATTTACATACGAAATTGTTTGAGTAATAATAATAGTATCCTGTCAGTCGCTAGACTTCCGATTCAACAAATAAATTTCGTCTGTCTCGTGGGCAAGATTGATGGTTTATTATCTATGCGGAGTTCATATAGTAGAGTGAAATTGATGGAAGTGGCTTTAATGCAGTGTGATCAGTAAATTGGGGAAGCTCTTGAAATAAACTGAAGGCACAAAGTCGAAGCTCTTTAGGTGGAAATTCAAAATTTGCATATAAAATTACCAAACTTTTTGAGCAAAAAGCTTTTAATTAAAATAAATTCGTTACGAGAGAATTATTGTATTCAATGCGAAACAACTGCTTTCATTTAAAAGTGAATTTAACAAATATAAAAGTTGTTTGACCTTTTAAATTGAATATCATTCGCTATACATTTTTTAATTTAATTTATTGTAATTAATCTTATTTATTGCATTTACCAAAGTAGAATTATTATCAAACAGCAGCCCAGCTGTTGACAATTTCTAACTCTTTGTCACATTTGCAATATTTTGTCAGCATTTTGCTTAATTTGTTGGCTGGCCTTAAAGCTAACTGAGCTGCAGTGGAGGAAGGCAGTGTGCAGGAAGCTGTGGAAGTGCAACTGTAAATATTATCATCGGCTTGTCTGGCTGCGTGTTGGAACTAAGCCAAGCTAACGGACGCGACAGACTGATAAGCATCAACAGCAGCCGGCACAATAGAGCTAACACAAGCTTCCCCTCTCTCTCTTTCCTTCCTCTGTTTATTTCGCTCAATGCATCGCTTACAATGTGCCAGTTAAGCACTCAACTGATATCTGTGTGTGTGTGTGTTTGTTGTGCGTGTGTTTGTGTGCTAGCTGGCAACACTTTCAAACAACTTTATCACAACTGAATCTCAACGGTGACTGACTGAGCTGCCTGAATGACTGACTGACTGACTGACTGGCTGTCTGACTGACGTGGACTTGATTGAAATGCAAGGAGCGCGTTGACATGCCGAGTGGGTGGCAGTTGCCGCTGCAACTGCTCTGGGAATGGGCCACGGATCCGGCTGGATGCCTACTGGTGTCAGGGAGCTTGGTGCTTGGTGCGTATGTATTAATTAGTGTCAAGTGTTGTCGCTTTGAGTTACGCGCCCGGGGGATTTGCCATTGCCGGCGTCATCCACCGCCAACCACCGCCATCCAGCCGCCGCGATAACACAAAGCGTTTGCAACACCAACACCAACAACAGCAACAGCAACAACGGCAACTTGTTTGCTCCTAGTAGCCGTCGCCGTCGCCGTCGTTTCTGGTGTTTCTAGTCCTGGCTGCGTTTTGAAGTCGCCTCTGCGTAATCGATGATGACACGTTTTGCCTTTGCCCATGCGCACTTTTCCAGCCGCTTTCGCAAATTGCAGTCGAGCGGCTCCCAGCGCAGCACAAATGACAGGCAGACAACTGCAGAACGGCGACTCACATGCCGCCAGACACTCGTATGGGCTGCAAACCACTATTTTAGCGCATCCAATTACATTTATATGCTCGTAAACAACAAAAGAAATCTCGGCTCTCTACCTCTCTACCATCGCCTTGGCACAGTAATTATTAGCCAGCGAGGCAGCGACTGAAGTCTGCAAGAACTAATACCCTAGAATGCAAGCTATAGATTTTGCAGTTCGTAGAATTTAAAAACCGATTTCGGACGCTTGAGTTTATTATAAATTGTTTACCCCTTGAGAGTGAGCTGCTATTATAAACTAATCTCTAGGCTACTCAATTAATACCCATCTTATCTAAACAAATATACGAATACCGCCGTATTACGAATTTGAATAAAGAATCGATTAATTATCGATGTAGAAATTTGAGAAACTTGCCGCCTGAAATTGACAGTTAATTATTGAATTCTGTCTGCGAGCCCATTAATTATAACTCTCAGCTCTATTGAGCGCGCCGTGTTTAGATTTATGATTTACAAGATAGTTGAAATTGTCTTACTTAATCACAATGGAATGTGTTTTGAACACGTAGATTAGAATAGATTTTCTGATATGAAATCTCAGTCAAAATTTAATCTTATTAATATTAGCAGACAAAAACTATTCCTATACATTTATATACATTTTATACATTCCTATAAATTTAAGTTTGATCGCATAAATGTTTATTAGTGATAGATTTAGAGTTTGATTTTGTGATATGAAATCTAAGAAGCAAAATAGGTTTGTAGCTTAAATTTGATACCTGAAATATTTGAAAATCTTTTTCCTGTTAATTTAAGTTTATCTAAATAATTTCTTTGTTTCGATTTTCTAATATAAAGTCGAAGAGGGAAAAAAAATTATATACTTTAAATGAACTGTTCATTTAATTTGAGTGTAATCCCATGAACAAGTATATTTTAAAAGACTACAATGCTTATGAGTCATAGATTTAAATTTGCTGGTGTGAAATATGAGAGGTAGAATTCGTTTGTACTCGAAATTTATCCGAAATGTAAAATATTTAAAGTTTTTTATACTTTCAAAAATCTTTTTCAATTTAATTGAAGTTCAATGCCATAAACTTGTATATTTTATTGTTCAAACGCAAAGTTGATTAGTGGATTAGAGTGAACTTCACAGACTAGCTAAAGCAGAATGTAGCGTGTAACTTCTTGGTTTTATAATACAGTATAGCCTATAGTTCTGCCTTTATCTGCGGCAAGGCAATAATATCCTTTTCTTCACATTTTAATGGGTTTGGGGCAAAACAAAAATTATTTTTATTGGATTGGTGTGAAAATTGTTTGTGCCGCAGGCGCAAAGCAATAAATGTTGTTGCTGTTGTTGTTGTTGCTGTTGTGCTTGCATTACTTATGTGGCACCTTCACAAGGTGCAAGGCGTTCCAATAACAATATCTGTACACGTATGTCTTATGTGGCGAATGCAATTTTGCTGTTCTGTTCTCTCTGTTTCTAGTTCATGAGCTCCGCAACATGCTGCCAACCTGGCGAGGTGGCAAGGTGGCAAGGTGGCAAGGCTAAGTTAGTGGCAATTAAAATTCCGCTTCTAATACGATATCATAAGCATGAAATTAAAACATGTTTTCTCAATCTGCGCTTAATTATTTCAGATATCAGATATACGCTTTCGACAGTGCCTTCGACTGCGATTGCGACTGCGACTGAGGTTGGGTTGGTCTGCAGACATTGTCGGTTAATAATCAATTAAGTACGTGTTGTCATTGACCTTCAATCGGAGCCAGAGATCTATCAGTCGGCCTGTTTCATACATCCACGCCCAGGCCTAATAGCTCTGGCAATTACCTTATTATAAAGCCGATTAACTTTTATTTTCTTCCACTATTTATGAAATTATAATTTGATATTTCAACATAGTTGTCAATCACAGCCACGTTATGTGTCTGTTGTGTTGTGTTGTGTGTCTCCCTAATAAGACGTACAGCTGCCGTTTCGGCATTAAGCATTGTACGCTTTTAAATACCTGCCGCGTTCCCCCTCCACCCTCCTTCCTGCTCCCCGCTTCTGCCCCTATTCCAGCCCTTTGGCTTTGGCATGTGTTTTGGCCCATTGTTAACGCTGTTTATTTTTTTGATCGTTTCGTCTTTTTTTTTGTGGCTGCCGTTTGACATGATGTTTGCTGATGCTGATGGTGATGGTGATGGGTCCCCAAACCCGCTTCAGACGGCACAACATCAGCATAGAGCTACGTTTTGGGTCCAGCCCACGCACTTGTCATAATAGATTCATTTATGAATTTATTTCGTCGTTTTTTTCCTGCTCTCTGTCTCTTTTTTAACCATATGCAGGTTGTTGTTTATTTTTTTGTGGACTGGTCATCAAACGTAAGCTGCTTTGAGCTTTCAGAGCGCTTTAAATGTTTGACTACAGTAGCACAACTTTATAACGAACACATAAACAATATAGCAAGAAGTCATAAAATGATCTGATAAGCAACCGACAAGTTTTAATTACCACTGTTAACTTTATAGGCATGTTGTACTGTGGCATATGTAAATAAGTGCTTTTTACGTACCTCATAAATACATGAACGAGTTCTGAAACGAGAGAGAATTCGAAACATATTTTAATACAATTTCGTTAAATCAATCACTTTTGCAAACGATTTTCGAGTTGTTTGTTTTCTGCTTTTTGGCAATATATGAACTTTTGATTAATTTATTAAATTCTTTTTAAAATACACAACTGTACGCAAAAAAAAGAGAATTGGAAAAATGCTTAAAAATAAATTTAAAATCATGCACTCGAAAAGTGTTGCATGCTTCAGGGCGTTGAAGCATCATCGTCAACACATTCTAATGAACATATACAAAAATTTGTGAAGTGCATGTCGCGACGATGACGCGACGCTTCTGCCACCAGCCCCTCATGCCACGCCTCCAGCAAGTCCGAGAGTCAACAGCTCAGGGGAACGTCTGCGAAACGCAAACGCAATTGGAGTCAGAGTTGCTCCGTGTGACCGTCTGTGGCGCTGTCTGTCTAGCCACAGCAAAGATTGCGTTAAATGCAGCTATTGTTGTTGTTTTTGTTGTTGTTTTTCTGCTCTTTGTTGTTTTGTTTTTCGGGGGCCTGCAAGTCTCCGAGGCGCAAGACAATTGAGTCTGAGAGCGTAATTTGCAACTGCCTGAGAACGAGACTGAGACTGACTCGAAGGCAGAGTTGGAGACGAGCCTGCTCAGGATGCAGCCCCGAATCCGACTGCCTGCTTCAAGTGCAACAGCGCTTAATGACTGGCCAAGAGCAGGGGAAGTATGAGAGGGGGGGACTCGAGGGGCGACTGGCTGCCAGTCATGCAGCAGCTACGCCTACTCCCCCTAAAGCTAGGCGACATGTTGTTGTTGTTGTTGTTGCCGCCGTTGTTTTTTGTGCCCAGATGCATTTTGCATCCAAAGCTGCGCTGCAGGCGAATGCACCAAAAAACAACACACACAAAACAACATGACGAAAACTGTTTGTGTGTGTGTGTGTGTGTGTGTGCGTGCACAGTAGCCAGAGAGCTTGCAACTGCAGCAAGCGAACGTCGCGCCGAGCCGAGACGAGACGCGTTGCAACTGCACTTTCGGAGTGGGAACCGACGCAGACATCGTCCTGTGGCATACCCAACAGGCGTTAATAATAATCTTCTTTTTTTTCAACTGTTTTTGCTGCGTTTTACAAAAATGCAGCGAGTTGTTTTTTGTCGTTTTGCCTGCAGGGGTGAACTGCTGTTCAGATACCCTGCAAAAATAGCGCGCACTTCTGTCTGAGCACAACTCACATTTTGGCATCTGGCAAAGTGTCAGCTACTTTTCTCTACGAAAAAACAAGTGTAGAGGGAATGCTGAAGTCGACTCTGCCTCAATCCGAGTCCTGCGCCTATGCAGTTTTGTGTTTTTGTATGTTTTTTTGCTGTTTTTTGCTGTTTTGTTTGTTTCAAGTTTTTCCTTTTGGGCCTTGGATTTCAGCATTTATTTCGAAACTTTTTCATTTTGTGCAGTCAGACGACGTCGTCATAGAGAGTGCATTGACTGAAGTCTGCGAAAAACCAACAAAAAACAGCATGGAAAGAGAAAAAAAAACGACGAAAAACAACACGAGCCTCCGACTCAGAGTCAGACTCGAGACTCAGACGGAGTTGAAGGAGGACGTCGTCTAGGCAACTGCATCCTTTGTTAATATGTTGCGACATGCATGGCTCGAGGAGTTTGCTGTGCGTTCCTTGATGAGCGTCGTTGCATGCCACATGCCACATGCCACAAGCTCAGTACAAGGCTCAGTAGCTGCCAGCTTTTGTGTGTCTCATGGGAAACGCTTTTTAGTGAGCGGAAAAGTTGTGGCATAATTAACGCTTAGCTTTTGGCTCGCCAGTTAAGTGCTCAGCGTTCAGCGTTCACGTTTTCGGCCAGGAAGTGCAACCAAAGTCGTTGCACTTGCTGCTCTCCACCCATCACGCGCTTGAGTCCAAGTCAAACAGTTGCTGCGCTGACGTGCCACAGAGAGCTGCCACTTTTTTGGCCACCTGTCCCGAAATGAAATTCGTTTAAGCGACGTAAATCATTAAAATGGCAGCCGCCAACTGGCTAAAGAAAACATTTGCGAAATTTCAGCACCACTGAAGCCTGAAACAAAGGCGAGCAGAAACACACAAACACAAACACACACACACACCAATGAAATACATTTAATAGGAGCATTTCCTCTCTTCTTTCGAGCTCGAGAAACTTGTGCAGGCAACACAAGGACCAGGCCAAAAAGGAGCTGCTGCTGTTGCTGCAGCAGGAAACTTGCCGCGGATTATTTATTTTATTTTCGTATTTCTTTTTTATTTATTTTTTTTTTTTTGCTGGCTGTATTTGTTGCCGTTGTCCTCGAATTGGTTTTGTCTCGCTGGTTATTAGTGCGCGGTTGCACGCGAATTTGCCTCAGTTTGTTGTTGTCGTTGTCGCCGTCGTTGTTGCTGTTTTGGTTGCAAGCAAAATCCAATTAGCTGCTCACAAAGTTTCGCAAATGTGCGCAGAAATTTAATTAATGTTGACACAAGCTGCGCGCTGAATTGAATTTAAGCTGCGCTCCTCTGTCTCTCTCTCTTTCTGGCTGGCTGACATAAATATTTACTAAGAATTTCTTAGAATTGATTTTGGGCGCTGCATCTTTTTTGCACAATTTCTCGACCTTCACTTGAGAAATAGGCGAGTTAATAAACCTTTCACCATAACCTGGCATTTCTCTGGGTGCCACACACAGCAATAACTCAAGCAAAACTTGCCACACACTCGGGGATTTGCCACAGTTTGCTGGCCACAATTGGACTTGCTTTCCCAGTCGCGTTTGGAAATTGAACGCAGAGGCCAAAAGGCTGTTGTTGCTTGCTTGGATTGTTGGTGCAACTTTTCAAGCGTTCAAACATAAAAATGTCATTAACACTCAACAGATTTCTGGTGCGCCAACGGGCAACAGGCAACGAACAAGCAACAAGAACAACAAATGGCTTAAATGGCCAATAACAAATTGTTGCAAATGCGCGTTGCAGCAACACAACAAAAACACAGCAAGCAGCAAACGTAGAACGCAACAACTGCCCAATGGGAATTGTTGTAAGCATATTATTGTTGCTGTTGTTGTTCAGGTGATTGCTGTTGTTATTGTTGTTTTCCATTTCGCTGTTGTTTTAGCGTAGACGAAAATTTATTTGACGCTTAACTCGACTTGCAGACAAGAAAATGACACAGAAACCGAGTTAACTTCGAAACGCGTTTAGCGCTCCGGCTGAATTTGCGAGCTCAACTTGCGGCTCCACCACTTCAACTCACCTCACTTGCAACTCCAATGGCCCCCTCTATCTCCCATTTTATCCCAGCTAGAGAGATCGTTTATTGTCGCGCGGGGGTATCATTTACGCCATAATTTTCTACAGCTGAAAATATTCTGCTTAATGGTTTTTAATGAGCGGTTGAAACGCCGCCAAGCCACAAGGCTCGCGCAAAAGGTGTTGAGAAATATGGCTGATTTATAGAAATTGCAGCCTGTATTTAACAACCCAAGTGCCGCCTCTATAACCTCTAGTTTCTGGGGGCGTTACGTATAACCCACATTGACAGTTGTTACGCTCCGATCTCGGCCAACTTAATGGCCTGAGAAAGTCGCAGCGCGTTTTGTTTTCATTTTCGTTTTCGTTTTGACTAGCAGCCAATAATCAATGTAATTACCCAGTAGAATCTAATTGAGTTGAGAGCCTAAGACTAACTAGCTTTCCAGGCATAAACCATGAATTTCCTTAGCCTATGCACTTTTTAATTTCCAATTTATATCCGAGTTAAATGCGTGTTTAATGCCGTTACAAGCGCGTCAAATGAAATGAATTCCACAAGTCTGTAAGACGCCCACTTGCAGCATAGCGACGAGGAAGTCTCTCGATTGGTTTCGTTCACATTATTTAGTTATCTGATCGAGATCGTAAATTAATGTAATTAATATAGAATAGTTTCGCAGATTCTCTCATCATTAGCCATGGCAACGAGAATAATTTGAAAAAGAGCTTCCACTTCCTTGCCTCGCCTTCGAGTGTCTAATGCATTTTTATTAAATTAACCGTTTAAGTTTGAAATTAATTTTAATTACGACAACTAGCTGCGATGGCGATGACGATGTCGATGGAGTTGCAGTTGCAGGTAAGCTGTGTTCATAAATGTGTGTGCTATAAACGGACTCAGAGCGGAAACAACAGCCACAACAGCAACAACAACGACTAAAGAACAGCAAAATAGCTTGCAACAAGAACAAGACGCAGGCAGTTGTGGCAAGTGAAGCATTTCGTCGTTTTGGCAATTGAGCGAGAATTCGTTGCCGCCACACAATTCACTTTGGCCCAGCCGCAGCTTGTTGCTTGTTGTTGCTTGTTGCTGCCTCCCTTGCCAGAGTGCAACAGCCACATCCTCACCGTGCCTCACCGTGCCGCACCACGCTGTGTTTTACTCAATATTAATGAAGTCATTAAGACGACATCTTCCCCAAGATCGCGCGTAATGCGAGCGAATTATTAACAACGCGCTCCGCGCACGAAAACAAGCTCCAGTTCGGCGGCGTTCGTGGCTTGTCCAAGCATCGCCGCCAACGGCCTCAACAACAACAACAACGACCGAAATTAATATACGAGCAGCTAAAAACAAAACAAAAACCAGCAAAAATAATAATAAGAAAGAACGCAACACAGGCCAAGCGGCTTTCATAAATTTGCATGTCGCTGCTGCCATCGGGGGGCTGAGAGCTGTTTGCTGTTGTTCTCGCTGTTGCTGTTGCTGTTGTTGCTGCTGGGGTTCTGGGGGCGTGACAACAAGTCAATTCGGCTCAAATGTGGCACAGCCACAGCACACACTCATTTTTTTTGGCAATCCAAGCAAAAGCAGCCAAGCTAAATATGCGGCATATTAAACGCATATTTGATGCCCTTGCCAAAGTATCTTGCAGATACAAAATACTTTTCAAACATAGATACAAAGAATTTTATGAATCTCAAAGAGCAAATACAAAAGTTGAAGCTAATAAATATATAGAATTGTAATACAAAATTAGAAATTACTTTATAGCTTATATTTTCTTCAACTTATATTCTTCGATTTCATTTTTTATTTTGGTATTTACTTTTCATAAATCGATTTTACAGAGCTTTGAAAGTCATCTAGAATCTGCTTAGCCCAACTTGTTGACTTGACAAAAAGTTTGTTGTGTATCAAGTGCCAACTATCAGCTTGCAAAATATTTACTTTGTATTTATTGATTGTCTCGTATTACTTTTTCTCTCCACATGGCCGGCCGACCAAGCGCCAAACTGTTTGCCGAAAAGCAGCAAATATGCTATTTAAATGGAAATTTGTTTGCCCTAACAACAAGTTGTTAAAAGTCTGGGGGCAGCTTAAGTTTATTTATGGCATTATGGCAACAGTATCTCAAGATGCTTTTTAGTTGCTTTTCAATTGCTCTCTGCTCAACTCTGACTCGGCCAGCCGAACAGTCTGTTGACCCACTCAACACCTTCTGTGTTAGGGTATACAATGAAGGCGCAGAAGAAAAGTGTGGAGAGAAGTTTCTGTACATCAAAAGTAAACACAGTCTGAATGTTGTTGCTTCCCTCGTGTCGGCAATAAAATTGCAGCAACAGCGCAAAATTTTGAACGCATTAGAAGATTGATGCTGGCAGCTGTTTATACAGTGCCCAAAACCCGTCTCCACCTCCCCCTCTCCCCCCTTCATCAAGCTCTCCACATCGTTGTCGGACCATGGAGCAAAGTGATTGCAATTTTGCCGTGTTTACTTTGTGCAGATTTTCCTTTTATTGGCACACAGCAAAAGTTTCTTAGCGACAAACAAACAAAAAATCACGAAAAATTAACAAAAAAAAGGAGCAAAATTCAAGCGCAAGGAATGCAAATGCAAACAGAGCAAAGAGTTTTTCCTTTGGCTTTGCTTTTTACTGCTCGCATTTTCGGTGAGGGAAAACTCTATGGAAACTGGGTTAATAAGATCGTCAACGTTGCTCTGGTTGTTGTTGTTTCTGTTGTTGGAGTGGCCGGTTCATTTTGAACATTAATAAATAGCTGCTTTTAGCCGGCGAGCGTTGAAACTAAAAGCGCCTCATTTATTATGCATCAAAGATAAACCTAACTGAGATTAATGTCTCACTTCAGAATGTTAGACAGCAGCGTTTGTCCATTTTATATGGTTGCCGCTGATTCTGCCGTTGATGCTTTTCCTTTCCGGCGCCAACTCATTGGCAGTGGAGGAGAGCAGAGCTTCGGTAGTAGTAAGTAGAGTCACGCAAAGATCATCTTCCAATCAGGCCAATTATGTCGACAGCTCATAAAAAACGCATTCGACAATTATTATGCAGAGTCTCTCGACGAGCTGCTGCTGCATGCTCGGGCATTGCAGTTAAGATACTTGTATCTTAAGTAAGTAGTTGCCTACAAAAGTTGCTAGTTTAATTTACAGCAGCAGCAGCAATTTGAGCTCCTTTGTTGGCCCTGTGTGTGCAGCTGGCAAATTTGCAACACGCAAGCCAAGCGAAAGTTGTTGAAATTCATTTAACCTTGGATCTGTTGCTGTTGCTGTTGCTGTTGCTGTTGCCATTGCCGTTGCTGTGGCAACTCGCATCCGTGTAAGTTACTTGCAGTTGCAGTTCTTTTTTGCTCTACGACTAATTTGAATTAATTTTGTTGTCAACACATAATCATTACGAGGATGCGACTTGTTAGCGAGCAATGTGAGAAGCACTTGCCACACGAAAATAAAAAGTGCAACCACGTCAAGGGTTTTGCTCCCAAACAGGCTCCTTGGAAGTGCTGTAACTTTTTTAATACTGTCGCGAATATAATGAAACTTTCAGAACATACGCGCGATTAATAGAAGTGCAATTAACAAATGCAAAAACACGAGCTCGACGAATACTCTACAAATATATCGCTGGCCATAAAGTGTATATGGCTTCCGTATCTGCTGACTGCTGACTGCGGACTTCGGCAATTTAATGGCTGTGCTTCGCTGTCTTCGTTGCTTTTTCTTGGTACTCGCGTATCAAACTCATCAAATGTAATGCTTAATAGCAATAAACACATCAACATGCAACATGCTGCTGACTGGTGCATGCAACATGCGGCTGAGTTGTCACATCCGTATGACAAACATCAGAGCAAAAAATTAAAATAGCGACATTTTATTGAGTTGTCAGCTGCACGAAGCACATGTAAATCTGCATGTATGCACATGCATGCCACGCCCCCTCAGGCCACCTCCGCCTATGAATTATATCGCCCCCCGTCAAGACGCAGCCCATCTCAAGTACACACCCCAAAAAAAAAAAAAAAAAGAAAAAACTGAAGGCAGCATCTCACATGTGAGGAGCAGCTTCGACTAAAGGATGAGGTGCTGATTTTCAACGCCCCAGAGCACAGCCTCCAGTTTCCCGCCCCCCTTCCCCCCACCACACCGCCCTCGCTTGATCTCAACGGTTCTTTGGGCAGAAGTCAAAGGCAATTTATACGAGTTTTATACTCGTTTTGCATGTGTTTTAATTCGACGCCGTTGTTCGAGAAATTTGCAAATATTTATGTTAAACATTTTGTGGGCGTGCGTGTGTTCGAGAGGCGTGGCAGCTGCCTCCAACATCACACGCTGTGGCAATATTTATAGATCTTTTGGCATAACAACGCCCACAACACGCTGCACACACAATCTGCACAGAATTTCTCTCAGTGTTTTACGCTAACCCTTTGTGTCTAAGCGTGTATATCGCATAATTTGGCAGAAATTAAAAACGAGGGTAATATTCACACTGCGTATTCAAAGTGTCTGAGTTTGCATATTCAGAGTGCATTTGGCAAACTCTGCTCTCGCTTCTTATATGTATATTATGTTATGTACCATGTTAAACAAAGGAAGGGCGTTGAAATTGACACCTCGAGTGTAAAAAACAAATACACACACACACACACAGAGAACAGAGCAATATATATAAAAATAAACCCTTTTTCGACACAACAGACGAACGAGCAAAGGAACATATTAAAAACTGGGTCTGTTTTATGCCGCCTGCTGGCAATGCACTCCAGCTAGCGATGACAGTGTGAGAGCAGCGGAAGGAAGAAGCGCCTCCTGAACTAGTAGAGATGTGACGAAGGTATAAGCAATCGATAGTAACAGATATTTGCCATCTCTTAGCTAACCTTGAGGCACTTACAGTCTACAAATTGATCGTTTACAACTAGCATAACTAATTCTCGACTATGTGATTGATGACTTAGGCCACTAAGGATTTCTATCATTGAATGTTTTATGTCGCCTGCTGGCAATGCTCTCTATAGCAATCGATAGTAACAGATATTTGCCATCTCTAAGCTAAACTTAAGACATTTGCAGTATACAAATTGATCGTTTACAACTAGCATAACTAATTCTCTACTATGTGATTGATGATAGGCCTTCTGTCATGAAGTGCCTGATATTTTGCATCGTAAATAACTGATTATTATTTGGCATCACTAATCGAACTCATTTCCTGCCCAAGCTGAAGCTTAGCTCAGAGTTTTACAATGCAGAAGCTGAATGATTTCCAAAGCTTCTTTCTACTTTGAAGTTTTAGTGGCATCATAAACTGCTAGTTTTTATTTGATATTCCAGTTAATACCATCTCTAAGTTATGCAAATAGCTGCAGGCTGCAGGCAGTTTGTTGTTGGCACTGCCTGACGAACGACGCGCGTCTGCTGCGGACACACTTTGGCAATTCGTTTAATTATTATATTATAACGACACACACACACTGACACACACATATTGACATGTAGACTCGCACACACACACACACACCGCTGCATAATAATAAAGAGGAAAACGTCCATAAAACGCTGCCAGGAAACTTGTGTAATTCATATCGCATAAAGCAGAAGGAAAGAAGGCATTGAGGAAAAAGAGCGTGAGCGAGAGGGAGAAGGAGGAAGGGAGAGAGGGACACACAACAGCCGCAGGCAACTGTAAAGCACACACACACACACACAAACACACATGCACGGCATACTTGGCATTTACATGGCCCAACAATTGGCTTTGACAATCGAATCCGAATCCCAATCCCAATTCGTATCTGAATCCGCTTGCGACGTTCGTTGTCCTCTGTCCTCTGTCTCTGCCTCTGAGCATATCAATTGCACTCCAAGCGCAACGTTTCGCTTTTTTTATTCTTCCTCCTCCTTCGGTTTGCTTTTCCCTTTTATTTTGTATTTTTTTTTTTTTTTTGGTGCTCAAACCACAAAATTACATTGAGTCGGGTAGCTCCGCTGCTGCCGCTGGCCCAATACCAATAGCAATCTCTACTTATCGCCGCTTGGCCATGTTAATTTTTAACCTCAGGCTTCGCCAAATCGAAAGCTGATCGTATAAAATTACGCCTGACAGCGGACGCTGAGAACCGCAAAAGGTGACACTCGCTGTGCTGGGTGCCGCCTCTCAACTTCAACTTGTAGTTGTTGCTGTTGCTTTTGTTGCTGTCGATATGTGTATATAGATTACACATAAAGATACTGAACAGTATGCGATTGCTACAAGTTGATAGCTGCAGTTACAGCTTCAAGCTTCAGGCGAAGTCTCGAAAGTAAAAGTATGGAAGAAAACATTGATATTTATTATGAATCATTTTCAGCAGTTCAAAGGATGTAAGTGTTAAGTAGAAGCAGAAGACTGTAAATAAATATTTCTAATTTCAAGTGTTGACTTTATTTTAGTTGGAGTTGAGTCTCGAAAGTTACAGTATGAAAGAAAACATTGTTATTTATTATTAATCATTTTTAGCACCTTAAAGGAAGTCCGTGTTAAGTAGAATCAGGAAACTGTAAATAAATATTTCTAATTTCAAGTGTTGACTTTTTTTTAGATGGTGCGGAGTCTCGAAAGTTACAGTATGAAAGAAAACATTGTTATTTATTATGAATCATTTGCGACACCTTAAAGGAAGTACGTGTTAAGTAAAATCAGAAGACCGCAAATAAATATTTCTAATTTCAAGTGTTGACTTTTTTTTTATGACTTTCCACTGGAACTCCTCACAGTTTTCCGCATGTTTCTGAAGAATTGAAGTTTTTTGGAACCAACATATTTTAATGAAGTGTGCATAACTCTAAATAATATATTTTGCTACTTAACTCCCGAGTATGACAACCAAGGACTTTAAATAGCAATAATGAGCAGAGCTATGAAATAAGTCTCTGCCTTAGTTGCAAAGCAATTTAGGAGATGAAATCGCTTCCTGGGGGCTTTCACTATTGCCAAATACAAGCAACTGCTAATTAGTTTTTGCAGCTTGCAATTTCTTTTCTACGCAGTAATTAGTCGCCTCTTGGAATCGAGTTAACAGCGCCAACTGGAATTCCAATTGGAATGGCCAACAAAACAGCAGACTAAAAAATAAACAGAAAGTGTAAAAAGATTTCGCGTTCGTTGTTCGTTGTTTTCCATAAATGCGTAGGGTGCAGCCGTTAGTTGGCCAATATCCGATGTGTGTGTGTGTGTGTTGAGCAACGCCTGGGAATTGGCCAAAAAAAAAAAAAAAAAAAAAAACTGCGAGTGGCCAATGAACGCTTATTGCGTGGGAGTGAGAGTCGACGATGCCCCCAAAAGGGTTAACAGGTTTCTCCCAGCAGGGGGGAGAGAGAGAGAGAGAGAGAGAGAGACGAGAGAAGGGGGAAGGGGGAGAGGGGAAAAGCAATTCGGCGTGCTCTAATGCGAACATTTATTTGTCATTAAAGTTGCGGGCAATAAAAATAGTTTCAGTTACCATAAATATGGCCCGTTGAATGGGCCCGGCTAATAAACAGAAAATGTGACACAATCGGCAGGCGATAGACAGACAGACAGACAGACAGACGGAAAGCGAGTGCGGCTCATTTGTTGATAACAGTGGGAGACCAGCGAAGTCAAAAGTCTGAGCCGAGATTGGCCACAAACCGGTTGGGGGCCAGGTCTATAAGCCATAAACGGGGCGTGTTTACCATTTGATATGCGAGCACGACATGGCCAGCCAGACTTAATAAGCATAAATAGAGAATTTAATTAACAAATCAAATGCAATTCGATGATAAATGCTTTGAGTTGAGTTCAGTTGCGTTCAGTTGAGTGTGGTGTAGTCAAAGGGAATGCAAATCTCGATCCTTCAGCCAGAGGCGGGGAACTCTCTGAGTTCTAGCTGCTATTTCCTGTCTAATTCCCAGCGACGCCCTTTCAGTCTGGCTGCGGCTTATTTACTAAATAAGAGTCACTTTGACTAATGAATCAATTTGCCAGGCCGCCAAGTTAATGATGAAGATGTGTGGACACAGCGACACAGAGTGAATGGAGTCGAGTCATGACTGCATCCAAAGCCGAGTTGAGTCGCCTCGCATCGCGTCGAGGTTGATTAGGGCGGCTCCATTAATGACAAGCCCGACAGGATATGGATACCCAGCGACTGTAGCAGACAAGTTCACATCATGACGTCGACCTCTTGCTTCCTCCTAAATCCCCTTCGGCCTCTCTCACTTTTTGTTTATCTGTCTCTTGCCGTTTGTTTGTTTGTTTGTTTGTCTGACTTTTAGATTCTACTCGTACGCGCTTCTCTTTTACTTTTTGCCATTTTGGGTCGCTCGTCAATTAATTGCAGGCAAAAAGCAACAACAGAATGTAATGAAATCAACAGCAGCAGCAGCAGCAGCGGCAAAGGCAGCTTGAGCAAAAGCTGAAATACCGTTTAATGCCCATTGGACACGCCCACTTTTCCCACACTGCACTCAACGACTGCAGACTGTTGAATTGTTGTTGTGTGCGTTGCAGGGGCAAGCGACTCGCTCGGAAATGCGTCAAGAGTCAACTTTGACTACAACACACAAACAAAACACACATGTCTGTGTGTGTGCGATTGCAGTTTTAGCTTTTTATATATCTATATACATACATATATACAGACATCATACCCTGTGTGCAACAGGGATTAAATATATTACACTCTTCTCATTTTATGCTTTTATACTTTTGATACTCAAACAGACGCCACAACTTTTGTTGGACAGTGCGGAAATTTGAGACATAAATGCGAGCGAAGTTTATGAGATTGCCTCAAGTAAAGATCGTAACTCTAGTTTAGTCTAGCTGCTTTATGGGGTAAGCAGCTGCTACTGGAAACAACTGCTGCAATTATACATCATAAATAAATGCACCTCTAAGCTGCTACGCTTTTAATTATTTCACTTGCACCTGAAGCTCAAAGGGAAATATTATTAAAAAAAAAAGAAGCAGAACGAATATAAACATACATAGAAGAAGAAGACTAGATATTTTCACGTACTCAGAACATATCAGAATTGACAATAATTGCATAAATAGATAATTTATACTTTCTTTGCCATTATGTAACCTCCAGAACTTCAAGCAGTATTGCTAAATTGAACAATAAATTAATTCAAGCAAAAATGTATTTATTGCTAAGAAACCATAGAAAAATGTGAGCTAATATTAACACAATTTAAACTAGTCTTTAAAACAAAACAACAATGAAATATTGACAGTCTTCCAACAAGTAATAATTAGTCCAATATATGACTGATTATTACACTATAGTCTCCTCCCTACCTGCTCCAGTTGTGCAGAGTATTTTCTAGTTTAGCACTCAGCTGACTTGCTCAGCTTGTTGGCTTTTGCATTTTGTTTGCGTTGTGTCTGCATTTCGAGTTGAGTTGAGCTGAGCACAGTTGATTGCAGCAAAGAGCAGCTGCCACCCACGCCACAAATGCTGCCACCTCGCTTGCAACGACTTGACTGTGACTCATTTCTATTGACAATTTGTCATTTTATGCACTGATTAATAAATTAAAACTTGCAGTTTCCCTTCGTTAATACTGCTACATTTGCTTTCTTTGCTGAGTCCGAAGAAAAGGGCAAGAGAAAAAGCAAAAGAAAATAGGCTGCTACAAATTTTGCAGCATTTGCACAATGCTGCAATGACAATGACAATTTTTGTAACATTGATTTTTAATTATGTTACTTCATTTATACTTATTATTTTCGAGCGAAGAAATTCGCTTCTGCTGCAGCTTTTTGCAGCGAGTGCGTCGTGTACGTGCCGCTATTTGAGGCAGCTATTTTAGAGGGCACGTGCCGCAGATTGCATAGAATAAGGAGCATCTAATAAACAAGTTTGCCTCCAGCATCGACTCGGGGCAGCAGCATTTTCCAGCTGCCTCGCTAATCGCTTGCGTAATCTTAAACGCGTCGCGGCAATTGAAATGGATTGCGCTCTGGACTCCGAGACTACCTGGTGATGCTGGTGGTGCAGCTGCCGCTGCTAAGTGGTTAGCTGGAGCCTGTTTTTTTTTTTGTGTTATTTTGGGGGGCAGCTGGCGATGAGTGCAGCTCGATGCTGACCCACAATCGATGCTCAAATTTCATTGCATTGCTGCGCGTTGGCTGCATAATTTTTATCCATCTTTTTCTTTTTTTTTCAATTAATTTTCATGCCATGCCACAGAGTCTGCCACAGGCTGCCCACACACACACACACACTCACACACTTGTGCAACACTCATTGGCTCCCAGAATAGTTGAGGCTGGGACCCAATGCAGCTAATTGCGGCGCGTTGCAAAAATAAAGACAACTTGCAGCGGATTAAAGCGCAGACAGCGCAGGCAGCGGGTGTGGTGGCTGCAACCGATGCGGTGGCTGCTGTGGTGACTGCGGCTGCTCTGCCGTGGGTCATCATAAAAACATTATGGCTAGGCGCGCAAAAACAAACAAGAGCTGCGCCAAACAGTTGAGTTCCATGGCATTTTTTCAAAGGAATTGCAGCCACAACGTGTTGGAGACAGAGGGGGAGGGAAGGAGAGGTGGCGAGGGGGGACACAGCAGCTGCAGATGCCACAATGTCAACGTCTTCGTTGCGGCCGCGTCGCGTTGCATGCGTGTGTTTGTGACAGCGGTTTGACAGGCAACATGCGAGAATTTGATGAGCATTGCACTCTCTATTGCGCTCTCTGTCTCTCCCTCTCTCTCTCTCTCTCACTCTCCTTCTCTCTGTTTCTTGATTATCTGCTGCGTCGCGTGGCGTCGCTTTTTTGCTTTGGGTGGGTGTGTTTCGCTTGGCTTTGGGGGTCGTCGCAGCCACAACAAAAGTCTCCACTGTTCCGTTCTGTGCAAGCACTCAAAGGTCATGTCTGCCTATTGTTGCCGTCACGCCGACGCCGACGCTGACATCGACGCCGCAGTTTGTCGCCGGCGTGCGAACACGTTGTGCACTCAGCGCTTGCAGGTGTCTCTGGACCCTGCAGTCGGATCAATGGGCAGTTGAATACAGTCGGAAAATCGGACACTCGGACAGTCGGACAGTAGAGCAAACTGCACGAATGCCGCCTGCATTGGGCCTGCAACCTGCAACCTGCAACTTCGATTGGCTTTTGCTGCTTTGTCAAAAGCTGTCAAAAGCCGCCGTTGCCTCGTTCTCGTTGTGGTTCTTTTGGTGCTTTGGATTTATTTGCAAGCGGCGCAACTTGTGGCATTTATTGTTATGCTTATTATTTGCTTTCTATTTATTTGTAGAGCACGATTGCGACAGATCGCAGACAATAATTGTGAAGGTAATCACGCTGGCGAACTAAAGCTGCTTGCGCTGCTTTGCCAAGTGCAGCAAGGGTTGTTGCTATGCGACTTAAGGCGCGACATTAAGTTTGCTATAGCAAACAAGCAAATGGATAAAAGAAACATATTGCTATATATGCAATAAAATGTTAAACTATTTACAAATATATATAGAACTAAACCATGACTTATTTTAATTTGAGATTTAAGACGGTTAAAGGTGGAATTTGTATTAACCTACCTAACAATGTGTCTTCAGAACGTTCTTCTCAGTTCTACTCCTAGCGTTTAAGCTGTATGTTAATATATTACATATTCAATGCTAAATCAAAAGAGTTAAACTTAAAGGTTACTCTGGCAATATGGATAAAATCCAACGCCAGCTTTGGTTGAAATAACTTTCTTAAGAAAAGCCTTTCGTAATATTAAATTAGTCTGCACAGCTTAATCAAGATGGTTACAATAACAAAGTAGCAGTTGTGAACAAGAGGATATGGCAAAAAAATATGATGAAATCACTGCTCAATATGCAAACAAACAGTTTAATTGAAATTCGCGCGAAAAAAGCGATTTGCATAATCAAAAGCAAACTTTTAGCTGAATAAGACATTAAGTTGTTTTCTCTAGCGTATTTTCTCCCATCGCGGCTACTGCCACAATTCGGGGCAAAGTAAAAGGAGTCGAGTGACGCACCGATGCTGATGCTGATGATGATGTGTCATCACTTGAGGCGAGTCAACGTCAACGAGAAGCATTTCGACTGTTTGCAGTCGATAGCTTAACATCTCAATGGCCAAAAGTAATGAGCAAACACTTTTCAATCGCATCGCAGCGAGTCAACAATAATGAGTATGAGAAATGTGTAACGACGTGACTTTGATGTGGCTGCCACAACAGCAACAACAACAACAACAACAACTACAATTATCAATATGAACAGCTGTCAGTTGTTGTTGTTAGCTTGTAATGCAATTTTAATGGCAACATCGACAACATTTTTTGGCCCAATTTCAACCCTGACCTTGTTTACAGCTTACAGTTTACAGTTGTTACTCTTCGCATTCATTATTTATTGCGTGCGCGTCTTTTTCGCATCCATAATTAAAATGTTTGCTGCAAGTCGCACTTTTTAATGGCCAAAGATATAAACGATTGTGCTTCATTCAAAACGCTGACCACCCGGCGCGGCAATGTCCGCAAATTTGGCATCGCTGGGGGCGACTCTCAAACTTTTGTTAATTATCGCGATAACGCAACATGTTGCCGCTTGCCACACAGCTCCTCAAAACCGAAAAAAAGAGGCAGAGCTCAGCTGTCTGGCCGTCTCTGTTTTTTTTCACTCTGCATATAATTATTGTCATAATATACACATATGTATATTCAGTTTTTTGGCAAACAACTGACGCTGGCCTTTTGATGCCGCCGTCAACTTTGACCTCATCTATTTTATATATGACAGACACAATATGCTTGCCTTGTGATGGATGTTGGCTCTCATAAACCCCATCGCCAGCGCCATGCAGCTACTACTAATGAGCTGGCATGCAGCAAGCACAACAAGCACAACAAACGCAAGCAGCAGACAGGTTATAAAACCGAAAAAGCAACCGAGACTATCATATTTTATAACCCATAAAATTGCCCACAGCCACAGCCAGGCTCTGTGATCTGTGGGGTCAGCTGTGGGTTGGAGGGCACAACACACAAACACCAACAACAACATTAAACAGCAACTTATTAAAAACCTTAAAATGCGTGTAGATTACGCAAGCCAACAAAAGCTGGCTGCTGTACAAATCACTTTGACATTTATGCTGTGCAAGCTGTCTGCTATAAAACTGTTATGCAGCTGCCAGCTACGCAATTGCAAATTCTTTAAAAGGATTTCTGGCTGTAGAACCTTTGACCTTTGCCTAAAACTGTCAGTCAGTCATTTAGCTTGCCTAATTGAATTGCATTGTGGTCGAAGTAAAATCGAAATAAATAAATAAATAGAAGAAATATGAAATCTTCTAATTGGCAGCGCTCGTTGCCGTCATTGTTGGCACGTTGTTTGGCATGCAGACGCAGGTCTCAGCTCCCCTCCCCCCTCCACACTGCCACACTCTGTTTGCTGGCCTCGCTCATCGCTCACCTGGGAGCTGTGCGGCCTCGGCATGCATTTCCTTTTTGGGCTCAGACGTCGACCACGACGACGACGACGACGACGCATAGAAATTTTCTTTATAAATCAGTTGTTGTGGCTGTTGTTGCTCGTTGTTGTGTTCGAGCAACAAGCAAAGTACAAAGCAAGTTGTTAAAATTCCTGTTTAAAGTTTTGTACGCACATGCAACAAGCTTGCTTCCCTTTCTCTCTCTCCCTCTCTCTCTGTCTCTCCCCCCCCCTCTTTCCCTGCCTGCAAGCCAGCCAATAAGCAACATCAAAGGAAGCTGCTGATGCTGTTGCTGCTGCTGCATGTTTGCATTAAAGACGCATTTTGTTTGCCTAGATCGAAGTGGAGACGACGCCGTCCGCAGCGTGTTAGAATACACAACATGTTGGGGCCACTCATAATCAGGTTTTAGCCATGGCTAAAGGGACTCCACTCAGAGTCTTCTCTGCGCATATTGGCTTTGACTGCGGCAGCTTCGGCTTCGACTTCGGCGTTGGCGTTTTGCCCCAACCGCTTATTGACTTGGCTGCACATGACTGCACAAAAGAGCAGCGGCGTCGACTGCTGCTGCTCAGGTGGGCCAAGGCTAGGGTGAAGCTAACTAAACAATTATGGCAACGGCCTCGCGATCGCCAGCAACAGCAACAACAACGACAACAACGTCGACGACGACGACGATGATGATGACGATGTTGCCAGCGGCTGCAACATCCTCCAACCATCTCCATCTTCATCCTCATCCTCAGCCTTAGCCACATCCATCTAACTATCGCTCGTATCTATGCATCTATAGTTATTTGTATTATTATTTTGCGTTGTTTTTGCTGCGTGTATCTGTTGCCTGCCACACAGCCTTACGGTCTCCCTTACGTTCGCTGTCTCGGTTTCAGTGCAACTTTTGATGCATTCACATGTGTGCTCTCTCTCCCTCTCCCTCTCGATATCTATTCCTCTCTCTCACTCTATCTCTCTGCTCTCTTGCTCTACATACTCCTCTCGGCTATTGTTGCCTTTCGGTTTTATTTATAGTCGAAGCTGCTTTAACGCTCCTCCGGATCCGTTCGTTGGCTCCGTTTGGCCGGGTTAGTCGCTCTGCCTTGCTTGATGATGCTTGGCGAGCTTAAAATCATCATAAATGCATGGTTACACATACGATGCAACGTTTGCTTGCTGCAGTCTCCACAGACAGCAGACAGCGCAGCGCAGTCAGCCAGCTAGACAGACTTAGCCAAGCGAGGGCGGCAAGGAAAGTTATGCTACGGGAATACCGAGCATCGAAAGTAGGTTAAAGAATTCTAGCAACTATTATATAACTATATATATATATATAGAATAAATTTAGTAGTAATAATTTAGCTAAATCTTAGTCTCTCAGTTCTAAAGCTTTCTTTAGTTAACTTGGCATAAATTCATACAATAGAATTAAATTGAATTTAATTGTAATATCCAGCTAAAGTCAGTCTATCAGTCCTCAGTTTTAATTACTTAACTAGGCATAAATTCAAAGAACAAAATTGGATTGAACAATTATTAATTAGGCACTTTTCGTAGCAATTGTTGCTTAAAATAAGGAGTAGTAAAACAGCAACTTTAATTGGTGTCTAAGAATTGGGTCTGAATAGAAATCTACAATTTTCGAACTTCATATAAGAAATTTACTACATATAAACCAAATTCTTATCTCAGCCGTATTCACATTGAATTACCTCATTAAATAGATTATTTAATTCCTCACATTTTAAGTATTACACTTTTAAATCGTGTTTCTTCTAGTCTAAGCTTTAGCAAATTTTACTGGTTTCTCGCCGTAAATCCTCATTATTTGTTAATTGTTTATCTTTCATGCTATAATTTTATCGCTAAAGTGTCAGCCGTTTTTGTTTGTTTTTCTCACAGAATTCTATTTGATTACCTTACATTTATTTATAAGTATTCTATAGAATATTTAACATTGCTCGCACTTTAAAATCTTATCCATTTTTTCTAGTCTAACCTTCAGCACAGACTAAAAGTCAACCACGCTATAAAATTCTCATTTGTCAACTATTTTACTCATCATTTTTTTTTTGTTGTGGCGAAACTTTCTTGAGCCACCCACGCGAGTTGTGCGCTTGTTGTGGTGCAATACATGCAAGTTAATGTTCTGGGTGAGTGGGGCTGCATTTTAGTTTTTATTTTCGTCATTTTCAAGAGATTCTTTTTTGCTGCGGCTGCTGTTGCTGCTGCCGCTGCTGATGCAGTTGCAGTTCCAGTTGTTGTTGTTACCGTTGTTGTTGTTGGCGTAGAGCATTTCTTTTGGCTTTGCGGTTTTCACGTGTTGCTATTTTTGCAAGCTTTCCCATTTGCTGCGCTGCTCTTGCTCTTGTTGTTCTTGTTGTTGTCGTGAATAAAGAGCATAAAAAGCAAATGAAAATAAAAACGATAACAAAGAAACCGAAACGCAGTCGCAGTTTTAGTTTTCGTTTTAGTCTAACTTCTCTCCTTCACCATCCGCCGCCTTCACCACTGACCCCACGCGCTGCCCACGAAGAAGCCGCCGTCTGCTGCGCTCTGCTGGCGTCGATGTCGCAGTCGCCGTAGAGCTGTGCTAATAACTCAGCATTTGTTTCAATTTCTGTTGTTTTTACTGAATGACTTCCATGTGTTTGTTAGTGTGTGTGTGTGTTTGAGTGTGTTTTCTTGTTTGTGTTGGCTTGGCAAATGTTTCTTTTTTTTTGTTTTTGAGTGTGTGTTTTCTTTTTTGTTTTAGCAAGTTTGTTATTTATTCTACACATTTTTTGCCCTTGCTGCCGGTTTTAGTTTTTTGCTAAATTATTTTCTGGTAGCAACATAAATACACACACAATTTATCAACTGGGCTTTTGACTGGCGCGAGGGCAGCTTTGAAATGTTTTTTTTTTGTTGTTGTGATTTTTTGTTCAGTTGTTTCTTTTGTATTGTTTGTCGTTTGCTTTATCGTGTGTCAGCTCGTTTATCAGACTTGAAAACGTATTGAACATCATCACTTAATAATATTGACACTTTTCGATTTTGAATTCACATTTTCCCTCGCTCGCCATTCACAACATTTTCATTTGAATACCCATTTTGAGTTGGTTTCCCTCCTCCCCCTCCCTCCGCTCGCAGCCGCAGCGCCCACGACTGAGAGCCGAAAACGAAAACGAGCCACGCACACAATCAGCAAATTAAGTGATTACGTTAACCGGTTGTTCTTGTTGTTTGTTGTTTCTTGTTTCGTTGTTGTTGCCGTATGAAAGGCTGGCTACAAGCCGGGCCCAAAACAGAAATTTACATGAAAATTAACTTGTTATATGGCAAACAACTACAACAGCAACAACAGTGAGCGCAAAAGGAGCTCGCTCAAAAGACAGCGACAATTTAAAAAAGTTAAGACAACGCACAACCCAAAGCGAACACCAAACAGACATAAGTTCGCTTCTTCTGCGGCTTCGACTTCGGCTTCTGCTTCCTCCGCTTTGCTAGCTCCAATTTTATTTCTTAGTTCCTGACTCCACACACTCCACAATTCCTCCTCCTCCGTCTTTCGCTCGCCTTCAACTCTTTGGAGTCGGCAATAATTTTGTATAATTTCGAAATTAGAGCTCATCATCAGCCCATATTAAAGTCCCTCTCTCTCTCTCCCTCGCTCTCTCTCTATGCTTGTATTTGCTTCTCGCTCTGTTTGCTGTTCTACCACTCTGCGAGTATTCGTATCTGTGGCCATGGTCTGTTGCCCTGTTCTCTGTTGTTGTCTCTGAGCCATAAAGCGCTCCAATATTGACAGCAACTACTACATGTGCTTGGATTGCGTTGTCCCTCTTTGTAGATTAGATAAAACCCGACAATTTGCATAGCGCCCCGACTGTGGGAACGCATTAAACATTACAGGCATTATCTAGCCATGAATCAGACACGAATTATCACAAAATTCTATTGCGATATCGACAAACGGCCGACAAACGTTTCTATTCTAATTCAAATATGTAAATAGTTTTCGATTCCTATCGCTAAGTAATTCCATGACATTATTGACAATTATTGCAATTAAAAGTTGTTTTCAATTCAACTACAAAACTCTTTAATTTCGCCATCAATTCGAAGTATGATAATATCAAAATGTTCTTTTAATACCACTTAATTGAAATTGAAATATGTGAAAACGCTGCAAAATATATGAAGACTAATAAAAGCAACATAAATGTGCGGAGTGTTTATTAAACTTCTGAGAACATATCAAATTGTTATTCGACAATTATTGAGTTATTTGTCAATTGTTTCAGTTCCACATTCCACACTCCTCTGTCGCTTTCTTTTAAGTATAAAACAAATGGCTATTTAAAGCAAGATTTAATTATTTGCTAAAAGAACAAAATTGTCACTTGAATTCTTAAGAGTTGTAATGAAAAGTTCGCAATTAAAGACAATCGGCAATTGTTGAATTTAGTTGTTGTGTGCAGACATTTTTGCAGAGCAACTAGAAACGTGCCGAAAAAACTGCAAATAAACCGAGTGAAAACTTTTCTTTGCCCAACTTTGTTTTTCCGGCCAAAAGTTGTGCGAGTTTTTTTTTCTGCTTCGTTTTCAGTTGCGTTGATAGCAACAAAATGCAACAAGCTTAAACATTACATAAAGCGGCAAAAACAAGCACAAGGCCACAAACAAACGATAAGAGCCAAAAAAAAAGCCAAGAAGAACTAGAAACCGTTGCAAATCGCCCCTTTCAAGCTCGGTTCTCTATGAAAGCCTAAGACTACATGAAGCGCACGAACAACTGAGCATATTTTTCTTTATTTTTTTGGGGCGACTTCCGTCACAGAAATTTTTAGATTTTCAAAATATATTTGCAACACGTAGCAGGCAGCACGTAGCACAATAACTGAAGCTGTCTGAGAGCTGAACTAATCTCTAAGCCGAGACAGTTTTTAGCTCAGGGAAAGGGCAGCAGAGAAGGGAAGGGGGGAAGCTGTGGGTCTCTTTGTCTCGTTTAATTCAAATTAGCCGCGTTGCTATAAACATAACGAACTCGTTGATGTCTCAGTCGATTCCATATGCATATATGTATGTAGCTTTGTATCTTTATCTATTTATATTTATTTGGATGATGATAAAACTGCCTGTTGGTCGTCGGCTTTTTCTTATGCTGTGCTGTGCTGTTAATTTATGGCCACATCGCCATTATAATTCTCACTCTGTCAGCTGCCATCTCAATCTCTATCTCTCTGTCTCTGTCTCTATCTCTATCTCTGTAGCCAGCTATCAGTCTGTCTCTTTGTCTGCAGCGTCGCCATTCGCCGTCTAATGTTTATTCAAATTGCAAAACGTTCTTTTTGCCATTCTGCGACAATTCTCTCGTGTGTCTTGAACTCTGAGCTCTTGTCTGGGCCAGCGAGTCTAGACAGCGGCCAGCAAACGGAAGGAAGAAGCCACGACGAGCTGCACTTGAACTTGAGACGCAAAGTGAACCCCCCACAATGGACTCGGGGAAACAGGGAAACATGGCCGAAACGAGGGATGGATTCTGCATGCAACCCCCATTCATATGCGAAAAAAACAAAACATATCCATGAATGAATTGCTGGCAGTCGAGGAGAAGGGAGCTGCTGTTAAGTAGCCGACTTCAACAGACTGACAGACAGAGAGACAGACGCAGACACCTTTGTTTGGCCAGTGAGAGAGAGATCTTGATGTCTGGCGCTGGCTCATGGGGTGCTTAGTGTCTGCGGCTGTCGCACAGACCGACTGACTGTGGCAGCTGTCTGCTTGCAACTATTGTCATGCTTTTAATTACAGATTTCTATTGGCATTTGTTATCTGTTCTCCCCTCTCTCTCTCTCTCTCTCTCTCTCAGTCTATTGCTCGGATTAACAACTCTCAGTGAACTTCCGCAATTGCTTGTGCAACTTGAGTTCAGTCGTCGTCGTCGCAGGTTGGCTAATTGAAAGTTGAGCACAGTGCGTATACTTAATATGCTTGCTACTTGCAGCAGCTGCCACCTCGACTTTGGCAGCTTTGGCGCAACTTTTGTCAAAGTAGCTTAATGCTAATGCAATTGGCACGTGCCCTCAGTCATCTTACACTATCACAATCACTATCAGCTTCTTCTTCAACAATGATGATGTTGTCGTTGTTTTGCGATTGTAACGAGGAAGTTTAGCTCGCTTACAAGGCCACACACACAACACACAATACACAACATGAGCTCCAATCTAATTAATATGCATGTCTCTTGCGACCACAACAAGCAGCCAGCAACAACAACAACAACAACAACTACAACTCTGTTTGCCAAAAGTTCATTTCATCTTTTCAGCTCTGGTTTTTGCCCTAAGCCCAGCAGCTGTAATCATTATAATGCCCTGATAATAAAATATAATAGCTGACTTTCGTTATGCTGCTGTTACAGCAGCTGCTAGCTTTAAGCTGCGTTTTGCTTAGTTTAACAACTCTGATAATGCAAATTGTTTATTATTAACCACAGTTACACAACAAGCTAAAATTATTACATATTCTGCAAATGCAAGAATCACATTGCTAATCAATGTACAAAATTGAAATTCAACGAGTTTTACACAAGTTTGCTTAATTAATTCAAATGGCTTGAATCGAAATGCAGCTTTTAATTATAAGAAAACGTTATCATGGAAATATTTCTGATAAGTAAAAAGACAACTAGGGAAAATTAGTAAAGTAGAGCTACAAGATAATCAATACAACATAAAAAACTAATTAGACTAACAACTAAATTACAAATTAGCAAATAGTAAAAACAGTTTATCTGACTTGGATTTAATTGTAAACTACAAGCACAATTAATTATGCAAGGAGTGTACAAATAAAGAAAATATTATTAATGAAATTTAAAAATAAATAAATAGAAATCATTGTACAACAACTTGATAATTTCTAGAGCTTAAAATAAATCGAAAATTGTCAATTTCTCACTTGGCTGGATTTCATTTAAGCGACTGAATGAGTTTGCAATTCGTATTGAAAGAGGATGTCTCAGGATGCTGTTGTCTCAAACTCAGCTTTCTGTACACATGTTGGCAATGAGTTCTTTACAAACTGCGCCCTGACTTGAATTTAAAATCAAAATCTAAAGCGAGGCCATTAAATCACGCCCTTGTAGAGAGGGCCTAATGTGTTGTCATTTGGTTGCTGCTCTAGTTAATGTGCTTATTATGCCGACATCAAGTAGCTTGTAACACACACACATACATACATCGGGTCAATGTCGATTATTTTTGTGTGTGCGGCATGTAAAACGCCAGTTGAATTGTCAATTTGAAGCAAATGCAAACACACTGCGAGCACGACACGTGCAACATTAACACATTTAAATGACAGACAACAACCGAGAAACGTTGTCAACTGTCAAATTTAATCATGGATATTATAAAGGCAGCCAGCAAGCAAGCAGATAGATAGATGGATGTAGTAGATAAACAAAGCCAAAACACGGCCAAAAACAAAGCCAAACAAATCAAAACAAAGGCAAACAAAACAAAAGCCAAAGCCAAAGCCAAAAGCTAAAGCAAAACTGCAAATAATGTCAAAGTGTCGTTCAGATTTCATGTCATACTCTGCAAATACGAAAATACGACGGGGTATTTGTGTGCTTGTCACTGCAGACGTGACGCGTTCTATTGACTATTGCACTAATTGTTCTAATTGCACTCGGCTCTGGTTGCAACTAATTGGCTGCAAGTTGCAGTTGCCTTTGACTGGCAGAAATATTGATTAAATTCAGCTGCCATAATTCACTGCTGAAATATTTGCAAGCCACTCAAATTACATAATAAACTTTGGCACTTTTGATGGCAATTTCAATTTAATGAATAAATCCTTTGTTATGCAAAAGTCTTGAATGAATAAAAATAGAAACTGCAGAAGTTTATTTGCATAACTATGCTAACAATGATAGCAAAAAGCTAGATAGATAAAATTATAAACTTTGAAGCACAAATCACTCGGCAAATTCCGCACAACATTCCTCAACTCTATGTCATAAATATATTGACAGCTGCTCAACTTGATCGCACACTCCATTAACACTTTTGGGACAGGGTATCAAAACGACGGCACACTTTAAGATCACAACAATTCTCACATGTTGTCGTCGTTGTTGACTTGACTGACTGACATAATTTGGTCAGGTTTGCGGCTTATGGCTTTGTCATCTTTTTTTTTTTTTGGCTAATTACAGTTGAAATATCTGCGCATAAATCAGATAAAAGTGTAACCTTTATCTCAACGGAGTTGTGAGCTTTTTTGTTTCTGTTTTTATTTGTATTTATATTCTGCTTTATTACCTTTTAGACAGCGTCTGTTTTGCGGTATTACAAATGGCGTGCAGTCGCTTCCGTTTCCTGTTGGCGGCGTGCCGCAAAAAAATATCCAATTAGAATCTTGCAGCTGCGCAGGCGTCACAGCGACAGAGGGAAAACGGCTAACAACTTGATTTTTCCAGCGAATTTCTACAGCGAATTTTGCATTTATTTGTTTTGGTTTTTTTTATATTGAAAATTTGTATTATTTTTCTACTTTTTTTTTTGCACTTTTTGTTATTCTGAAAACTTGCACTGAATTTGCTGCACAAACTTGAACTTGTTGCTGTGGCGGCTTTTGGCACTTGATCAATTTGTAATCTTTGTGTGTTATCTATGTCTTATCTATGTGTGTACGTGTGTATTTAATAATAGCTGTAAATGCAATTTGACAGCTTACTTTTTTGAGGCACTATTTTGGGGGGGCACAACATAAAAGACTTGTTTCCATTTACTCCGAAATAGCTTGACTTTAGATTTTCACTAGTAATTTTATTCTTTGCTTTTCTTATCGTGGAATTTCCGAACAATTTGCAAGTTTAGAATTTTTGCGCTGTTTCAGTTTTCTCGTCATCTGCGAACGACGAACGAAATGCGAAAGAACAGAACGTGCGGCCGCGGCGAATTTTGTCGTACGAGCGCTAAAAATCAACTAACTCGCAAACGCAGCGCGTCGTTTCACTCAAGCATCGTTGCACTCACTGCTCGACCAAATGTTTGTCACTCGAACTTTTCGGTTGCGTCTGGGGCCGGCGAACGCAACGCGTTCGAATCGATCCCAACGCGCGAACGAACAAGTCTGATTGGTTTCCAGTTCGTTCCGTTTGCCAGTGTTCCGTTCGTTGAGCTCGACAGCGTAAGTAACCTGTTTGGCTGAGTGCCGTCGAGTGCAAACAGGTTTCGTTTTCAGAGTTTGAGCGCAATTTGTTTAATTACTCAATTATGCTGCCAGACCGGCGTGCGCGCGAGCGCGAGCGAGAGGGCACGATGCCCAACACATACGAGCTGCTGTTGTTGTTGCTGTTGGTGTTGTGTGCTATGCAATTTAGTGGTTATATTTTAGAAATTTATTGTTTTATCCAGCTGAACTTGGGAATTGGAGATTGTTTTTTTCTTTTTTTTTTTTTTTTTTTTGATTGGTTTACAATGTTGGCGCTGCTTTTATTGCACTTCACCTGTGTCGAGGACTTCAACTCAAGGGTCTCGAGCGTGTGAAATTTCCACATTATTAGAGCTGTTGTAAACAATCCAATAGGAAACACAGCGGAGTCCTAGCTGTAATGTAGCATGAAAAAAAGATTTAAAACGATTATTATTTATTTATAACATAATTCATATATTTCTAAGTACATTTTGATTATTTTGGGTTTTCGAATTTTTGGCATATTAACAGAAAAATCGCTGTTATAAAGTCCTCGATATTTCAATGCATCTATTTAAAATTAATCAATCTACTTTTGTTTTACTATAATAGTAGACGCTATTTTCAGAGCATTTGTTACTTGAGCACTCTTTGCTCATGCAGCAAAGCAAAGAATAAATAAACTCAGCTTAAACAATTTTTTACGCATTTCTAAAAGTCATTTTAGTAGCTCAATTTGTTAGATATAACTCTGTTTTTTGGCATAGTTCCTTAAAATTTCGTCAATTTCACATTCTGAGTATTTCAAAACGACTGCTAAATAAAATATCTAGAGTTATATCTATTTAGTTTAAGGAGCATTTACCAAGCAACTTTTAATGACAATTCTTGGCAACCTGCTTTAAAAGCTCACCAATTTGATATCCTGAATATTTAATAGCGATTGTCTGATAAATAAAATAGTTTACAGAGCATCTGCTAGTCGAACACACATGAATCTCCCGTTCTAACATCTTTTGCTCGCCACTTGTTGCACTTTTTGCGCGTGCAGCAAAGCGAAGAACGTCAGAGAACAGAACAGAATGAATTCTGTCATTTCACTTGAACATTCATAAATATTTATGTGGGTATTCGTGGTGCATGTTCTGCGAGTGTCCCAACACCAATATTCCCATACCCCTAACCGAGCCCGAAACCCGAATTCGAGTCCGAGTCCAGCTGGAGTCGCTTCTATGACCATTTCTATGCCCATTTCCATTTCCATTCCACGAACAACTCTTTCTCGTTCATTTTGCATCTCTCGTCAAATTCTTTAACTTGGCAATTTGTTACGGTACTTTTGCTATTTTGCACAACAACTGTCGTCTCCCCTCCCCTCCTCTGCTCTCCTCATGACCAGCTTCGGCTCCAACTTCTGCTCCATCGTCGTCTTCAAGTTTAGCTGGTGGCGCAGCATATTTATGCAAGGCAACGTTGTCGACAAACGGCCCGCACTTAAAGAAGATGCCGCATGGATAATGTTGGTGAGTGAGCGACAGAGACAGCGACAGCGACAGAGAGAGAGAGAGAGAGAGGGCGAGATTTATGTGTGTGGATATTTGTGACAAGTGTCTTTCATTAGCATAAGTAAATCTTCTCGAAATCCTCAAATTTATTTGTCAACACTTGACAATTTCATTGTTGACGCTGCAGGCGCAGCTGTAAACGATTCCAAATTCTCCTCTTTGCTGCTTCATCTTTCTCTCTCTCTCTCTCTCCAAATCATGATTTGTCTTTTGCCGCCTAACTGCACTGTTTTCAGCCCTTTCCCCGTGACCAAGACAATGCAGTGGTCAAAAGGCGAAAGCCGTCGTCCAACAACGGCTTAAATCAAAGCCAAATATTTGCCCACAAGCAGACAACATTAGCTTTGCCTGTGACTTTAGCTTCGCTCACAGATACCCTGTAAATCTCAGTGTCATAACTCTTGACTCGGCCCTTCGCCGTCAAGCTCCTTGTCTGCTGATTATTTTGAGGATTCTGCTTTCTTATCTGGCTTATCTACAGAGTGTCAACGTTGTTGTGCTCATCATCGTCGCCTTCGCCATGGCCAACACTCCATTACCAACAAAAGCCGTGACCATTCATTAGCAGCAGCTACAGCAGCCGTCGTCGAGAATCGCTGCTAAACTTGGCAACGCTTTCGACTCCAACTTGGCCACAAGGGAGTCGGAAGTGCATTCAACGCATTCATAATGCCAACGTAATCTCAAATTACTGCAAAATTCGCACTGCACAGCTTCATTTTTTGTTCGTATTCATTTTAGTTTCCCTGTTATTTTTTATTTTGTTTTGTTTTTTTATTAAGTTGCATTTTACGACGCGTTTCCAATGCGCTTTTGCAACTTCTTCGACTTCACGCTTCGTTGTAAATCCAGCATTATTTTGATTGTGGCACATTTTATTGTTATGTCAATAAGCCGGTCTTTTATGCCACCAAATGCCTGCAACATGCGGCGCATTTCCGCCAACTTCTACAGCTTTCCCGCTATCCTCTTCTCGTCCCCTCTCTGTCCATGCGCCTCCCCAGAATCCTCGACGATCCGCAGTGTGGACAGGTGTGCGCTAAAGGCCATTGAAAAGCGTTTGATAGCGTCAAAGAGTGATGTATTTAATGATTTCTTTTCCTAAACACGCATCTGGCGATGTCTACGAAGTAGACATGGTCGGCAAAACATCCGCAAACTCTCGCATTTAGCTTCAACTTCAAGATAAACTCACATCTATAATTTGTCCAATTTCCATTCATTCAAACTTCCTGCTCGAAATTTCGACACACAACAAAAATTCGAACAGAAAGCAGAAAACACCTCAAAATAATTACAAAACATGTAAATTTAAAAGTATTTAGGAATTTAGAGTTTGATGTTAATGGTGTATTAAATGAAGCAACTAATAAATTTCTTATTTTAACAGACATATTATGTAGATTCACTATTTAAAATTAAGTCGGAAACATTCATAATTTATCATTTAAATTAATTTTATATATTCATTAAGTTACGCTTCTCTAAACACCACGTTAAATAAAAATAAATGAATAAAATGATATAATTTTTAAATAACAGCTCAACTCAAGAATTTACTGAAAGAAACTATTCATAATAATAGTGAATATAGCTTCAAATTGAACCCCATTTTAATAGCTTTTTAAAAGAGTCGCCGTGTAAATCTTTTCATGGAACTTTATCAAATTTCAGAGAATAATATGAATGGAATTTATGAGCTTCTTGTGTTAAGTGTCCCTTTTGTGCAGATCTGCTAATGGGCGACACTTGGCCAGCAAATCAATTACAGATAGATAACTCAAAGTGTCAGTCCATATGGCACCACGACTAAACGGGCGGTGGCAGTGGCAAGCAGCGGTTGTGGCAAGCTGAGGAGGCACCTGTTTGCCGGGTTGCATTTGGTTCGACAAACTCGATGCCAAATTGGGACTGCGACAATTGCTGTACATACATCATACAGAACCTTTAATTGTGCCTGGCACTCAATCTTTCAATCACAGTGCGACGGCGGGGCGCAGTGGCAAGTGGCAGGTTGCAAGCACGCGGATTACATGCGGCTGGCTGCAACGTCGACAACGAAGCGAAGTGGAATGAAGAATGGCAGGCAATATAATCTATATAATCATAAGAGAGCAGCATGTTGTAACATACTAGTCGGTGAGGAGCGACTATGCCGCCGTCGCTTGCCGCATGCCGCACGCATTTGCGACATGTTGTCAACTCGAATTGCGTTCGACTGATTGAAGGCAGCCCAACCCAAGTCGAGGCAGCCAGACAGAGTCGCCGTTGCCGTCTGCGTCTGCGTCTCATGCCCATCCCAGCGTCAAGTTGATGGCCATAGTCCAGGGCACGAAGTAGGCAACGGCAAGGTGCCCCAAAGACAACGCCACAAGCCGCGGAGAGACAGGTTTCTGCCCAGGGCAGGACAAGAAACTAAGCCGCAGTGTTTTCGGGTAGGCGTTGCGAGATTGATCAACAGAACTCGAGCGCACAAGACACCCAAGACAGTCTCGTGTGTCTTGCGACATTTGTCTAAGTTGCTGCTCCCCGCACCAACGACCGTTGGCCTTTGCAACGTCATGGCCACAGGTCGACAAACATTTCAAGTAATTTCGCCATCAATCTTTCACTTTTGCACTCCTTTGCGACAGCAGCTCGTCTCAACTCGTCGCAACACAACTCGACTCGACTCGTCGTCCTCCGCTGCGTGATCGACCTTGTCCTTGCCTTGTCCGCTCCTTCACTGCCCACTCACCTGTGGCTGCGTTCAGTTTATTTTGATCTTGGTGTCTCCGCGATTTGCATAACTTGTCATCTTCAGCCGACGTCGAGACGCAGGCGGCGCAGCTATCGCAAAGTTCATTGTCAGTATCAATAAATATCAACGCACTGAGCGACAACTTTGTTAGCCACAGAAACAGAACTTTGGGATACACTCACTAAGTTGCTAGTGTTTTGAACGAATTCATTTCAGAGACTTTGCTTCTTCACTTCTTAAGTCATGCTCAATTCCCACCTATTTTCTAGAGCATTCAGTCTTCGGTGTTCTACGCTTCGACTACGCTGCCTTGTTGTCTTTGTCTCCAGCTCCACTTTCAGCTGCACATCGACATCCTCAGTTGCCAGTCGCCTGATTCCGAGTGGCACTGATGAGGCCATCGTATGTCAGCAGCATTTTTCGTGTGGCGGTTAACATTTTGCTATTTTATGAGCACTGATATAAATGATCTTTTAATTAATATCACTTTAGATAGAAACGACGAAGCCAAGAGACGCACACCGCATTGATGGAGCATTCTTCTTATGCAAAGTGATGTTTACGATTATGCATTGGGATCGAGTCAACGCAACGTCAACAACTTGCCAATTGTCTCTCGCTCTCGCTCTCTCTCTCTAGTCCTCTAGTCTCTAGTCTTCTCCATTCTCAATCCTGTCTCTGCTCGCAACGTGGCTCTTAAATACTTTTAATGACATCGCCATGGATTAGGGCTTAAAACTGGTACTCAGTCTTCCAGCTTGGTCTATGAGTCGAGCTGTGGCTTTGGCTTTGGCTATTGGATTCTTTAGCTCGCTGCTTATGTGACCAGTCAATGATAATCGGATCAGATTACCATTCAGATAATGTTAAAAGCTTTTTGCAATTTGCAAATACAAATTGTTGGGCCTCCTCTTCGTTCTCTCTCGCTCACTCACTCTCACTCACTCACTCACCGACTTATTTTGCACTTAGCCAAGGACATGGGAACATTACTATACCCACAATAATATTGTCCACGCTCAAATAGAACATTATTTGCGCCCCAAAAAAGGGTCATCATGGGATTTACGAGTCGGGCTGGACAGCGAGATGGAGCGATAACGATTATTATGAGGCGACGATATATATGGCAGTTGTGAAACTTATGAGATTCAAGCACAGATAAAGCCACAAGTTACAGATACATTCTGTGCTCAAGAATCATTGTGAAAATGGGAATATAAGGAACCGATTTGATTCGAGTCCTACATATTTACTAAGTATGAAATTTATTTACGTATTATTATGAATATTTTCATTTCAGTATAATTTCTCTAAATTTATCTTATTTAATATGATGTAAAAGAGAAGCTTTTCATTCAAATATATATATATGGCTACATGTTATATTCTAGCTTCATGAATATATTTGGCAGCTGTGACACTGATTAGATTAAAGCGCAGATAAAACTACAAGTTACAGATACTTTTTGCAGACAATGCGATGCTGAAGACTCAAAGGGAAAATGGGATTATAAAAAACCGATTAGTTTTGCATATTTACTTAGTGTGTATGAAGATCTTCGTTCTCTAAATTCTTGAGTTTTGCTGTTATTTAAAATTATATCAATTCTTTAATTCTATTTTATTTAATATGGTGTCAAAGAGAATCTTCTGATACAAATCTCTAACAAATACATATGTTATCTCAAGGTTCTTGAATATTTTTATTCATTATGCTTCATTAAAAGCCTTTTTGCACTTTTCGTCGACAAAATTATACAACATTCTTTCTAAAGGGCACAAACTATGTACAATTCATCCCTTTGGAATTTTGAGTTTAGTGGAGCTCTATAATTTGACCGATAAGTATATAGTAAGTGGAAACAATGTTTTCGGGCTGCTCACTGAGCTACCCCAACTGAAGTATCTCGGGTATCTAGAGCATGCGATAAGATCGAATTGCCATGGAAAGCGCCGCTAGTTGTTGATGGGTTGTGCAGCACGTTTCGTTCAAATGAAGTCATTAAATGCTATTACAAAGCGGTAATTGTTCAGGCACTTCCTATGCTCGGTACTCGGCACTTGAAATACCCTGTACGCAATGTTCACGCCCCAGCAATGTGCATTTTGAGCACTTAGCTATGTTAATTATAGACCGCGAGTACTTCGGGTTCTTTGTGCACCTGTCATACACCGAATTCGCCGAGCTGAGTGTGACACTTGGTCCACTGATAGACGAAGGTGATAGGAATTAACATATATTCTCTCTCTCTCTCTCTCTCTCTTTCTCTTTTGTAACTGGGAGACGGAAAACACTGGCAATTTGGCAAACAATGCGCGGCGCGTACAAAATGCTGGTTAATATTAAATTTATTACGAATCATCATCATCATTTAGGTTGCTGTTGCTACTTACAGCCTCGACCTCAACCCCGACCCTTTTTTCTTTTTGTGTTGAACTCTCAACTGTGACGCGAGCTGTGCGAGCTTCGAAAATGGAATTAATGCTCCAGTATATTTTCATCATATTTTGCACAGTCATCGTCGCCACAGAAGGCAAAAGTCATGTGAACTTCCTGAGTGGAAAACCAACTCAGCTCAACTCAACGCAGCAATCGAATCCAACCCGAGACGAGACGAGCTGAGCACTCATCGTCGTCCCCTATGCGATTCAGATCGGCGGAAATTGTGTCATGATTATAGACTAAAGCGCGTATTTAGTTACGCCTTATTATTTCCTTTTGCTCTCCGTCTGTCTCTCAGTCTGTCTGGCATTCAGCATTCTCCAAAATTGAATTGAACTCCGCCTAATTGAAGTTGCCTGGAAATGACTTGGATCTTTCCTTGCCTCTTCCATCCTATCGCTCTTTCAGTGTTCTCAGCTCTCAGCTCTCAGTTCTCGAGTCTCTACTCGACTATCACTGCATTTGGCTCATTAAAGTTCATTTGCTTTCAATTCATGCTCTTAGCCTAACAGTTCCTTCAGCTTAATAGATCTAATTCTGTGTGATCATAAAACATTTTACTTTTGTTGACGCCACAATGGACGTTATCTATTAGCCTGAGAATGGAGTTCGCTTTGATTAGCTGACTGCTTTGTGGCTCACACGAGAGTTAGCAATTGGTTTAAGTTTATACAATGGATTACTATAAACTGATATCGGGAGTTATTTGTATAACTTGCTAAAAATGCAGTTTAAATTCATTGAAATCTGCGTATTACAAATTATTTATAGCTGCGTCGAGAGTTGGAAAGATTTTTATAAAAAAGATGCATCCGATTTTCAACAATTTATTATTTCCAAACTAGACTTCAAATACACTACCCTGAATTTATGCGTTTCCGATACCTAAAATGGTTTTTCGCTATTTAAGTGCTCTCGAAATAATTATTAAGCATATGTGTATAGTTTAAGTATCTGCTACACATTAAGCAAATTATTAAGCAAATGTATATGGATTTGGTAACTGCTGCAAATTAATCAAAGAACCTCCTCAGCCATCAAAACAAAAACATTTTTCCTCAATATCTCTGGACAATGCATCAAATATACATCTTTCATTCCGAGTCATTTATTGCCATAATGATGATGAATGCATTTCATAAGTCAGGGAAGTCTATTCTACACAAAATTCATAGAATTCACTCGATGTTCAAGACAATAATTTCCAATCTGTCAACTCAATAGTTCACCGGGTGTCTGCGCAGATCCTTGCCAAGTCCTAAGTGGATATTAATCACGAAGCAACAGGAATTGTCCATTTGTGAGCGAGGCTGTTGCTGTCTGCTGTGCGATGTGCAATTAAATGCTTTGGCTACCGGTTCGAATCTTTCAAAACGGCACATTGTCTTGGCCAAATTAAAGTTTACTCAGCTGAAGAAGAGAAGCTGCTGACTGTCTGACAAGATGGTTAAAGCGAGGGGCAGAATGGGGCAGAGGGAGGAGAAAGCTGTGGCTGGTCTTAGAGTCCGACACCTGAGTTGAATTTTTCGTTGGCTGTGCGCATGCGGAAGCGTTTTTCGCGTCATTTTTCATGCTGAAAATTTAATAAAGAAAATTAATTTGTGGACATTTGACTCGAGGCGAGACAAAAAAAAAAAAACGCGAAGATCGCGAGTTGAAGCTCCACCAAAACAGACAGAGAGAGTGAGAGAGACTTGTACTCAAACTGCACGCAGACTTTGATCGATGGCACTCACGATGCTGCAGGCTGCTGTGAGAGACGACAATTTCAACTGCGGCAGCGGCAGCAACAGACGCGGGGCACGCAACACAACTCGTACGGTATGTCGCTAGGTATTGCCCTAGTATCGGGGGCAGAAGAGGGGCAGACGCAAAAGGGTCCGGTGTCCTCTGTGTGCGCTGTGTGTGCCGCATGAGTTGCAAGTTAGCGCAATTAATTTATTTCAACACGAATTTAACTCTCATCGTGTGTGCTTGAGTGCGCGCTCCTCACTTCATTTCATTCCCAGTGCGTTCATTGCATACATCAGTTTTATGAAACCTTTAGCTGCTTAGTCTCTGCAACTCCAACTGCCTCAACTACAACATACATATATCTATATATATATATACGTATATATATATTGTAGAAATTTTGTCGTTACCTTATCTAAATATGGCCATTGCATATAAAGACTTGCCATCCGTTGTCGTTGTCGTTGCTGTTGGGGCAGCTGCTTGCGGCAGGATTCAGCAATGCGTCGTCGGCGTCGTCGGCGTCGTCAGCGACGATGCAACGTCTCCTCGTCTGCTGATGCTGCGTCACTCATTTTTGCACAGTCCATTAGTTCGCGGATGCAGTCAGCGTTGAGCGTTGAAGGTTGTACTTGCTGATGTCGTTGCTGTTGCTGTTGTCGTTGCTGTAGCTGTTGTTCTTACAGTTGTTGTTGTCTACCGGTTTGACAGTCGCTCAGTCCAGTCGGCGACTGCATCTGCAACTCCATTAGTTGCCAGTTGCCCCTGTTGCATGTTCGCTTTGCATTTTTTGTTTACCGCGTTTATTTTCAGCATTCTTTCTGGGCGCGTCCTAGTAAAAATATACTCCTAGATCTCCTTCGCATCTCTCTCTCTCTTTACTCGACGGCCTTCATTGTGTATGTAATTTTCGGTTATGCGAAGTAATTTGAGATCGCGCCACACGCGCCGCTTTTAATGACTTCATTAAATGCTCGAGACCAGGGCACAACAGCCTTGGCCGCACAAAACAGCAAACAGCAAAAAAAAAAGGCCAAACTAGTTTATGCAACAACAACTAGTGCAACAGTCGGCGTTGCTCCCCAGCGCCAGTTGACTTCATCTCGCTTCGTGTCCAGTTTAGCCTTTGTACTACTTCCGATGATGACTATAAAATGATTCCTTCAGGGCATCTACTGCTCTCTTCTTCTTGTTCGCTTTCTGCATCGCTTACTTGCCACTTGCGTTGAGTTGCCAGCGCTCAAAATGAAAGATGTCGTGCCCCTAGACCACCTTGAATTACCGACCACTGGCATCAACTAAAATCGCAGCGACTAATGCAAAGCTCAGGCTGAGCTTTTAAGCGCCAGCTGCAGTTTATGCATGATCGCTGTTGGTGTGAAAGCACTCAAAGGAATCTATGCTTGAATTTTGCATGTATTAGTGGAGCTTTCAACAGTGTCGTTGATGTTCACAAACATCGTCAAAAGCTTATGAGAAAGTTCTTGAAGTTGTTTTATAGAATTAGCAACGGCTTAAGTTGCATTAGTCAGTCTATCGAAAGCTTAAAAAGCATTTCAAATAAATAGAATACAATCATGTCTCCCTATATAAAATTATTTAAATTAATTATAAAACAATTATACTAGAATGTGCTTTTTACATACACATTCAGATTTGTTCAAAATTCATCAGCCTCACTAACGCTATAAAGCTTTTCGAATAAATATGCGCTTTTCACTCTGACTATTTCCATCGTTTATATCTACATAAAAGCAGCTATAAAATATGACTTGTATCTAAAATAATTATACAAAAATGTGCTTTTTATTTAAGTTTCATATTTGTCAAAAAGTCAGATAAGATCAATAAACAATTGTTCTACATCAACTCAATATTTCATCCTAGGCTACAAAGCTCTCAATAGACTTGAATTTGTCAATGCTTTCATTTATCAGCTTTTGCTCTTCCACTCAGCTCGATTAAATGGGACAGCCATAGTTCTAGCTGCATAAGTAGTGATAAGCTATTAGCTGCAGCTGTGCAAGTATTAGAGAGCTTTCATCTAGACAATTGCAGTTGTAAGTCTTAAGCTTTCGACTGCTGCGCACATGTGAAAGCTCTTGGGCTAGCACTGAGATTTGAGCTGATTGTAAATCTCTTCCATCATAGCTTCTGTCACGAGCCTGGTTAATGGCTTAAGCTGCTGCAACAGCAAAAGGACGTGCGTCAGTTGGTAAAATGCAAATTTTTGTTAGTCCCTTTGCTGCTGCTGCGGCTGTTGCTGATGTGTTTGACTAAATTCCAAGTTGTGGCAGCAAAAAGAACTCTCAGAGATATGCGATGAAATGAACAGCATACGAGTCTGCAACTCGGGGGCAATGGGTGGTGGGGGAAGGGGGAAAGCGAGTGCTAGGGATTGAGCTTCAGCTTGGCGTTGTCCATTTACCGGCGCAGTCGTTACTCATTCTCAGGGCCTTGGACGAGGACGTGGATGGATAATTATGACGTTGCAACAATTCCAGCGTTCAGCGTGTACATGCAGCAACAGCAACAGCATCAGCAAGAGCCACAGCCACAACTGAGAGCTTAGGAGTGGAGCTGGCTGCCGACTGGCTGTGGCCAAGTGACAGTGCAACATGATTGCTCTCGGGCTCGCCACATGCCACATTTATCATTCGTCGAAACGTTGAAAAATTAGTCATTCCTTTATTTTACACCCAAATGCCGAGAGCTGCCTTCCTCGGGCCTCCGCTTCCCCCTCCCCTCGGCAAACCAGTCTCAGTTGTTGTTGTGGCGAGCAAATCCTTCTTGCATTACTTGCCACAACTTGCCACATACTCGTGGTCGTCTGTTGCGCCTCGCAACAACATGCAAATGACTCTTTTAATTTTTATGAATTTCTCTGATTACGAAAATTGCTTCTGGGCTTTTGGCTGCCACAGACAGCGACTCAGATTCAGAATCAGATTCATAGAGTCAGAGTCGGACACCGGCTCAGTCTGAGGCAAGCATGATGCATCGCGCATCTTCATTAGTCGGCGACGCTGTTGCAGTGTCACATAGCCCGCTGTCCGCTGCATGTTGCACGCTGCACGCTGTACGCTGCTCGCGTCTGGGCCATCATTTTTAGGCCCAGTTTAGACAGTTGGCCACAGCAATCGCTGGCGGCGAAATGTACTGTGCTGCTTGCCTTGCCACACCGCGATCAGTGTCCGTGTTTGCCTTTGCTGTCGCATGTTTGCCACAAACACACACAACACTCAACACACACACTCGCTTGCCTCGTTTGGCAGATCAGCTCGGCTCATTGGCGCTCAGCTCGTGGGCTCCAATGGAAATTACAAACGAATAAATCATTGAAGCCAGCTCCAGTTGCCGGCCATATGGACACACTGTGGCATGCAACGCTGCTGCTGCTCCTGCTGCTGCCTCCGCTCAGTCAGCGTAATTAGTTGGAATTGTAATTCATGGCTCGATTAGATAAAGATCTGCTGCCAATTAGCGACGCACCGAGCCCTGCATAATATTAGATGACAAAAGTGACGACTCTATTCGCGCATTTCCTGCTGCCCCCGACCTCCACCTCCCTTCAAATCTATGCTGCCCCCCTGCGGCAGCAACTGGGCACCACCAGCTGTGGTATGTGCCAGCTGAGCATTGGCTTGACCTCTTGCCAATCTTGGCCAATTAGATTCTATCGACTGTTCCACAATTCTGGCCAATTGGCCCGCAACTTGATTTCAATAAAAATCCATTTAATTCGACATTTGTGGCCCCGAAACAAAAGCAACAGAAACGATGCAAATTATCAAATAAAATTGCTGCGAACGAAGTCGCAATTCAGAGTACACTGCCATTAGGAAGTAGTAACGTTGCATAATCCTTGACTTGTTAGAACAATAAAAATAAAACATTTACTCCTTCCATTTAAAAGAATATAAATATGAATTATGAATTGATTTTAATAATAGGGTGGCATTCACTTGTTGTTTCCTGACTTAAATTAACACTTAACACCATTTAAATATATTTATCCAAGAAGAAATATTCAAATTAATATATTTTCAACGCTATGATTTCAATAAAATTGAAACTGAATTAATTTCAATATGTTTGTTTTCCAACTAACTTTAATTAATAACTAAAATCATTTGAATATATTTACCCAAGAAGCAATTCTGTAATTAAAGTGTTGTGTGTATTATCAGTGCAGTGATTTAAATAAAATTGAGACTAAATTAATTTCAATACGTTTATGTTAGAAGTGGAATATTTATACAAAAATTTGCAATTCTCTGATTTCAGTAGTTGCAGCAAATTTCAGCAATATTCTCTATCAAGAAGTCGACCTCCCTTCGAAAAGGACAGACTCCACTGTTGTTAGAGTATCGAGATGAAACAGTTGCCGATTAGTGGCAATGCTTTTGGCTGCCGGCTGGCAACGTTTGAACTCGCGCGCCTCGTGCGGGTGCTGGCCTGGCTTAAAGAAGGCTGCCAACGAGACGGCGAGAGGAAGAGAGAGAGAGACAGAGAGCGAGATGGAGGGGGGACAGAGAGTGCGAGACGAGGTTCCATATAAATCTCTCGTTGTAATTGCCGCGATAAGAGCGGCGGCCTCTTAAAAACCGGTGGCCAGAGCTCTGCTTGAGCTACCAAATATATACGAACTTGCCAATATATTTTGGGCCAAACTACATAAATATCGCGTGAAATGCATTTGCGAGCGATAAATTTTGGCAACGGCTGCTGCAACGGCGATAATCGACGCAATTGCAATCGATTTTGGCGTAATTTAGGTAAGGCTTAAGTGGCAAGAGACTTTTTTTGTTTATTTCTCGTCGGTGTTGTTGCTGCAGTTGCAATCGCAGACTAACAAGCCACTTGCAAATGGACACTTTGATTGAAAACACATAGCTAAAGGTGTGTGCGTATGTGTGTGAGTGTGTGTGTGTGTGGCCAACACCTAAGCGGCTAACAACACTCACAACAATGGCAACAATTTAAATCAAACAGCGTTGATCGCGTTGCCATTGTTGTTAGGCAAACTACCGTTAAACTCACTTTCACAGCGGGTTGGCAGCACCACCGGCGAGCAGAGCAAGTGAGAGAGAGAGAGAGAGAGAGGGGAAGGCAGTGACGGAGACGGGTTCAACGAAATTACTCATACGACGACCCGTTGACCCCGAGAACTTGCAGCCACCGTCTTGCAGTTGATTTTATATCGTCGTCTTCCCCACGCCGCGGCAAGAGAGTGGAAGAGAGAGGGGGACGGGAAGGGGGTTCAGCTTGCCACTCGACACTCGACCTCACCCGTTTCACGCGAACGCTGCGACGGCAACCGACTGGCTTCCATTGCCGCGCTGATTAATTACACCGCCCGCTGTGCGAATTCCTCAATAAAAATCATAATTTCATGTTTGCGACCAGCCGCTGGCCAAAATGTTGATTGTTGCCGCATTTATGTAAGCCACGGCTTATTAGCTGCACGAGCTCTGCCACACTCGCCACACTCTGCCTCGCTCTCTCTCTCACTCTCTCTCGCCCGCTCTTTCTCCCCTGCTAAGTGTAACGAATTTTTGATTGAAACTTTAAAATACTCGTTAGGAGGGTTTCCTCCTCGAAGTCGTCGTCGTCGTCGTTGTTGCGCGTGAGTTTATCTTTTGATTAGATTCGTTAGAGTTTGTATTGGCCTTTTGTAACATCAAATTGGGCAGCACACACACACACTCACACACACACGCACATGTGTGTGCTTGTGAGTGTGGCACGGTTTTCGGAGCTGGCTGGTGTGGCTCGATGGAGTCATTATTCACAATTTAGTAACACTTGATTTGCGTTTGGCGTTTTCTATAAATTTTCATAAATTGTTTCTACTTCATTTTCAATATACCCTGGAATAGTAAATAGCTATGAATGGGTTTGCTTACAGAACACTATTAAGAAAATATACAATATATGTACATATATCCAATTGTATATTTAGAAATTATTAAGTTCGGGTTTAGCCTAGAAATTTTCCTATTCGCATTGTGGTTTAAATTAATTTTCATGGCATATCTTGTATTTACCAATTATAATTATGACATTTATTTAAAATGTCATTTAAAAGTTATCAATATCATTAGTTATTTATTTCATTTGAAAGATAATTTAAAATTTTCGTTTATAATTTTCAAATTTCTATCATATCAAGCTATTCTTAAGGGTATTTGCAAGTCGTGCACAACTCGCTCACTATTTAATGCTTGCTGTCTGCTGATTCATAGCTTCTATAAAAAGCTACAAATTGAAGCGAGAAAAAATGGTTATTTGTATGGGATATTCACAGGTCTTGTTGTGCTTTGAACGATTGCACAAGCTGTTTTAGCCAAAATGTTATGGCTTTAATAAATACAGCGACGCTCGACGCTCAACGCTCGATGCTTGACGTTGACCCAGTTGCCGTGGTGTCGAAAGTTGACAGCGTATCTTAAGCTTGGGTTACGTTCGATTAAACATAATTATATATATTTTCGCATACGCTCATTTCGCAGCCAGAGGATGGCCCGAAAATGTCATAAGTATAATATCATTGTTGCCAAAAAAAAACAAAAAAAAAATGTGACAGCTTGTATGTGGCACATCTAATTAAGACGGCGCAACAGATTTCCATGCACTAAGGAAAGCAAGCGAGAATTCTGAGACATTTACGAGTGTGAGTTCGAGTGCGAGTGTGTGAAAATGAGCCCAGCATGATGTATTCAGAAATCATTAACGGACTGGGCCAGTAGTCAGCCAGTGGACTGGTGAAAGGAGTTGCTGCCATGTGGCAGAGACTGCAGCTGATCCACATGCACATATCGTGGCAAAGTGAAGCGAAAAATTGCTTTGACGTTGCGTCAAAATTTCACACTTTTGCGCCAGATAAAAACCCACAACACACACAACACACGCTCTTGATGACGAAGTGGCAGAAACTGTTGAAGTTCGCCAAGCTGCTGGGGCAGCATTCCCCAAATATTTGGCATATGCATTCAGACTGCGACTGCACATCATTAAAAAGCATGTTAAGTGGCGGGGCAAGCGCTGAGGCATGCCACGGCAGACCCCAAGCCTCTGTCTCAGTCTCTGAGCCTGGCTGCAAATTAGCATACAAGCCGCGCTTTTGCCATAATTTGCATATAAAATTAGCGCAACACTTTAAGCGCCTCTGAGCCTCTCAGTCTCCCAGCCCGAATCTCAGTCTCTGACTCTGACTCTGCTGGTGACACTTGCAACTGCGGCTGCGACTGCTGCTGCTGCTGCTGCTCATTTAGCGTCTTGCTTTGCCGCTGATTGGTTGTACACACAATCCAAGAGGAACCTCTCTCCCTATTTCTCTCTATCTCTGACTGTGCGCTATGATAATTAAGCCGAGGACGAGGCTGCACTTGTTGCTGCAATTTGCATGGCTTTAATGACTCACAATCTGCAGATAGTACCGAGTAAATACATATATGTACATATATTGTGTATATCTCTAGTTATATAGCGAGTGGCGGCGCCTTCACGGCAATTAGCAGTCGAGTTCCGTTTGCCTGATTAGTCACGCCTCACTGCGCATTCCCTGAAAAATGGCTGCTCATAAATAACATCAAAATACAACGCACCCAAAGCCAAAAACCAAAAACAAAAAAACAAAACTAACTCTCATCAATCTCATGCGTGAAAATGCTAAAGGTTAATAATTATGCTGTTTAATTTCAAAATGTGAGAACTAAAGAAATGTGTAAAAAATTGCTTTAAATTAAACCTATTTAGTTCCTAAACATTTCTGTTTGAGAGACGAAAATGTTTGGGCAACACACAAAAAAAAAGCAAATTGAAAGCTGAACTAAAACTCAAATTGAACTGAATTAAAATTTTGTGTAAATAAACTGAATATTAGATATTCGGAATGTTATTTATTTTCAGCTGCTCTGCTGGTCAGCGATTCTGTCATATTCACAAATAGTTGGGCAATTGAGTGTGCATTCGAGTGCTCTTGGCAAATTATGCATTATATCGAAATATTATTTATGAAAATACTCGATTATTGATTTTCCTTTGGCTCTCTATGAATTGTTCGTTGTGCTCGTATTTCTCCTGTTTGCCGCTTATGCTTTTTTGATAAAAATGGCACTAAATCAATACAAGTCATAAACTGCAACACGCTTTTTAATTTATAACATAGAATAAATGCGAGATGCGAGCTGCAAACTGTGAGCTGTGAGGCTGTGAGCTGTGTGCCTGGCAATAACTGCAGTGAATAAATAAATAGGAATTTAAATAAATATTTATTTACATATAATTGCATGTCGAGCAGTGGAAATTAATGCGATTGCAGTTTATGACAAGCGATTAAAATTGAAAATGACAGCATGAACGGCCTGAATTGAGAGGAGCTTTTTCGTGAGGGGTTCTCGTCGCTTCATTTTTATTTGTATATATGTACATATATATATGTATTTTTTAATTATGCAAAAGCATTTTATATACTCGTATATTTGCTGGATGGCCAGTTGGCCAGCAAACAGCATCAGTTGGCTCTCAGATTGCAGCTCTCAGCTCACAGCTCACAGCACTCAGCTGCCTGCTTTATTGGCTGTGGCTCAATTAAGTAGCACAGATGCCATAAACAGATAGCTTGTTTTACTCAAGACTGACATTTAGATAGGGTTATCTAAAATGGCTTGCCACAGCCGGCAGCAGAGAGCCAGCTACTGTCGAAATGAAAAAACCTCCTCTCCCCAACCCCCCACGCCCGATGCCGAAATTGAAGTCGTCCCGTCCCGAATTGAATGTACGAGTGGCAAACATTCTTTGTTCATTAGTCAAACGTTAGGTGACAATCAGATAGGGCCACCTCTAACTCGAGTTAGTTGCCTGTTAACTGTTACCCACTTAAATGGGGACAACCTGTAGCATTTCCCATGTCAACAGCGGCTTATCAGCTGATGTGATAGATTCGAGATTTTCGACTGGAGAAAGTCTCGGTGACTCGCCAGTTTTTAGGGCCTGCTACTTGCAGCATGTGTAGCGTGCAACGTGCAGCCTGCAGCGTGCAGCGTGCAGCAGCGTGCGAGACAAGCGCTTGAATTACAACAAAAGGCAAGTGTCAATAAAATTGCGTAGATTATTGCAGGCGAGCTCATAAAATTGTTTACAATCCCTGGCGACCCAATGGGCCGCCCATTCTCATTCTCTTTCCCAATCCCAATCCCATTCTCCATTCGCTATCGCATTCAACTGCCAATTTCCGTGTGCGTGTCTCTGACACAGTCTTCGGTCCAGTTGCAAGCGATCCCAAGAAACATGTGCGCGCCGCCGGCATTGTGCAGCACTTTTTCTGTGCTTTCTACACACACACACAGTATATGAATTTATTAAATAAATGCATTAGGCCATAATAATAAAAAGCAGCAGAGAATGCAATTTACAGCGCTAGAGTCCAGCTTGATAATACCCTAAACTGCGATGCAATCAAGTTGAGAACAACAGTTAAAGAAATAAATGTGTTTACTGAGCACGAAAGACAAAGAATCTACAGGGTATTCGAGCTGCCTTTTAGGTGTTATACCTCATAGACTGTGGCTAGCAACGGGGTGCCCCCAACAGCTCCACAGCTGCTGCAGTCTCGTGCATCTCGTGTTCGCCCTCAGCGCCCATTGGGACAACTGCAATATTATTGTTAATTTCATCGTAAATTTCAAATTCTTATGCTTATTGAATTTTCATGTTTGTCTGCCAGCCAACCAGACTGTCGATTGACCAGGCGACATGTTCTTCACCCTCCCCTCGTTGTGACTGTTGTTGTTTGCCACATTCTGGAACATGCAAATGATTTTAGTTATGATAAGGCAATGTCAATAAAAAGCTGCTCCACAGTTCTCAGACAGAGCTGCATGCTGCATGTTGCATGCTGCAGTTGCACTTCGATCAAATTTACTCTGGGATTTTCGGTAGTTAGTTTTACTTTTTTTATTCCTGATAATGTGCTTATCTAACAGCAATTAAATATTTATACAGCTGCCCCAAATTGTCCGATTTAATGTTTGCACAAAGCTTGGCCAACGATTTCCAAGTGCAGCTGGCATTTACCGAAATTAAATTGGTTTCTTGCCGCCCCGCAGAATCACGGCCAATAAAGAACCAATCAGATAGGTAATAAAATAATTGCAAGTCGGCTCAACAAACGAAACCAAACAGAAGTGAGCTCAAACAAAGATTTTTATATTCTTAAATATTTTTACATATACGATATTATTACAAGCTGATTTAACTTCCATTAACTATTATTTTACCTCGATTAATTACCAAAACGAATTAAAATTTGCAATACGAATTCATCTAATGAGAACATACATATATGTACATACATACATATTTGAATACATATGTACATGGCATATCCTCCGGCATAGCATGAGATTTGACGATAGATTACATAATGTTATTCATTACCAGCAACAAATGTTCAGAAGTACACACACACACAATTACGCATATATGGACATTTCAACACGCGAGACAATATTTGTGAAGGCACTTCTGCCTAACCACGCCTACTTAGCACATCCGCCCTTATTAATTTCTCGGTAGAGCACATCCACGTGTAGAGCACAAACACGAATGACAGACATACAGACATGTTTGCACAGCTCACACACACAAACACACTACTTGATTGGCAGATGATTAACAGCCGCCATCTCTGTTAATGGTTTACAGTACTATAAAAGCTACGAGTTCTGGAAGAACACATGCAAATGCAAATGACACACATTCAGACATATTTTTGCAGCCCCTCTCTCTCACACTCTATTTGATTAGCAGAAGATTAACAGCCTCGAACTCTGTTAATGCCTTGCTTGCACTTCTGCAAGAACTAAGAGGCTATTATTTATAGTGACAGCAAGAGTCGATGAGAAGGGCACACACACACATGCATAGCTAAGCAAGTTGAGCGATAATCTCTCAATTTCATGTTGCTACGATGTAACTAAAATGTAACTAGTAAATTAGGGACACAGTTTGTATGAATTATTTATATAAACACACTGATGTGTACAAAATTGCACTTTGCCAATTGAGATTTTAGTAGATTGTTTATCTTTGATAAAAACAAAGGTCCGGAATAAAGTATACAGATGTTTTGTAAAATTTTAAAATTGTAACCGCATTTGAAATGGAGAATGTAGTCGATGTGTAATTCCATTTTAGAAACAACATTATTATGCTAGCCCTATTCACACTCCTTATAAGCAAATGTGACAACAACACAGGAAGAAGAGAGCGGTTTCTCTCATGTTCATTTTGTTATCATTAAAGTTTCAAGCTATGATTTATACAAATATTTGCATTATGTGAGCTGCGTTCCTGACCTTATCTTGCCATCAATGCGTCGCGATGGAGGTATCGCCTTACAACGACGACGAACAACAACCAACCGCATTTCGCTGCATGCGAACACAAAAAGTGAGGAAGAGCCAAATGCCGAGCATGGAGAAAAAGTGACAACCTCCCCAAGGCACTTGGGTAGACGCTTCTGACGCTGCAGATGTAAGCGTGGTTGTGTGGCATGGGGCCAGGCAAATAACTCAATCCTTAACAGAAATGACAGAAACCTTATAAATACAAGAATATGTTTTGCCGTTTGCTGCGATCATCCGATCACCCGATCACCCGATTCCCGATCCCGATCCCGATCCCAACGCCGATCATCGTGTGGTTACAACGCGACATGGGAATGCAGCTCTCTGGGCATGGCCATAACCAAGCCAAGTCGACAAGCCGACAAGCGGCCAGAACAAGTTTCACTTGGTTAGAAGCCAGTTCTTATCGTTCTGTTTGTGTCGGTGTCGCTGCGACCGTCTCTATATTGGAGAATTGAAAATAACAGATTTAATTTGTCTAACAAACTGCTCCAAACTAGAGCAACATCGAGACAAAACACAGACGCACACACACACACACACACACACACACCCATACACGAGGCGGACAGACAGCCGTCATATTGAGATCTCATCAAGAGACCGCACAACAAGTTGCCCCAGAACCGAACGTACCCCAAAGCCGCAAACACATTGATAAAAAAAAAAACGATGATGGAAAAAAAAACGAACTCCCATTGAAATATTTTGACAGCGGCGTGGCAGGCGTTGAAGTTCAAGAGAAATGTCTCAAGTGCATTCGAAGTATTTCGTAGCCTGACCGCCAAACTGACAGCTGCAATGCACAGATCGTTGAAGAATTCAACGGGGGTAGAGAATTGAGAATCGGAGAACTGGTGGGCACATGGCAAGGCGGCATCACGGTGGCTTATCACGCTGATAATGACAATCGATGATGCCCCAAACACTACAAGACTACATACAGACAAACTTGAAGGCTGGGCTCAGCTTGAATTGAATTCAGCGCAATTTGTTACACATTTCGAAGTCTGAAGATTTGTTGTTTTATTTTCATAACATATTTGTCTTTTTGTATTTTGTATTTTTCAATCGCTAGCCTCAACGTTGTTACAGTTCTGTCTATCTGAAGAGGGGGCCTCGGGCCTCACACCAAAAAAGTATTATTCATTTGGCTGAAAGCACTTAAAAATTTTAAAACGTGACGCGCTTTCATATTTCCTCAAGTGTTTGTTTTAGATTTTGTCGGTACAAATTGGAGATTGAACAAAATTTTGTGGTAAATTTGAAACGTCATGAAATTAACATAAAGTTTCTGTTGTTGGTTGCACTCTACAAGCGAGCGAGCACTGAGAGGCCATTCCCCTGCCCCCGTCAGAGAGCACTTGCGAAGCTCAAGTTCCATATCGATAACTAAGAGAGACTAAACTATGGACTTACCTCTCGATTCCCAGCTGCGACTGTGACGGCGATTGCGGCGATTGCGAGTCATATGCTAATCCGAGTGCATTTTATGGCCACTTTCAATTTGTTATTATAACAAATTAATTTTGACATTCAAGTTGATTGCAAAAAACTGTCCAATTGGCATTAAAACCTACGCGAAAAAACAGCATGCTCTATTGTCCGGGCGGTCTGGCGTTTCCAACAGCGCAGCTCAGCGCAGCGTTGCCTGGTTGACAGCTCTCCAAATGCGAAACAGATCAAAGCAAATTATGTGCAACGCCTCTTAGCTGCTTAGCGCGATCATGGACAGCTCCGAGGCTGGGGCCGGGGCCCCAACATGTTGGCGGCAATAAAGCCAGGGCCAAGACAGGCTTGCGCTCGATCTCGAGAACTTGGCCAATGGATTTTCATTTGCGGCAAGTATTTCATAAATCAACGAATGGTGGCATCGCCGGACAAGCGGATGGGAGAAGACAGCGTGCCACAGTGTGATGGCTCGATTAAATGGCTTTCAATGCAAACAACTTGCGGTGTCGTCTCTCTCTCTCTCTCTCTCTCTCTCTCGCTCTTAGCTCTTGCTCGCATTTCCATTTCATCAACAGGCATCAGCATCAGTCGTAGAGCTTTGGCAACAGGAGAGAGAACTCATAACGAATTTGCGCGCTTTTATGCCCACAAATTGCCATGTCTTCAGCCAAGTGACAGCGCAATTATCGAGGGCCTGAGTCTCAGTCTCGGTCTCTGTCTGAGTCTAGGTATGCGCCGAGATGCGTTGCCACTTCTGATAGTGACGGCTAATGGAGCGACGCAGCAGCGGGGCATGCCACGAAGCCACAACTGCAGTTGACAGTCCGCTAAAGGGCGCTGAATTGATGAATTGCCTATTAGAATGGAAAACCATTTAGCATTTGTCAGTCCATTACAAACTTCTCGTCACGATTGCATTTATGTATAAGTTCTTGCATATTCTCAACGATCGTCTTTTATGAGTTCAGCTCCTTTCTTCACGTTGCTAATGTCCTTCACATTATTAATGCACTTTACATTCTACAAGCCAATCACGGAGCCTGATGAACATCTCTATTGATCATTCATTGTTTGTATTCAACTCATCTGTAAATTAAAATGTATCGTGATGGTTAGTTATTAAATGATAAATATATCGAATAGTTTATATGAATTATCTGGCGTTGCCAGATGTTTAGTCTAATCGATCCATCGATTGACTCCAATATACAATCATCGATGATGGAGCAATCGCTACTTCATAGATTCCTAGCTTATTACGCCGTAGTAATTGATTGTCTTTGAAGCTGCCAGTTTCAATTTTCCATTCAAGTGAGTGCTTATTGAGAATCGCAACTAAATCTATTGTAAATTATGATTAAAACAAATTTACAGCACAAATATAAAAATACAGATATAAATGGCAAGCAACCAGAAAAAGGTAAATGAACTTGTGGACGTTGGAGAGTCAAAGCAATCACTGTATTCTCAAGAAAAAAACCAGATAGGGAAATTCCCTGAACATGAAGCGATTGACTCGGCTACAATAATACAAGAAGTTAAGAAACTAGCTGCAACTTTCGAAAAACTAGTGTTGCAGATTAAGCCAATTGACGCAGATCAGCAAAAAGAAAATACAGAGCAAGATATTAATTCCTTTTATGATCTGCACCGTTTGTGGCAACAGCAACTCACTAATCTGACAGCCATTCAGAATGTGCAGGCTGATGACTTTCAGAAGCAAATATTGGAAAAGGATCAATCGCGACAAAAACTATTAGATGATCTGAAAAATCAAGAGGAAACCCATTTGCTTGAAATTAAAAAACTGAAGAAAAATTTTAAAAGCGCAATGGAGGCAAAGGACGAAATATGCTTGAAGTTAGAGACGGAACTTTTACGACTTCGTGAAGATAATGAGTTGAATGTATCCTGCTCCATATGTTTGGATCCATGGGCATTTACTGGTCACCATCGTTTGGTAGCATTGTCCTGTGGTCATCTGTTTGGTGATCCTTGTATACGGGAATATCTGACAAAAGCACAGTTCTGTCCACATTGTAGAGCTCCTGTTTCTCTAAATGGTATTCGCTATCTCTACGGAAGGCCTTCATAAGAGTTTGAATTTTCCTCAAGAATTGAAGTTGAATCTCAGTTGAATTGAAGTTACAAAATAAAGTTTATCAGTTAATACAATATAAAATAATCAATTAACTTAATTACACAAGACCTACATATATATGTAGTAATCAAGGAAACATTTGTGTAAATTTAAAAAGTATTGACTAATAAGTTATAACTGCACTAAAATTTCCAAAGTGTTTGCTGTATTAGTTGGGTAGACACCGAAATGGCAAGGTTGCCATATGCGATAATTTCACAAATGCAACCTAAGGTCGCAGTAGTGCTTAAATTCAATCTATTCCTTGGGTATGTATGGCAACTCTTGTTTGTCGCGATTTCTCAGTACCACCACTAACCATAGAATATTCAGTACATTCTCATGCGTGCTTTTGTTCTTGGGAACTTACAAAAGTCAATATCAAATATAATTTCGAAGAAAATTTTCAGTTTAGTTTCGTATAATTAAAGCTAATAAAATCAGAAACCAAGATAAAAAAAAAAAAATTAAAAAAAAAAAAAACACACGGTACTAAACAATAAGTTGAGCAAGTCAATGTTCTAGAACAGGCCAATGAAGAGAATAAGCGTGAAAACAAAAAGGTATAACACAATATGTGTGAAAACTTGGACGGATTTACTTATATTATAACTTTAAGGGATTTAGTGTATGACCAGAAGAATACTTTATCAAATGTTTTAGAATGGTTGATGGAAACAAGTTGTACTTGGTTTTATATGTTTCAATGCCTGGGATTTATGTTGATCATTGATTCTAATCGACAGTTGAAAACGCATTGGGATACATATCTAGTAGTTTCGTTGGACATTCTGCAGATGTTTGACTGAAAATTATCATACCAAAGTCAACAATTATGTGCACCGAACATATAAGCTGAAGAGGAGCCATTCGAACAGAAGCTGCGATAGCGAACGAGCAAAACAATGGACATTCAATGCGCCGGCCGGATGCAGTTGCAAGTTGCAAGTTGCGGCTGCCGCTGGTTGGTTGCATGGCGAGAGCCATTTGTTTAAATTGCATTGAAACGGGCAAAATAAATGCCGAAAAAACAATTATGGCCGCTGATCACAACACGATCTGCAACAGAAAAAGCAGCCAAAGAAAGCAAATCAATGGCTGCGTTAAACTGTAATCGGCATTCCTCAATAGAGTTGGTATAGCTCATTCTAATGCAAACATCGACACGGGGCCAAACACCGCGAAGCTGGCCGAAGCCGACCAAGAAGCAGACACAGTCACCTTTGGCAATGGCTGCTGCCAATTGATGGTTATTGCCAATTTGTATGCGACTGTGGCGGCATTGAATATACCAGAGTACGAGAGCCAGCATATCATTTTCAGCTCTAGTAGGAAGTGGCAGCAACACACAGCAACCACAGCAAACAACAGCAACAGCATCTGATGCTGGCGATAATGGCGATAATAATTGTCATTATCTTTTCAACTCAAAAGCAGCCACAAGGCCCCTTCAAAGCACAAGCACAAGCCACAAAATTCAGGCCTCGCTCCAGCCCCAGTCTCAGCCCCATCTCTCCAGCGCCAGTGAGTTTCCAATGCCGTTGTTGTCTAACAATGAAAATCCATACAATTGCCCCGTTTGCCACACTTTCCTCAGACCCGCACAATGGGCCTTAGAGAGCTTAGATATGTATGTATATACGTATATATTTTTATCATAGAAATAGCCAAAACATTTCACAGTGTCCAGTTTGCATTCATTTTCGTAAAGCTTGGCAATAAAATTTACAAAAATATGTGTTGAAAACAAAAATTTAGCCATTTGCATATCAAGCAAATTGGGGCGCCCCCAAACACAAAGATGAAGGAAAAAAATGTACATATAGTATAAAGTATTATATGAAAAAAAAACCAACAAGCACTCAGCTCCAAATGGAGTCATAAAACTTGATAAATGCTACACATTTGCTGAACTTTTCCCTAAATGATAATGCTCTCAGCGACGCCTTACATCTTTTTTCTTTCTTTCTTCTTCTTTTTGTTCAAGTTGGAGAAACAATAATAAAAACGTAAATTTGTTGTCAACAAAAAACAAAAATTAGATGCAGATGAACAAACGTGAATGAAGCTTACGCTTTGGTGGTAATTCAAAAGTGTATTTATAATGCAAAGCTTATGAGCTGCACGCTACACTTTAAACATATGTATATCTAAATTTAGAAATTGATTGACATGTGAAAGTATTTCGTCACAACCAATATTGGATACTTAAGACATTGTTCTGTGCATTATAAAATGATGCAGACAATGTTATCAAAGTTAAAAGGACAGAATTGAGACGATATAAAAATAAATATCGTTTTAATTCATTTCACTTTCTCTAAGCACAGAGGATTTTCCCAAAACTCTATTGCAGAATTCTAATGTGCCTGGTTTCGGCATTTCCGCCGTCACCTTTTTGAGCCACTTCCACTTCGTTCCGCCCAGGTAACAGTGCTGCTCAGAAGTTTGTGTACACTGTACACGAATAGTCGACAGAGAAAAGATCAGAGCAGGTTCAAAAGGTCCGAAGCTCCAGTTTTAGCATTTGCTATAGTTCATTGGGCGGAATCAGTTCCCTCAGGCAAGATGCGCCTCAGGTTGTTCTTGTCGTTGTTTGTAATTGTTGTTGTTGCGGTCTTCCTGATGATGAGCTGTTTGTTATTGTTGTTGTGGTGCTGCTCTTGGCTACGCGTTGTCTGCACGGCACTAAAACAGTTATGACGCTTGTGTCAAAGTCAAACTACTTTACAATCGACGTTGCCTCCGCCACGTCATTCATAGACACACAGTCACACACACAGACGCACACACACACTCTGTCAGTTTATGTCTTTTTTAATTGAAAACTTAAATTTGAAGCGACATGGAAAGGCTTTTATCTGCGCCGTAGTCAATGTTACGGGCGCTGGGCTGGCGCTCCCCTCGGCTGGGCGCGCCACGCGTCCCTCTAGGTTCTAAGTTGAGGAGAGTAGTCGTTGTAGTTGTAGTTGAAGCTACTGCCGCGGCTACTGTCTACTTGTCAGCGTTGAGCTCGGAATGATGTTGATGATAAATAAAGTAACGAGTTGGCATTAAAATGATGACAGCCACTATGAGTATACTTGCTGGAGCAGCGGGACTGATCTAGGGGCAGAGAGCATTGGGCGGGGAGTGCCAGAGAGAGTGGGAAGTTGGAGCCACAGCAGCAGCAACCAGTGCGCCACATCCACTGACAATGACAAGCAAACGTTGGCGTTTATTAATAATTAGGTTGACTTTCCAGCATTGCTCGTGCCCAAAGCTCATTATAATTAGAAAAACTTTTCAGCTACAGTGCCAAGTCGCTAGAATGAACAACAGAGTTCTATTTTTGTGCAGGATAATTGTGAACTAGTTCTCCTGAGCTCTGGAAATATTTGAATGACTTCCTGATTGCAAAAATAATATAAACGTAAAACATTCTAATTTAATATTAGTCTAGTATGATAACATAACTATAGCGTAATTTATTATGTATTTAATTTTACCCTTAGTTTGGCAGTCATAAATGAACAATCAATTTGAATGATATTAAAACACATAATCTTCAGTTAAGATCTCCCCATCAATAACTCTTATATAGCTGCACTTTTCGCTTTAAGCAGACCTCACTGTAGCTGCAAACTAATAAAATCGTAACATCAAATTAAGTCGAAACTCTTTGGGGTTCTTGCTCGCGAGTGAGCGACTCGCTGCTGCTTCTGACAAGTGCAATCAACTGCTGCCGCTGATTTTCTCCCTGGTAGCTCATAAAACTTGCCACAAAATTCATATTCATCAACTTAAACGACATGCCCCAATGCGAGTCGGAGTATGCGAACGTATATGTGAATGAGCACGCACAGTTTGGTCTTGTAATTACCCATCGTTTTTTGGCACAATCTTGACCACCTCGTTAAACGCTGCCGCGGTGGCTTTTGAAAGACCCCAAAGCCTGAAAGCTTTCAGGATCCCAAAAAAGAAAGAAAAAACAAAATATAAACTGTAAGTTCTTTTAACTTGTTTGCCGGTTGCAATGAAAACAAGTCAATTTGCCCCACAATTCGATCGTTGCTCATTTCAATAAAACGCTTTTCTGTTTTTCACTTTGGCTCATATTACTGCAACGGGGGGTTTGGTTAACCGTCATAATCATTACCGGAAAGCCTGTTGCGCCTTCCTGCTTTCGGCATAATAACACGTCACACGTATCGATGCGAAGTTGCAGTTAAAACTGGGTTTATTGTTATGTTTTCATGCTAAACTTGTCAATTTCATTGAGGTCTACAAGGCTACGCGAAGCTGCGAAATATAATAAGAGATTGTAAAAATCTTTTAAGCACAGAACTTTTAGAGTTTTCGATCTTAGTTTCCACACTTTGCTATGGAGTTTCTCTGCTAAATTCAATTTGTATTTTCGTAGTTATTGTTGTTTTTTTTTTTTTGAGTTCTCTGAGTTTTGCATAACAAAAGAAATTACAACGTTGTTGGTAATAAATAATGCACAGATTTATTGCCTTGAGCTGATGGTTTATCCTTTTGCGACAGTCGAGAGAATTAAGCATTTGCTATCGACTATAAATAAAAACAGTCTCCATGGCAGTATAACTCTTATGTGAGGCAGCTGTCCAATTTCTTAAATGCTCGATACGACAAGCAAACCCAGAGAAAGAGCGTGCACACCCAGACTGAGGGCCGCCTGACGCTGTCAATGTCAGCACATCAAAAGTTGTCAAATATCAGTTATCAGCAGGCAAAAGAAACATGCTGCAAACACACAACACACAACAGCAACGAAAAGGAGAATGAAAAAGAGTCCCGAGTCCAGAGAGTGCCACATATTGATGTCCAGTTGCTTCTCAGAGCGACGGAGAGGGCGCATGCGGCGGGGCATGCCCCACAACAGCACAACGAGCAGTCGAGCAAGCGACCAACTCTGACTCTGACTCTGACTGACAGTTGACAGTTCAGCCAGGGACTATTCGGCCTGCCTCGAGTACCAATGGATCTGCTGTTGCCCTGCAGAGCAGCCAAGCTGTCTACTGGCTCCTTCAATTTGTTGTTGTTGTTCGCAAAACGATAAGGGCAACCATTGACAATTAAGGCAAGAACAAAGTGTGAAGACCTAACGAAAAAGGTTTGTACAAAAATAGGGGCAAACAAAACTCAAATGTTATCAAGAAATCACGCTTGACTTGTGGTCTATTCTATTTACAGACAAAGAATAAAAATTAAAAATCTAAGAGCTATCAGACAAAAGACTTCACTTCTGTTATAACTACACATCTGTAAACCTACAAGATTCAATTGCAATTCCATGGCACACTCAAGCCAGTTGTCAGCTGGATGCTGTGAGGAGCATTCGTTAAGTTGGTCCAAAATAAGCTTTTCTTTCTATGCGGCATCAATTTATTGTGCTTGGCCTACGCATTCATTAGAAGCTTCCTATGTTTTGGGTGGCTGGCGCATTCCTTTGACACGGACATGGCCACAACTCACAAGTGGCGACTCCAGAGAAGGTGGAGGGACAACATCCCCGGCTAGCAGGTATTCATTTCAACGCTGCTCGAGCTCGTAAAACTGTCAAAATGCACCGGCTACCGGACGGCTGCCTCTATACACGAGTGCGCTAGTAATATACCTCTGTCTTCTATTTGTTCGACTCTCAGATTCTCTGACTGTCTTTCCGTCGCTGTTCGTTCAACTAGCTGGCGGCTTGAAATGCTATCTGCGCCACACATGCAACAATTAGCAAAACAAACGCGATATCATAAAATAATATTAATTTGTAAAACAATCGCTAGCGTAAACAACCAACCTCGGCAATCCTCCAAACCTCCAGGTTCAGTTTCAGGTTCAAGTCGCTGACGCTGACGCAGACGCAGCCTCGGGTACGCGTCTCTTCCAGGTATTCCAGGCACCCCACAATTAAAAGCAGCGCCGCTGACGTCGCGACGTCGCTGCGAACGCTGTCGCGCATGCGTAATAAGCACTTTTCCGTCTGACAACACAATAAAATGTCATGATATGCCCCACGCTCTGTGGGATCCCGTCGCCCTCCTCCTTGCTCTTCCCCATTCCCGACGCCGATCCCATGCTTCAACCTGGCCTGCTGGTCTGGTCTGAATACCAAGCAAGACCTTGCCACTTTTCCTGCCCTGCTCTTAACTGTCTCCTCTCTCTCTCTTCGACTGTTACTCGTATTTGTTTTCAACTTGTCCAAAAGTATGGCCACTGTCAGCCACCAACTGCCAGTGTTGCCATCTTTTGCGTAGCAAAAATGCTAGCTCCGAAAGAATAATTTTACATGAACATAAATAAAATAAAGTCACAAAAAAGCATACCCCATATCAACATTTCAGCCTCTGAACATTATTGCTTTAATCTAAATTATATGATTCAGTTGGCGCAATCTAGTTTTATATATATATACATATATTTAAAAATGTGTGTATATCATAAAGGTCTTCCAACTGAGCCATGAATTTATTATCTATTAGTTAAAAAGTTCTTGAAATGTAGAATATTTAATATCGTTACTCAGTTCACTGGCCATTTTTCAAGTGGAACTCGTAACGAATTTCCACGGAACAAAAGCAGAGTCGTGACAACACTGGTAGCCGGCTTAGCGACTTTGGTTTAGTTAGCTGTTTCGGGGTCTTTTGCGCATTCTTATAGTAGCATATAAATGTCTCGGGTTGCAATTAAAATCAATAAATCGGTAACTAGCCTGCCAGCTGGTTTATAACCGTTGCACTGCATAGCGGCCACGATTTACGCCGACTTCTCGTTGAGCTAGTCTCCAGGCGGGCATTTAAAGTGGCTCGTTTCGTTCGCGGAGTGCATCGCTTTGAAATTAAACGGTATGAGCTTAACATTTTATTGTGGTTTAACGAGCATAAAGTACTAGTTTGATATTATTTACACGAACATTACCACGAGTCATGTATAAGTCGAGGCGTTAACACAGATCGCGAGTGCAATAAATCCCATTAAATTCGTGAATATTTGTTTTCGTATTATTACTTCTAATTGGAGCTCTTCTTATGACAGTGAAACCCCCAACTGTGTGTCTGAAGCGCTTTCTCTAGCTCATCAGATCTTTCCTCGCCGATAAGCCGAGTTGCTTTCATTCTTTTCTTATGCTAATCTGCCAGAGAACTTTATCACTTGACTGGGCAGAATTGTCAGTCGTTCACTTGACACACTTGTTGTTATATCGCGCCTTATGTGCTATATACATATACTTTTTCCCTTATCAGTCCCATCATAATTCAATCAGCAGTTAGTTTTGAGGCCATACTCATGTTTCCAGCCGCCCTGCTGTTATTTGATCTGTTGCTCTGCGCTGACAAGCGCTGAAGATTGATAGTCTGATCTTCTTCGGGCCGCCTCCAACTTCGACGGACTGTGTGATATTTGGCCTGATTATGGCTGCTGACAGGTGATAGGTGACCGGTGTCAAGAGCTGTACACGATCGACATAGAGATCGGCCACCGGCCACCGGCGAGTGTGCAACTCCTTAAAAAGTGTGTGTCTTGTGTTCGACTTTTAATCGCTTGCACTGACGTCTTGAATGATGCCTCACTTATGTGTGAACCTACCAAGCTGCTGTCAATAGCTGCCGCTGCCTGTTTGTGGCGATCGATCTAGAGAGATGATCATCGTTAGTCAGCCGCTCCTGATCTTCTGCCAATAGAATTGTCCAGGGTCTGCTTAGTCCAGGGCTCAAGGCGGCTGCCAGCTTTTGAACATTTTGTTGATCATGATTTTCTATTTTGTTCGTCTTCTCGTTCGATTTTTTTCCCCTCATCTTGCGGGTTGACAAGATGTCACCGCCGGCGATCGTTGGCCATCCGTCGATGCGATCGTTGAACGGCGACGTTTGCTAGAATGTTGCGTCCTTGTTGAGCAAGATTTTCTTCTAGTTTTTCTGTCGACATTTTTTGTTGCGACGATCACTTTCTATACTCAGATCGATTGAGAATTGGCTCGCTGGCAATTGATCGCAATGCAGCTGATAAGCTCGTAGCTGCAAGACCTTAAACGTGGTGTGGTGCTGCAGGTGCCACATTTTGGACATGCCTCGGTCCCAGCTGCATGTTAACAAGAATCGAACTGAATGCTGCATTGGAATTTTAATCAGCTGGAGCAACTTTAATGTACGTACAATTACATGCCACGCTTGATACGTGTATCGTGTTGGGGTTAAGCAACCGGTTGACCCAATGCGGGGTGCGGGTCATTTGATGCGTGGGCAAATGTTTAAGCGCTTAACTTACAATGCGTTCGACCCTTCAATCAGAGCGTAAACTGAGTTTGCGGATCGCTTCGAGTCGAGTGGAGTCGAGTCGGAGTCGGAGTCGATTCATTGATTGATTCCGATTAAAGTGGCCGGCCGCACTCTGGTGACAGCTTTTGTAAATGGTTTCCGGCAACACTTTTGATTGCAATTAAAAACGTAAAACTAGCAGAAAAAGGGCACAGAAAAACGTTCCGACCATTTACTTTTCCATCTCTCCGTCTCTGTCTCTGTCTCTGTTTCGGTCTCTGTCTCTGTCGACGTCTTGGACGCTCACTATCGTGGCAATGTTTCTGTATCTGTTGCTGTATCTCTTAGCTGCCGTTTCTTTGGACAATTGCGCGATTAATCATTGCGCGCTCAGTGAGTTGTCAGCTGTGACTGTAACTCCTCCGCCGCCGCCGCCGTCGTCGATGACTTAGAGATCGCATCGGATCGTTCGTCACAAGCGATTGGACACCCAACAGTCAGCAGACAGTTGGTTTAGTGCAACCTTTGCCTTGCCCCTGGCTCGCTCTTGGCGCTGAGGGAAACCTTCGAAATGCATTTCAAATGCTTTTGCCCAAACACTTTTTATTTCTATTCCTCGCCTGCAATACCCTGTTCAAGGCGACGGAGCAACCCAAGGTATATATGCATAATTCAAGTTAATTTCTCTATTATTGCAGTCATTCAAATAGAGTTTAAATTACTTATTTTAAAACAAGACGAAATTAAATGTGTATTCTGGTAAACCCTTCTCTCCACGTCTTTTTGATTGTGATTTTTTGAAGGCTTTTGACTTTAACCACGTCTCTTTTCTCATTCAGACATTAATGTAAAGTCAAGAACTTTGTATCTAAAATCAAAAAAATAAGAAAAGAAACTTTGATAGTCTTCTAATTTTGATATTTTTGTAGTACCCGTTCAGTGTTTTACATAACAAAAGTTGGAACACAGTGAAAGATCTTTTCATTGGCATTTATTCTGCTTTGCTAGGGTATTTGCCAGTCGTTCAGTCTAGCTATTGAGCAGCTTCTTGTGGTTTGTGCCGCCTTTGCCATTCATGCGTTAAGAATCGCCTTCGACTTTTGTCCATTTGCTGCAGCGCCGTCAATTTGCAGTCCCTAGTTGAGGCAGACGCTGCTGCTCCTGGACAGAGCTCGTTGCTGTTGTTGCTCAGCTCTGTCCCTTGATTTGGGGTCTGCTTTGTTTGCACTTCTCGGTCTAGAGTTTTCGGTCTGTTTATACGTGTTTGTGTGAGTGTGTTTTGCTCCATTTGAGGTGGAGAACTTCCGCGAATGCCGTGCCCAGAGAGGAGACGTGCTCAGTGGAGCGAGAAGCGGCCTCTTTCGTTCTCGATGTGGATGTGGATGTGGATGCGGATGAGTTGCCAGCTGTGTAAGAGAGCGCAAGAGTGCGAGAACACGGTCTATGGACACACTGCGTGTTGCTGGGCAATTCCATAAAGTGTTTTATTTAATGGAAAATCTTTCAATTGTGGAAAATGGTGTTAATTAGACGCCATTAAGATCATAAATTAGTCGCTACAAACGATTATGACGCGATTGTTATTGTTGCTGTTGCTGTTGTTGCTGTCGCTGCTGTTGCTGACGTTGCTTTTCTGCCGGCATTTCTACAAAGTGCTTTCTTCTACTTCCATCCATCCATCCATACATATGTTGGTTCATATATGACTCTATATGGTTAAGTGCTGGATACATGTTTGTTTTACGGTACATTTGCTGTTATGACTTTACTTGTAGGTTATGTGCAGATGTTTGATTTAGGAAAGTGATTTTTATGACTCTGAGCAGCGGCAAATGAAAGCTGCTTCAAGAGAAAGGCCGCAATGACCAAGCCGAGTTAAATAGCTATTTAAATAGGGGCTGCAAAAAAGCAAAGCTGAGTGTAAATCTGTCAAATGAACAACTAATGAGAATTGGAGGAATCTTTGAATGATTTAGCGACATCTTTGGAACAGTAATGCTGATTGATGAGATTAGATTATTCAAAATTCTGAATGTTATAATAAATTACAATAATGTAGCAATTAAAGTCAATTTCATGAATTCAATGTCAATGATAATGCAACTGGCAACATTAATAATAAATCTCTATGAATATTCTTTGTTCACAAGTAAGGTATGATAATAAAATAATGTAAATTTGCAGTAATTTTAATGTCGTCACAGTTATAAGCATTAAAATTTGAATGTAAAATATGAATACTAATGGAAATGTCGGCCATAATTTTAAAGCTGATTAATTCAATTCAATTTAATAAAAGTGATAATATTATTAAATAAAATAACAGAAGTATTGAAATGGTATGCATACTAAACTCCCACAATGCAAGAAGGGTTCACTGCTCTCTTCCAACAGACATCTTACCACATTCCGTGGCTGAAACATCACACACACTGTTACACGGATACACACATTCACACACACTTTGGCATACCTACAAGATCTGCTTCATTTGCATGCTCAACCCACACCCACTGGACGAAACGAGAGCTACATAAAGCTAATCAGTGATCACACTTAAGGTACTTCGTCGCTGTCCAGTCTGCCCTAATTGAAGCAACCATCGACAGCCGGCCACAACGACTGCAATAGACGACAACGCAGCGGAGCAGGCGGAGAGGCGCTGGAGGGGGTTAGTCAGCAGAGCAAAGGCAGGAGCAGGATACCTCGTATGTAGTTTGTAGCGTCCAATCGCTCATTATCAGTTGTTTGTTGCCGCTGCGATTGGTAATCAAGGTAGGCGTGCAGATTTGTCAAGCGGCAACAGCATTATATGTAGGTTAATTCCGCGCACAACTCAAGATATGAGGCAGACACACGTCCGAGGTGCACATATGGTATGCTGCAGGATCCAAACAGCAGCTAGCGATGGCAGCGTGACGAACTCAGACGAATTCAACTTCAGAAATGGTGTCAATAAAATGAGATCGTTTCCTTTTCTTACAAGCCTCGATATTTCCATGTATTCTTCAATTAAATTTAGGTCCTTTACAATAAAGTTTTGCTGCTTAACATCAAAAGATTCTGCGTATTTACGAGAAGGCATTTTATTATGTTATATTAGTCTAAAATTGGAGCAATTCGGTTTTTGAGTCATAAAGGTTTCCAAGTAATTTTTATAAAGCTAATTTGAGGTCACATTCAATTGCGATAGCTGACATTGAGTTGTCGTTTAGTTTTCCCACTAGTTTTTAGTTTTCACACGACTGTAGCATTTGAGGCATAGCCTCGTGCCTGCTCGTGACACGCTGTCAGCTCTAGCCGCAGCTGCTTTGATTAGCATTACAAATGATGCGAGTAATGTGCACTTAAGCGGTCGCAGTGCATCGCAGCCAACCCTCCAGCTGCACTCTCTAGGAATCTCCCAGTCTCGGCTCGAATCGTCTCGACTCGCCTCGGCTTTATCCTAGACAGAGTGACGTGTGTGCTGGATATGGCCATGGAGCGCATTGCATCAGAGCCCGATGACTTGCAATTCATTTTCGGAGTTGTCTGTGTGGGCAACGGCGACGGCAACGGCAACTGGCCAAAAGATCTCGCCGTCTGGACTGCCTTCGACGCCTTGCTCGTCGGTTGGGACGGTTCGTTGTGGCGCCTCGGGCTGGGAGACGAGTATGCAAAAGAGGCGACGCTCACATTCACACTTGCCCAACTTCAGCTGCTCAACCTTAAGCTGAAGCTGAAGCTCAAGCTCAACCTCATCTTCAGCCTCATCCTCATCCTCATCCTCAACGGCAGACAGTCTGTGGCCACAGACAGAGACTGTGGCTCAGTTCCAGCGATTTGACCATAAAATATCGGCATTTTATTAGCGCGTGCATCCCATTTGCCGCTTTTCATTGCGATTTTAAAAGTGTTCCCGTGTTTTGATAGCCACACTATCAGTGACCCATGGAAATAAATGTGGCCTATAGAGATAATGCCTTCCTGCGCTCCGGACAGCTTGCATGGTCGTCTCTTCTGCTCCTGTTCCGTTCCTGTTTGCAATTCTGCTGGTGCTGGGTCTGCGGCTGGTGGTGGTGCACTTCAGTTGTGCACACATGGCTAATGAAATATGGCGCAATAATGCCGCATAACGGCTATTTAGGGCCACTCATCGCTGTGTTCGCCAGCTTAATCACTGGCTTCAGCTCTAATGCGTCGCCGCTGACGCTGTGGTGCGCGACTGCACCACAATTCCACTTCCAGTTCGAGCACCACAAATTAACTGCACATCAAACATAATCATTTGTGAAAGCTCGGGATGGGCCAGAACAACACCTACGGTGTGCCCAGTCTGGCAAATTACTTAAAACGCGCGGCGATCGTTGCCGAAAATACAATCGGACAGCGAGCTTAATCAGCGGCTAATCGACTGTCGATATACCCTGTACCAAAGTGTGCAAAAAGTATCAGAATATATAGATGGAAAGTCGCTTCACTATTGTCTTCTTCAAGTCGTTTATACCCTTTTGCTTTGCGTGCCCCGCATCATCATAATAAACTCACACTGTCCGACCTTGCTCTCGAGTGGAGAGTCGAGCGTCGAGCGTTGAGAGTCTCTCATCCAATTGGCGAGTTGACAACAAAATTTTTGGTGGACCGCCCGCCACAAGCGATAATTCTTCCAGTGCTATGACAACTAAATTGCCATGGCCGTATTTGCCAAAACCAAAGCGAACTGAACCCCAGAGTTTGGGTTTAGAGCAAGCACCACAGCACCCTTTGGCAAGAATCGCCAACTATTGCCCCAAAAACGGAAGAAGCTGCAGAGAGAGAACTGAAAGAGCCAGCAGATAATTCGCATGATGATGAATTCCAGCGAAAAAGGGCTAAGTAAATGGTATGAAGGAGTTTCGCTGTTGTGGTTCGATTCGAACTCTTCCTCTGTTTTTGGGGTTTGACTGTAATTGCTGGCCTCGGAGTGTTTCAAAACAACTGCAAGTTCAACTTCAACTTCGAGTCTTGTTGTCATGTTGTTGTTGTTGTTTTTGTTGTTGTGATTCTCTGGGTCCCACACACATCCAGTTAGTCAGTTGAGTTCTCACTTTTGTGTATAAACTGTGCTTCGTTTATTTGAAAATTTCTTCATTTTTCGGAATTTCGTAATTGCCGACTGGCACTTTTGGGGCTTGCGGGTTGTTTGCTGATCTTTTACTGATTTTCAATGTTTTTTTTTTGTTTTTTTTTTGGTTTTCGGTGCCTTTTTGGCATTGCTGTTGCTTCTGGCTGGAACTGTTATCATTGCTCGGTGCTTGGTGCCAGTGATTGCCACTTAAACCGTTAAGCAAACGCCGCTGCAATGCAGGAGGATGCAGCTTGGCGACTTTGTTTCGCAAATGACTTTGGGGCTTGGTTTTCTTCTTCGACGTTGGTTCTTCTTTTTTCTTCTTTTGGAAATGAACTCGGATTTTGGTTCTCTGCACTTTTTGCGTTTTGCGTTTGCTTGGGATGGGCATTCAGCATTCTGTCTGGCATTCCGATGCACTTAACGCATTCCCAACTCAGATAAGTTTCAATTACAAATTGGGTTTGTTGTTTTTCGGCCTTTTAATTGACAACGCTGGCAGCCGTTGATATGGATCTGCCTTTCAGATAGCCAGTATCAGCTCATCTGAGTATCAAATGTTGCCCCGACTTTCTTTTTTAACGCTGTCTGACATTCGAAAGAGTTGCAGCACGAGTTCAACTGCAAGTCTATTTGGAATAAATTGAAGCTTAACAAGTTCAACTGTTATTTCGAAAAGAATCTCTTCATGATGATTTACGACGGAGTCTGCAAACCTACTGTTTTATGCGTTGAGTTCTGAGATATTTAAAATATATTTGCAAAAATGCTTAACGCACTCTCTTTCTGCTTCTTCGCTTCCCAAGGGCAGCGTTTCATAGTCCAGACTCTTCGCGTCGACATTGGCATTTAACATCACCCAGTCCTCGCTCGTTAGCAGTCTTCCATGGTCAATGGCCAATGGCCAATGAGCAATTTAAGCACAGTGCTCTCCATGAGCACGAAAACCAAAGGCAGAATAAAATACACGCATTTTACATGCTCGTAAACGTGTGTTACATATGCACACGACGACGTTCTGGTGGTGAACGGAGTTGGGGGGTTGGGGGGATAGTCTTGAAAATATATAACCTCAACTACTTTATGCATAAATTTAGCAAGATTGCGAAGCTACCCCATGGCGAGCTAATGTTGTAAATTATAAATATGACACCTACTCCTAGTCAAAGGCCCAGAAACCCGGCCCAAAAGCCGTGGGCAGGCACAGAGGCAGGAAGGCCAACAGGCTTCTTAGCCGACTGTCTTGCACACAGCTGCCTGAAATTTATACGCGCCCGACACACACACACTCAGAGCACTCAAGTGACAGGAAATATCCTTGGCCATTCTCCCGTCTAGAAATGGTGCTGGCTGCGCCGGCGGCGACTTAATTGGTTGCCAAGCAGCGGGAAATCGCCGCCGGAACGCGCTTAATTAACCAAAATGCATTTCAAGTTTAGATCGGTCGCTTCGAACTTGGCCAATTGCCAAAGGACGCGTCCCAAAACAAACACTCAAAGCACTCAGTGACCTAGCCGAAACTCCTTAGTTTCGATATGCATTTCGAGTCGCAATTGGTAGCCGAAATTCATGGCTAAAATCAACTCATTACAGTGTGCTACATAAACAAGTGTTTGGAGAGTTTTTAAATTTACAATTCAACACAATATTGGAAAGAATTGATTATATTGCTTGTATTGCATCTCAGGACTAAGGAGTCAACAAAACGATTCTAAAACGTATGAAATAGAGACAGAGAGATATTGGAAAAGAGTTCTGAAAACATTAAGTTATATTGTCGATAAATATTAAGTATGAGCATATTTGTAATTAACTTGATTATAGATTAATACTACCTATTTTTTCTTGATGACTTTTAGTCCCACTTTGAGTCATACTTTCATCAATTTATCTACACATGGTTTATAAAACAACTAAAAAACATTACTCACAAAAAGCAATAGTTGAGAGAAAAATATTGATTTAAAAATAATATGGAAACCATGAATATTGCAAAATGCGGTAGAGAAAGCTTTCTGGGAAAGTAAATTTGAATAGTTGCAATTTCTTGCATCTTCCGGCTGACATGTAGAAATGAGAGCAATCTTTTGCTGTGCAGTGTGTGGCAATTGGAAAGCTGCGTCTGCCTCAGCTGTGCTTCTGGCTACGCATGCGCCGTGAGTTCGCTCCTGCCTCCTGCCTTCCGCCCCCTACCACACTTATTTCTACTGGCCCTGGCCTTGGGTCTGACTCTGAGTCTGAGTCTGAGCTGGAGTCTGGAGCTGCTCCTGTGTGGGTTCAATGTTGGTTGCATGCATTGTTTTGTTTGCTAGCGGAAGAATGTAACGGTGCTTTATGGTAAGTTGGTCGTCCGATGCTGGCCAACTGATCGCCTATTCCTCCTCCTGTCTCCCCAACTCACCATTCACCCGTTGCCCATTTGCCTCTTTCCACGCACACATGCGGCTGAGAGATGCGTGTGCACTTTTGTTGCTGCTGCTGTTGTTTGTTGTGCCTTTAGCTTTTGAAAACGCAGAACAAAGGCCAATTTTCAGCAGATTTAATCACGCGCGAGCAGCAGCGACGGCAACAATGGGTTAAGAGTGTTTGGTAAGTGGAAAACGCATTAGAAAAGCCAAAGATGAAGCGGCAAAAACAGCCAAGCAAAACTATCGACATTGGGGCATTTCAAGCTAACCAAGCAAACACAACGCAATACAACTAAGACTATCGACTTGGACTCCGACTTCGACTTCGACTGCGGCTTCGATTCTGCATTCTCTTTGGCATTTCATTTTTCCGCTTTGGATTTTCCAATGAAAAATAATAATAATTGACAGGCCGGCCAGCTAGGCAGCAGGAGGCGATGTGGGAATTTGGATTATTAACGAATTGTTGTTGCCTGTTTTCAGAGGACAACACACAAACAAACAGCAACAACAAGGACAACAAGCAGGCATTTGCAAGCTGCAGACGCATTAAATTTATGCCCTAGACAAGACAAGAGACGGGGAGGGGGAGAAGTCGAAGGGAGGGACGTGCTTCGATCACGTATGCGACGCAATTAAATGACAATTCTTTAGCTACTTTGCCGGCCAGTTGCCAATTGGCATGCGCTCAAGCAGCATCGCTCTGGCCCGAACAGCCAGGCAAACTAAGGCATAAGAATGATGCTAACTATTTAGCGCATGCAGCAGATACAGTAGCTTGCAACCGGCAAGCTAGCAACTTGCAACTTGCAACTGGCAACTGGCAGCTCCCTCCTGTTGCAATGTTTGTCTCTTTGTGTGTGCGCTAAGCAGCTGCCATGACAATTAAATCTTTTGCAGTTGTTTAACCTGGCTTCAGACCGCAGCGCCGAGATTCCGCAAACTGCGGCGCGGCGCGGCGACTGCCTCTGATTAAGGGCTTCGCGGGCATAGATTGTCTTACGGATTGCTGCCTGCTTGTTCCTGGAGGCCAACAAAGAAATTGTCAGGCTACAGCCAACAACAGCTTTTGGCATAACTGAGCTGCCTGCTAGCCGCAGCAAGACTCTCTCAATGAACACACACAACGAGCGTACACAAAAGTCATTAAGATGTGCACTAAATAGTCTTCGAAGCCAGTTCACAATCCACCTCAATATATTGCTAAATCCAAAAATCGATGCTATAAGATTATTTGTCCACTTTTGCAATGAACACATTTAAAATTGCAGTAAATATGAGGTCTTCAAATAAGGTCTTTAACTTTTCACTGTGTACAAACAGATTTAAACAACAAATTCACTAGAAATTAGGAGATTATATACATAATAAGGTCTACCTCAAGATGCTTCTGTGAATTCACGTATATAATTTATAAATGGTAGCTATGAAAGATAGTTTACTCAATGTAGTGTTTTTGCAGGCACATTTGCTTTGAGAATACTCTTTTCAACTGTAACTAGCCTCCAATTTTCTAACCTTAAGCGACTGTTGAGAGCGTTGCCATTGGCGTTGCTCGCAGTGGAAAAGTTCTAATCAAAAGTTGCCCTATGGCAAAAACAAGACGGAAGTGAAAACTGCCGGCAGAAAGAAAAGCCAAATATGGAAATGTTTACAAATTGCAGAAGACGCAAAGCTGTAGCTGCAACGAAGACTGAGACTGGGATTTGGGTTTAAAGAACAGACGAGATGTTACGCAGTTCAGTAGTTGGTGGCAGAAATGCAGAAATCTGTCTATGTAAATGACTCTAGAGCGGAGCTAAATATTGAAAGCCAACTTTAGAATATATTTCAAACTTGAACAATTACTTGCTTCTACATTGTGAAAATAAAAATGCTACGCAAATTTAAGGCTTCAAGATTTGATGCGTGTCGTGAGTCACGTGCTCAACTCTAACTGCAACCCAAAAACGCTTCGGGGAAGCGAGGCAGCAGCGAGGCAAAGTGAAAGGTTGCACGTATGTTGGCGATACCGACACCGATACCGAGGCCCAACGTCTCATCATCATCATCAGCATCGTCGTCGTCGTCGTCGTCATCGTCATCGTCATCGTCATCGTCATCATCGCAACCCGGTCGTCAGTGGCTTCTGTGTCGGCGCATCCTTTGGCTTGCCTATTTTGTAAATTCGTTAGTGCTGCTGAAATATGTTGATTGAATTTTTCGGGAGCAACTGCATTTGATTATAACGACGACATGGCCAAAGCGCAGACCAAAGTCAGCCTCAAAGCTGACCACCACCAGATGCTGCAGACGCACCAAAAATGGTCAGCAAACATGGCCAAAAAGAATGATTGTTATCGTAGGCAAATGCACAACTACACACACACTCACACACCATGCTAAACGCAAACACTTTGATGCGCAGTTAGCAGCAGCGACGGCGGCAGCTGGGAGGGCAAAGTTCAGCATTTGCATTTGCATCGAGTCGAGTGAACCCATTTCCCGTCAAGATTTATTAATTCCCAAACGATTTACAAGTGATTTACACTTAATTAGCGGCACCCGGCGGCCGGCAGCCAGCGGCCAGCGAAAGTTTTCAATCGCGTGGGTCGCTTCCGGTGTTCGCTGTGGTGACGACGCGTATTAATTGCCCAGAAACCCCAAAATACAAAAACTTTAATTTATTGTTTTAAGCCAGAGCCAGAGTTCCCAAGCCATTCCAAGAAACCCCCCCAAACAGAAAGAAATAACTCGAACCGCTACGTTGGCGTTGTGTTGCAGGAAACACTCGATGTAAAGTCGGTCGTGCAGCTAAAGACCCGGTCGATAAGGTATTTTATTGTCTTATTACAATTAGAATGCGAGACATTCAATTGGCCATTTGATGTGGGCCGCAGCGATCGCTGATAAGCCACAATCAACCAGTCAAAATTCATATAATACTCAACTCAACCTCAACCTCAACTCATCTCGCCTCTGTGCCTCTGATTTTATTTTGTGTAGGTGCCTCTTGCGTTTATTTTTATAAATCATCAGTTCGGGTTTTATGGCTTTATTTATTTGTTGTTGTTGCTCTTGTTGTTGTGGTCTCTGTGAGTGGGTGACTCTGCCAGATTCCGGGATGCGGGCGACTGTCGACAGTCGACAGTCGGTTTGTTGTTGGGCTGTTCGACTGGTTGGCTTAGCCGCAAAATGACTTCATTAACTTATATTTCATATTTTTTTTTCGTCGTATTCCGCGAACAAATTAAGCCGAAATGCAGCAAGCAACCAACCAAGAGGCGGCCACACCGCATTAACAATGTGCTTCCTGCCTGTGTCTCTCTTTCGAGCTACTCTTAGTCTCAGTCTCCGTCCTCGTCCCCATCCCCTTCTCCTTCCCTTCTGCTTGGCCTCAGCTTGGCACTGAGCCGCTAAAAGCGTTGTTAAAAACTTCATTATGAGTGTAATACTCATATGTTCAGCGATTTAAGTGTGACATATTTCGACTGTACTCGGATGTAGGTCGCCATTATTTCGGGCTCCAAGGAAGCTCTGCATATAAATTTATATAAACCTGCATGCGTATGTGTGTGTATATGATTATTTTACTATAATGCATTAAGATTGCGGAAAATATCAAAGTTGACAGCGACAATAAAGAGCTATAAACAGCATTTCATATCTGCGACCTCTTCTTAAAACTGCAGTGAAGTCAAAATCTGTCGGCTTGTTCTTGACGCTTTCACATAAATCATTAAATCTTAATAAAGAAGCCATAAGTAAAGTAAGTAAACTAAGTAAACTTATAATTAATTACTTCATAAGTTAGTGTGTTAATTTCTAATAAATTAATTCATTAGTTAGTATATCTAATCCCTGTATATCAATTATTTAGCCCACTGCAATTATTAGTTTCCAAACTAACTTCTTTTCTGTGCCAACAATTTGAGGCAATTTATTGAACTTTAATTTTTGGTACCAAGAAATTTTTTTTTATTTTTCAAGCTAACAAAAAGAATTTAATATTCCCCCAAACGTAAACTCTTCATCATCTCCATCGACTCGTCGGCTTTATAAACAACATTCTTTTGGCTGGCATATCCTAATCCAGCTCTACAAGAAGAACTCGCACAATCGTTCCAATCAGAATCACAAATGAAATATAAACAAACTCGAGCAGCTTACGAATTTGTCTATGCAATTTAACCCCGGATCAGGATACCAGTTCGGCAATTGAGCGCAGGAGGCAGCGAAGAAAAAGAGAGTAAACGTGAACGTGAACGACAACGAGATGGAGGAGGAGAAGAAGGAGAAGGAGGCGAGCTACTTGAAACGTAATCGACAGTGCAGCACTTGAATGACCAACTGGTCGACTGTTGGACGGTTCCAATGCTCGACCCTTTCAATTATTTGCTGTTGGCTCTACCGAAAAATGCCGAAAAGCAAAACAAAATGCAAACATGGGCCAGCAGCCCGACAACCAGAAGAGGCAGAGCAAGCAGACTGCTAGACGGGAGAGCTCTCTGTGTGCCGCTGTTGTGGTTGCTGGGTAATGAAGGTCTCTCCGCCGCCTGCCTGCATTGTGTGTGTGTGTTGCATGAACGTTCGAAGGTCCCGCTGCTCGATGCTTGATGCTCGTTGCCTGTTGCCCGGTCCCAAAGGATTTCCTTGTTATGCGTGCGACGTTTGTTTAACCCTCTCTCTCTCTCTTTCGCTCTCGCTCCCTCTCTGGCCGGCTGCAACATCGACTGCCCTTTGTCCAGGCTGCGGTTCAGATCCAGGTCGTTTGTTTTGCCCCATCTGCAACGCCTCCCCGCTCGCACTCTTCCGTCACATTGCCCATTGCCGGGCTGCACTCGAATGGTTTCGTTTACATTTTACGTGCGAATGTTGCTGTTTTTTGAATTATGGCGACAGGAACACAGTGCCACAGTCGCTGCGGCTGTGGCTGTGGCAGTCGCACTCGCAGCTTCAGCCAGCCGCACAACCCTGCCTGCGGTTTGGCCTTGCCCCTGCCACCGAGCTGCTTCCTTCCTCAAGCCATTCCTCGACTCTATCGCAAGGCGATTGCGGAGTGCAGTCGAGCTGACCGCAGTCGAAAGTGTTGTGTTTCAACATGGTGCAACGACGACGACGACGACGACGATGGCGTTCCCGTATTTTATTCAAAATGCTGCCACGTAATAGAATTTTTGATGCCAGCATGTCTGGCTACCATAAAAATGCCATGATAACGGTCAACGCCCGGCTCGCTACACCCAGCTCCTAAATCACAACAGTGACTCCATCCACTCAGGCAGTCGCTGGCAGAGAGACTGGAGAGCTGAGACTGAGCTTTTTGGGCTACCATTTCAATTGGAGCTGGTGCTCCTGGACTGTCTGCCAATTGCTAACTTGCAACTGGGGAAATAGCAACTTGCAACTGGCTACTGGCTACTGGCTTTTTGGCTGTGCTCAGAATCTCATCATAAATTCATTAGTTGCAACTCGTCGCTGCACGCAAAATTCCTGGCTGGGCTTGCAAGCTTCCCTCGCTCGACCCTCTCAATGGGATGCGATACGATGCGATGCATGCAACTAGCCCCGTCCAGCTGCTCGCTGTCGTTGGAGGTGTGGCAGCCAGCAACAGCAGCCGCCCCAAATGATTTATGCGCCAAGTTGTTTAGAAAATATGCCAAATGGCTCCAGCCACCGGCTCTCTTTGTCTCTACTCGACTCAGTCTGAGTTCTGCTCTGCTCTTTTCTGTTCTGTTCTGCTGTGTTGTGTTGTGTTGTGCTAAGCCCAGAAGGGATTTTTGCAGACCGTGGACTTGTCATGGCGGCTCCATGTTTGATTAAGGCGCACAACTTGCGCTCACTAAACGCAAATCAACGACGGCGTTGATAATGGCCAACGGGTCCCGCCATCTCTGCGTCCACTTCAAGACATTTCCCCACACACTCTCACACACACACACATAGATAACCAAGTTGCCCGTCTCATCCAAATGCCAGTTGGCAGCTTCACGTTCCACTCATGTCATGACTTGTGAAAATATACACCTAGCTCGTGTTTTTTTAATACCCTGTACCCATTAAGATTGCTTGAAAAGGAGGGGTATATTGGCAGAATAGTAGGAGACGAAACTTGGAACAGACATAGCTAAGTATGTATGATATGGACTTAGATGTTGACTGAAATTATGTGGTATGTAATTATTTGTCTGGTATTGTTCTACACTTCTAGGGGATTGTTTGATTTATTAGTTAACAACGTATAGAAAAAAATGAGGATTATATTTATAATTTATCATTGTGGAACTCAAATCGAATATGTAGAAGAAAATAATTATGTGTAGACTACATTTTTAATAATTAATTATAGAAAAATTAAAAACTGTTAAACTGTAAATACAGAAAATAAAATTTACGCTGTAATATTAAGATAAATTAATCACAGCCTTATGACCTTGGCATTCTGCGCGGTATTTTACAGTCGCGCGGGCCAAACTCTTCGTCTTCCTATTAGTTTTTTTTCGGGCTGTGCGACTGATTCCAGCATTCTAGGGTTCTGCATTTGGACAAGCTGGCCACGACCACAACAAGAAACAACGACAACAACAGCAACAACAACAACAGCAACAACAGCAACGAAGAGAACGACAACGATCAAAAGCCGCGACAGGTGTTGCTTATTTCTAATCAGAGGCGTGTCTACAACACTGTTCTTAGCAGTCTCCCGCAGACAGTTAAATGGCTTGTTCTACTTAGATACTAACTGACTTTCAAATGTGCAGACGAGACACCAAATGGAACTGAAGAAATTTTCATTACTCAAATTGTGTGTGGAACTGTGTGGCTGGGAGACAGGCGACGCATCGTGCAACGTTTGCTGCAACTTTAAGTTCTGTTACTGTCACGCTTTATATGGCAATGAATTAAAGTTTTACAGTTTCCAGCTAGCTGCTTAATCCCCCACTAAATGTCTCTATTAGAAGAGGAATTAAAATTATAGCCCATATTGCAGCTTATACGAAACGAAATAAAAATCCCGTAGAAGAGATTTAGTGTCTATTGAGAATTGAGCAAAATTCAAAGCAGCATTAGGAACAAATCCAATATAAATGTAAGAGAATTTAAAAGCTGAAAATCTTGAATGAAGTCGCCAACTAAAACATTTACACTCCAAATAGAAGAACACTTAGTTTTACGCGGTGTGAATAGAATGCAATTAAATTTCGGCTAGTAAAACACTTTGTTAGCTTCGAATTTAATTGAAGTGCAGATCTATTAGATCTTCACTAAACGTATCAATTGGTAGCCAAATCACACTTGCTTTTCCCTTTCTATACACAGCTGTGTGCCTGTGTCGGATCATATGTAAATAGGCTTATGAATGTGAGCACTTGGCAAGAATTTCCATATTTCCGTTTTCATTTCCATTTCGAATCGTTATCGTTAATTTAGTAAAGTCTTTTCTGTATTTTTTGTTTTCTTGTTTTGTGCATCGCTCTTTTTTTTTGAGAGAGATTCGTTTTGTTGTTCTTCTGCTGGACGCTTGTCTTCGTTTATTCGCTTTCGGTTTTGTAAACGCTGTGGAGCTTATGACCATAAATTGCCCAGCAAACCGTGACCATAAATTGGAGCTAACAAAGAAATTATGAAATTCAAATGAAGTGCGTTTGCCAAGCAGCCCAGCCCCAGCCTCAGCTCCAGCTTCAGCCTCAGCCTCAGCCTCATAGGCAAGCTGAAGCTCGACATCCTCGCCAGCGCTTGAGCTGGAGACTAAGGCGCACCTGCCCCATGCCAATGTGGCATGGCCCGAGGGCCGGCCGAGGACCTTAAGCGAGGCATGGCAAGGCAAGGTCTCGTGTGCTGTGCGCTGCCCAGATTAATCCCATCCACCTCACGCTCCACCCCAGCGGCCCCTAAGGCCACTTTTATAGAGCAACAATTGGCCAGGTCTGGGTTTGGGTCTCTGGACTGCAGTTGGACTTTACAAGAGTAAATTGTGCAACTTGTTCACTTTTTGCATAAAAATTGTTCATTGAAAATGCATAAATGTGCAATCTGCACAAAAGAAATGCGCCAGTCGACGGTCCCACTCTGGTCTGCGACTCGACTGCGGTTCCTGGGCCATTCAAAGAATTATTATGGCCTGGAACATTGAACCCCAGTTCGATATCGATGCAATTGCTGATTGCTGTTCCTGTTGCTGTTGCTGTTACCCTAGCATAGAATGCCTGCCCCTTCTGCTTGCTACTCTGTGAATTGTCTTTAAATACATATCATTAAATGGCATTTATAATATATTCATGAGCGATCTGCTTCCCGGTATTGCTCGAATTCTAATATAGAGAGACAACGGTAGCCATATCTACAACTATCTCCCGCCACCCGCCATCCGCCATCTGCAACCCCTCCCTCGCTGCAGCCCCAAAAACAAAACAACAGCGAAAGACTTTTAACCGTAAGCGTGGCCCCAGACAGTTGCATGGCCCATTTTGTGCGCCCCGGGGCAAGTCGAACCAACAACAATAGCAGAAAATAATATGGATTTCAGCACACCGACTACGACACACTTTACGAGTGGTTCAACAAATTGAAAAGTTTAAAAACTCACCTAAGGATTAGCCACAAATTCTGTTAAACCTCCGAATTTCTTGCATTCATTTATTCCGAATTGGTTCAGCTTTCGTAGTTGTGAATATTAAAAAAGCTCTCCAGAACATGTAATTGTCGTTTAGGTTTACAGAAATCCATAGACACGAATTTAATGTTCACTTTTAGTGTTTGGTACACTCTTATTTGTACATTTTCACCACGCTGGTACTTTTTATAAAATGGTCCATTTTTGCATGTCTGCTATGCGTGATATTTTTTTCATACAACGACATAATTGCAGCTGGCAACTGTGCTTGGTGTAGAGTATGCTTTAGTCTAGCTGGCAACTCTGGAAGCTGCGTGGCCAGATTTGGTGACTAGGCTCTTGCCTGAGAATTGTGCGTATACGTATTGTCGCCTATTGTCCAAGTTGGCCGCAGGCCACGCAGTTGTTTTCTATATTTGGTTCGAGGCGGCCGCGTCGTGAAATCTACGCAATGTTGTGCAAGGTCCGTTTGGAGCATTCGATGACCATTCGCTCCGTTCTCTTCTTGCATTCGACATTCCACATTGCCGAGATTTGCCTTTTGGCAATGTCCCGCTCAAGCCGCATGGTGCCGCCATCTAGCGGCGCGCCATCAAACTCAATTCAATTACATTGAAAATTGGCTGCCATTGTCTTTATGTGCTGGGTGCGTGAAATTTATAGTTATGACCAGGCGACGGGCATTATGACCTCGCCTTTGTGACATTTAAAACCTTGGGGGGGGGGAGGGGGTGACAAAAGTCGAAGCAACAAATAATGGGCCGACAGTGCTCCCAATAAACAGCGTCGCGCGATGCACATTCACTTTAAGCGCGTTGAAAACGAGACATGCGCTCAATGTTGGCAGCATTTTAGCTAATCAGGTAAATATTTAGCATAATAACACTTTGCACACGCTACAACCCCGCGCGTACACTCACTCACAACACTGCACATGAAAAAAGCAAAAAAAAAATTAATACAAAAGAAATTTTCACTTTTTTACAAAATTTGGCGTCGGCAAACTATTAACATATCCCCAACATCGATAGCTTTCTTGTAATGATATCGATGACATTTGGCTGTTAAGATTTGCAGCCACTGTTAATCTGCTAATGCAATTTATACTGTGACGTCACAGCTGCTTAGCAGCTATTCTAATGATCTTTGTCAACATTCCCATGCGCTGTAAAACTACTTCTGCAATTTCTGCTGTTAAGTCACAATTACTACCATGATCAGGCAGCGTATAGTGTGTACACACCAGCTAATTATTGCGCGTTTTTAATTTGCACTTTTTTGTTGCGTAGAGCAGCACTTTGTTTTACAAAGCGTCAATAAGTGAAGTTTATGTTAAAGTGTATCAAATTTAATTGTGCATTGATGTGTTTGTTTATTATACTGTGCTGCATTTAAAGCAGAACATGTTGGAAATACACACAAATCAAATCAGCGCTGCAAATCTGGTGGCCAGGTAAGTGCCGAAAAAAGCCATTTCATTACAAGCAGCTGTTGGTCGGTCGTGGCTGGCTGCATCGTAATGATTGTGTTGGAGAGAGGGAAGGGAGTAAAGCGTTTGCGAGTGCAATTCAAAATTGAATTCGAAATCTGAAACACACATCTTGATGAGATCATTATCGCCGCAACAACGACAGGCCAATTACATTAATTAATTATTAAGGGAACGCAGCTGGAGCTGGAGCTGCAGTCTGAGTCGGAGTTGGAGTTGGAGAGTTTTCGCTTTGGCAAACGAGTGTCACGTAAAAAGCGCCGCAAAGCAAAGCAAAGCAAGAGCAAAAGCAAAAGCAAAAGCGGGAAACACGCTGTGTTCCCAGGCGCGCAAGGAGCAGCAGCAATCGTTGCCTCCTGATATCATGGAATGCAATCAGCGATCAGAGGCAAATCGAACAAGCTCGAGCTCCAAGTTCAGGCTGAGGTTGCATCGTATTTCGGCTGGGGGCGTTTTCAGCTTTTTTATACCCGCTACCCCACGGAATGAAGGGTATAAAAAGTTTACGCCAGCAGACACAGTGTATAAAGAACAGAAAGAAAATAGCAGCTGTTAAGCTTACAGCGCTGTTATGTAGTTTTACTCGCTTACAGTCTTCTCAAAATACTGTAATGTTAGTGTTAACGCTTTGTTAGACACAGTTTCAGATGCTCAGAAAATCCTTGTGGTTTCTACTACTATATTCGCTCACAATGCGTAATTGGTATCTCAAAGTCGAGCTCCTTCGATTGAAGCTTTCTCACTAGTGTTTTTTTGGGCATCGCTGACTAAGCAAGTGAAATGAAGTGCAGCAGGCGGCCCCCAAAGATCGATCGCCAGTTCATCCAGCCAAGCCGTCGTACCAAACTCGCCTTATGATTTGCAAATTTTCAAATATGCATCTCCTGCTGCTGTGGCTGCTGCTGGAGATGCTGGGGCTGCGTTAGGTGTGCGATGATTAATTGCTGCCGTTGCACACGCAATGATGCAGTTGCGCTCGGTGTGCGTTGCGTGCCTCTTGAATAATGATCTCTAGAATGTCTTGTTTCAAAAAAGCTAATAAGATCATTTATAACACAGTTAGTTCAGGGCCCCAGCTCTGGGGCGAGTTCTGGAGTTGGTTGTCGGCATCCACATCCCCAACCACATCCACATCGACATCGAGCGACTTCCTGCGTCATCATGTTGCACCATTTATTATATGCACTATATAGACAATAACTTGTTCTGCAAGTGTGCGAAGGATTAACAACAAGAACAACAGCTCTCTCTCTAGCTTTCCGTATCTGGATCGGTATCTGTGTCTAGGCCTAATAAAAATACCTTTTGCTCAAATTAATCGCCAGCTCTCTCGCATTGATCACGATTCATTGAACAGGCGATCGATAGTCGTTGCAACATGGCGAGCAGGAAGTGCGTGCGTCCTCCCAACTGGGACAACGTTGCCAGCGCTGACAGCTGATTGGTTTGGTGTGCTTCGGCTCGGTTCAGTTTCGTTCTGTGGCCTGCCAAAAAGGATGTGCGTGGCGCACAACTGAGGCTGAGGGTCCGAACAGTTGTTGCCACAGTCAATTAAACTGCCAACACTTGTTAACAAGCTGCAATCAGGAACACGCCCCGAGCGCCGTCCGTCCGTCCGTCTGTCCTTCTGTCTGTCTGTCTGCATCGAATTATCACTGACCCAGGCGCTCTCAACTAACCGTTTCTTTTCTTTTACTTTTTTTTTTGTTTGTAAGGGGCACAGGGCGTGTCTGCGAAGCGAAGTACGTAGGGGGGACTGAGGAGGGGTGTCTGGTCAGTTATTTTGAAAGCGCCTTTTTCGGTTGCATTTGTTGTTCTTTCTCACACTGGCAATTTTTTATTTATTTGCAAAAAGGCAATTTAAGCCGCGTCGCAAACGCGTTGCCAACTTTTGTTTCGCATTGAATTTCAATTTGTGTGTGTTTCCGCATAAAAATGCGCTTTGTATTTATTTTAGTGGCTCACTCTCGTTGTCTTGCTTCTCTTTGCGCTGGACATCGCCATCTCCATCGCTCGCCGTGTCTCGGTGTCTTGATCTTTTATCGCTGATAAAAAATGCAGCCCCAAAAACGTTTTCGGTGCCCGCACCCGCAAAATGGGCGCTCTGCTTGCTTGGAGTCGGGTCACTCCCTGATATCGTTGCCCGTTGCCCGATGCCCGTTGCCAGTTGCCACATGCCCCCGGGGCTTCTGGGGGGCGTGGGCGTGCAATGCCAATGCCACGCCTCGTTTTCAGTTTTGTGTGTCGTTCGTTCTGTTCTGTTCTGTGCTGTTGTGTCGTTGCCGTTGTCGTTGCTGTTTTACAATTGTTTGTTTTGCTGTTTGTTAAACACCTTCCTCTACACGTTCGCCTGGCAATCGCCTCCGTTTTCCGCCTTCCTGCTTGCTGCCTTCCAGCCTGCACATCCTTTGTCATGTTTTGGGCCTCAGCTAAGATTTAAGGCCCTGCTCAGCCCCTGGGCAACAGCAGCAGCCCAAGCAGCAGCAGCGGCTCGATGACCTCGCTCTTTCTCCAGCATCTTGGCGAAACTCGCATCTCCATCTCTCGCTTTCTTGCACCACAGCAGCAGCAGCATCTTCACTAGATTTAAAAAGGCTCTTTAGCTCTGTGGCACTGCCCTTTGATGTTGCCTGTTCGCAGCGTTCTCCTCTGGCTGCTTGCTTCGCATAACTTTGCTTGTTAACAATTGCATTGTACAACAACATCGACAACAACAACAACAACAACAGCACTGCGATCCTCTCAATCTGTGAACCGGCTTTTGCCATTTTTAGGTACTCGTCGTCGACGTCGTCGTCGTTGTCGTCGTCGGCACCCCAATGACCAGGCAAAAGCCCAGCCAGAGACCCAGGCCGAGGCCTGCTCTCTGCCAGGATACACAATGGACACTCTTTGAAAATAGGTGGCTTGATTTATTTGTCTGCAAATTCGCTTTCTCAAAAGGCATTTGGAGCCTTACATTTTGGCTCGAGCAACTACTTAAGGCAACTTCCTACGAGCCTCCAAACCACAAACAGTTGTCAAAACACACATTCGCTTAGCTGTTCCACATTTGGTGTGTGTGCGAGTGTGTGTTGAGTGTTTTTGAATATGACGTAGCTGCGTTGAGTGCCGCATTTATCAAACAAATGCCTTCAATTTTATTTTAATTTTTTTTTTTTTTTTTTTTTGGCATGGGAAACCATAGTATTTTTTTCAAGCGCTAAGCAAACAATTTACTTGAGTTGCTCTTGAGAAACTGCTCTAGAATTTAAATAACTCAAACAGCAAACAAATCGAGCTAATCAAACTAAGTTTAATGTTGAGAGATTAGCAAACTTGCATTGTACCCTTTAGCTAAATGTAAAAACGAAATTCATAGAATATTTATCTATATTTTCTAACTTTTTGGTGAAATATTTACAAACATCATTCATTATTTTCTTGTTATTTATTATTATTTGAAATATCATAATTTATTTTGACTAAATTTGAATTACATAATTAACCCAACAATAATTCTAGAATTCTAAGAATATTTTTATATGGTTATTGATTATTATGTTATATTGACTGCTGTAGGAATAATTTTTAAATTCAAAGATTATATTCATATGGTGAATACTGATTATTTATATTATTTTATAAGTGTTTCTTCTTATATATTTTATTACATGCGTTCTTTTCTCCAGTAGTAGTGTTTATAGAGAGAGCGAGCTGGAAAACATACTTTTGAAGATGGCAGCGATTTTAGCCAACGACTAAGAGGAAAATCGTTTAAAATACCTTTAGATTTGCATGCTTAGGATGAGAGCCAAAGTGTAACCAATTGCAAGGTATTCTATCTGGCAGCATCTGGCAGTCCGGCAACATGTAACAAGCTTCTGTGAAATCGATCCTCAAGCAAAGACGCGGCATAGTTGCTGTTAAGGTCGCTGATTCGATTGCTCCGATTACACACACACACACACACACACACACATACACACACACTGACACATACAGATACATTGGTGGGTAACCCTTCACTTTGTGCTTTTTGCTTACATATAAAAAACTAAAATGTGTTTAGCATTTTTTCCATTTTATTTGTAGTTGCTGTGACTGTTTCATGGCTGAGTGGTTGCCAGCAATTCCTTAAGATTGTCACACTGACAAGCCCCCATGTATCGATCGGGGCAGCAGACTGTACAAGTTGCAATACAACGTGGAGTGTACGTGGAGAGGTGCCTCTAGTCGAGGCGTTCTACTTAAATCACAACAGAACAGAACAGAAACAGAACCGAACAGAAAAGAACAGAAATAAAAAACCCTATGGCGTACACAGCGAGAGCAAGTGTTCAAATTCCATTAAAAGAACATTTACAAATTTGGCAAAGATCACAGCCAGCAGAGCAGAGCAGCAAGAGAAGACACAGGCGGAGGAAGAATTGAATTCGAAGCTGGCACAAAAAAAAGAGACAAAAAAAAAAGGTGCTATGCAATGCTAAACAAAAAGCGACACCTTCTTCGATGGGGGCTAAGCGAACCAATTGCCACAGAAAGACCTTGAGATCATGCCAAGACAAACAATAACAAACAGCAGCTCGCAGCAAGCAGCAAGCGGCAACGGCAAGCGGCAACAATGCCGCCCTAGCAACAACAAGGATGAGAAGAACTTTTGTCTCCAACAGCGTTTTCCCTAACAACCGAGGTGATAAATAAAATTCTTTATATGCAATCTTTTAATGCAATTTACAATAAAATCAACATGGAGTTTAGTTGCAGGCAGGCTGCAGCGGCAGCAACAGTTGCAACTGCAACAGCGGCAACTTCTTCCTTGGCTGGCTAAATAACAAGGGGGCACAGCTTGATTTGACATTAGCACAATCCCACAGATCACCTTCCCAAAATGGATTTTGCCGCCGCCGTCGTCGTCGTCGTCGTCGTCGTTGCCGTCGTCCGTTTGCTGGGCCTGAACTTTTCTGCAGCGAGGAACGGAAATGAAGGCCCAGCGAACGCGATGATCATTGCGAGCAGGCAATAAATACACCATAGAAATGATGTACGGAAAACGATCGCAACTCTAACTCTAGCTCTAGCCAGGCAGTCAACGGACCAACTTAGCAGCCAGACAGTCAACTCGATGGACCCACAATTCCTCAGCCAGCAGCAGCAGCAGCAGGCAGCTCAACGGGGGTGCCTCCTGGTTGCCTGGCAAACGAGAGACGTTGCAGCAGCACAGTGGGCATAAATTTATAATTAACTGCAAGTAAATATGCATGTTTTAGTTTTACATTAATTTCATATTTCCATTTTAATAAGTCCTGCGACTTGATGTTTCTCCGTCGCTCTCTTGACTTTAAGCCCCGTTTTAACTGGTTACGAACAGTTGCTTTTTAGCCGACTTATCAAATTTCATTGCCTAGCAGTCTTCTTATCGACTCTATAATATTCTCAATTATACTGAATAGCTAGCAAATGGTTTAGAATTAGTCCTTTATGATAATGAGTGACATTCTTAAAATTGGTCAGTATTTATAACTGCCAATATTTCTCATTACGCTGATATTATAGATATTTTGTAGCTTTCTCGTATATATATATGTTGTTTATTACATGCAGGAGACTTTCTTTAATATTTATTTTAATTGAATTATTTCTAAAGTTTTCTACACATATTATAGATTAACATCTTCTTGTATCGCATAGGAACATTTGTAAATTCAGTTAGTATTCAGTAGCATATAGTAGTCTCAGTCTTTCAAAAAGTCTTAAAAGCATTTTCCAAATATTCTTGAAGTTAGTAGACCTTTAAGTTTAATTTTCCATACGAGTCTTTTCTTTACTTTACATTATTTAGCGTAGTAAATACACTTATTTATTTTTGGAATAATTAATTTTTCTACAGAAAGTATTTTTGTATATACCACTTAATTTTTTATCTATAATGCTATTTTTGGAATAATAATTGTGTTGTATAACGATCTTTGAAATGCAGTTGATCAGCTTAGAATTCCAATTGCAATTACAATTAGTTGGCAACCACTGTGCTCGCTAAGAATCTACCAGCTGCCTAGATGCGGATGCTTGGGGGCTGCCGCTCGTTTGGGCTACCACTTTGCGTCTGGCGACGGTGGCTGCGGTTGCTGCTGCTGCTGCTGCTGCCGATGCTGCTGCTGCTGCTGTTGCTAGTTGCCGTGGAGTCAGTCGTTGCGGCATTATTAATGATAAATGTGGCTTGCACTCATGATAAATACAGAGAATCGTTGAAAGGTATAAATCAATAATAGAGAAGTTTGTTTGCAGTTAGGCGCAGGATGGAGCCGTGATTTTGCAGGCAACAAAACAGCCTGCAGACAATGAGTATGCCAAAACATAATTCAAGTTAAAGGTCTCCCTCTCTCACTCCGTCTCTATTTCTCTCCATCTGTCTGTCTGTCTGTCTCTCAGTGTTGACTGTGTGGCTGGCTTGTGTGGAAGCTCATCTGATTAGGGCCTCCTGAGGATGGAGGTCGATGAGGTTCGAGGCGGACATTGCCTCCGCCTGCTTTTCTTATTGATGGACTAATTAATCGAGCTCGGAGACATCGGAGTCCTATTGAACGGCCACATAACTGCGTCAACTGTGATTATCAATAACAATTAGCCGACGCCTGCCACAAGCTGTGTTCAGCTGGCCCGTGTCCATGTGGCTTGTCAAATTTATGTAGCCTCCCTCCTCTTGCCTCTGACGTCAGCTTGCATTTGAATGCACGAGTTACGCATCCATCAAATGTCAATTGTTTGTCTTGGCGCTCCACCTTCTTGGCGTCAGGCTTTCGGCCTCCGACTCGGAGACAGCAACGACGTCTCAACGTTTCTGGATGCGCTTTGCCATTTCTCATAAATCATTCCAAGACTCTGGCCAAGCATTACGGCAGCTTCGACGACGTCTCTCGTGGCTGTCAGATGATGGCGCAGCAGATGCGACGAGGCGAGGCGTGTCCCGAGTGCAATCGCTGCTTTGATGCCCATCCATGGCATTGAACTTGTCTAGCATTGAGTGTCAGCCGGTTTGTCCAACTCGTCGCAACTCGTCTGTTTGCCGTAGAAAGCATTTGAGATACGACCAGTGTGTTCTCTGTTCCCTGTTCTCTGTTCTGTTCTCTGCGCTTCAGTTTGCAGATCTGGGAAAACAGAAAGAATGCAAACACTAAAGCACAACCCTTTCGCAAAGACTCAGAAAACATACGACTTTCGAGCTTTAATATATTAAATCTCTGAAATATTGTCAAATATTTAAAGAGTTATCAAGGGACTTCTATCAGCCATTTGTCTGCTATGTCATGACAAGAACTGTTCGGAACAGTTAAGGTTTGAGATGAATAAGTTTGGCTCCCCAAGAAATGAAAGAAATTTCAGATAGACAAGAAATGTGATAAGTTGCAGAACAAATAAAGTGTGGATAGCAGTATATTATAATATACATAATTAATATGTTTAAGCAATACAACATAATAATTTGAACATGCAGAATAAAACAAAATGAGTATTTAAAAAAGTGACAAAAATGAATTGAAAAGTTGAAGCCACAAAAACTTAGAGCTTCAACTTCTTGTATAGCTCTGCAAATTTAAATGTCGTTAAAGTTTATTGAAAGTACTTTCATATATTCTATTTCATTAATTTGCATTCAACATCTTTCAATTAGTTCTAAAGCCAAAATCATTGCAATTTTATTCGACAATATTTCACATGCATAAAGCGCAATAAGCTGCGATGAGAGGTTAAATTAAATTGTGCAACTTTTTATGCTTCTTGGTATCGGATTCTCTATTGAACGGTTGTTGCCCATAAAGTTGTCCTTTAATTTTGCCTGTCAATGGTTCGTTGATTTAAGTGCAGCTCCCCAGATACATCACATACTTTATAGATGCCTTAAATGTGTTAATCATTCAAAGAGAAGGATTTAGTTTTGTTCATTTTATGTGGCGATTTAAAAGCCTGTTGTTCGAGAGTTGAGCGCCCGTCTGCAATCTTCTTTAGTGGCTCACAGTAGCAGCATGAGAGGGCTATTAATAGACTCTACTCTCCGACTCTCTAACTCCGGCAGTGGCTGTGGCTGCGGCTTTTCGCTGTGTGTCTGTCTGGGTGTCTTTCTGTCTCTGTGTCTATGCGGGGGAGTGTGTGGCGGGTATTTATGTATTTATAAGCCCATTCGGTGCAGCTTAATGTGCTAGCATGGGGTCAACTGTGGTTTCGCTCGTTGCAGGGCCAACTTTGCACATTAGACCAAATGAATCGGACGGTTCGCGTCGCTCGTGTCCGTGTCCGCCTCCGCGTCCGTGTCCTTTTCCGCATTGAATATTCCATGGCAGCCACCTGAAAGAGCTGGTAAACTTTGCATAACAAAACAGGTGCACTCGAGAGCCCGCACTCCGCACTCCACCCTCCGCCCCCTTGCCGCCTGCCCTGCCTTTGCCCTTGTGGCTATAACTCCCTTGGCCCGCCTGTTCTTGTGTCCACCTACGCGAATTTGCCAGACACTCACAATCAGCTGAGTCACTCTCCCGGTAATTCCAACTGTGCGTCTATGTGTGCACAACACTCTCGACTTATTATGCTACACCCTACAGCGAGTGTTTTCGCTTAACCGAGGCATTGCAAACGCTTATCAGCTAATGAACTGACAGTTGCTCTAAGATATTTATTAATTTAGAGCACTACAGAACTGTTATTTTAACATAAATCATTTAAAACTTCATGGGGCATTAATATTTCCATCATTAGAAATAGTAGAGTGTTTGTAATTGCAGTGATAGACAAATAGATAGTATCCTATACAGAATATGTCCCTAAGAAGATACTTCTCCAAATACATTGTTCTATTTGTTTTCAATGAAGTTTATAAATTGTAAGCAGCATATTGAATTAAAAATTGCAGTCTTTCAAATTAAATTGCAGTAATAATATGCATATTGAGTTTTTCAAAATAATAAAAATAAATAATGAATAATTCAATATAAAAGATTTCTGTCACTATGTCTAACATATTTCAATTAAGCATCGATATATTATATTTTAACATATTATTAATGTTTCGCTATTTATAGTATGAATTGTAGAACAAATTCCGAATGTGCAAAAACTTTATGATCAACAAATTATAAACAGTTGTTAATTATCCAAGCTCATTTTGTGCTGAAGAATTTCAGACAATTCACAAAATCTGATTTATTTCAAATACATTTACATTGTGCGAGTCTAGAGTATTTATGCTTCGATCACGCTCGGTTTGCATATTTCAACTCGTTTGATAGTTTTCCATCTCGGTTGCAGTAGAGAACAAGTTAAGCCAATGACCTTAAAGGATTTTAACATATATTTTCTGCTTATTTTTTCAGTGATATTAATTTCAATTGTGCAGCTTGCTGTTGTTGTTGTAGCTGTTGCTCACAAAAGTTCGTGCAGCTCACTTTCTTTTGGCCCAAGAAATGCGCTCGCTGCGACGACCCACATAAATCATTCACAATTAGACGCGGTAGCAACCACAGCAGCAGCAGCAGCGGTAACATCAACATCAACATCGGCAGCAGCAGCAACAGAGGCAACAGCGGCAGTCTTGGTCACGGCTCTAACACCTGACCGAGTTGCCGTCCGTCACTCGCTGCGAACTCTCACTCGACTCGCGACTCGCGACTAAAAGAAAATGCACTCAACGTCGTCGAGTGTGAGCGTGTTTCACGAGGTTCAAGCGTTCCGCCTGGTGGAACGCGGCGTCTGGCTGGGAGCTGCAACATGTTCGATGTTGCGGCGACACTTAATATCTGGTGGATACAACAAATGTATCTGCAGTGAGTGGCAAGCGAGGCAGCGGCTCGAACTCGCAACTTGTTCTGTTCACTGTGAAGCGTCGAGGCGTGCGGTACTGAAAGCCGGACAATAACACAAAACCGACGACAGCATATAGCAACAACACACAATACTAATAACACAAAACGATTTGTGGTAACCGGTTCGCGGAGCCTCCGCAACAACAATTAAATAGCAACGTCAATTTCTTTTAGCTAAACAAAGTGAAATACTCCTTTGCTCAGTGCGTCTCGAAAGCGTAATCCTCGAAATTCCTGCAATTTATTTGTGATCTCTCCGCGGAGTAATAGTGTATGTGTTTTGGCAAAAAAAAAAAAAAAAAAAAAGAGAAGAGAAGAGAAAAGAAAAGAAATTCGCGTTAATTGAGCTGTAAGTGCTGATTTGTAATACAAATTTGCAACGCTTGCAACGGCAACAGCAACGGCAACGGTCGAGAGTTGAGGCGAGGCATAAACAAATCTGGCTGCGCGTCTTGGTTCACTGATTTAATGCCACAAACAGATTGCAGATTGCTATTGCTGTAACCAGCAACATCACCAGCTCCTCTGTTGCAAGGCGCGTCCGCCCTCCTGTGTGTGCTGCTTGCAACCTGCTTGCTGCCTGCTTGTAAGCTTGTTTCTGCGGAAGAGCCAGGCGGCCAGTGTCAGAGCGCCACAGCAGATCCGGCAAAAAAGAAGAAGCGAACAAAAAATCGCAGCCAAATACGAGTATAAGAAACGACGACGACGACGACGACGACGTCTACCAAACATTTTGCCATTGAGCAAAAGAATTTCTTCAAAACAACAACAACAGCAAGAAGCACAGCGCGCAAAGATTTACAACGCGAAGCCAAGCAAAAAGTGTAAAAAAGGCAGGCAAAAAAAAGCAAAAAATTAGCGCATACTGCAAGTGCATCGCTGTGTGAGTGCACAGGTGTAACTGTGTGCGTGTGTACGTGTGTACGTGTGTGTGTGTTTGTGCGGGCAAAAAAGTTGTTTAACTAACCAAAAGAAAAAGTTCGAAAAGTGTCAAGCTAAGCGGAGAGCGGCCAATAACCCAGCGACAACAACAACAGCGAAAAACGACAACGACAACGACAACAACAACAACAACAACAATAATAGCACACTTGGCCCAGGCATGCAATGGCGACCCCCTGAACGGGCTAGCCTGCGGTTTAATTACCGTTATCCTTGCAACGTGCAACTTGCAACAGCAACTAAACGGCACTCAGCTCTTGGATTACACAGACGCCGCGTGTGAACGTCAAAGGACAACAACAAGAGCGCCAACAAGCGTAACAACAAACGAGCAACGAGCAGGAGACAATTCAAGGCAGTTGCCACATTCCAATTGGCCACAACAAGCGGCTAATTGGCAACAACTGACACAGCAACAACAGCAACTGCAACTACAACTGCAGCAGGTGAGTTTTATAGACTTGATTTGACTTGATTTTAAGTCGCATAGTCATAGAGCGGGGTTGCATACTATGAATAGATTTAGCCAGTAAATGAATCATAATGTTATTAACCGACCACTTGCCTGCAAAAGTCTCTAGCAACGGTATTACGAAGAATTACAACATTGTATGGATTTTATTGTGCAACTTAGGAGTGACGCAGCCTGAAGCAATGACATTATGCAGCTAATGCTAAGGCGACTGAAGAAGATGCTTTGGGCTTAAATAAATATTACAGCCACACTGGCTGCTAATTGAAAGAGCTTTAAAGCTAAATGTGTTGCCAGCCTTTGATTTGTTTATTGCTTCCGCGTTGGCATCTTCTACTTCCTCCATAAAAATTGTCAGCTTCTTAGACTAACTTGTTGTAATGGCAGCTAGCAAGAAATAAATATGAAAGAAAGCAATATTTCAAACTGAAATTTATTAGAAGTGCTTTCACAAAATATTTAATATTATAATTCTTTTGCTACTCGACTAGAAATGTTATTTCCTTGTAGTGGAAATAGAGACGCATAAAAGTTGATAAACTGTTTTAATATAAGTAACACATAAATTCAATTTGCTCTTTCTTTAGTTTAACTTGTGCTCATAATAATTTAATTGTCTTGTCGACAGTCAGTCGCAAAATTTAGACTTAGCATTATTGATAAAAGCAACTGCAAATATAATTAGGAGTAGACCAAAATATAGATTGAATTGTTTCTGTTGTCAGCAAATTCAGACTCATGACAATTCCATTTTGTCATGGGCAAACAATACAATTCAATAATTGAAGTAAAAATGTGTTTTACGATGTTGCACGATAAATTTTAGTTTAGTTAGAGCTGATTTCATCTTATTTGCCATGAAAATATTCCCCACAGATCTTTGTTTTTCCCATCTCTAAGTCAGTCCTTCATTGCGCTTTGTTCTTTTCTACGCATCATCTTGTTGCTGTTGAAGACATTGTTATGAAGTGACTGCTTGCTGATGGTTCGTGGTTCGTGGTTCGTTCACAAACGCTCTGCAGGATGCCACAAGAAATGAGAGATCAATCTGCTGTCAGCAAGGGAGATAGAGAGAGATAGATGGAGAGAGGGAGCGAGGGTAACCCTTCAATAACTAGGCGCTAAGTTGCTTCAACATTTGCGTACCACAATTCGTTGCACGCTCCCATTATTGCTCATGGATCACGGATCGATGCAATGCATTTAGCGTAACATTTTCGATTATGCACAGCAATAAGCAGGCACTCTGCTTGTGGCTTCTTAGACCCCAAGCACTGGATGCTCATTGCTCAATACTCGACGATTCTGCTGGATCTTGTCCGACTTGTGGTTGCTGCTAGCTCAGCATTCTTGTTCTCTTTCCCGCTGCTTGTTTTGTGGCTTTGATCTTTTGTTCTAGGCTGAAGTTTGGCAGCTGGTTAAGGCTGGTTTGTCTCGCAGGTCGCGGTACATGAAAGGCGCTGAGCTTGGAAAGCCAATTCCAGGGAAGTCGCCACTTCAGAACCTATCGACTTGGTTGTCCATATGTGCCACTTGGACATTCATGCGACTGACACTGCAACGTGCTGCTCCCAAAAGGGCAGCCAGACAACTCGGCTCGACTCAACTCAACTCGAATGACTGTCTGTCTATCTGTCTGTCTGCTGTCTGCTTGTATCTCTCAATTCCATTAGACAGCAAATGCGCCGTTGAGTGAAAAGTGAATTTATGCCGCATGTGGCTGTAACAATTGATGCTGAAAAATGATGGCAATGACAAAGTGATTACTGCAGCGTCTTAGAAAGCGGCAATCAAAGCTCAACTTGAACAATTTCAATTCTCGTTACACACAAACAGTTCTCGCATGTTCGACTCCCAATTGCGGCTGCCACAGAGCTGCAGGGGCAGCAGCTGAGAAAAGTGAAATGCGTCGCATCATTAATCATTTACTTGTTGTTTTTACAACGCAATAAACGCTGCGTATATATAAATATATCTATCTATCTATCTAGCTATGTATCTATAAGTAGTTACCTACTTGTCCAAATCGACTTTGCAGTCGAACTTGAGTTTGAGTTTCTGTTTGCGTTGATATGTGGCAGGTTCTGTTTCAGTTTCTGTTTCTGAAAGGCGCACGTTCTTGATTTGAATCTCGCTCTCGCCCTCAGTATTTGGCTTTTCGTAAATTGCTCGTCGTCATGCTTTTATGATTTGCTTGGTATTTTTCGTTGGTATTTTTTCCTCCTCTGTTCTCTTGTTTTTCTGTGTTTTTTTCTTTTTTTTTACATTTTACCGAATTCGATGCGCCCAACTTGATAAGCCCCAGCGCGCTCTGCAACATGGCTGAGTTATTGTTATACCTGTGTGTGTCAGTGAGTGTGTATTTGTGTGTGTGTGTGTGTGTGTGTGCGTGTGTAGGTGTGTCCACAGCCCAGCCCCCGACCTCCAGCGCCTCGGCTGAGAGGCAGCTAAACTTTTTTGAGTACCTGCGCAGTATCAAAATGTAAAATGTCTCGCTTAACAAAGTTTTCGCAAAATATTCAGCTTCAATATGGCAGTTATTAGATACACTACAGCAGCTTCACGCAGAAGAAGATAAGCTGAATAAGAAATAGAATAATAATAGTCGAAAGCTGTTGTCAAGTATGCGACTATAGAGTTAATTAAAAATGAAAATATATGAACGTTGAGCATAATTTTTGAGCTCAGTATGAAATTCACTTTGAACCTGAATTTACCTTTTAAGTTCTTATTCTGAACATAAGACAATACAAATATATTAATATCTATTTACCAAAATTTACACTACTTTTAATTGGTCACACTGTGACAGTATAAAACGTGTACTTTCCTCTTAAGTCTTTTATTAATTCCATTTTTTAAACACCTTTGAACTTAGCCTAACAAAAGTAAATGCTTAAAAATAATACAACTGCTTTTCAACTCGAGTGTTTTCTTCATGAAATGTAGTCCTTATTTCAGTGAGTACTTTGGTTTATATTGCTTTCGAATCTCCCCGCTGTACGCCTCAACTCTGGTTACATTGTTTTACTTTGTAGCAGTTGCTATAGTAGTTATCAAATAGGATAATAGTTTAAGTGCTTTTGATTCAGTTTGAAGCCAACTTTTCTGAAGTATCACTCTTTGTTCAACTTCGTCTTCGCTTGCTGCCGCTTCTCCGCTGCTTCATCATCGCGCGCTTTGTTCTTTCTGCTTCTGGCAGTCGCCATGCCCGCCATATTCACAAGGGTATTAAAATCAACCTGTACACAAAGTTGTAGACAACATTGCAGGCAGCAGGCAACTGCTGCACATCAAAATTTTATATTAGTTACATCAAATTGAAGAACAGCACACCGCCCCCCCTGCCACCCGGTGGCGCGCCCCCTTTTGGCAACTTTGGCGTTACCCGCAACAAAATACAATAATTTCACTTGGTGTACAGTTTATTATATAATTTTTGTCCCTTTTTGACTTTTATCTTACGTTTATTATGCCCCATGGAATTTGCGGATTTTCTGCTCGCTGCGGGGGCGGAGGAAGGAGGTCAATGGCTCTTGCCACCAAGTAGCAAGCAGCAGCGATGTGGCAAGACACCGCCTAGAGTTGTAATAACTTTGGCCCAAAAACTTTGCTTGTACATTTTGTTAGCCCCGCTCGACCAGCAGCCAGCACAGTTGCCCCCTTTGCGTTGCTCCTGCCACACACCCCATTTCCCCCCTGCCTCTCTCTCGCCCTCCGTCTCTCTCAGACTCTGTGGCAAAGTGCTAAAATACTTTGACGCATTCTTTGCACTTCTTTCCTGGAGCAGCTGTCCGAATGCCAAGCTGCGAATACACCTACCAAGCAACCACCCACACAAACAAACACACACACACACACAAGCTCACACACACACACACACACACATACCTAGAAGAACTCACACTACCCTTGGCCAACCCTCGCAGCGAGCAAAAACAAGAGAGATGGAGAGAAAAAAAAAACGTTGACTTGTAATAATCATAATCGTAAATTTGCAAAAAGCTGGCCGAGAGCTGCGCGTCCTTAGCACAGCAAGGTCCTTTGGGGCCATTTAGCATTTTGCACTGAGCATTGGATGAAGATGAAGATGCCACAGTCGCAGCAGCCACAGTCAAAGTCAGAGTCAGAGACGGCGACAGAGACACAGCCTCAAGTCGCAACGTAGGCGTGGGTGTGGTCTATCGTGGGCGTCCTTTTGGTTGTTTTGTAGGCGTTGTCATCATTATTCGGTCGCCTCCTTTAGATTTGGCTTTTGTGGCGAGCAGAACAAGTGACTGGTGCCTAGTGAACACCACGCCCCCTGCGGCTGATCAAAATGTGGAAAACGCCATTTAAAATCCCCTACATCACCAGGTCTTTCGCAATGTTTTTAAAGTTCAGCGACTTAAATGCGACCTGTCTTTAAGGTCTGACATGCAGATTCAATTGAATATCTGGAAAATTTCAATTGAAGCGTCAATTGTTTAACTTTTAAACTAAAGTTCTGGCACATCCTCCCATAATTCTTGTTCCCTGATATTTGAAGTCTAATTTAATCTTCTGTCGCCTGATTTCTAGATCAAGATTCGAACTGTCGATTGATTATCGTTCAACTTTTAATTGGTGCTTGTTGTTAGCTCGCGTCGTCAATAACTTTTACCTTAACTTTACCTGGATTCCATCGTTGCTTATCTTTAAAATTTAATGTCTTTTGCCTGCTGTTTTTCTTCGTTCACTTTTTTTTGGCTTCTGTTCGTTCATCTGGCTGCTTCGACGGGACCACGCCTAAGAGAAGGCATTTAAAAAGTTTTCTAAACTTCATTTGGAAGTTTTATTGCCAGCACAAGAAAAATAAGGACAAGCTGCCGCTTCGCATTTTTGCGTAGAAATTTGCTCTATTAAAATTCCAAGGCGGCGTTATGGCATCTTTCGTGCGCTGCGTCCTCGCAAATCGCTTGCTTGCCACAGCAGCAGCAGCAGCAGCGGCTGATGCCACAATCAACGCGCGGCAAGTAGCAAGTAGCAGCAGCAAGAGCAGCAGCAGCAGCAGGAACAGCAGCCATCATGCAGGTTGCACAAGTTTATCATCCTTTTTGTTCCGCATGGCCTTATCCTGGAGGCTTAACAGTTTTGTTCACTGCACAGCTGCATCAGAGACGGGTCCTTTGCTTGTCCCAGCATAAGCCGTAGTTATGTTGAGGGGTGGTGGGTGGTGGGAGATGCGAGAAGCGGCGTGGATAGTTTGGGACTGGCATTTATCTTGTGATAATAGTTAGTTGTGCGTTGCCAGCAGTGGCGTCCGCTAAGCGAGGCTAACAAATAAAAGAAAGCTTTTCCTTCCCATAAAAGAGGTTTGTTTCTTACAATGTATAAATTATTTTAAAAAGCTTTGTCAGAGGGTTTGAAAGATTTGTACAATGCCAACAAAGATTATAATTTATTTAACTTACATTTACAATCTATAATTTCTTCTGAACGTAACATATATGATAAACATATACGTATATGTTTTTATAATATACAATGTTTTTATTGCTTGTGACTACACTATATCAACAAGGGTTTTATATAAATAAATAACTCCTACGATCAATTAAAGATAATATTGGTATGAGAGTAGAAAAATGTTTATTAGGTGGCGTTCCCCTCTTGACTACGTCCCTGCCACATAATGCAGTGTGCTCAGCTCAGCTCAGCTCAGACACCAGTTTTTTCTACTTGCTGGCAAATAGAATGTGCAATTCTACATTGTAGTTTGCAGACACCCCTCACCTCCCCTTGGCTGCCTATGTCATGCAGCAAGCGCAGGTTCTTTGCAAGCCATTCGCCTGCTGTTTCAACGAAAATTTTTATCCATATCAACTGTAAGCAGAGCGAAGAACAACAATAACAGCAACTGCAATAGATCTGTTTTAAGTACAAATAGTGTCAACCCTCCATTTCAACTCTTTTGGTGCTGCTCCCCAGGTCCTGCTGCCACACTTGGCAATACTTTTGTGGTTACTGGCGCTGTGCGGCAAGTTTAATGCTGCTTGGGGAGGCGTCTCGTGTTGAACAGGGGTCTGCGGACGGCGTGGCGGTGAAGCCGAAAACTTTTTTAGTTTGCTTCCACCAGACGAAACCGTTATTTTATTGAATTTTTCTTTCTTGGCATTTCTTTTTTGTTGCTGCTGCCAAAATTGTTGCCACAAAGTTTTCCATTTCATTTTCATTCTCTATTCTTGTCCATTTGGCAGGGGCACAGCCTCTGTGCCTCTGCCGCGTGTTGCATGCCCCCTGCTGCCTTTTTCACACTGCTCATTTACTTTGTTGTTGCCAGTGGCAAGTTTTTAAGAACTTGCTAGTTTTTGTCGGTTTTGCGTAGATTTTCTCTTCCTCCTCTCTTGCTCTTTCTTTCTCTCCCTTTACTCCTTTACTATTCTTTTTGTTGCATTAGGTGACCGTTGAGGCGTAAAGTTCAATGGCGGGTTAAATGGACTTAATACGGCAACTTTTTAGAACTTTTCGTTTTCTTTTCCTTTTTTTTCTCGTTTTTTTACTATTGTTGCCGGTGCTAAACTTCTAGCGTTGATCGCTCCACTCGTCTTGCATCCTTTTTCTACCGCATCTTTATTTCCTGTTCCCCTTCAATTGTGCAACAAAGTGAAAGTTTTTTTGTTCAACAGCTTAAAAGGAGATTGGCATTTCTTTCTCTCTGTACAGTTGAAAGGATAACAGGTTGAAATGTTTGCTACGTGTTGTGCATATGTGTGTCTGTGTTTGTGTTTGTATGTGTGGAGGTGTTTGCCAGAGTTGGTCACATATTGAGCAAAAGTTTAGAATTGCCAAGCAAAGTTGTGCAAAGATTTCACCAAAAACTATTTTGCAGCAAAACCATAAAGTGAGAAGTGTGTGTAAATATTTCTGTAGTGCTTGTTGTTGTTGCTGCTTTTAACACACATCAGCTAAGTTTGCCCTAAAATTGCCAAATATATTTTTGCAATGAACAAATATTGCACAAGTCAATAATTGCACTCTAATCAGATTTGTTGGGATTAGAAGTATGAAGAAATCTTACAGCTGTTTAATATAAAATACTTCCTTTTCCTTATTTTATTATACAAATTTAAAAATACTTTCTTTAGGCAAAATTGTCCAACTTTACTGTCACTTACTCATTTTAATTACATGTTATTTATTTGGTTTAAGTCTTCGGTTATTTTTTCTGAAGTTTCCCCATTTTGTTAGTCAAACTTTCCGCCTCCGCTGTCAGTTAATTTCTCTTTCCCACTCTTCCAAAAATTTTTCCGACTTCATTTTTACCTTTTTCAAACTTTTTTTTGTTAAAGGAATTTCTAATAACAGGTATAATTTCCCGCTTCACTGCACATTTTATTTATACCCAGACAAAAATGAAGAATTCAAAGCATTTGGTTGTCAATTTTACCTATTTTTTTTTGTTTCTGTTGTCTACTTTAACAAATTTTGCGAGTCATTCAGCAAACAACAACGAGAAAAAAACGTGAAAATAAAAAAAGACTGCAAAACGTTGAGCGCGTGTCAAAAAATTAGTTTCCCTCACGACGATGACGACGACGGAGATGTTGGCGGCGACCCTTCAAATGTCTTGCTCTCTTTACGCCCCCTATCAATGCGAAAGAAATTTGTAGCGAGTTATGCAAAAAAGCACTGAAAAAGCAGAAGGCGAAAAACGAAAAAGAAACCATCAAAAAAGAAAGAGGGCAGCGACCAACCAACCAAAAAAAAAGGCTGGAGTGAAGCCCGTGTCAAGTTTTTATGCCGTTTCCGAAAGGACATGGCAATTTTTCCCTCAAACGCTGGGATGGGAAAGGGGGGTGGGGAACAGTTTAGTGTGGACAGAGAGGCTGGCCGGGAGGGGGATGGGGGTGTGTGTGTGTGTGTGTGATGATGGCGAGGCGACAAGTTGTTAAGTAAGCAACACGGCGACAACTCAAATAAAAAGGCCGAAGCGGGAGGCAGGCGCCAAAAAATATTTTGGGATAGTTTGTGGAGCGTAAAAGGTCGCTGTGAGTGTGTGGGAAAAAAAGAAACTTGGGAGGCGAGAGAGCGCAGTGTGATTGCATTCGGGGAAGGTGTGAAAAAGGTACAAGGCAAGTGCCGGACAAAAGACCAAACTTATTTGCAGCTCTTTTCCGCTGAGATTTTTCAATGTTTTATTTCTCAACGTTCGCTTCGCTTTTTGTTTTATGACAATGCAAATAGCAGCAGAAGCGGCTAAAACCTAGCAACTCAGGAAAGTGAGAAAAGCCAGCTGGAGAATCGCCAGAAGAAGACGAAGACGAAGACGTAGACGGAGATATAGAAGCAGCAGCAGCAGTCAGCATTCTGCGGAATGTCTTTGTATATGCATATTAAAATTTGCTTATGGCTCAAGTATAGGAAAGAAGCTGGCGAGGGGGAAAGGGCAGAGGAATTGTTGTCTACCTGCAGTTTGTCTTAGGCGGCTTTTGTTTGGTTTCCGCTTCACACTTCACTTGAGCAATGGAGTCGGGGGACAGGAGCGAGAAGACGTTGCTGCGGTTTATGTGACATGCGGGCGACAAGGCGGAGAGGGGGAGAACAACTCGATGGCAGGTGAGTGGCAGCGCAAGACGGGCGTGGCAAGCACAGAAGTCATACAACAGGCGGCAGGCAACAGCAGCAACAGCAGCAACAGCGACAGCAACAACAACTTGTCATACAAAACGGCTGGCGACAATCAATGGAATTTATACGCGACCGAAACTGAACCCGAATCCAACCCGAGTCCCTGCTCCTGCTCAGTGTCTATGTGTGTAAGTGTGTGAGAGTGTGCGTGTGAATGTGTGTACTTAAACATTTTTAACGCCATTTGATGCCTTTTCACACATCACGAGGAAGCGAAAAACAAACAGCCAAACTCAAGAAACACTTAGTCAGGCGACCCTCCTTTTCCATTTCCTCTGCCTCTGCCTCTGCCTCTGCCTGCCACTTGTCTTTTGTCCCTGTGTGTGTGTCGATGTGTGTGTGTGTGCTTATCCTTGAGTTCATTCCATCACACTCACTCACGCATAGAGACAAACATTTGATCCTGGCAGCAAGTCGCTTAATGCTTTCTGTGGTTTTGTGTTTACACTAAACGGCATAGCTAAGCCAAGCCAACCAAGACCAAGACCCAGCCAAGCCAACAAACCAAGACAAACCCACTCACTTCTTGGCCCCCTCCCCCTTTCCCCTGGTTCAGCTGTGCGTTGACTGTATTGAATTTCACGCATCATTTGCCAAAGGCTGCTTTTCGGGTTCGCCTCGGACATGCGTGGGTGCAACTTTTGCAACTTTGCGACTTTGCGGCTTTTGCTTGTTTCAAATTAAAACAAATACACACACACACACCACTCGCCACTCATTGTGGTTAGGTGTTGGAGTCCGCATTTAATTTGAGACAGGTGCACGTGAGTGAGTGAGTGTGTGGGGCAAAAAAGGTACGAGGAGCTAGGAAATGTAATACGCTTTGCATATTTGGCAATTGGATTTGGGTTAAGGCTTCTGTGGCTGCCAAAATGAAGTGGAAACCTATAAAAATGCCAGCGAGAAAGCAGACAAAATGCGAAACAAACAAAGGGTCAGGGAGACAGAGACAGTGTGAGAAAGAGAGAGAGGAGAGGGAGATGTTTAACGACTCTCGGGAAATTCGCAGAATATTGACTTGAAATGCCAAAACAGTTGATTGCATCAAGCATCACAGTTTGAACATTGAGACTTTAATTGGATATTGTGAAAATTCGTTTGTTTTCTGAGAAATTGTATTAGATAAAATGTCAAAACTGTAAATAATTGTTCAAGTCTTAAGTTTCGATTGCCAATCAATAAACAATTCTAATTTGGAATTGTATTAAATTTCTTTGCCAATACTACCAAATTATAAATACGAAAGCGATATCTTTATGCTGTAATTATATTTTCAACGACCTTTGGTGAGCTGCAAGTTCAATAGAGTTCAGTCACAGTCACAGCGCCCTACAATAATTATTGTATGTGGTAGTTTAACGTGCCCTTTTTATGGTTATTTTCATGCACTTTATTCGCTGTTGGTTGATAAAGACCCGCAGACACAAAGGTAGTCGACTGTCGACTGCCTTTCAACCCCAAAAACCACAAACAGACAGCGCGTAATTAAAGAGATACGCATCTATCTGCTATTTATATATATATATATTGTCTGGTATTTCTATCTATAGCTGGTCAGCTTTGTTGGTTTTGTTCCAATGCTGATTAATGTAGATTGTGGCCCAAATGTGTGCACGTTAGCATTAAAAATTGTTCGACTTTTATTAGTGCAATTAAATTGTGGTTACAAAAAGAAAAAAAAATGAAAGAGTTAAAAAAAAAACAGAAATCAAGCGAAATTTGTGTGGAAAATATACGAGAGTATTTTTGGTGTTTAATGTGCAGCAATTTTCACCCAACAATGGGACAGTCGAGTTAACCATGGGACAGGGCGACTAACAGCGAGCGCAACTATTACCGCAATGAAGACATATATATTTTATTTTAGTTTTATTTTTTTATTTGTTGGAGTAGGTAAAGTAGGGAGAGGGAGAGAAGGGGCTGCTCAACTAATTAGCCATCATCATCAGCGGCGTCGACGGCGTCTCTACACATTTTCCATCAGACACGAAACAGTTAACTGCATTTGGTTTGGTTTCGGGTTCTGGCCGCGTCTCTAACCGCAGGTACATGAGGGTTACACACACTCACACACACTCGTACACACTGAGAGTCGCACAACTTTTGAGGCGGGTGTTAGTAACTAAATTAGCGGCTGGCCGCAGCAACAAATACCCAACGCGAATGTTTGCTACGTTTCTTTTTCGGCCATCTCTCTCTGGTTTGTGGCTTTGTGTTTTGGTTTCGTCTCTCGCCTTTTCACTTTTTTTTCGTTGGTTCCATTCTGTTGCAACCACAAATTATTGAGCCGCCGTGTGTTGTTTTAGTTGCTGTTGTTGTTGCTCCAGTGTCTGCTTCTTAATTTTCAGTTGCAGTTGCTGTTGCTGCAGCCGACTGTTGACTGTCGACTGGGCTAATACAGACATCTTTTTGGGCCTTTCCTGGGTCCGAGGTCGGAGTGGAGCGGACACTTTTAGATAAAAGGTTTTTCATGTCGTCTCCATTTCAAAGACGAAAAAACGAACCAAAAAAAAAAAAAAACACCGAATTCATTCTCATAGCCGGGGTGCAAAAAGCAGCTAGAAGAACGAAGAACGGTAGTCATCAGACTTGTAAGTTCTTCTCCAACTGTCTCGTCACTCGAGAAAACTTTTAGTGGAAACCGTTGGACAGCAAATTATGCATGCAGTTAGAGGCGGACGGAGCAGCAGCGGAGAGTGTGAGAGTGAGAGGCAGACGGCAGGGAGGGAGGTAGGGAGACGGCTCTTAAAAGCCCACAGTTTATTAATGTTTGTCCAAAAATTTAAGAGTCTTCTGGCCGTCTGGCATTTGGCCCCTCGCCTTCAGCTTCAGCTGCACGGCGCGAAGCAAGAAGTGCTTCTTCTTCTTTTATGTGATTTAAGTTGGCTAAAATCATTTCGTCAGTCATTAATTTACCCAACGTCAAAAGCGAGTTATTAGCGTGCGGGTCTGTCAAACACGTTTCCACTTAAAAGCGGGAAGAAGGCAGAGGGGAGATTGAAGCTGAAACGCTGCAGGCCACATTTGCCGCCTTGGCTGCTATCTGCCGTCTACTGAAGAAGCTCGGGATTGTCTACTGTCGAAATGACAACAAATCAGACAGTTAATGCTAACAATCTTTTATGATATTTACATTTGGAAAATTGTTTATTGTTTTTGCTTTCTGGTCCACTAGAATGGGGAAAACTATTGTGGCTTCATTTGAGCTGAAAATTAAGTTAGAAAGCTTTTAGCCGAGACTTCGCTGGGTGTTTTCCTAAAAGGTATGACACATAGAAGCTTGAAATGGAATTACTGAGAGCATAAATATTTTAATATTTGTTAATTATGACGGACATTTCGGGATGCCTTCGAGGAAGTGAAAAAGCAATTATGAATTTATTTGTTTATGTTTCACTTAGAAGGCAGAAGAAAGTGTGCACAACCTTAAGAGTTGCTGGGAAAATAATTATGCACTTCGTATGTAGATACTATATTAAGTTTAGGCTTAAAATCGATTGTAGAGTGATAATATAATAAATATTTTCAATTTTTGGTGGGCGCTAACAAAGTGACAAATTCCTAATTAATAAAAATTACACATACATATAAATCTTCGTTGCTGCTTAAAACCCTCTCAAGTTATATTGAAATTAAATACTTGAAGCATTCTAATATCTTCCAAAACTTCCTCGCCAGTGGTGTTCAAAGTTGTTGTGTTGTTCTTGCCATACTGTAACTTCTTGTTATTAAATCTTTGCTAGTTCAAAGTCCGCTTGAACAACCATCTAACACTGTGTGTGTGTGCTGCAGGAACTAGAACTTTGTTGGGAACAACCAATGGTATTCGCAGCTGCGAAAATATCTATTATAATAGCTGTAGAACGCCTCCTCGTTGCCTTGCAGCTTGTTGTTGTTGGCTTTTTTTTTAGCAACACCGTGATAGAGAGAGGGGGAGAGAGAGCGAAACAGGAACTAAGTACTATGGGAAATCTGGGTCAACAGCTGGCGCAAATAGTTATTCCGCTTAGTTGGTGGTACTTCCTCTGCCCCGCTGCACACTGCACCCTGCCCCGCTGCACACTGCACCCTGCCCCGCTGCACTCCGCACCCCGCCGTCGTCTCCTACTCTGCCTCCTACTTGATGCTTGCTGCTTCGCTTGACTTATCTACCGAAATGTCGAATAGCTGCCATTTCCATTACTTTGCTTGCTTTGCAATTTGCGTCGTTATTTTAGCGTGTTTTATTTTTTACTATATTCTATCTGGCTTCTTTTTTTCGTTCTGGCCGTTTTAAAGTGGAGCAGCGAGCAGCGAGCAGCGAGCAGCGGCTGGGCCATCAATCATTTTAGCCGAGAGGAGCGAGCTCAGCCGTTGAGCTGTCGAGACGAGTCGAATGCGTATCAGGGGGCGTATCGCATGGCTGTCTGCCACGCCTCCCGCCGCATGTCAACAATACAAATGATGGGCGCGCTACGCGAAGAGGGGGCGTGCCAAACAACACAGCGCCAGCTAACTGTAATAGAGATAAATTCGCATCATTTTTTGTGTCGTCGCTGTGATAAAAGCACCAAATAGAACCGAAAGCAACAAAGCACGAGTGCAGAGAAAAAGAGAGGAGAGGAGGCGTCTCTGCACCACCCCTCACTGCCCCTCACTCGCTGCTCAATCAGCGCTCCAGTGAGCTGACAATGTCATTTGGCGACCGCTTTTAATGATGCCGCCGCGCCGCGCAAGGTGTTTGCAACTCTGAGTTCGTCTCTCTGCAGCAGCTGCCGGGCATCAGCTTGTAATCCGCTGGCCACAAACGTGCCACGGCCCCGCTGCGTCTCCCTGCTCGCTGCTCAGCTCAGCCTACGTTACGTGCGATTATTATCATCAATTTTCCGGCGAGTGAGTGAGTGATGATTGTGCCAAAAGAACCTAACGGAAACGAGCACTCCACTTGGCTCAATTGTCGTTCTTGTTGTTGTTGTCGTTGTTGTTGGGTGAGTGCAGGGAAGTAGAAGGTGTGCCAGATAAGAGACAACACGACTGCAAAGCCAACGCCGACTCCGACTCCAACTCCGACTCCGAATCGAACTCTGTCTAGCCACTGCGACTCGAAAGCGTTAAAACGAACTCAAGTGGAAAACAATCTAATTTGCTAAAATTCCTTCCGCTTTAGTCCAATCCCTGTCTCTCTGTCTCTGTCACTCCCTCTCTCTCTCTCTCTCGCTGTCTCTGTCATCTTTGAACTGTTGTCGCTCGCCGTTTGTATTGCCTGCCATTTTCCTTCAACTCAATTAAAGTTGATGGCAAATTTCCCTCATCGCTGTTCGTTGTTGCCGTTCGTTCGTTGTTGTTGACGTTTTGCTTAGCCAATATTGTTAACTGCTTTTGGGTTTATTTAGTTTGCCGTCTGCTTGTTTTACGAGCTTCAAAATCATTTCATCTCCCACCGCCGCCCCCAAAACCTCCCAATCGGCTGTGCGTCCCGCAATATTCTCAGTCGCATATAAATTTATTTGCTTATAATTTAATTGAAGTCGACTCAACTCTCCAAGTTGTTATTCCTTGATGGATTGCAACCCCCTCGCTCCCCCCCCCCCGTTCCAAGTCGAACTCTGTTTGTGGATTAAACTCGGAATGCTATGACAGTTATGATATTAAACTTTGACTCTTGTTTGTCCACTGAGAGAGACTTAATTTGTTTGCACTTCACTTTAAGTATTTATGCTCTCAAGACAAGTTTAATAATGCATTCGAGTATTATTCTAATTATGCATTGATGAGATTCCTGCACTCGATCTATTCTAACTTGCTTTGTTTTCATTTTCACTTTGAGCTTGTCATCTAGCTGACTTCAATTAGTTTCTTATTGAATTGCAAGAAAATTGCATAACAAGCAGCATTTGTTCAGCAGAACAACAAATAAATCAAGTATTTCAAACGAAAGCTGTTTCTGCAATCATTTATTTGTTATGCTTATCATTTATTTACAAATATGTTTTGTATTTGTTTTGCTTCTGCTGCTGACTCCTGAAGTGTAATTAAATCCAAGCCAATCTATCCACCTCTTTTGTTATTTATTTTTCTATACCTTCTCCAGCTGTCCATCTTGCTCGCCACCTTCTCGTCTGTCCCCTTGAGTGCGGCACTCGGATCTCGACTATATAACATATATGAGTTGATAAGCTCTGCATATATCACAATAGATACATCTTCCATCTTCCCATCTGTTGTCCCATGTTTGCCTTGCACGCTTCGGCAATTTCTCTATTAGTTGCTCGTTTGGTTGACCTTTTGCCATTTTCGCTGACCTTCCCGCTCCCCTCGCCTTCTCTCTCTGGGGCAGGACATGCGTTAATCTATTGTTTTTGGCTGCCAAGCAGGCAGCAGGCGATGACATAGCCGACATTGGTATTATCACTTTTTGCCTGACAAAACAAAAATACAAAAACATATATACATACATATATATAGATATCAGACTAGGCCTTAAATTGTACGTATATGGAATCGGGGGCAGCCCCCTTGTAGTTAAGTATTGTGGACATTAATGTCATGGAAAATGTTTTGCTGGCGATTGGAAAATTGTTTGTCTTTGGCTGTTGGCCCAGCCCAGCTTGACATTGTGTTATCCTTGTAGCCCTTGTTGACCGTTGGTCAGTGTTGTCGCAGCAGGCGAGGAGAAGGGGTTTGCCTCCCCTTCCCCTTCTTGCCCTCTGCCGCTCTGTGTAGTTTGTGACTTCACGGCCTCGTGATATATGAGGCATTTGCATGTGCTATAAATTATTGTTGAGTTGAGCGGGACGAGCTTGGCTTTTCCTCATTTAATATTCATAAATTTAGAGTTGGCAAAAACAGCAGGAAAAAGCCCCAAGAAAAGCAGACAGCAATGTGTGTGGAAACTGTCTCTCTCTCTCTTTCTCCCCCCTCCACCCCTCTCTGCGTTGTGTGTGTGAGTGTGGCGATATAAAGCTGACTAATTTGGACTGTTGGTTTGTCATTTGTTTTAGACGCACTCGCTGGCTGCTCACCCTCGCCCCATAATCCATATAATCCGCCTACTGCCACGCCCCCTTGTTGCCCCCGCACTCGCAGAGTCGACGATGTGCGCCTGCTAATTGTTTTATGTGCCAAGATTTGTGTCTTCTGTCGTGTTGAAGCTTTTTGTGTCTGCCTCAGCCGCCCTAAACATGTTTCTAGCCCTGCCACGCCCCCTCACATAGCAGTTATTGTTACGCCGGAAGACAGTGAGTGTGCGAGTGTAAGTGAGTGTATGCGATTGTATGTGTGGAGGTCTTGTTTTCACTTGCTTTTCGATTAGAGCGCGTCTGCTAACAACATGGAATTAATTCGTTTTATGTTTCCTGTCCCAATGGCTGCTCAATGTATTTGAGGCTAGATGCACTGCGCGAAACCACAGTATGCTGATAAAAACGTTAACTAAAACTCCACTCATTGCCATATCAAAATTTCAAAAAAAAAAACACAAAAAACATTTTATAACTATACTCAAACAAACTCTAAACATTTAAAATAAATGACATTGTTTGTGAAAAACAAGCATTAAAGACTGTAGACTAGATTAGAAATAGATAGATTTGTGTCAGAAGTCTAACCAGTTTTTCGCGCAGTGCAGCCTTTAGCTGTATCTCATGGATACACGCGCTGCTGTCGCTGCTGCTGCTGCTTACGCCTACATATTGATTTTCGTATTTATTTTGCGCTTTTCATTACATTTCGCTGATGATTTCTATTGGCCCTGGACCTCGACTCCAGCTCCGACTTTTGTTTGCGCCTGCAGCGCTGCCTTTTGTGCGTAGTCCTTCCGCATTCTCTTCCCTTTTTCTCGCTGTGCGTCTATTTATGTGCCAGTTATTTCTTTTGCTTTTTTTCGCTTTCCTGCAAGAAAAATGATTGCAAGCAAAGTGCCTGGGCAAAAGGTGAGCAGCACCTGGAGCCGCATCCCAATTCCAATCCCAATCCCAATTCCGTTCTCAGTCTTGGCTTCTTCTGCGTGTGTGGCCTGCGGCTGCCTGGCAAATCTATCAACTGCTGCTGCTACCATCTACTCCCTTCGCCTTGTGTTCGTGTGTGTGTGTGGCTTCTTTATTGAGTTTGTGCGCCAGCAAATTGCATTAGACACTTGGCGCACAGACTGTGGCCAGCTTTAAAGAAGCTGCAAGTTTATGGGGCCTCCCAAGCTGCAATTGCAGCTGCAACTTGAAATTGCATTTTATACCAACTATTATATCATATCATAAATATGCAAACAGCAGCACTAAACAAGGATTGACCGAATAAACCAAAGCACAACAGCAACAAAAAACAAAAAAACAAAAATTATCCCCAATTGAATTGAAGTGCTCGTTGAGAGATTTTGAGAAATGTGTATAACAAAGAAGTAAAATATAATTTCCCTGCTCTTCTTCTACCCACTTTTTTATGGCTGTGGCTCAACAAGTGCGTGTGGTTGTTTGTGTGTGTGTGTGGCATCCTTTTTCAATCATCAAAAGGCGCGTAGAACAAAGGCAAAGGCAGCGTTTTGTTTGTAACTCGATCGCCCACATTTCTGTATCTATCTTTCTCTCTCTGTTCCACACACTTCTCTCGCTCCAGTTGCAGCTCCAGTTCGCCCCCAACTCGCCATGCTCTTGAAGAGTTCGCCGAGCAGTCGAGCTGCTGAGCTGAGCCCAGTTGAGCTGTGTGAGAAGCTGCAGCATTAATGTCTTATTGACAGCTCAGGATTAGAATGAAGCCAAGTGTCTGCCTGTTTGCCCTGCTGAGAGTTTCCTTCTCTCTGTGTGTGTGTGTGTGTGGTGTGTGTTTGAAAAGGGATTATAAAGCGATTTGTTTGTCGAAAATTATGAATCTGTGTGGAAACTGGCAGACAGCCAGGCAACAGCAAGTCGTCTCAGCTCAACACAACTCAACTCGAGTCGTTCGAGTCGAGCCAGTTGACTCAAGCAGCTCTCCCACACGCTGTGTGTGGCTCTCGTCTGTCAGTCAGCGTCAGTCTCCAGTTCGCTGTCGTCAGTCGTCGGTGGCCAATCCCCAAAGTCGTTGAAATTGTTTGGAAGCCGGCTTTGCGTTGTTTATACCCTGCACACAATGCAAATGGCTGGGCAAACATTCGAAACCTGCTGCGAAGGGCAGCAGATAACATTCCCTAACACAATATTGATTTTTTGTACATTTTTCTCAACCAAAAATTAGTTAGGAATAACTTTATTGTGGACTCAATACATTAGTTAAATGAGTCTTTGTTTCTTTAATTCATACATTATGATTTAAGCTTCAAATTCTGAAAATTTCATAAGAAAGAATTGCATTGATTTTGTTTTGTTGCAGGGTATGTTTCAGCTCAGCAACTCCAGCAGCACTGCCTGTAACCTCTTTTCTTTTATGCGTTTTGATCAATTTTGACTTGAGCATTGGCTTAAGCAAATTGTTTTTCGTCTTAAAGTTGAGCTAGTTGGAGCTGGAGATGGGGGAGGGAAACATATGAAAAGATGTGAGTGAAAAGTTGCCTAAAAATGACATTCAATAGTTGACTAGGCTTATCTGCAGCCACAAGACAATTCTCTCTAATCTAAGCAACAATTTAATGGCTACATTTAAATAACATCTACTCAGCTTATCTAAACTGAGTTTTCAGTTTTCCGTTTTCAGTTCTCAGTCTCGGTTTCAATTTCAGTTTCATGGTTTCAGCTGCAACATCAGTTTACTTCATTAGCTCAGTTTATCAATGTTATGCGGACGTTGACAATACAACGATCCAACGATCGATAGAAAGATCGACTAAATTTCATTTGAATTTGAATTTGAATTCGAATTCGAATTGGCAATAAAACGTCAAGTTTATCAGTTGTTGAAGTGTCTCCTCGAGGCAAAGAAAGAGAGAGAGATAACAGAGAGAGAGTGTGAGTCAGAGATGACCAGTTTTCCCTACAACAACTTGTTATACAACTCTATTAGTTGGCAATGCAATGATGTGCATACAAATCAACTAATTTGCTTTTGAAATGCAACAACTGCTTGAGAGCGGAGTCTTGATATCATTCCAAGCATTTCGTATCTATCTCTGGCCTCATAATTAATGTAAATCTGTTTGAGTCTGTTCGACTTTGGCTATTTTTATCGTTGCGGCATTTGAATAAAATTTCAATTTTCATGCATTCGATTTGGACAAACGACTAACTGAAAGTTTATCCCCGTTTATCATTGTCTGACTGCAGGGGACAAAAAAAGTAGACAGACAGACAGGCAGACAGATGGACGGCTGTCTCTCTTGCCAAATGCCATTATATTTTTGCTAGTTAACTCAATTACTTTGTTGCAAATGCTTTTGGCCATTACCTACGACACCAGAGGCAGCCAAAGCCAGAGGAGAAAACAGAGAGACATCGAAAGCTGCTTTAGGTCCGTCCAGTCATCATGACAGGCAGGCTGGCAGGCCAAGCTGGGGCCAAGTGTATCTATTTGCTAGCTTCCCAGTTGCTTCATTATTAGTGCAAATTATGGTATCTAGTCTCTTTCTCTTTTCTATTTCCTGCTGTCCTTTTTACTGTCTGCTGTTGTTTCATTCCCTGGGAATTGAGTTGATGACTCGTCGCCCACAGTCGAAAAGTTCTTTCTATGCGGCGAACAAAAACAGAAAGAAAAAAAAACAGAAAAGAAAAAGAGCAAATTCCAGGCACGTTTCCTTCGGCTGTAACATGACCACAGTGCAAGGACGAGTCTATATCCTTGTCTATGCTTTAAAACCCAGTCGAAACGGACAGCCAAGTGAAATCAAATTTGATTGTGGGTGTCAGTCGCAGTCAGTCCCAGTTCCAGTCCCAGACTCCTTCTCAGTCTCCTTCGCATAGTCATAGTCGAGTTCTTGTCTATGTTCATATCCATGTCCGTTGCCGCTGACAGTTGCTGGCGAAATTAAACGCCCACGCAGCTTGTTTGACGCTCCATTATATAATGCCAACTCAGGCAGAATAAATATGTGTGCAAAACTGCTTCTCATTTTTCTGGTTAACTAATATTTAATGCATAACTTTCCATAATGTGCAACTTTTAATTTTGACAGTTTCCGAAAGACTTTAATCAACATTATTCAAAATTAAATGCATAAATTCCTACTTTCAGTGGTATTAGTTGTTTATATATTTAATTCAAGTAATATTCAAACCATTCACAATTGCTTTTAGTTAATGATATTGAATAAATGATATTTTAATTTTGACAGTTTCCGAAAGTCCTTAATCAACATTATACAATTCGATATTAAAAGCATGAATTTATACTTTGCCGGTATTAGTTATTTATATATTGAATTCAAGCAATTTACAGGTGATTTTAATGTTAATAATTTCCATTTTGAAGTGAATAAATTCAACTTTTAATTTTGACAGTTTCCACGCGGTAATTAGAATAATTTTTTGAAATATATGTTATTGATATAGAATGTGCAGCTATATGTACTTTGCGCCAGATTACAGCTGGTTTTAATTAGCATTATCCTTGTCAATTCAGCTTTTATTTCTGGCAGTTTCCAAGCGGTTTTAATTAGTATTATCTTTTACAATATTTAATGCGCACACATTTCGGCAATACTTGTCTGCTATTTTTGGCAGTTTGCAACTGGCTTTAATTAGTATTATTTATTTCGCAGTTCTAGCTACAGCTCAATTTTCAGCCCGTTAATTTTGTGTGTGTTTGTGTATGTGTGGGGAGTTTTTGGAGTCAAACGTCAACCAGTGAATTGTTGTATGAAATTAAAAGCCAACTGGCATTGTAAACATTTGGCAATTCTCGCCATGTTTTTATGTAGTTGTTTTGCAGAGGGTAGAGAGATGGGAAGAGGGGTGGTTGAGTGGTATTAAATTTCAATATGCAATGGCCCCATTCATATTTACACACATTTTATGCTGCGACTCGGGGCCCTGGAATAAAAATATGCGAATATAATGTTCAAACATTTGCGCTAATTAAAAAGCTGCGTGTGTGTTGGTGTGTCTTCTTGTGTGTGCTGGTGTATGTGTGTGTGTGTGTGTGTGTGTGTGTAAGGGAAGTGTGTGTAAATACTGCGTGCAAATACAAAAAGTATTCAACGGCTGAGCGACAGAAAGACAGCAAGTCGAGTAGGACATGTGTAATTGCTTTTCCGCCAACAATGCAGCGAGTTGTGTTTGTTGATGTCGCAATTGTTATTGCTGTTTGTTGTGTTGTTCTTCATTGTCGATGTTACGTTGTAACATATATATTTTTTGTGGGTGGGCGTTTTTGCCCCGGCTTTATTCAATTGGCAAAACATTTGAGGCCCGCGGCACGAAAGCGATTGAAACTGAAGACGTTTTGGACATTCGATGACGCCCACGCACTTGGCAGCGGCGGCGGCGGTTGCGGCATGTGGCAGCTGTGCGCCACAAACTGTGGCAGCTGACAGCTGTCGCAACTCAACTCCACTTTGCGTGGCATATCAAAGGCGAATCAAACGCAAAAATAAAAGCAACTCACGTGACTCCACAATTTATTGGAGGCATGCAACAATATAAATTTATTAATAGCCAACGTCAACGTCTCTCTGCGCGTACACAAAGAGAAGAATTGCAGCCACCCACACGCCGAAGACCCGGTTAAACCAGGTACTCGTCAAGTCAGTCGACTCAAGTCGACCGGAGGCGACTCCACCCAAGCCGCAGCTGGCTGAGTGTTCATTCATTCAGCCAAAAAGATTCACATTCGCATTCACAAGCGCAAACTTCTCTCGCTGTCGCTGTTGCTGTCGCTGACGCTATTTCTCTGCGTGAAACTCGCGTCAATTTATGCGCATCACGTTTTCTCATTTTTGAGAATGACTAAATATCGTTTACTCCGCAGCCACAGCTACAGCCACAGCAACAGTCACCGCATTGGAGTTGCATTGCAGTTGTGCTGCTGCAGCCAATGGCAAAAAATATTATTTAACCATTTGCCACGTGAAAAGTTGGCAACTTTATGCCACCTTTTCTCTCTCTCTCACTCTCTCTCTCTCTCTTCTTCTTTCTATTGCTATCTCTTTCGCTGCGGGGTGTGGCAGGTGCAATGCGAGTTTTTTGGTAGCCTTAGACCTCACCTGAAGCTGCATATTTCATTTGGCGTTGAAGTTCGGCAACTGCCCGGGCTGCTAATGCCAGAAACGTGCCGACTGCATCCGGATGGCAGCAGTGTCTTGCCTCTTGCCTCATGCTTCATGCCCCATGCCTCAGACAGCAGCGACAGAGGCGTCATCCGCAGTGGGTGGGGGTTTGTTTATAACTTTAAGAAAGCTAAGTTGATTGCACAAAGTTAACTTTTAATTGCTTAATAAACTTTTACCCGAACGCCAGCATGCTGAATAATCATGCTCAATGCTGCTGCTCTTTTATTTTGTTTTGAAGTTTTCATTACTTCTTTTAACTGCAAATCGTGATATGAAAAAGTGTCAGTAAAATGTCGATAAAACCGAATCTCTTTGCACTCTTCCATCAACGCCTTCATGGCTTTAAGTCGTTATATTAAGACGCGAGATTTTTATAAGGCACTTAAAATGACATTTAACAAATATTTTCTGCACTCGGCAAATGCAGAAAATTTAATTTATATGTAGAGTAAATAGTATTCAAGAGAAGCTATCAACTGAGAAATAAGTTTGAAGTTGCAAGTTTCAGAAAATAAAATTGATGTTCAATGTATTTATTAATTAACAAAAAAAAGAAAGTATACAAATTCAAGTGCTGTCAGCAAAATGCTTTTAGATATTTTTTTTTCGAGCTATTGACGTGTTTTGCAAGATTTTTTTTGTAAAGAATTTATGTGGTAAATTGCTATGCACACGAGTTTAGCAGTTTTTATGGGAAATTCGTTTGAATTCCATTCACCAGCAGCACTCTTGAAAACTTGTTCAAGTGCCAGTTGAATATTCCCATGACGCCAAACTCCCTCGCCTCTTTTCTATCTAAATATCCCACGAAATTGGCTGCTCGTTCTATTCTCACCTATTGATTAGCTCATTTAGCAATTGCCTACGAAATACAGTGCGTGAAAAGGATGGCGAGATGAGGGAATACACAAGCTGGCCCCTCTCTAATGCGGCGCCACTGATTTTGGTAGCTAGGGCTCTTTTGGACTGAAGTCAAACAGAAATGCAGCAAACACTTGGCGCTTGCAAATTAGTGTTAATTTATCATGATTATTGTTTCACAACGATTCGTAAATTGAGTTCGTTTAGTCAACAGTTGCAGCTACGCGGCGGAGGGAGGGACGAGCAGGAGGGGAAGGAGGAGGGGAAGGAGAAGTGGCTGCCACAAGGGTCTGGGATGTTTTTAATATAGCAAAGTCGAGTGGAAGCGGCAACTGTAACTAATGCTGACTTTCAGACTGATATCAAACTGTCAAGCTGTCAATTCTTGTTAGTAGCTGGCAATCTCTGTGGCGTGTGGGGGCAGAAAGGGAGCGAGTTAGTGAGTGTCTGTGTGTGTGTAAGGTTGCTGCTCAAAAATTCAATTTCCAGCTGTAAAGATACATCGACAGCAGCAGGAAGAGCTGAAGTTGGGGCGCGCATGTATCTTGTGTGCCTCGCTGTAGCTGTGTATCTGTGAGATACAAATTGGAAATAGGTAGAAAACAGTCATTGAAAAACGATTGCTGACGTGGCTCTGGCATCTGATGCATGACTGCCTGAGCTGTGCCAGGATTAGCACGAGCTACTGCTCTCCATGTTCGTCGAGCTGCTCAGATATGAACAAAATACGAATGTGAAATGTGAATTGTGAAAGCCGGAAAAGCCTGAAAAGCCTGAAAAGCCGGCGATATTGACAGCACAATTAAGACTTTAATTGGCAACCACGCTAACAATGCGCAACCTTGCTCTCTTTTTCTTTCCAGCGATTTGGAGGCGCCGCCGAGTTCACAATGTGCCCCAGGCAGCACCAGCAACAACAGCTGGAGTAGAAGCGAAGGAAGCCTCGATAACTGGCAACTGGTCAAAAGCTTGTTAGCCGCATAAATCCCAAAGCCAAAAGCAGCAGCCGTTTCTCTGCTTTCTCCCACTCCGACTCCAACTCCTTCGCTCCGTTGTCCCTGCACTCTCAGCATGCCATCAATTGCCAACATCAGCGTGAGTGCCAGGACAATGGTCAACATCCTGCCCGGCCAGGATGCGCGTCTCAGCTACATTGTAAATCAAGTCACAGCATCCGCCGCCGCTGCCGCCGCCTCAGCGTCCACATCCGCCTCAGACTCCGCCTCGTCAGTCGACGCCGCTTCAACGTCGAGTCCGCTGCCCACTTTCAGCCCGCCACGCATCGAGAGCTTGGTGGCCAGCTCAGCGGAGCAGGATTTGGCCAGCTTTGGGGATGTGACATTCGACATCTTCGATGACGACGACGATTTGTTTGGCTCGCCCATGGCCTTCGATGCCAGCGAGCAGGGCCTGTGGAACGGACGCTTTGTGCCGCCGCCGCCGCGTCCGCCGTTCTTCGTCGACGAGCCCGTGCTGAGCGATGGCCTAACCACATGTGATTTATGCTCCTGGGCCATGCCCACCAAGAGCACGTTCATGTTCGAGGGCACGATAGGTAAGCCAAACAAAGTCAGCAAGCCAGCAAGCCAACCAGCCTGCAGACAACAAGCAAAACCCCAATTCCATTGCAATTGTCAACAGCTTAGACTACATCTGCTTTCATCATTCCATTTGCAGAGAAAGCCAGCGAATTGGGCTGGCCGCTGACGTTGATCATCGTCTCAGTGCTGTCGGCGCTGCTCGGCGCCATCATCATGATTGCCGTGGTGCGCTGCAGGCGCAAAAAGAGCTCCAACAATCGCAACGGTGAGTACGCACAGTGGGTCAAGCACTCACACTTACACAATGCGTGGGTTGAGCGCATTATTGCGTCTCTTTCTATACCCTGTAAGGCGTGAACAAAAATGTCATACAAAATAAGAGAAAGATGCAAGCTAAGTCTCTGATAATACGTATACATTCATTATGCAACCTCTGTCTGCCTAGAATCCCGCAGCTTATTAGAGTATGATCTTCTAACAGCTATCAACTGTCGTGCCCTCAAAGTTTCTAATTTTGTTCTTCCCACATGTGTATGAAATGTAGTGAATGAAGAAAAACCAATTAGCTTATTATTAAATAATAAAGTAATAGGTTATTTTCAGCGAGAATATCAAATGCAGGCTGAAGTTTGTATGACTCTAAGCATTTGAATAATATTATATATTAATTTCAAGTAATGCTCTCGTATTCAAGAGTTTACCAAACTTTATTTTGAGCCTCATATTGTCGTAAATTTGGTCAGTTTGAGCAACTAGAGGCAATGCTTGTGAAGTGTGATAGAATTTGTAACTATTAAAATAATATCTTTGATTGTTTACATTTTGCACTCAATACAAAACTATGAAATGTACAATCTTCAATCTCGATACTAATTCAAGCATCGCCTGTGCCAACAATTTGTAGTAGACAATGCAGCTAACAATGCTCAAACTAATTTTAATCAGCTGTTGCATTAATTATTCATACCCATTATCCACAAAATACTACCAAGTATGGCGTAGTCGAGCAGACTCGCCTGCAGCTTTGCCAACCAGTTTCAGCTTTGAGTTTAAGCCACAACGCTTGTTGCAATTGCCAGCAACTCATGTTTTCCTATCGCCTTCTTGCTCTCTTTGCAGACACACATGTGCAGTGGTGGTCGCGCAACAAGCGCGCCCACGGCAACGGCGCAGGCGGCACGGGCGGCAGCGGCAGCGGAGCTCCCATTGCCGGTGGCAGTGCGCACAATAACAACAATCATCTGAGACGTAGCAACATCTACACTGCGCACCCGGCGGACAGCATACGCGGCTTGCAACCGTTGCCGCTGCCGCTGCCTTTGCCGTCGTTGCCAATGCCGCCTACGCTGGCGGCCACGTCCCCATCGATGTTGTCAGTGTCGCCAGCAGCAGCAGCAGTGGCAGCGGCAGCAGTAGGCCAACAGCAGCATCAGCAGCAGCAACATCAACAGCAGCAGCAACAACCATCACATTATTTCCATTCATATCATCATCATCATCATCATCATGCACCGCCGCAGCCTCCGTTGCCGCTGCCGCTGCCGTTGCAACGTTACCCGCATGACTGCGACGAGGATGCTGCCTATGAGGAGCCCGAGTACCACCAGCCACAGCAGCTGCACAGCAGCTCCAACAGCAACTCGAACAGCAACAGCAATTCCATGTCGTCGGTCACGTCATCGCCAGCGCCCACTGAGACGAACCATTGGCCGCAGGCCGCCACCGGCACCATGGTGGTCGCCAGCTGAGAGGCAGCCACTTGGTCGCATCGGGGACGACGGCGCAGTCTGAGCAGCGGCTGGATTTGGCAGTGACATGTTGCACGGCAACATGCGGCAGCGGCAGCAGACGAATCAGCGTTGCTCTCGTCGTCGTCTACTTAAAATGCGGCTCACAAATTCTGGGTGCAGATCATAAAAAGGATTACACGTAACATTTTGTGAAGTTTATTTTTGTGTGGCAACAGCACCAGTCCATAAGGATGCACACACACACACTCTCCCTCTCTCTCCCTCTCTATCCATAAATGTGTGTGTCTGCAATTGGGAAAACCGAAACGAATTTAGTGTCACTTCCACTTCCGTTTTGCAAACTATCGAAAACCAAAAGCCCGCAGACAGACAAAGTAACAGCAGCCAACAGCAGCCAACAGCAGCCTAACGAGGGGGCTAAGAGAGGAGAATTAGGGGGGATTGCTGTGTGGCATCATGCTCTTTACATGCCTGGCACGTTTTATCCTTTATTGCCGTTCGGCATTAGTACAGGGATTTTGTCAGATTAAAGCAAATAAAGGGCGTGCTTTTTGTTTTCCAGTTTGCAACTGGCAACTGCCAGCTTTGCTGCTCTTCATGCCACCAGTTTAAATCGCTCGCTCTGTCTGAGCACATGTGTTTGCCAGTGCGTCTGTGTGTGTGTGTGTGTGTGTGTGTGCTGTGTGTTTGTGTTACCACTAAAAGCATGACAAAGGGCATATAGACACAAATATCAAAGCACATTTTAGTTGAACATGATGCGTTACATGACAAACTGAAGTGGCGACCACTGTCTTACCTCTCTCTCTTCACATTTATGCTGTAGTTTACACTCCTCCTATTTGAACTTGGCTTGCAGTGTTGCCAAATTTATCGCTGCGACTCAAAGAGTTTATATCTTCATATGCAATCAGACAGCATTCGATTATTAACTGCTCATTGCAATCAGTGATTAACAAATGTAACATTCCAATTTACTTTCTTTATACTTGTGCAAATTTATTGACTCTGTGATTTGAGAAGAGATATAAAGGCTCTGTGATTTCTTTAAATTAACCAGATAAAAAGTACATATTCTTTTGCTTCCAAAATCAAGGGCGCAATCCAAAAATAATTTATAAACAATCTAATGCCCAGCTTTACAGCTAACTAAAACACTTGTCATTTTCGTTTCACAAATTAAGTGGCAACTTAAGTGCTAGTTGATGGAATATATTGTTCTTGACACGAGAAAGTTTTATAAGTTCACGGAATATTTAAAATTAAACTACAAATTCGCATTAAATTAAATACATAGCACAATTAAAATATGTGTTTATGACAGTGAACAAATTTATTTTCGAGGCTTGAGAGAGCTGTGGTAAAATTTGGTGTATCTTTCATATTAATGTTATATTGCATAAATTTTGAAGCACTGCTATTGAATTTTATGTTCAAATAAAGGCAGATTTATAAGCAGCTTACTGTGATGTAGTCTAGCTGTAAAGCAGCGTATTTATAAGTCGCTTAAGGTGCCCAAAATGAGTTTCGCTTAAAGCCTTTGTTATTATTGTATGTGGCTTTTGCATGTGTGTTTGTATGTCTAGGGAATGTGGTGGTTAAGTGAGAGAGAATCTGAGTGTGTATGTGTTAACTGGTATCTGTTGGCAGCGTGTTCTCGGCTGCAAATGGCACCAAACTTTGTGGCTTTTCACTTCATTCCTCCTGTTTTGTAATTACAAAAGCAAATAGTTTCGATTGCCATGGCAAAAAGGAGCTAAACAAAATGAGAGCCAAGGAAGAAGAGCAACGGAGAGCAAAAGGAAATCCCACAACATAAAAAGAAAAACTTTAAATACAAAATGAAAAGCTTTGCAAATATTGGTAATGTTCTTTGGTCCTTTATAAAAGGAGAGAGAGATAGCGAAAGAGAGCGAAGGTTGGCAAGTTAGCTGCTTGCTGCCTTCGCCTTCGTTCGTCGGTAAAAATATTTCCCAGTTTAAAATTGAAAATTTTTTTGGTTTAAATTTGTAACTATTTGTAACGTGCTTAAGCATTCATTCATCCACAAGAAGTACCACACTTTGAGGTTGCTTACCCACACACAGGTTAATCATAAACAATTCATGTCATGCATATCAAATAAGCTTAACAACTACAACTACGACTACAACAAAGTACTTAACTCGCTCGCGCCGTTGTAAATACACTGTAAATAAATTCGAGTTAGTTATTCGCAATTTGCTCCAATTAGCAATTAATTGAAAGAGCGTGCAACATGAAGAGTTAGTTGCCTCTTGCCGCTTGCCTCTGGCCTCTTGCCACAAATCCCAGTTACGAAAACGAAAACAAAACTATGATTATTATATATGTAATTATTAGCATTAAAAAAGCTGGCGCAACTGGCTAACGCTACATTCCTCTTCAAAGTTCAAGAATTACGTTTAAACAATAGAAAAAACAAAAAATTCAAAACGAGAATGAATAATCCACAACAAACAACAACAACAACCAAAGACTAGTCATAATATTGCTATGTACAAACTATTTAGTAATAATAATCGTAATCAAATGAATTAAATACGCTCTCTACAGTTAATATAATTCGATTAAACGCAACGTTTTTTCCATTCGACTCTAATTTGAATGTATTGATAGTTGTAACGAGTGCAAAAGGAACTTTAATATACATATATACTATGTAAATGTAGATAAACAAAAGATATAAAAACAACTGCAATATTGTATTTTAAATATTTATTCATTACATGCACACAAAGTTTCGCAACAAAATAACAATTACATTACATTACAATAATAATGATAACGCTAACGATAATGATAATGGTACCATTAATGATAACGCTAATGTTAATGTTAATGATAATTAGCAACTATAATTAATAACTCAAACGTCAACATTATGTAAACGAGAACAAATAGAGCTGCAGCGAATTCAACATTCAACTACTACTAAATGCAACTACAAATGTTCCAATTTAGCTTAGCCCAACTAATTATGTGCAACAAAAACAAAAACAAAAACGAATCGAAACAAAAGCCACATCACATTGACAATTATAAATAATTATTTTCACAATAAATTCCATTAAATTGTTCAACAAATAAAGCAAAACAAAATTTATGCAACAAAAAAAAAAAAAGAAGAAAACCAATAAAATAAACAAGAATTCGGAAAAACAATGCAAAATGAATATTGAAATGAAACAAAATAAATACAACAATAAAACAAAAAACTACAATAATTCCTATAAATGCTTTGTTTTAATTCCATTTCATTTTATTCTACTGGCAACCCATTTAGCAAATTGAGCCGATGAATAATCCATTAACGGATTGCATAAATTCATAATAAATTCACACATTTTTTGCTGTCTTAAAGTCCCATTAATAAAAAATGCAGCTTTATGGATTTAGCTATCAACTGAATGCAAATTTATTTAACTAACTTTTTCATATCCCACAAATAACTTTGAAAGTTATCTTTAAATCGAACAAAATTAGATATTTCTCCACTGTCCTGCTTCTCTTGAGTTACGTAAATTGAAGGTGTAATTAAAATCACTTCAGCATCTCGCCTCTTTTTACCAAAAGGCAGCTCGTTTATTCTTCGGTTTGTCAAGTTTTGTATGGGGGAAGCTTGGCCTCTCTGAACCCGGAGCTGCCAACATAAAGCTTATCTTGACTTTTGCGATCCCCATAAGCAAATGCATAAAAATGAAAAACGATTTAATTTCATTTTCATAAACCCAAAGGTAAAAAAGGAGAGACGAAATAAAAATCAAGAAAGATCTCGACAAAAAGTGAAAGTTCCCGATCGCACATTGTTATAATTTTACCCGTTGCAATGACAGAGGCTGCGAGAAGAGTGCAAGGAAATATTTAGGTTGCCCGGTCAAGATGGAATATTTATGCCATTTATGACACGAAAGGCCCTCGAAACGTGTGCCACAGACGTGCATGCATTCTCTCTCTTTTTCTCTCCCTCTGGCACATACTTTACTTTACTCCTGTCTCTGTCTTTAGCTTGTTGTGGCATTGCCACATTTTTGCATATTTGCAGCACGAAGCGAAGCGAGGTACAAAATCGGTTGGCCAGATAAAGCTAAGCCGAAAATAAAGCGCAGCCAATTCCCTCTGCATTCTCTGTCTTTCTCTGTTTTCGGTCTCTGTCTGCTCGCATCGGGCTTAAGCCACGACGTCGTCGTAAAGCCAATCGAAAGCGAAAGATCTCGGCGGCGATATGGGGAGCATATGGACATATGGACACTTGGATCGACTTGCTCGACTTGGTCCTCTTTTGTTGACGTCGTCGTTGTCGTCGCGCTGTCTGTGGGTGGCAGCGGGCGGCGGCCGATTTGCATATTGGAACGATTCAACCAGGTCCCAGGTCCCAGGTCCATGTCCAGGCTTCGCTCGGACCAGACAACAGACAATTGTGTGTTCGACAGCGCCCCAAAATAAAAAACAAAACTGCACTCCTCTCAATACAATCCAGAGTCTGGGGAGAAAAAAGTGAGATCTGTTTTTCGTGTGGACTTTGCTGAAGGAGGTAGCGCAAATGTCATGCGGTTTTATGACTTCATTAGCGACAACCGTCCAGGAATTTAATGGCCATTCCAGCCAGTTGCAGTCGCAGTTGCAGTTGGAGTGCTTCTGTTGCAGTTGTTTGACAAACAAATTTGTGGCACATTTTCGTGCATTTTGCAAGCGCTTGATGAGCAGTCAAACAAAACGAAAGTTTGGACAACCAAAACTAATCAGAAGTTTTTGGCCAACTAATCGAAGAACCTGGTCGACATGTCACGAGCCAATCCAACGAGAGTACCGACGACGACGACGACTATGATGATGATGATGATGCATATGAGGTCGCCTTATAATGAAGTCGTGCATGCCACAAACGACAGCTTGTCTACGGTTCGATGATTAACTAAGCAACTCGCTTAACTGAATAGTTGACACCTTTTCGCTCAACGCGGGAATTGGCGCATATCACAACCTAAAATGGGAATGCAGCTCGAAAACGGAGATGGAAAGGTGAGAGTTGAGCAAAAGAACTAAATGCATATGTAATAAGGGGAAGGGAGAATTGACTAGTGGATAGAACTTATGGTACGTAAACTGAATAAAAAGTAGTTATGATCTTAAAAAGGTGTTAAATAAGTATGAAAATATATGATGTTTTTTTGTCAATCTATTAAGAATTGTATGTTTAAAAGAATATGTTGAATAAACTTATCTGTCCCAATTTATTAATTTACTTAATTGTTAAGCAACTGAACTTGTAATTAAGTTTGAAAATAAGTTCACTTAAATAATTTATTTAGTACTAGTTTAAACAGTTCTATTCAAGCCGAAATTTGTTCTTGAAGACATTTTCAAAATAATAACTATTACATCAGTTGGGAATTCCATTATGAAATCACATTACTTTCGAATTTTAATTGAATATTGTGTATACATATTAGTTTTCGAGCATAGAGTCATATTTCGGGGTTAATTAGATTTAGATAGCTTGCACTTTAATTACTGAAAGCCTCAGCTCAATTCGTTTGATTTATTGAGTCGACCCGAGAGCGTCGACAATATGTATATTTGGAGAAAAACAAGGCACAATGCTCTGTAGATTGACGTTTACAGGCTTTCAATAACTTTCCATTGGTTTCGGCAAGCCCACACCGAAAGATACATTGTCGGATAAGCAGAAGTACAGAGAGCAGAGACGAAGCTCAACTGACATCGCTGACTTCTGACTTGAGAGGCTGACGATAATGTCGTCGTCGTTGATGCCGACAGGCGAATCATTCCCTCCTCTCCCTCTCTCTCTTTCTCTCTCTCTCTGTCTGTTGTACGGTTGTGCCACGATCGAATGCCACTCGAAATGCTGGCACATGCATCATCATTATTATCATCATTGTCAGCTGCATGCAAGCGAAAAATGCAACTACTGCGCATGAATGAATCACTGAGGATAGTCACTGTGCTGCAAACATGCCAGACAGTCGACTGCCAGACTGTCGACTGTCGACTGTCCACATGGAACCAGGCTACGGGCACGCCGTCTAACGAGATCGCTGCCTAGATGCTCACGGGAGAGAGAGAGATTGAGGGGAGTGAGAAGAGCACCGACTGCATCATGCAAACGTCTAGCGAAAGTCGCGACAAAACTCTCATTGAGCTGCGGAGGCAAGGCAAAAGCAAAAGCCGTGTAGCTCCATAATGATGAATTAGGCTGCTGTCATGTCATGACAAAGGCGCTGCATCTGCATGCGATTGTCAGCACAGTGGGTCAAAAATGCAACTGAATTGAAGTTAATTAATGAAAGGCAAATATGCGTATACTTGATATGAGCATATTAATGTCTGTCTGTCATCCAGTTTGACTGTAAGTTAAGTCTACAAAGTTAAGCTTATTTTACATAGTATTTGCTTAATTTTCTATCACTTCCGTTACACTGTCTCCCAGAGGACGCAAGGAGTGGAAGCTGTGCTTGTGCGAATATTCAAACGTAAGTAGGAAGTGGAGTCTTAAATGAGCTAAAAAGAAAAACCACAAGCGATGCCTGTCTGACAAATCGTTTGCTGTTCGACTTAGACATCGTTTACAGTCCTATTGTCCGTAGTCTGCTTGGGATTGGCGCAGCTCGCTCCTAAGTGAAATTCGGTGTGCAATACGTATTTTTCGATTTTTTTTTGTTTTGGTGGTTGTGGCACGTCATGATGTTGTGTGCAGTTTAGACGATCCTCGTTGCACGTTTGCATGCAAATTCTGAGCGTAGAGTGTTGTGCCTTCATTTCGTCGGCGTTTGCTAATTAATTGTGGCGACTTGTCGCTGGCAATTAGTTGCGGCATAAGCAGATGACATGTTGTGTCATGTGTCATGCCGCTGGATGTTTGAAGCAAATGAAGTTATTACCCATGGTTAGGCTGCCACCGCTGCCGCTGCTGTCGCTGCTGATGCAGCAGATGCTTGCCCTCGTTGCTGTTCAGGTTAATTGCCAACAATGAGATTCAATCAAGCTAATCACGGCGCAGTTTGAACTAACCAAACCTGCTTACAGTACCTGCTCCAGCTTCCTCCTTGCCGCCTGGCACACTCAACCACACTCCACCACGCTCCACGCTCTGCACAATTGCAATTTATGAGTTGCTCCGAGTTACCACAAGTTGCTGTGGCGGCTGTTTAGCTGTGCAGGCTGCGGGGGCGCAGGGCAACCTGACCGGGTCGCAAACATAAGACGCAACCTCGTTGCAAAACTTTCTTCGGCTAACCCCAAATTATTGATAAACTGCCAAAGAACACTTGAGTTTGGCTGGCAGAAGACTTGATACCCTTGCAGTTGGCTCTTTCGCGCAGACTGTTTTAAAAAAGTGTGTTAAGGAGTTTGCCGCAACCAAACAACTTAAGAGAGCCTCGATTTCTACGCTTTCCAAGTAAACTTTACTTAGACCAACAAGACTCAAACCAAAACCTAAAATTAGCTTTAACTCAGGCATATCCTTACAGATTTTGTCGGGACCTATTTTGCTAAGCTCAGCACCGCCAAATCTACGAGTTGGCATCAAAATTTCATGGGGTGATCTAAGAATTATCAACTTGTAAAATTTCCGTCGAAAATCGCAAAGAAATTGGTCAAAAACACAAAATCCAGGATAATTCGAAAACTAAAATGACTAGACGGATGTCCTTTGGTAGGTTGGTAGATATTTTCAAAAGCCGTCGAATGACACTAATTTCATCATGATCCTTCAAAGGACTTTCGAGTTGTAGCTTATTTTCTAAACTCAAAAAATCCTTATAATCTCTGCTCCTGCAAGGACTTTCGTCCTATTTCAAACATGTTCCGACTTGTCTTGACAAACACAGTTGACCTTGAAAAGGACATCTCGCTAGTCCTTCAAATGGCCGAGATACAGCCGATTTTCGGGCCTCAGGACGATTTTTGCATACTCCCCCCTTGCAAAAATGTTGCCCATTTTTTTTTGCAATTTGCGAAATCCTTGAATGCAGATCGATGGATCTTGACTGCCTCAACATGAAAAGCCATATAATTTTAATGTAGGACAAGGACATGCACAAGTTAGAGCTAAAAAGAAGGTCCCTTCTGGGTATCTGGTCGAAACTGAGCAGAATTTCTCATCTTCTTCTTCTTCATTTTGTGCATGTTTTGCATTTTTGTTATCTCAAACGATGGCCAACTAAGGTAATTAACATTTAATGATCATTAAGCAAGCATTGCTGATAATTTCAGAGTAGCCTTAGAAAGAGTATGTAGAGTAAACGAAAATAGTTTAGTTGCTGCAAGGCTGGCAAAATGAACCGTCTCTGTAAATTGGCTTCAGGGGCGAATCCCAGCAGCCGCTGCGATTAACGAGCTTGCAGAAGAAGGGGTTGCAGCAACTAACTGTGATTGCATGATGAGCAGCCAGAAATTAGCCTAAAATTGGCTATAGGGACGCATTAAGTATACGCAAGAGTGGCTTGTGCTTTTAGCATTTTATTGTGTATTGTAAGCAACAAGAATGACATTAAGCAGATTAAATATAGTATAACAATAAAACTACTATTTTTTGATAGTTGAAATTTAAGCTAAATAAATAACAATAATATAACAATGCAAGGAACTATAGCTTATAATAGAGTTATAACTAAAAATAATTTAATCCAGACTCTCCAGCATCAGCGTGAGAATGCTGTAGCATTGTTTGAGTATCTGCAAAATAGTAAAAGTTCATGTGGAATGTAAAACTGTGGAATACAATAAACAATTTATCATACTTACGGCCATATAGCTGGTGCGATTCAAGGGCGGAAAAGGACTCGCACCCATTGAAAGCGGCTTCTGCGCCCGCTTGATCATGAAACCGATGTCCCGCTGAATGTGTGGCACATGTGGCGACCATGCGTAGGCATCGTATGCAGCCTCAGCCACTGTGCTCGAGTGATCGTTGACCATGTTGCCAGTGATGCACCAATAGGATAAATGTAGAAAACTGAGCACCATGAAGAGAATGAATCTGCACGCCACCGAAGGATCGTGACGGGCCACCAGTGAGATGAATGTGGACAAGGAGATGAGGAAAAATGACACCACCATCTGCATGATCATGGGCACATAGAAGATGTCGTTGGTGAGGTCCACAAGCCTGTCGAGAAAACGGCATTAGTCAAGAACTTTTAGTGCATAATGTTGAAGTTACTTACCGAAGGATCCGCTGATGAAAATTGAACAATCTGCGCAGCTCTGCATGAAAGTAGTGCACATCACGGGGATTGAGCTTGGACAGGCTACGCAGCTCAATGCACAGGACCTTCATGTTCCCAGCCAGCTGTGTGAAGATATGCGTCGACATTAAATCGAAGAATAACAATGAATACATATTGTTTATCAGTGCAAAACATTGCCAGGCATAGACAAAACCGTATGCAATGGGATGCCGGTCTGGATCGTGCCAATGAAAGGGGAATATGGCATGAAAGGGCAACTTCTGATTCGTATAGAGAGGCAGAGCCATAATCAAGGCAACGAACAAGGTGACACCTATTGACCAGCATACACCAAGTGCCGACTCCACAATGAAGAGACTGCGCTGTTGAGCGCGGATCTCATCGACCGAATGTTTCGCCTTTCCTTCCCGATGGCAGGCGTCCAGTTTATCAATTAAATCATTCACGTCATTGGCGCGAAAGTACGCAAAGTGCCACTTGGTTATCAGGTACACCATCTAAAGAAGTGAAAACAGATTTAATTTAAATGGTGTGGTATACAGTTAATTACTGACCCCACAGTTCCACAAGATATCCTGACCGAGGGCTACAAAATTCTCAGATTCGGGTAGCGCCAGTATAGTTGTGGCTAAAAAGAAATTGATTTGCATCAAAATGTAGATGTTCCAAGCGCGACGAATAAACGAACGACTTTGTGACTCAATCGGCCAGCTGCCAATGGCGCTAGAGATATATGAAAATGAATTGTGTAACTTAAATACAATCTATACTCTACACCATATATTTACATTAGTTGTATGCGATTGTAGTGAATTGTACTGTGTGCAGGATGCTCCTTTCCATGCAACACCAGCGACAGTTCCTTGTATTGCTTACAGATCACTTTCCATCGCCGCGAGAGCTCCTCAGAAATAGTCATATTGCAGTTGCTTTAGTCGATGTTTAGACTGACATCTGAATGACACCTCGTTATATAGACGTGACTTTAGGGCTGCAAAGTCGCAAATCGATAAGAATATTTGATGTGTTTGTTGCTTATTAATATTATATTATGTACAAAGCAGGGATGCAATAATATCAATAGCGAATTATTATTGTCATTTAAAAGAATTCTTCGTATAATCTGATAAGACAAATAATTCAGTTCATACAAATAATTCATTTGGTTAGTATTTTGTACTTGTTTCGAAGCGTACTTTTTGCTAATACATTAAAATTAATTATTGATCCAGTTTTCTAAGTTGCAGATAATGTTATGGACTGTAAAAGATTAAACTTAGTTCCATAGCATTTTCAAAATTCAGTTGCTATACTTAATCCAATACCAACAGCTGCTGATCTGTCTAAAATGTCTGCCATGAGCAGAGTTTCATCTACAAATTAGTTCAGCCCTGTTTTTGTAATTCTCTCAAGCAATTTGCTGCGTTACGCCCACGTAATGAGAAATGCGATAGAATTTTGCAACTGCTGTGAGACTTGATGATTGCTATGCCATTTGGCATAAACAATGCATATAGCAGCCACGAAAATTATAGACGAGGGCGCCAATTAGGTTACTGATACGCAGTTGCTGTTGTATCAAGAAACCATAACACGATTTTCAGCATTGAAATGGAGGAAAAAGGCCGTAGATATCTCAGTGAATGGTTGTGCATAGTGCATGTGGCATGTGGCATGCGGCATGTTGCAACTTGGTTGCCAGTTTGTGATGGTGCTGCGCTTCGCAGTGGCAACAAAGTTTGCACTTTTTATCGTGCGTTTTGCTTACTTTTTCCTCGGCTCCATTTAAGGCAACAAAAATGCATTTTACAGTTCGTTTTCTTTTCGTTTTTGTTGTTGTTTGTTGGCCAGCGCAAATCTTTAACGGCTTGCAAAATATTGCCATTGCCAAATTTGGTAGTCAACGATATGGATGCAGTCTAGAACGTCGCCTGTTAGCCACCAAGTCAGCCAGCTAAAGAGCGAATGTTCTTGCATTGTGCTGACTTTTGACTTTTGCTATCTTTTCGACCCGAACTCAATTCAACGGCCAACGTCACCCCCAAATACACCAGATAGATATTGTACCCCAGACACGGGCCTTATTAATCTGGATAGCATTTAGCTGAGCCTCATGTACTCGTATTCGTTTCGCATTCGTATTTGGCAAATGGCCAATGCAGCTGACATGTCGCTGCTTATCCATGTTGCAGCCGTCGTAGCTTCATTAGGAACCAGTGCAACATTGTTGCATCAACAAAACCGCGACAGCTCTACGACGACACAACTCTGACAATTTCCATCAAATTCGGCTCAACTTGTGTTGGCCGTATACACTATCCGAAGGTCTTTTCAAATTGCTCGCATTCTTCGATAAATTTATTTTACAACGTACTTTCTTATTTTGTATCTTTGGTCAAAGCAAACAATTTGTGTTGTATATTAAGTTACCTAACGATTGTTTTAAGTCTGCCACAATCACATTTAATCTAGATTGTGCCTTGAAAGTTTGCATAAATATTATTTAAAAATTTGCTATTATACATCTCACTTCTCACTGACTTTATTGGGAGCTAATCTCTTCACAGCTAATTGTAAAAATTGCAGCTACAAAATATTTATTACTGTGCAGTTGGAACTTAAGTTCGAGAGTTTTTTAAAGTTTATTGCAACTTATTTGTTTAAGATCTTTAAAGTAAAATATTTTTGTCTAATTATTTGCAAAGTTGAAGGATCCTTTGCTTTAGACTTTAAACATACAACATTAGATCGACAATTTTAAAGGGCATTTCAGCAGCGACATTTGATAGTTTATCTGCAATCTCATTTTTCGGCTAAACCGAATGCTGCTCGAGATTTGAGTTTGAAGCTTTCGCTTTGACGGTAGTAGCAGGCAGCGAGGCATCAATGGCTCCTGCTGCAAGCTAGACAACTTGGTTGTAGCCCGCAGCAACTAGCAACTGGTAGCTTGCAACAGCCAATGTTGCAACTGCAACGAGGTACCTGGCACAGGTAGCACTACAATTTGCGCGCTTGTCAAGTGTACGACAACATTACGCGCAATTGTTCAATGTCAATGCATTTGATGGGCATGAAATGTCTCTCCAGGCACAGTTGATGTATTGTAGTTGTTGCTGTGGCTGTTGCTATTGCTGTTGTTGTCCTCATTCATTGTTTGCAGGCGGCATCTGCAGCAGGCAACAATTCCCATGTGCTGACATGTTGTGTGATAACGAAGCTGCGTCTTAAGTGCGCCTTTGTCGCGGCAACAAACGCAACAGTTCGTCAGTCAGGCAAGCTGACAGTCAGTCAGTCAGTCATCGAGTCAGTTGGTGCGCCTGTGCCTGTTGCATGCAACATGCTGTAGCCTATGAACTCAATTAAGCCGAAGCCCACCTATGCGCTACGATACGATCGGCAACTACTTGTTTACTTGTTTCCCATATTCGAAAATGATTCGAAACTATCCCAAAGTATGCCTGATGATAGGCCAAAAGACGATATACATATAGACCAAAGGCAGTTGCAGTTTCACTTGCAACGCCCAACTTTTTATTACAACTGATAATAGATCTGTGCGCTGTGCGTTGTGCGGATCGACAAACATTCGTTGCAGCCCTCGGGCCGGCAGTGGGCACAATGTTTTTTAAAAGCCGCTCATTTCGAGTGATTTTTCGGTTAATAAATGCATCAAAATGTTGAATCTAAAACATTTTTATGTCGTATAATTAATCACAATTATATATTTCTATGGTCCCAAAGTAAGTGGCCGGACAATGGCCAACAAAGCGAAACGACTTTGACTCGCTTGTGGTTGTAGTTGTAGTTGTACTTTGCTTGTAGACTTAAACTTCAACTTGCACTTGGAAATGGACTTGGACTTGCACTTGTAGTTGGAGTTGGAGTCGGACTTGGGACATGGACGTGGACATGGTCTTTGGGATGCGGTTAGTTGTTGTGTGGCGCCACGGGGGGTGGTACGGGCGCAGAGAGGGAGAGAGAGCGAAGCGGAGCAGAGTTTTGCCAAGCGGCGCACTAAAATTTTATGACTCTATTATGAGAGTGGCGGCTATTCAGTTCCAGCTACGCTCCCGCCAACAGCTCCGTGGCGTCCATTGTGCCAGCGAGCCATGGCCTATTGTTCTAGAGCTGGGTGCTCAGTCTGGAGCCGCTCATTGTTGCACTTGCCTTTGCCTCAGCGTTTGCTATTCGCTTTGGCTTTGCTCTCCGCATATGCGCAAGTGGATGCCAAAGATTTCAGCACACAGATTATACAAGCAACACACACACTCGCTCGCACACACACAGTTCGTTTAGATTGCCTTTGGGCCGCCGTAATTTATAACTGAGCTAAAATAGCCGAGAAAAAAGCTTTGCGGCAACCAAAAATAATGCACACAAATTTGCGTTGAACTCGAGTCCACGTTGCTGTCGCTTTCTGTCTCTCACTCCCTCTCTCACTCACTCTAGCCCCCTCCTCACACTGTAACATAGGCCACCTCTCCTCCGCTGCTCTCCCGCTTGACCAGCACTTCCATGTGTCTCTTGCTGCCACGCCCCAGCTCCTGCACCATGCAACAATAAACTGCATTCCTCGGATATTAATCACAGGAGCGCCACGCTTATGAATAACTCAACTCAACTCCATTCTCGACTCCCCCCACTCAGCTCCCCTCCACTCTATCGACTGCAGCCCACTTTATTTCAGCCATTCCAGGCACTTGCTGGTGCTTCTCTTTTTTTCTAGAATCTTTACTGTGGTTTATTGAATCGGAAACACAGGAAAGTTAAAGCAAAGGAACGTGACACTTTAAAAATTTTCAGCGCCTATGAAAACAGAGGAGACAGCCAGCCTATAATGCTATGGAAATTAACAAGACGAAAATCGTATTACTCTTTACTTAATTTTTGTTCAGAAAAAGTGGTAATAAATACATAAAATTTATTAAATTATATCACTACTTCCAGTATTCACGTATGTATAATTTATGTATGTTCAGTAAATTTAATGATTTTGACCATAGCGTTTAAATTCACGATTTTATATAAACTCTTTCTTTTAGTTTTTTATTCAACACACCGAGATGATTTGCACAAAAAATGTAGTGATAGTTTTCAATTGAAAAAATGAATATTTATTTTGAATATGTGGAATATGGTATAATAAATAGACTGGCAAAATTGTAATATAGATTAACTACAACAAATCCACGAAATATTATGTAGCAATCTCGAAAGTTTACAAGGTGCTTTAAGTGTGTTAAATTGATTAATGTTGCAAATGGAAAGGCAACAATAAATTAATGTGCGGTAAAGATATTTGAATAAATTATGTTTAATCGCAAAAATATGTTTAATTCTCTTACGATGTCTGCTAAAATGCTATAAAGCATTTGCGGGACATTCACATTAAAGTTCTTGGCTGTTAAGCATGCGAATTATGGCGAGATAATATCCATGTCTGCAATTGCTGTTGGTCACATGTGTGCAGGGTATCAGTTGAGCTGATGGAACACATGCTGCAGAGACTGCAATCTGGAATATTTATTAACAATATTGGCAACTTGTTGTCGTTGTTGTTCTTGTTGTTGTTATTGATTCGAGTGGCGTTGTAAAGGCCGCTAAGCAAATGCAGCTCGCGTTCGATCGATTGATAATGGCAACAACAACAATAACAACAACGACAACAACTTGAAGCCACAGCAATGGCAACAACAAACACTGGCCAGCGGCAAGCGAGCACAACATAACAGGCGAGACATGCAAAATTAAAGGCCAGTTCCAGTTCCCGAACGGCCCAAACCCGAAACACACAATTAATATTTATGACCTTGCCTAGCTGATATATTTACCTGGGCGCACACGGGTAAATGCCGCGATTTATCATAGTCGGAGGTGCCTGCGCCCTCTGCGTCTGGCCAAGCTCAAAGTGTCTGTCTGCTATTCGGCTGTTTGTTGGTTGTGGCTGGCTGGTTGGACAGATGCAGCCATAAGGATAATAGAACTGTTAACATGAAAATAAAATTCAAATCAAATGCATGCTATCTCTATTGCTCCCTCGCTTCCTTCTGTCCCCCCTCCCACGCCTAGGCAAGGTGAACGTAGAGTTTTTCCGCTGTCAAAAAAAATGCCATTGGAATTCTCTAGTTTTTTGTTTCTCGATTTTAATATAAACAAATTCTGTTAATTAGCAGAGCCCGAAATAAAAACTCAACTGAAGTTGAAAAATGAACGCAACTGAAGCTCATGTCAGTCAGCTGCACAACGAGAGAGAAAGAGATGGAAATGGAGATGGAGAAGGAGAAGCCTTTGCACTGTCTCGCTGGGTGGCTAATTAAGTCAACTCCCGTGGCAGCCACAGCAACAACAAGAACAACAACTGCATGCATATTTCAGCATGAAAATATTCATAATTAAAGTGCGTGCGTCTCGACACAAGGGTGGCTCTACACCTGACGCTGTATGTATGTATTATTGTAATAGCATAATTAATTTATTAATTAGTTTTTTTTTTGTCCGTCTTTTGCTTCGCACTCACTGAAGCATGCAGCGTGGCACACAGCGGGAGAGCGCGTAATTGAAGCTGCCCACGCACAAAACTCAAACACAATCCCAATCCCAAACCAACTTCAGACAACCGACAACCGAAAACCCAAAGTCCCTAACCCAAAACCCTCACATCGACCCAGAGACCTCAAACAGTGGGCAGGCAGACTGTTGAGACAGGTTCAAGGCGACTGAGAGAAACAGTAGCGACAACAATTAAATGCTCTTGGGTTAGGTTTAACAGACCATTCACCTTCCACTTGATACTCGCACTGTTTCCATTCAATGGCAATTATCAAGCCGAAAAAGCGCGCAAAACAGATTTTTGTATGCAAGTTGCGAGTTTGCCAGGCTGCCAGGCTGCCTCAGCTTGCCTCAGCTTGCCTCAGCTTGCCCCAGGTTGCCAGTTTGCCAGTTCGCCAGGTTGCAAGTTGCAATTTGCGGCGCTTTTCATTGTCGGCTATGCGAGCAATGCGACGACCTCCATCGTCGATGTCGTTGTCGTTTGCCATTCTTCTCTTTGGCCGCAGACAATTGCAAAATTGTCGCCAGCTCTCCAATGCTGAGTGCTGAACCTCAACCTGAAGCTGAACCCCAAACTCCAACTCCAACTCGAAGTCGAGTCAAAACCTCATAGGCATACCTGTCGCGCATACCCCAAATCGTTTAGCAATTGACTGACGATTGTTTTTCTTTTGTTTTTTCTTCTTCTCTTTTTCTGAGAGACAGAAACAGAAAGGGAGAGAGAGTGAGGCTTCGTCTTCTCAGGGCCAAGTTTGTCGGCCTGGCTCATTGTCATCTGCGTTGGGTGAACGCAAACAAAACGCCTTGAGACGCGCCTAAATGGCCAACTCTTTTTGGCTCATTGGCAATTTACGTAGATCGTGAAGTGCTTCAGACTACGCAAAACTATTATGCCCCATAGTAATTACAGTTTCCAGTACTCAGTGCCCAGTTCCCAGCCTACTACCCACTCAAGTAAGTTTTGCTGCCTCAATTTTAGGAATATGCGCTACTTGTAATGTAATATACGTAAGTTCACTTTAAAAAATCGATGTTACACATTTTCAATTTATACTTTAGGCTTTTGTATTATCGGCCTTAATTTAAAAAGTGAGCTATAAGCGAGGAGAAAGCATCTTGTGTTACTCACCTCTTGTTATCAGAGCTCCGCAACTTCCATCTTAAGGATTGCCTGAAATAGTTAATGAATTAGTTTATTAAATGAAGTTACTATAATAGTACAGTAATAGGTGCTCTTAGAAGAGCATAAAGTGTTTCAGATTATATATACATATATGATATTTAGTGATTATTCACAATCGTTAGCTTGCTCTTCGAACAAAGCCTAATTAAAATAAGTTTTCAGTTTGTACTTTTAATATAAGAAAGTCATCAGTAAATAGAACTTGCTTTCTTCCTCTTGCAACATAAATCTCGTAAATCGGACTTGTGTTTTCCATTGATATTAATGTTCTCTCACGTTATTAGTTATCTGGGAAATGCTGATCAAATGTTTGGCATATAATGCCCTCTAAGTATGTTCGTTCTGTGGCAGTGGCAAGATTGCATGTGGAGTGTGTGGCTAAGCATGCGTTGCGATAATCTCGCTCCCCTCTCCGCGTCCCCGCGCTCCCCTCTCGATGGCGACTCATTCAGTTGAGCAATTCTTTTTGCGACTTGCAGATCATGGAATCTGAGGAATTGAGACAATTATTTGCACATCGTGTATGCGAAGACAAGTTGCCGTGAAAGCGAGAGCCGCATGCGTGAGATGCTGTTGCTGCTGTCGTTGCCGCTGCTTCGGTTGCGACTGCGGCTGTTGCATCACAAAAATTTGCGAAATTCATTAAATAAAAGTCGTGAAGAGCTGGCGAATCGGGCTGGGCAAACGAGTAGAATCGTCTGCCAAATATTTGACAAAACGCCACTTGCGAGACGCCGCCGAAGACGTCGTCAACCATTTTTGGCTGCCCCGCGGATCGCACACAAAATGCGGTAGGTAGTTTTTATTGTTGTTGTTGTTGTTGCCACAAAACAAGGGGCAAGTTCAAGAACGTTTCGCCGTTCCGTTCTACCTTGCCAAACACGACAGGAGGTTAGTATAACTTCAGCGTCGTCTCATAAACTATGCGATATCGATTCAACTTTTTATTCGGCCACAAAAGTTGTTTTTAGTTTGCTTTGCTATGTTGCGTTCCGATTTCGGGCAAGTTAGTTGGATTTCAGCCGCTGTCGCAGGTAACGCCCTTTTCGTGTCGGTGGCTAGGCGAATTGCTAATTGAAATTTCGTATTAGTTTTGGCCTTGAGACGGAAGTTGGGTCGCCGACGGAAAAACACGTATTAGGCACGTTGCATGTTTATGCAAATCCTGCGGCCCCCGATACCTGTGTCTGTGCCCCACGGCTGTTGCTGAGGCGGCTGTGGCGGTTGTGGCAAGCGTGAAAATAAGCGCCCACCAAACGCCTCGCAATTAGGCAAAGGCAAAGGTCCAAGCTGAGAGTCGAGTGCTGCCAATGGCTTATTAAGGTGTTGGTCCAAACGCAGTTGCCGCTGGCGGTGCGACAACAACAGCTGCAAGTCTCATGCCACATTCGGGCTGCATATATTGAGTTTCGCTTGTGGCGAGATCTAAAATGCGAACGCTTGGCAGACAGGTCACAGTAAGTATAAAATTACAAATGGCTAAAATATTGGCGCACATGTCCCAGGGACGAGTTGCAACTGCCATATTTATTTGCACTGCACTTCCTGGCCTCGGCAACTTGTTAGTGCCACATACACACGAGCCACAGCCACAGCCACAGCGATTGCTGACTCCTGTTGTTGGCTTCGCAAAATTCATGCGCATGTTTGTGCCTCATTTTTGGACATTTCTCCTGCCAACAACAACGACAACAGCCACGCATTGGAATTGCCATCAAATTTGCAAGGGCAAAAGTTTCGTTGCATTTATGCGAACGGGTGCCTCGCAACAGAAACAGATCCGGATCCAAACACACAGACTCACTCTTAGATACATAAACAACGAGTACACGGGCAGTAACAGTCAGTGACAAACCTAATGATATCCTGTAAAGAAAGGCGAAGACAAAACAATCAAACTTTAAACTTATTATGTCAATTTGGGAACCATGAAAAAGATTTTAGCAACTCATGTATCAAGCTTTGCAACTGCATCAAAAATAGCCTTAAAAGTCAAAATATAGAAAAATAAACAAAGAAGTGTTTATGAAATTCAACAATCTGATATTAAATCAATTTGACAAGCGCAGCTTAAATCTATGCATTCTCTTTAGTCTATATCAGCTTTACTTTAATAATAAATATATATGTCATAGTTTATAATTTATTTATAAAGTGTAATTTTAACTTAACATAGATATCGCTATTTCTCAAGTCTTGCTCTGCTTTTCAGTAGTTATGTTTGAAAGCCATAAAGATTTGTTTGGGCTTCGCCAGAGCTTAAGGTATATACCTCTTCATTTATTCTTATATAGGATATAAGTTTATATAAGTAGAGTATGTTTTTGGCTGCGTCTATGCTCATCTATAGCATATTTCCAAACAAGAGAAACGCATTCGATGTGCGAGTATGAAGATATATTCGCTGTTTTCCTCTTTGTTTATTTGCCTGCTTTGTCGCTTGTTTGTTTGCGCTTAGCTCGCACATCGTTTTCAAAAATCGAAATTGAAATATGAGACCCCAGTCGAAATATATACTCGTGTATCTATAGTAAATAGTGTGTGTGAGTATATGGAAATAGCACATATATGTGTGTAATACTGGAGGGAGTAGAGGGTAGAGGTGAACAAGTCATTCGCACACCTCACTGAGCTATGCATGCTGTTGTTATTGGCTTTTATTGTTTTTCTCATTGTTTATGCGAAACATTTTTTTATTTCTATTTTCCTTTTATTTTTGTGCTCTATCTAACCAAAACACACCAACAGTGCGAGATTGGGCCAATGTAAGGAATTCTAAAACATATTTTGGCATTTCTATATTCAGCTTTAAGCCTCAAACAAAATACACAATAACTTTGGTATTTGCATTTATTTGCTAGTTCGATTCAAATCATTATATTTATCTTCTGAATCGGGGCATTCCGTGGTGGTTGTTTCAGTGGTGCTGCTCCAGCTGGAAGACGAAGAAGAAGAACTTTCGGTGGTGCTCTCAGTAGATGTAGAAGAGGAACTTTCGGTGGTGCTCTCAGTGGATGTAGAAGAGGAACTGTCGGTGGTGCTGTCAGTGGATGTAGAAGAGGAACTTTCAGTGGTGCTCTCAGTAGATGTAGAAGAGGAACTTTCGGTGGTGCTCTCAGTGGATGTAGAAGAGGAACTGTCGGTGGTGCTGTCAGAAACAGTGGAAGATGAGTTTTCTGTGCTACTTTCAGTAGATGAGGAAGAAGAACTGTCAGAAGATGTTGAAGATGAAATCTCCGTGGTGCTGTCAATAGCTGTGGAGGAGGAGCTTTCGGAAGATAAAGTGGAGCTTTCTGTGCTGCTCTCCGTGGACAAAGAAGATGAGCTTTCACTAGGCGAAGACGACGGACTTTCCGTGGTGTTATCAGCTATTGAAGTACTGCTGTCTGTTGACTCTGTAAATATTTGCTATTTGCGCCGACTGCTTGATAACGATTCAATTTAATTACCAGTGTTTGCCTGGATCTTCTGTTGTTGGGCTTTCTGGCTTAGGAGATGGTGCAGGTGGTGGTGGAGGTGGTGGTGCAGGTGGTCTTGGATGCCAAAGTGAGCCGAAGATATTGAAGATGAGTGGTTTATACATGGAAATATTTTGGTTGATGTTGTACACATTTTGCGCGTATCCAGTGTCGTCTCCTCTAGGCGAAGCGACAGCATTTGTTGGTGCATCGAGCACACATTTCTGTTGTGGTTCATTGAATCGATATCCTTCATTGCAAGTGTTTCTGAACTTGCCTAAAACACCGACACACACGTAATACGACTGAGGACTCGTCGAGTCGCCAGCTTTATAGCCAAACTGTCGATTCGTACAGATATCCAACGGTTGGGAAAGGACGACAGTCAGCACACCAATCCATACAATGGTCGCTGAAAATTAAATATTGACTATTGCTCCCAGAAGCGAGTTGACAAGAATCGACTTACTCAGCTGCATTTTCGTCACGCTTTTGGTCGAGTTCAAGACGACACATCGCATTTTTATAGCTCACTTGACACAAATGACAACAATTAACTGAAAGCCTTCGACACGACACAAAAAAAAATGCATTTAACAAAATGAAATATACTTAGCAAGTGCAACTGATGAAAGAGCTACCAATGAGTTCTACCAGACAATGGTTGTAGATGTAACACAAACTTGGTAGTCTGGAGAAATACAGTCATTTGTTTGTTAACATGCAGTTGTACAAAATTGCGCAAAATATAATTAAGGAAACTTGTTAAGTTCGACAACTCATCAAAACTAATATTTGATAAATGATAAAAGTGACATATTTGTGAAAAATTAAAGCTTGAAATGGCACAACTAAATTCATTTTACCAATAATCGTAATTCAACTTATAAAACGTATCTCTAATAGAGCATCTAGCAGTAAAAATGAGCTTAAAGCATCAACGGCAAACACATCAAAGATACCCGGACTTTTCCCAGCTGGTTCTACAATGTTGACGCTTTATCGTAGATCACACGAGATCACAGCAAGCAGTCTCTTCAAGTTGTATAGTTAAATTAATTTAAATACTCGCAGCGCGCTGTGAACGCATAATCTTATAACATTTTTATACTTTTATAAATGCATCATTACGACCAAATTTTATTGGCAATCAAACAATGGCCACAAACTGGCCACTTGACGTGGGCTGAACCCGGGAGGCCAACCGAGCCTATTTGTATATAAAAATACACTATACTTGACTTGTACCATATACATTACTGATTTATGACACACCGACGCGATTCATTAAACAAGAGTCCAAATTCTTAGGGTGAAACATTGATTTTATTTGATTTTAATAGCGCCGCACTCTCTGGGCCGGATAACAAAAACAAAAAGGGAAAAAAGAAAACCATGGCCAACTATAAAGCGGTTATAAAACGGCTGCAGCTGATAGCATGGACAAAAGAACCGCTAACGCCATCATCAGCCAAAGGCTAAAGTCAAGCACAGCATCAGTTCCAAAGTTCCAGTTACAGTTCGAGTCTCTCTATCTCTGACTCTTTCATTCTCTCGCTTGCGCTGGGTTCCAGTTAGGTCATAAATTTGTACAATTAAAAATTATGGTGAGTCTTTACAGTTCATATCACAAGAAGTGGGTATGGAAAATTTATGTGGCGGGCGCCATCGTCGGGAAAAATAAATCAGAAACTGGGAAAAATCAAAGTTAAACGTTTTTTTTTTGGCTTTTTTCTGGAGACCATACCAAAAAAAAAAAAAAAAAAAATCTGGGCTGTAAACCTGCGCGGGTCGCACCTATGCAGTGCTGGGCAGATCGTAAAAACGCAAGTGTCCGACAGGTGAAGCTCCACTCTTGACTCGCGACTCTTGGCTTTTGAGTGGACGTGTCTCCACTGTGGCTGTCCATCCCCCCTGTGGTGTTGTCTTAAATGCCACACATATTTATATTTATATTTTGTTCAATAAATCAAAACACTATTTATTCATTTTGAAATTTTAATTAGGCACTTCACTGCGACACACCCCGTTTCCCTGTCCCCGTCCCCACGTCCCCTTCGTTTGTCCAGTGACAAGTTCGTAATAAAATAATTAGACCGCACGCAGCGCTGCCAACGCAGCGATGAATTGAATTCAAATAGGCAATCGATGTGGAAATGCAGTCGCAGTCACAGTCCCAGATAAGCCTATTAAATCGTGACATTCCTCATGGCTCAATCGTAAATCATATCCCATACGAGTGGAGTACAGTGAGTACGCCCCAAAGTCCCGCTGTCCGGCCATAGATCAATGTGACTCGATAGTTCTTCGATTGTTCGAGTGCGTGTTCGATTTTTAACGACCCAAACGACGTGCGCCGCATTTTCGAATGCATTCGTCGTTCAAGTCCCAGTCGAAGTCGGAGTCGCTGCAGTTAAAATCATGCATAATTATGAGTGCTTGTGAAGTATGTTTAATTTTCAAAGTGGTTTGTAACACATGCGAATACTGCGGGTTGACTTTTGCTGCAGTCTTCGACGGATATCTTGAGTATCTGTAAGAAGCAATAATGTAAAGGTGCTTGAACTATATGTAAATTGAGCTGCAGTCGTTTGTTGTCAAGTCTCTAGTGTGATTTATGTGCCAAACGTTAAGATAATAGTCTAAAGAGAGTGTTATCTATTTAATTGTAATTTAAAATAATTACAGTTTACAATTAAAATATATATTGAAGCTCAATTTATCAAAATATATAATTGGAAGAGCATTGAAATAAGTCTCAGCTACGTTGACATATTTGCTCTCCTATTTATTTCATTTGGTAATTTAAAGTTATTTCAAGACAGAGTATATTAAGGTCTGTAAATCCCTGGATGCCACTTGTTTTCCTTAAATGCCAAAGATGCATTCTGAATAAAAGAGTATCGTAAAAACTCAACTTCCTGACTGCAATTTTGGCTATCTCAACTCCTTGACAAGTCGGAGGCAGTGTTGCTTGGGGTTAAGAGGTTCATGTACTTCTATCGCTTTGTCTCGTTAAGTATCTAATAATCTAACAATCCCTCGACATGCGCAGAGGGGAGTAACAACTGCCTGTTGACTCTCACGCACTTATCCACAAAAACACACCACAAAAAATCTTGCATGCCCAATTTCAAGTGTCACATCGCTGACATCGTCGCTCGCTCGATGTCTGATGCCTGATGGCTGATGGCTAATGCCGTCCACTTGACAGCTAACAACCACACGATAAATCGATTGAATATTGCCCCCGCTTTCGAACGGCGAGGAGGATTAATTTTTTTCGGGGGAGGGCAACAAGAAAAAGAAAAAAACAAACGACTGAGAAAGAATAAATAAACACGATGCGCATTAAGATCAAATTACGTGATAGCCGAGCAAATGCCGATAGGGCAGCGCGACAGCAAAAGGCGTGCCTCGGAATGTGGTGGCAATGTTTGTCAATGTGGCATCAAGTTGCCTTCGATGGAGTAGGAGGTAGGGGGAGAGGGAGAGCGCCGATCTCTCCTACAAATTGTATGCGTAGGAGCACAACAGATCAACACCCGAAAAAATGCGCGACGTGCAGTGAAAAACGATTATTAATAATGTCTTCGGCGACTGAACGAGATTGCTGCCAAAGCAGGCGGAGTTGTGGGCGGAGGGGTGGAGGGCTAGTGAACGAGATGAGATCAGGAGGCCAAATATGAGCTGAGGCAATGAAAAATAACGAGCTTGGCTAAAATATAACTAAACATAAAATCGAAATGGCAAACCGTTAATAAAAATGCAGCGGCAAACAGGACGACGAGCAGACTGCAATCTAGACTCTAGAAAGAGAGAGAGAGGAGAGAGAGAGAGGAGAGAGAGAGGGAGAGAGAGAGAGTACGAAGTAGAACGAGTGCCCGTTGTGTTGTCGACACCAGCAACATATGGCCATGGATATGTGAAAATGTCGGCGATTGAAATCAAACGCCCACTGGAACTTGAGCTCCATGGTCATGGTTAGTCGCTGTTGCTGTGGCTGCTGCAATTTGCATAAACCCAGGCCACAACTGACAATTGACAAGAAGCGGTGGCAGTGGCAGTTGCAGTTGCAGTAGAAGCTTCCAGCTAGCTGCTTGCCGCTTGTTGCTTGCTGCTTGCGCATGCGCAGCGAAATTGTCAATTCGGCAAGTGCAGAAACAGGTTGCCACGCGGTGGCAGCCACTTCCTAGTGCCTTGTTCTTGCTGTTAGATTTTCAAGTGCAGATTGCTGGCGTGGCTGCCTTTTTGTGTGCGACGTTGAAATTTGTAGCAGTCAGCACAAATACAGCGAAAACTGTCGCACACAAAAAGCGCTCGTTCCCTCTGTGTGTGTGTGTGTTTTTGTTGGGGCCTGGCTCTGGGGTAATTGTTGGCAACGCCAACGTGCCATGTCTTGGCAACATGTTGCTGCCACAGCAGCAGCTACAGCGGCTACAGCAGCTGCTGTTGCTGTTTGTTTTGTCGATTGTTTGATAGGCAGAGACTGATGATGACCATCAGAATGATGCATTTGTACACCCAAGAGTTTTGACGTGAAATCTGCACTCGTCGTCGCCTGTCCGCCACTTGGCATAAATTTCGTGTGTCGTTTCCCACAACAGCAACTACAACGGCAGCGTCTAGCGCCAAGATTAATGCGCCACTCAATTGAATAGCAGAGCAGAGCAGCGACGCTTTTTGGCCGGAAGCGATGATCTTGTTAATTTGATAGTCTTGTTGGCAATGTTGCCACAGCCTCTTGCAACCCATATATCATCATTAGAAATTTGTGAGCTTTCGACGCATTCGCGCACGTCGCTTCATAATTGCAAAACTCGGACTCAGATGCGGATTCCGATTTGGATTCGGACTCTGCCCCGTTGACTGTTGACTGGTGAGCTGTGAGTGCTGAGTGGTGAGTGTGTGAAACGCCCACTCGCAAACGCCAAGTGCCCCACATTGCAGAGCCCCATGCACCTGTGAGACACAGACACAGACACAGAGCGAGAGACAGTGTGTGGCATGCAGTCCGCTGCGGCAGTTGCAGTTACAGTTAGTTCATGTCCACACGACTCGATGAGTGCACTCCTGATTCGGCTTGGCCTAGTCGTGGCCTGGCAATTAACACTAAAGCAGCAACAAATCAATTTGGCGCGCTGTTGCTGCTCAACGGCTCACAAGTGCTTCTCGCTCTGAAGCTGTTTCCGCAACATGTTGCAGGAAGATGCGTACAAAATCGATTTGAATGCGGTTGCGGGTTGCGGGTTGCCAGTTGCCAGTTGCCCAGGCGCATTGTCAAAGACTCGAGTAGGAGGCCGAGTGCAGTTGCCATGCCCCATGCAAGCATGTTGATGCATTTGTCCCACACACACATACACACACACACATTGACACACAGTTGTTGCGAAAAGTCTGCGCCAAAAAAAAAAAATAAATAAATGAAACGAGACGAAGAAAAATACTTTCAACGGACGGCGACGACGGCGGCAATGGAAACGGCAACTGCAGTTGCTGCTGCAATAATTGCTCCACTTGAAGCAGCAACAAATCGTCAGGCGCTGGTCTGGCTTAAGTTGCGGAATGTTCCCCACTATCCCAGTCCTCGTCCTCCTGCCCATTCTCCTCTTTCCCTCGTCCCTCTTGCCGTAGCCTACGCTTCGCGCATACGAAATGAGACAGCAATCGGAGACGGACGACTTGAATGAAGAGGTTTTCCGTTGCCATTTCGCTAGCCATTTTTTTGTTTACTCCTTTGGCTGTCTTCGTTTCTTCGACTGCGTCTTCTTCTTCTTCATCATCTTGCTTTGCGTTCATTTCCATGCTCAATTTTCCAATGTTTCCTGTGCCCAGCTAGCAGCAACAGCAACAGCAACAGCAACAACAACAACATCGACGACAGCTACAAAACAGACGCCGGAATGCGTTGAGGCTGCACAAGCTGCAAACAATTGTGATTATCGAACGTGGCTGTGGCTCCTTTCAATACACTTACTAAGAGTACACTTGCTAAGCCACTAAGCATGCAAGACTAGAGAATGGATGAGCATAAGTTTTAGAAACTATAACATACTTAGAAGTATAGTATTATTGATTCAACTGCTTCGAACACTTTGCTCAAATTCTGCGAAATGCAAGCAACTTCATTTTAATGCCAAATTTCTAAGAGACAGAAGTACAATCATGTGGCCTATTTCGTCTTGAAATACTTCAAAAAGAAAGCATTTATATTAATAGTGCTGCAATATTCATATAACAGTCTTTGAAATAAATTAGAGACAATAATACTAATTAATTAGACATTTTAGTTAAAATAAAACAAATTAACTAGCCTTCTAAATATGCATATATTCAAAGTGCTAAAATAATAGATAGTTATAGTAGTTATTCTGCATCATAATTCAGATTCTAACTCATAATGCACTTGAACCAGCCACTAATAAATACATATAATGATTAATTTACGCGATCACTCCTTAAAAGTTGAAAGCGTATTGTAGACTGTCTGTCATCTTTTCAACTCGATTTTTGGCTTGTTTCTTCAGAGGATCGCCTGGTACGCCGGTGGCAGTTGGGGCAGTTGAAGCATTCGATGCTTAGGATAGCAATCGTATTTGTGTTGCTCTCAACTTGGGCTGGTCTTTGCTTGTTGCTGTTGCTGTTGCTGTTGCCATTGTTGTTGTTTGTGTGGGGCATCGCAGCAATATAAATTGCAGATTTCTAACGCAATTTTCATAGTTGCATCCTCGCAGCGACTTTGACATTGCCATTGTGGTTGCAGCAGCTGTTGTTGCAGTTGCTGTTGCCATTGTTGTTGCCATTGCTGTTGCCGTTGCCATCGTTGCCGTCGTTGCTGTCGTTGTGTTCAATTGGCGCTGGCTTGTTGCAAATTTCCAACATTTTTACTCAATTGAATATCTGCGCGTTTCTCAGTGAGTTCACAATAATTTTTAGTTATGATAATTTTCGGTTACTGCCACAACAATTGCCGATGCCTGCCAATCGCAGATCTAACCCACTTTTCAACGAAGGCACCACACTGGAAAACTGTGAGAACTGAAAGCACAACTAACATAACATATAACGCAGCTGACATTGCGACACGAACAGATGCACACATATATGGTTATACTTCTTGGGGCTATAATACTTCTCAGGCAAAGAAATTTATCAATTGAAAGTCAACTAAGTCGACTGTCAAATATTGCAATCAAAAAAATAATTGAGTAAAGTCAAACAAATTTAGTGCAATTATATCAACGCCTTTGTCATAATTTTGTGTACTTGTAATTGTACATGGAAAACTTTTCTTTAAACTTGAAAATAATTGGCTAATTGTTAAGCATTTAAAGTACTTCAATGTCACAAAAAAATAGCTACGCTTGAACTAATTAGCTTAATGCAAAGTTAGCAAATGTATGTAATACTTGAGCCATTAATTCTACATTCTACTAAAATAGAGAATAATGGAAAGTTGATGGGCATTTAAAGTACGTAAGTCTCATATAAAACACCTTCGCTTGAACAAATTATCTTAGTACAGAATTCATATATTTAAAGACTTTAGTTACCATTTTTTTGACCCATGCTTTAATTTAATTGAATAATCCATACGCATTTAAAGTACTTCAATCTCTCGTAAAAATACCTTCGCCTGATCTAATTTGCTTTCTACAAACTGATTTAATATATTTAAAGACTATAATAATAGTAAATTCCACCATATTCCCACCTATGCTATAACTAAATTGAGTAATTCTTACGCATTCAAAGTACTTCAATCTCAGATGAAAATACCTTTAGCTTCAAGTTTTCCCATAACTGTCCGAGCATATTAGATTTACATACATCGCTTGTGATTCTTTCCAGGACACCAACCAACCACATAATTTAGCAAATTTGCAATACGTGCATGTCTTGCATAACATTTCCTTGATCACAGGGCGTAAGACTGTCCGTCTGTCTGTCTGTCTGTCTGTCGCTGTCTGCAGCGACTGAGATACAGTAACTCAAAGCAGCTCAAGATATATGCAAGATATACACTCAGCCCAGCTCGGCTCAGCTCAAGTTTATAGCACACTGTACGCCGTGGGGCGGCACACGCCCACGATAATATTAATTGGCCATTTGCTATGCAAAGCGCAGGCGATGCAATAAGAGACCGCAAGACAGGCGACAAGACACAATGACAAAATACACCAACAACAACAATAGCAATTGCAGCACGACAACAACAAACATCAACAACATCAACAACAATATTCAATAAACGACAATTGCCATTCGCTGTTCGCTATTCGCATTGTTTGGCTCTGGGTTCTCTGCCCCCTGGGCTGCCTTTGGCTATGTGGCTGTAGCTCTGTCCATGGCTAAACCTCTGGGTCCTGGGTCTCCATCTCAGTCTCAACTCGAGTCGACGCGACTCGTGCCCGGCAAGCAAAGTTGTCGCTGAATGGCAAACAATATTTGACGGCGTCTGACAGCAACTGTCATTTTATTAAATATGGTTTTTTTTTCTTTTGTTGTTGTTGCCTTCTTGATTTACCGAACGACCAAGCGACAGACCGCCCACTCAACACACCTCCCTCCCTCCCAACACCGCGACTCCCTCTTGCCGTATTCCATTACCAGACTTTTTATCAGCGCTCAAATCCCGTTGTCGTTGTCAGCGTTAACAAGTTATGCGACGCGGCGCAGCGATTAAAGGATGGCAAACGAGAATTGCGGGCGGGACGAGGAGTGTTGCAGCCAACGGTAGCCAACAGATAGTAACAGGTGTTGCTCACCCCCTCTCGCACACTTCCCCCGTCTCTTTCTCTTGCGTTACGTTGCGTCACGTAGCTGCGTCAGAATCATCAGCATTGGACGTCAGGAGCAGCTGGTAATTGAGGTGGCAACTGGCTGAGCAACGGTATTGCCTTTTGATATTCATTCAAGCTGGCGATTATTATAATGATGACTCCCCCACTCCCCTCCCTCCCCTCCCCCATCCACACGGAACCCAGAGAATGTTAATATGTTGCACTTGCCGGCAGCTTGCAACAGGTGTGTGTCTGGAACAAGTGTCCGATTAGACATAACCCACGCTGCGTTTGGGGCGGTTCGTTTAGAATTGGAGGACATCAGGTGCTTTTCAGAATGATTGTAGATGGATTCAAGTTTCTATTTAAGAGTAATTCAATATGACTATAAATATATTTAAGTGGGATTTAAAATTAAATGCTGGATCTAAGGAAATATGCGTAAATTAAGTAGAAGATTGATGTCAAGTGAATTGTGGATGATTGCAAATATGAATTTGATAAATCGTAGATAATCTTGTACACTTCAAGAGAGTCTCAGGATGAGAGAAATCTAAATACTACGCAATGATTCTGGGAATTTAAATGGTGAATTTTGCAAACTTCGTAGAGTATTGAAAGGATTTGGCAATTTCATTTTAGTTTAACTATGAATACAATTTAAATTAATAGTATTGTGGGTTTGTAAAGCAGAAAATTTAAGAGTTCTTTCATAACGAATAGAAATTTAGATTGGATTAGATTCAAGATTGCTTCGCCGTTGATTGAACCTCAAATTCAATTCCCTCGACATGTAAATAACTTCTGCTGCTAGAAGCTCATTAGAAGAGTGATTCCTTTGGTGAAATCACACTCTTTTATGCTTTTATGCTTTCTCAGCTCGCAGCCCACGCCAACTTTCCATCAAATGCTCAATTTATTTCCAGCTTTTTAAGCAGAGATTTTTATTCTCGTCTTTTTTTGGTATTCAATAACACCCCGACGATGGCTTTATGCAGCCAATCAGTGCTAAGTACATTGAAGTGCTGGCTGGCTGTTTGGGGACTATTCAAGGTCTAACAATGGGAACAAACATTACTCGTGTATGCAGCCTTTGCAGCATTACTGCATTGCTGCATGCCCCAGCGGTTTCACTAATTGCGCTAATAATGGGGATTACCTGCAACCAGAGAGCAGACCCCAGAAACCAAGCCAAAAGCCAACAGAGCAGCAAAGAAGCCTGGCCAAAAGACGAGACTGCGACAAACGCCAACGCCAACGCACTAATGGACGCTTTTGTGGTGCACTGCTAACGATGACAGCGTCAGCTGAGGTTGTGCAACCACTCTGGGATCTCTGGCTGACTCCACACTCACCCACTGCCCCATGTTGATTGCGTGGACAACGCCGGCTGCATTTGGCCTTTTTAGTTTTTGCTCTTTTCTCCTTTTTTCCTGCATGCGACGTGCGTTTATTGTAATTTCATTAAATGCGAAATGGTCACAGAAATAGTCAAACCACACTCGCTGCTGCCGGCCACAGTGGTGCACTGGGCACGGACACGGGACATTGGACGGTGTGCAATTAGAGCTCAAAATTATTGCAGCATGTGGCGATTGGGTTTCGCAGCGCGCTGCTTAAATAGGTTACAATTTATGAGTGGCACTCGCGTTGTGGTTGCCACTCTTTGTGCATGTGTCTGTGTTTGTGGGCGTCAGTCTAAGTGTGTGTGTGTGTGAGTGTGGGCGACTGTGGCTACCGTTTGCTGCCACTCCCATGTGCCACCAGGTGACACTGTGGCACTCAACACGGGACTGCTGCTGCTTTGCTGCTGAGTGAAAGTGCCATGTCGAATCTTTAATTCAACCGATCTCCTGGTCGTTTTGTGGTCAACTCTTTGACAAGCGTCTGCGCAATTTATCAATTTATCACCGAGGCAGTTAACCACAGCAACCAGCACCGCCCTCCCTCCAACCACCACCCGCTCACATCGTCAGCTCACTTACTTTCCTACTCTATCATCATAACAAATTAAAGTGCAATTTATTTTCAATTAGCAATTTGCGTGCTGCTTCCCGGCCATGTCCAAAAAGAGTTTGCCGGCAAAATGGCAGCGCCGCAAGCCCTTCAACTGCCTGCTCACTCACCACAGTGCTCACAGTGCTCACTGCGTCATTTTTGATGCAGTGACAAACTAATGTCATTTCCCCTCCTCTGCTGACCCGGCTGACGCTGAAGTTGTCGGTTCTTGTAATGCCAAAGTCGCATGCAAATTGCGCAAAAACCGCAGCAAATTCATTAAAACAATTAGGGCGGACGCAGCTGTTGCACGGACACACGCCTCTGCTACAGTTGCTGCCCCAGTGCCCCCTTCCCCCATGGCTCGCTGTGAGCCTATGCAGAACAGGTCCCACTCTACTTCAGTCGACTGTGGGCTGTCACAAAGTATAACTGCACTTCAATTAATTGCCATAACTACCCTGCAAAAGATGTTTCTGCTGTCTTCAAGGGGTTGGCCAACTGCTCGACTTGAACTTTTGCAATTGCTCATGCAAAACACTTGCGTAGAAGACTGCAGAAGACTGCGTTGCAGCAGAAGAATCGCCAGCGACAGTGAGCAGAGCAACGTGTCGAGTTAATAGGGAGCCAGCTCACAGACAGTTCGTTTGATTGGCTGGGAAACTAGTCGAGCCCGGCGAATGAAGTGCACTCATCACCATCACCATCACCATCATCATCAACATATCCAGTCACAAGGGCGGAGCTTGCACTCATAATTATGGCAGGAAAACTTAAGAAACCATTCAATACACGAGCTCCTAAACGGGATGCTTCCAAGCGTGACTAATTTGCGTCTACTTTATTTGAAATAAAGCAGAACTAAATACATTAAAATAAAAAATTTAGTTATTTTATGAGTAGAAAGAAATATTTCCTTGTTTTCTTTGATCAAATTATTATTTATGATCGTACAATCACAATTCTATAATTAATTGATTAATACTCCGACTACCTATGCTTCTCAGTAAATAGCAAAATAATTGTAAAAATAAACAAATACAATTCTAACTTTCAGCAATTCACTCTTGCCATTGTGAATCTTTTAATGTTTCACTTTTTAGGAGTTTCGATTATCTTTTATTTTGCTGTTAAGACTTCTTCATAAAAGCAAGCATTTAAAAGCATATCCGCATATTTTTGTTAGCATCTATAAACAAACTTGAAGTTGCATCTTGAAACTTTTCCTCTTTAATAATGATTTTGTGACTATTCATTAAAATAAAATTATGTTTAGAAAAATGTTAAAGTATTATTATTATCGTGAGGTCAAATGTCAACTAGAAAGTGTTGTTTTCCTTTCACATTTTGGGTGCAGACTTGAGGTGAGCTATGTAAGCATGTGTTATTTATTGTTATTCGCGACTCTACGTAAAAACATCGCACTCTCCACATCATAAAAGTCGCACATTTTGCTTTGGACTTTTGCTTAGTTTTAGGATTACGCGATTTTTGGGCAAATCTCGCATGTCTGAGAGAAACCATCGATTGGCGCGTTTTATGGTTTCATTAGGCAACAGATCTTAAGTGTCTGCCGACGGCACTCTCAGGGTGGCCTATTGTGGGAAGTGGGAGTGGCATTAGGGGGGTTATGGGAGTTGAGGAGAAGTTGTTGTCGCAATGCAACCAATAAATGTCAAGGCGTCTAGTTTATGAGACTATTAAAACGCCGCTGCAACGTCGGATAATCCCAGTCAGATGACTTAATGACAATATGCCTGTTGTCACCATGTTGATGGCGATGGCGATGGGGATGTGGATGTGGATGTGGATGTGGATGTGGACGAGGAGATAGTTCGATAAGGACGCGTGCGAAAAATCAACAACAAAGTTGAAATAAACGATGCGACAGTTGGGCCTGCGATTGTTACGGTTCGCTTTTGCTACTCCACGATGCTCGACGGGGAGTTGTAAAATGCTGCAATTAAAAGCATCAGCAGCAGCAGCAGCAACCAGTGGAGTTGCAGTGGCAACAACGAAGCGCAGCAGAAGCGCCGGTTGAAATGTTAACAAAAAAGGCAGCCACAGCTGTCAATTATTTCGAGTACTTTTCACCAACGCCTCACGCAGCGCAGCGGCCAGAAGACTGAAGAATTGCAAGAAGTGCAGACGGACGGGATGGGAGAACACAGACCGGAGACAGCAGACTGAGGACAGCAGACAGACAGATGGACGAAGGCAGCAGCATTTGACAGCACAGCTCACAATGAGTACAACACAAGACGAAAAAAAAGGGAAGCGAAGCGAAGCGAGCTGAAACCAAAAAAAACCTGCCACAACAGCATTGGAGCGAGAGCGAGGTAAGCATAAATATTGCCAACATACTCGCATGTTGCCCCAAACTGTCAAATTATTTCGATTCATGAATATTAACGCCCATCTGCCAAATGGGGCAGCCACCAACCGGGGCAGGCAGCCACCGAGGCAGGCAGCAGGCAGAAGGCCGCAAAAGGGCAGCTTGGGAATACAGCTCGCAGCTCACAGCTCCCAGCTCACAGCTCACAGCAGTGCTGTCTCCAAGCAAGGAGCTATCCGTTGCTGTGGCTGTCCTCGTAATTGACAGCCGCACTTCTTCGCCTCTCCGCTCTTCCGCCAGCGCTTTTTTTTGTCATCCATCTCCTGGTGCGCTGTGTTTGTTGTGCTCTTTACCGAATTTATCAATTAATTAAAATTCGTGCATTTTATATGAAAATGAAAAAAATGAATATATATACACACATATAATACATATATATATTCATGGCAGGACACTTTCCTGCTGCCGTTGTTATTGCTGCTCGTAAATGACATTTTATTGCCGAACTGCGCTGCACGCCTCTTTTGCCCTCCCTCCTCCCTCCCTCTCTATCTCTCTCATCCTGATTTCTCCATTTCTTTCACTGCTGTCTTTCTGCAGTCGACGTCACACAAATTATGCAATTTTTTCGCCACAATTTTAACTCGTTTTCGGTGTTGGTAATAAACCGCATGCCAATTTAAATACCCTGTAATCGCTGTAAGCTGATAGTGAGGTTACTTTCTCAAGTACAAATTTCTTAATGAGTAACATTGAAAAGCACTTTGCTATTAAAAATTTTCAAATTTAAAATCGTCATTTTATTTTAGGGTCAATTTTTCATGTTTCGAAAATTTCAGTTCATATTGCTCTATAAAATTAATTAGTCTTCCACAATTATTAAATTTTAAGCAGTTGTCTAAAGGTATTTGTTTAGTTCAGCACTCTCGCGTAGCATATTTCAGCTTATTTTCGCTTGTTTGTTCTTTTCCTGCCTGTCGCTTTATATGGCGAACTGTCAAGTGAATTCGGTTATTGAACTTTATCGAAGTTATTAAACGGCCCAAATCTTGTAATTGTCGCAGAGGGACTTCTGCAATTGTCCTACGGGTCAGGTCATGCGGTCATCAAGACATAAGCATATATGAGCTTAATTATTGTGAGAATTTTAACCATATTTAACAATAAACTGGATGCAAGAAGACAAAAAGTAACTTTTATGCCACAGTTTACTCAATTTTCATTTGGCCACCTATTGCAAATTATAATTCTTATAATGAGAAGGAAAGCATCTTTAATTAATTTGATGAAAATATTCTTCGTGAGTTAGTGTAAATATCATTTAGATATACAAAACGTTTTGTATTAATATTTGATGCACTTGTTTATTGCTTTTATTGGGAAATTGCCAGAGTTCAAAGCCATTTGACAAGAGTCAGCATTTTAGAAAGTGACAACTGCTACGTATAGTAAGTTGCAAGGTTCATTGACTCGCTGACTGGCAGTTCTTTGAGGCGAATGTGGCAGGCGAAGAGTAGAGACAAGTGAAGGGAAGGGAAAGGTTGGAAAGGGAGGAGCTGTTACCAAACAAGGCATTGCCTAATTTTCCATGAGTTTATAAATCAATGTCAGGAGCAGGCGCATTGATTGTCTTCAATTTCGCTGGCAATGTGGCAGCGGCTGCGGCAGCGGCAGTGGCAGCGTAGTTGACCCAAAGCGAAAGCATGCGGCACCACCTAAGGATGCAACAGCAACTTTAGCTGCACGAGCGACTACGTGTGGCAATTATGCTTGGTTGCAACACCGAAAACGCTGCTGACGGCCGCAGAAAGCACTGTGTGGCAACTAGACGGCAAATGGCAACTAACAACTTGCAGCTCGACGCGGCATTAGACTCATTAGCATATTTGGGCATTTGCATTAACACCTTCGCTGGGATTATGTAATTCCGTTTTGGCCAGATTCGGTTTTCGGTCTTCGGTCGATGGTATCCCATGTCCACGGTTATGTCGAAGCGTGACTCTCAGCGCTCTCGGCTTTCCCAAACATTTATTGTCCTTGTCGGCGACAGGGGCGACACATGCAGCATGCCCCATGCTCCATGCTCCATGCACCATAGTTAGCTGAATTATTACAACGCTGAACGTTGTTCGCCTTGCGATTTCGTGAGTGCATCTTATAATGCTATTAATTATTTGCATGTTGCACCTTAGAATGTCAGCCAGAACTCGAGGCTCCCTGGCCGCCAAAATGCGTACTTCTCGGCAGCAGTTACTGCACATGCCACCGCTCGAAATTTATGCCGGCTACACGAAGAAATTGTAACAACATGGCAATTTATTCCAAGCAGCTAGAAGCTGAAGCTGTTGCTAAAGTTGCCAACTCTTGATTATCTTTTATTGTCGAGTTTTCCAGCTCACAGCGAGCGAGGCCCGAGAAACGGGAGAAACGTCTTAAAGTGCCCCAGTGACAAGTCCCTGTCCCAAGGTATTCGCCAGGGAGCTGCATAACATTTTCGAGACTATTCCAACCGCCAGTTGCAGCACCTTTTTGGCCAGGCCAAGCAAGCTTTTAGCTCTCGCCTCTGCATAGACAGCATTGTCTGCTGTTGTCGAGGATGCGAAGATGGGAGGATGCCGCGAAGGAAGCAAGCGTACAACCTCTGTTGCCGCATATTTCCCGACTCTCATTACAATTGCATTGAGAATTTGAATCAGAAGTGTGAGTGTGTTTCCCTTACACACTCGTACATATTTTAACATGAATATGTAGAACCATGTTAGCGAGCGTTTGCTTTACGAAACGCTCGCAGCTAAAAGCTTTCAATTTGCGAAAGTGCTTTAAGAGACCCACCAGCATCCCTGTTGGTAGATTTACTGTGAATCTGATCGGAGTTGGTTTAAAACAAGTTCTAAATCTACTAGAAATTACTAAATATAAATTGTTAACTCAGTCCTAAACGATTCAATTAATTTTCTGCTTCAACAACCCATGTGGATTGAATAAGACAAGTTCAAATTTCAATTGAAGAAACACATTTATAAATGCAATTTAAATTCTGAATTTTAAAGCAAGTTTGATGGCAAGATTTATACTACTAATAATTGAAGGGTCAATTTAGTTCAGTTCTTCTGAGCGTAGTAATAGATTAACTTTATTGTTGAGGCACAACATTTTACTTATGCATTGTGTGGCTTACCAATTTAATTAAATACTTCAATTTAAATGTGTAAGGAAGCTATTTATTATGCCATCATAGAGAGAGATAAAAAATATAATAGTATTGAAAATGCTCACATAGCCTTATCTGAATATTAAATATTATTCTCTCTTCTATTTAAAATGAAGAAAACTAAAGAAGAATGAAGTTAAGAAACAATCTTCATTTAAATTGGTTCTTCATGGAACAACAAAATCACGCATTAGTTCAACACTCTCAGCTGCAGCGTATCAAGTAAAGATAATAAAACTCTACTTAAATTAACGAAGTTAACCAACCAAAAAGGAGTTGATTAATGGCAGATTCACACTACATGCATAACTAGATAACAACTATAGATCTAGACCAACCATATTCAGTGTTTATTTGCTTTATTCTAAAAATAAGCTGCAGAAAAACATGCTCTAATTAAGGCAATTCCCTTTGCACATAATGCGGTTTCTTAGCCAGATTTCGGCGGCTGCGCCAGCTTCTGCAACGGTGCTTGCACGTTGATTAAATGGAAATACCAAAAGTGCTGGCAACAACAGCAGCAGCAGCTGAGGTAGCAGCAACAATAGCAGCTACAACAACATCGACAACATCAACAGCAGCAACATGAGTGCAAGCCAAAAACCAAAGCAGTGAGCATTCATCTTTGCCAATTTGCATTTCGCAGTTTGCTTTTGTCGTTCGCCGTTGCAGTTGCAGTTGAAGTTGAAGTTGCCTTATATGTGCCCCCGCCCACTTCATGCAACCACAACCGCACACTCAGCATAGGCTGAGCGGGTTTTTGGTTTACTCCTGTTCCTGTTCCTGTTCCTCTTCCCGTTTCCCGTAGATCCTGGGGCACACTTTCCTAATTAGCTGCAGGCTGTCTACCGTCTACTGTCTGCAGTCTGCTGGCGCGTCAAATTTGGGTTAACAATTGTTGGCAGCAGCAACGGCAGCAAAATGCAAACCAAACATTGTCAGGGCAACACGTTGCTGCTGCTTTTACTGCTGGATGCACTTTGCCATCAAATTAATTAAGACGGAAGAATGCGCAAACGTGGCCAACCAAAAAGTGTCCATATAAAGTCGAAAATTGGCCAAGGAAATGCGAATGGCTTGTAGACTAATTAGTCGATTATGATGCAACTAATTGTGGACCACACACACAGCACACAGCAAACATGACATCACTGCTGAGTAGGACAACAAATTGACCTGCAACATGTTGAACAACAGCCATAAAGACCAACAACAACAGCAAGAAACAAACGGGCAACGGGTAACCACTTGAACCGCCGAAAAAGAAACATGTTGATTGCTCTATCCAAAAAATTAATTGGACCACACACGACGACGACGTCGACGTCGAAAAGCTGGACGTTGAACCGCCGCGCAGAAGAAGGAGGCAGCAACAGCCACTTGATGCTGAAGGACAGAGCGCGAAAGAGATAGTGAGAGGGAAGCGAAAGGGTCACATGCAGCGCTGTGTCTAATTAATGTGAATGAGAGAGAGCGAGAGAGAGAGAGAGCTGGGATTGGATTGTGGTTCTGTGGGTGTCATATATATTTTAATGATCACTGCGGGCCCACATCGATGAGTTCTTGATAACCACAGCCAGGCGGTCAGGCAACCAGCGAGGCGACCAAATGAAATGGCAAAAACCGAAAAGCGGCGCGAATGACTGCATAAATCCATGTGAAATGCAGCCAAGTGACTCCCTGACTCCCTGACTGACTGACTGACTAACTGAGGGTCCGCTCAACTGGTCTATCTCGCAGATTTGCCTCGCCCAAGCAGTCGAGTGAGTGGCATGCAACCTGGCTCCGGCTACGGCTTCAACTGCAGATCTCGCTCAACTCGCAAGTTTGCAAGTCGAGTCGTTAGGCTTGCAAATGCAAATGAGATTCCGCCATATGTAGGTCTCCTGGGTGTCACTCTTAACCTTATTTCCACTCCTCATAAATGGGAGCAAGCGCGCTGACAATGGGTGGCCAACGGCAAGCACAGTCAGCGCCAATAGTGTTGCCAAAATCCACACGAAATGCAGCTAAAAATAGTCTCAATTTAGCGTGGAATGCGCCACATTCACTCGATTCGCCAATTGGATTGTTCAGAGTTGCAGTTCACATGGCAAAGTGTCAGTAATTCAATTACAAAGTTGTCAATTGCAATAGAAAGTGCAACAATAATTAAATTATAAAAACTGGACATAAGTCAATTGTTTGCTTTCATAATAAAGTGAGATTTTCAAATAATATTTTCCATATCAACAAATTATTCCGTTCAAACAATTCATATACATGTATAAGCATAGATGTCATTAGTAGACAGCTGTCTGCTTTTCAAGTTTCATTAAGATAGCTTCAATATTGGAAGCCTATATGAAACTGGAACAGACGAATGGAAGTATAGACAGTCAAAGCTACATCTACTAAATTAAGTAATAGTTAAATCTCTGCTATTCTGTAGTTTCATTAATATTTTTGCATAGCGAGGAATTTTGAATTTTAAGTAATAGTTTTTTCTGCACCTTTCTTCACATTTTGTGTAGATTTAAATGTCGAATTTAAATAGTTTAAGCAAACATAAAATGTTCTAATAGTTTTCTTCATTACACAGCCTGACAACCCTGGTCGCAAGCTCAAGCAGAGCTGTCACACCCAAAGCTAATGCCATCCGCCTAATTAAACAGTTTTCCTAGCGTTTATTTATGGGTTTATTACAACCGAACCGTTCAGAGCAGAACATAACAGAGCAGAGCAGTGAATAAACTGGTAAGAAATGCATGCTGCAGCATGCCACAAATAGCCAGCGGTTGCATGCAGCAAGCGCGCTGGCACTGAATGCTGCACGCATGTGCAGAAACATGTGTAAACTTTATACAAATGTAAATAGAATGCAGGATCGTAGAGATCGTCGTCGCCGAGCGGTGCCTCTATTGTTGACTTGCCTCCGAGAGTCGCGAGTCGCGAGTCGCAAGTCGCCTTGTAACAGAATACGCCCACTTTGGCGAAGCGCTTGCCCGTTTGGCGGTTACGCCCCCAAGCGCCGCATAGACTCTCTCTCAGTTGTGGCAGCCAGAACAGCAAACAACGACAACAACAGCAACAGCAGCAGCAGCAGCATCGTAAACTCAGCACGTAAATTATGATCAGCCAACGGCGTTGAATATTAATTGCGCCGCATCGAAATGAACAAAAGGCTGCAGCCACATTCCACCTAGAGACGCTGCCACAGACACATGTGCAACTGTGCAACAGCTACAGCTACAGCCATAGCATCAGCTCCATACTTGGTGGCCAGCTCTCATGTGGACGCGCGCATCTGTAATGGTGCCTTTGATAAGCGTCGATAATTATTGAGCAGCCGCTGCCAAGGCAGTCGCTGTCTTTGGTCGCTGGTCTTTGGTCACTGGTCTTTGGTCTTTGGTCACTGCTGGCTTCGCTAGCGATTTGCTCGCAGTTAGAGCTTTAATTAATTTCCAGGAAGCTTTGATCGCGCCATCCACGGGCAACCATCGCGCAGCCACTGAGCACTGTGACCACTGTACTGTGTCTGTAGCTTTCGTTTTCGCCATTGTCGCGGTCATCACTCAGCTGGAGCTGGAGCTGCAGTTGCATCTCCTCGCTGTTCTCTCGGTCTCTCTGTCAGTGTCAACACAGCGGCGACCCCCACTGCTACAATGCTGTCTTGCTGTTTGATGTATTGTCGCCGAGTTCGAGCTGGAGACAAGGTGTGGTCCGGCTTCAAGTTGAGGTCCTTTAAGTGCTGTCATAGTTGTTTGCTTCTTTCTAACTTGAAATATTCGTTGCCGATGCGCCTCTTGACTGAGTGCCAATGAGAGCGGCCAGTCTTAAATCGTTGACTCAACAACAACTGCGCTCTGCGACCTGGTTGTGGCCTGGCATTTTGTCCTGCGGCCACCAAAGCAGTGAATGCACAAAAAAGCGAAAACAAAGCTACAAAAAAAATACGAACACACACTTGCTGAAAACGAAACCTGAAAATTGTTTGTGTGTTTATCATGGCCGACAAAGCGGCGCAAATCTCGCAGCAACGAAATCACAAGGCTATCAAAAGAGCTACCAGCAATCGAGCAACCGAGCAACAGAGCAACAGCAACAACAATAATAAAAATGCCAAGCACATTTGTTGCTTGTTCGCTTGTTGGCTAAAATACAACCGAAACAAAACACGAGTCTACACAAATCCATAAAAGAACCAACAGCAACAACAACAAGAACAACAATAACACTCTTAAAAAAAAGGCTGCGATAAAACGACAAAATAAAAACAAAAAGCCCGGAAGCAAGTTTGAAAAAAAGTTCAGTTTATTGAATTCTTGCTTCGATCGCTGGCGAACAAAACAGTTGCTGGAGAACTTCGAGTATGTTGTATAAATCTAGAATTGCGGCAACAATGTAACCACAGTGTTTGCTAAAAGTCGCTGACCACTAAAATCGTAGCTTTAATTGTCGTGTCAAAAGGGATTACAAGCACATTTTATTGAGCTTTTGAAATGTCTACGACAAACGAGCTATTGAGAAGCATACTGAAAGCACACTGGAGACTTCTCAAATTAAAATAAATTCTATCTAAAATGAAGCTATGACCATTTGTTTTTTTTTATTGAATAAATGACAGAAAAAACAATTATTTGAATTTAGTCATCAAGTGCAATTTCGCAGATATTTAAATATATTTGTATAATAAGAATAATTTGTTAAATGAAGAGCAACATTTGAATAAAGAATCTGTTTAGATTTTAAATTGATTCTTTACTCTGTTTGGATTGCAAAACTTATACTTTTGTCCTCATTCACTTGCAAACTAATAAATATAATTGTTAAATCGCATTATATGATTTAGTTAACTTTATGCTACCAGCCACTGTGTGTTTGTTCACTGTCTACAAGTCCACCTTGAGTAATTAGGCACGATTTTAAGAATAATTACCACCTGGTCGGCGGGCCCACATGTTTTTCCAGTACAAATTGCCGCCGTATTGTGTTGTTTGGTTCGATTGTTAGCCGGGCTTATCGGACAACAACAATATTCACAGTACTTTGTATTGAAAATGTTATGTATGGCGCCCCGAGCGGGTCATAAGCAAAGCGTTCGTAGTTCGGAAGCGAATTAAGCGGCATATAATAAATAATTTGAGCTCATAAAATGCAATAAAAATACGCCGCTCATAGCGCTGCGATTTATTTCATAAGATAATTTCAGACTAATTTGGTAGCATTTAAAGCGGAGAACTATCGGCCACCCCACGTTCAGTGGCAGTTGCAAGCACAGCGGGTTGCAGTGGCAACAGTGGCACCAGTGACACCAGCACCACCAGAAACCACAGCTGAGTAATGTCATTGAAAACTGCATAAATTTTCGCAGCCATGTGGCACGCCCCTTTCAAATCACTCAAACGACAACGGACAGCAAATAAAATATGCAGACATATGGCGAAAAATTGCAATGAAAGGAACAAAAAAAAATTAGAATATATTATGGGCATAGATGGATGCAGAATGTTCCTGCTAAACGAACAAAAAAAAAAAACAACATCTACATCTATTGGATAAAAAAGTTGCCAACAAGGAAGAACTTTAAGTTTGCTAAAGTTTAAAATTTCAAATTGCATTGATGCGCGCGGGCGAATAGATATATAGTGACAGCAACAGATAAAGTCCTGGGCAGTGTTTCAATTTGAATATAAATAAGATTGATCAAATGTACAACTAAATGATAGAGATTGAAGCACTAAGTAAGACTCTAAATTGGAAGCCTTGATGAAAATTCAATTGTAAGATATTAAAAACTAAAGCTAATCAAAAATATTATATTTTGTTTAAATAATCTATTGCTTAATCTTTCCGCTTATATATATGTTGCCTTTTATCTACAAATAAATACAGTCTTTTGAATATCGCTATAATAATCCTCTTAGTATATGCCAGAATAACTTCAATATTATTTTCAATAGAATCCTTTGCACATGTTGTAATTGACCCGCATTTTGTTTTTGTATACGCCTAGCTGTCAATCAAGAATATTTTCTAAAATTCATGGATTGAGGGTCTTGTATAATTTGTGGCCAAAACAAATGTCTTGGAAGAACTTTTGCAATAGCTGTCAAATGTTGAGAACGACGGCATCTGCAGAGCTCTAAAAATGCGGTTCCATTCACGAAATTCCCACGTCAAACAGTTATAAAAAGAATGTGAAGTAGTTAAGAGTGTACAGTTCTGGCCTAAGCTGCAGCGAGTCATTAACTAAAGTGCTAACATGGCTCTAAAGTATCTGCAAGAACCAACTGCGGGTGCATTATTCCCATCGCGTTATGCCTACAAGTATTTGGAGAGAGGCATGAAGTTTGTAGGCTGGTCGCCACCAGACAGGAGCAATGGCTTCACCTACTGGATCTACAAGCTGTGGAGCGTCATAATACTATTCACCATGACCATCTATCTGCCACTTGCGTTCTTTGGAAGTTACCTAATTGATTTCGAGGGATTCACGCCCGGCGATTTTCTAACCTCGGTGCAAGTGGCATTCAATGCCGCTTGCCTGGCCTTGAAGATCTTTGTGCTGGTGCCACACATGCATCTCTTCGAGCTGGCCAAGCAAACGCTCGATGTGATGGACGAGCGTTGCGTGCTGCAAGAGGAGCGCATCGAGGTGCACCGCTGTGTGGCACGCTGCAACTTCATCTATATGATCTACCAGGGCGTCTACTCCTCGTACGCCACCTTGACGTACCTCAGCTCGGCGATTACCGGCTCAACGCCTTGGGGTTTCTATCTGCCGTTTGTCGATTATCGTGATGGCGTCAAGAGTTTTTGGATTGCTGCCACTCTCGAGTATATCATTGGCTCAGCTGCCGTTTACTCCGATCAAATGATTGACATTTATCCGGTTATATTTGGTAATTTGCTGCGCACGCATTTGAAGCTGTTGGCAGGACGTGTTCAAAGGCTGCGCACAACTGCAGGGGAAACTGACGACCAGAGTCACAGTGAGCTCGTTCGCTGCATCAAGGATCACAAGCTATTGCTGCAGTGAGTTTCAGAGAAGGATCAACCGAACACAATCCATTGATTGTTATCTGATAGCTAGAATTACTTTGAGTGCTGCTCTTAAGAACAAATTAGTAAATGAAAAGGCAGAAATGCGTTACGTCAGAGCAGCTTAATTTCTTACATAATTGACCTCTTCACTTGCAGATTTTGCGACGTGTTCAGACCTGTCATCTCGGGCACAATTTTCGCACAGTTTCTGGTCATCGGCTTGGGCCTGGGCCTGTCCATGATGAACCTGCTTTTCTTCTCGAATATGCTGACAGGCCTTGCCACCATGGCGTTTATAGTCGTGCTAATGATTGAAACATTCCCGTTCTGCTACATCTGCGAATTGATTGAGGAAGATTGCACCAAGCTGACCTCGGTTATATTCCATTCGAATTGGATTGATGCCAGTAAACGCTATAAATCGACGCTTGTTTATTTTTTGCATCAGACTCAGCAGTCGATTAATTTCATAGCTGGCGGCATTTTTCCCATTTCCATGAAAACCAACATTGAAGTGAGTTACAAGATGCAAAATACAAGATAGTGAGTTTAACCATAACGAAACTTGTTGCAGGTCGCCAAGTTGGCTTTCACAGTGGTCACCGTCGTCAAGCAGATGAACATTGTGGAGAAACTGATGAAAGACTAAAAGTCAAAGAACTCTGCTCTAAGAATAATCTATTATTATTATAGAATGACACTTTTTAAGCACACATTTTCAAGCTACAGTTGTCTGCGCTGAAATTTATGTTTAAGACTTTGCACATTTGACAACAATCTGCGGACAATGCGAATGCGAATCGATCCCTAATCGCACATTTTTGTGAGCAACCGTAGAATCTACGAGCCAAGCAGAAGTAGAAGCAGAAGAATTGCGGCAGAGTGACTCATGGTAATGGCAATGGCAACCGCAATTGCATTGTCCCAACGGGAATTTGGCTGCTTGATCGTTGAACTTTTTGTTGGGCTGGCTGGCAATGGCAATAAAAGAAACATTACGTATACGCACCGCCGGCACACAAAACGATAAAGAGAATAAAAAGTAGAACAGCAAATTGAATGTTAAGACGAACACGTACAAAAAGCAAATGCGGCATTAGCAACGGACTCTGATTTGGAGCCCCAGATACAGATACACACAGCAACAGCAATAGCAACAGTAACAGCATCAGCATCAGATTCAGATACTTGGAGATAGAGATAGAGCAACGAACACGCACACTCGCATAAATCTATCTTTAAGATTTATGGCCCAACAGCGCCACGTTAATAGGCAAATGAGAGAGAATGAGAATGCTCTATGCGTCTGTGTGTGAATGTGTGTGTGTGTGTGTGTTGGCCAGGTTAACTGTTAACAGTATGTGCAGTCTAGGCCAAGTTGTGGTGAAATGGTAATAAAACTTTTTATGCACATTTATGGACGCTATTTTCTCGTCGTTTTTGCCAGCGAACAGTCGAGGTTGTCTTCAAAATGAATTATGAAATATTCGGCAGTGACTGGATGAATGGCTGAATCGGTGCGGAGAAAGAGAATACAAAAAACTCTCTCGGCACGGCATGCATTAATCACGGCCATGTCGGTAAAAGGACATGGCCAGAAAGCTCTGCTTGCTATGTGTTTGCAATCTGCGTATGGATAAATAAATAACCGCAGCTAAAAACCTGTAGCCCAGGCCCATAAAAATTGAGTTATTAAAATAGCCAGCTGCGACAGGTGCCGCCTAAACTCGAGACACACAGCCAGAGAGAGAGAGAGAGAGAGAGAGAGAGAGAGAGAGCGAGAGAGAGCGAGAGAGAAAGCGTTAGGGAAGCTTAAAGTTGGCAATCAGAGCAATGCAGGTCAATTGCGGCCAGCTACTGTTAACACACATACATGTTAATACACATATTCGCATGTATTTTCATTTCGGCTTACAAATGTTACCAATTTTCCCGCATACAACAAAAGCGTGCCAAGTGCTGCAGCACAATAACAATGGCCAACTACTACTACACTGTCTAACAAGCTGTTTGTGCTCAACAAGTTAACAAATTTATCGCCAGCCAGCGAAAAGTTTTCAACTTCTGATTTTCTGTTAACTAGTGTAATTCAACTAAACTGAACGCGCGAGAATTCAACAGCAAAACAATTACAGCTGCCAGTTGAATGTTGGTCCAATTACGAATGCGGTTCAACGGCAAGGCACTTGGCCTGGCCCAAATCGTCAGAGCCAAACTCGTCAGTCGAACAGTCGGTCGGACAGTCAGCCATGGAGGCGTCGCGCTGTCGAATATTTTCCGGCAAAAAGCGTCGAGAAAGCGCGATAACATTTTAACACACAACGCAAATTTCATGCACACACCCAGCGAACAACACACAACACACAGCACAACATACTCACGATAGAGTCAGACCAAAAATTGAAACTGCTGCTGCGCTCTCATGTGAAGGTTTTCTTTATTTTTATCATCAACAACGCGAAGAGCTGCAGCTGAAGTTGTTGCTGTTCCTGTTGCTGTCGCTGCTGCTACTGCTGCTGCTGCTGGCCAAGCACAATATGACCCTTGGGTCTGCGCTCGGGATAAGATAAATGAAATAAAGTTACAGTCAACAAATATGTGCTCACATGTATGTGCAGCGATAATGCCCTTAAGTGCTATACTCGATAGCAATTGTGCTGCTAAGTGAAGTAAACTCTTTTTGCCTCGCTTTTCTTTTTCTGCCAACCCTATCGAACACACATCGCAATTGCCTCGCTTCGCCAAGCTAATCATATCCATCCCGTATCGAAAAACCCCGACATAACTGTCATCGCATCCTCAGCATCCGCAGCTCTGTCATGTAAATAGAATCATGCATGGCACATGACCCAGCTGACCCATTTACCATTTACCATTTTGCCATTTCACAGCGCCACAATGCCAATAAATTAGCATATAAGAACAGACAGGTAAGCAACTCAACCTGGCAAGAAAAACAAAAATAAAACCGACAGAAAAAAACACGATAGAGAGATGAAGCAAATAAAAACAGGAAACGAAACGACGCAAACATAAAATCTGCACATGAAAGGATTTCCCCACAAAACAAATACATTTTTAGAGTGTACGACACACAAAAATATCCTCAGACCGCTGCCAGATACAAAAGCAACCATTCAGAACTACTAGTTGCATGACTTCCTAAAAGTAGACTACAGTTTCAATGCTCACTAAAGCTTTCCCAAACGGGTAGATAAGTGGTATAATTGCCATGAATATCTGACGTTATATTTACTACAGTGCTATATTATTATTCTACATTTTACGTATTCAATAAAGTCTTGAATTCATAATTAATATATCAATATATGTTTCAGTTTATTATTTTTTTTATTTAGATGTCAATAATTCTAATCACAATTCAACTCTTTATTAGGTGAGTAAAATAGATTTTCTATAAAATACACTAACTGCCCAATTTTCAGTGCCATTTTATTGAAGGCATATTATTGAGACCATAGGCTTTATTTCCATTTATTTATTATGCATATAACTATATATATTTACGAACAATAATTTAAAAATTCAAATATTGAGAAACTCTTCCTGACCCAATTAAATTATTTGGTGAAGAGTCTTAATAGTCATTTCTTTATTCATCTTAACATTCGTTTTAAAACCCTTTTGTACATTTCCCAAATGCCACATATTCTCTTAAGTTCTATCATATTTTTTTGGCCCCTCCGAGTTTACATGCTCTCTCTCAGCTGCATTCCCAATGTGAAGCTACAGGGTACAAAAATGTAAAATTTATTTAATTTGAAATATTCGTGGTGTTTTGCTTTGTGCCATTTTATGATGCATACACAATTTGCCAAAAGGATTTGTTTGCGAAAAATCCGCAATACATGCACACAATACACAAAAGATACAACAAAGTACAAAACGAACGACTAGAGAAACTGTTAACTAAGCATAACGCAAAGCGAACTCGAGATACACTGGCGTTAAACATGCTCCACTTGCGAATTATGTGTGGATGCAACAACCTCCAGCGATACGAAATTAATGCAGAAGAGATACATATCTGTTGATTAGCAGCTGCCACATTTAATCGCATGCCACACATAACTGCACTTGGTGAGGGCATACAAAGAGCACACTTCGTTTTACACATGCAGCAAAATCAACTGAATTTACAATCACACACACAAACATACACACAAGCACACACACTAATAAAGCTGAAGTGCAAAAGCGATGTAAGCAAAACAACAACAAGGAGACAATGTACAACGAAATTTACAAATAACTTAACAATTTGCTTTTGGCCCTGTTGACGTCGTGCCATGTGGGCCAAGGGTGAAGGGCGAGCGACCGAGTCATCACGACGATGATGATGATGACGACAGCAAACAGCAACAGCGACAGCGACAGCAAGAAGCAACAACAGCAACAATAAAATCAACAGCAGGCAGCAAACAGCGACTGCTGGTGAAAGTTAAGGCCAATCTTTGCAGCCAATGCCATCAGAGTGACATTAACAACAACAACAACAACAACAACAGTAGGAATTGCTAACAGAGACATGAATTTCAATACGTACGAGTTTGAGTCCAAGTTAGTTGGCATTGGTACCATATGTGATGCTCGAACCCATTGATAATCATCAAGCCAAAAGTCAATTCTCAACCTGAGTTCTTTTGCTGGGCACAATGCTAATTTTCCTCTTTTTTTAAGGTATTTTCTGAAAGTTTGATCAACCTGCCATATAAGGACATTGCTCTCTTTGCATAACAGTTAAAAGAAGGTTTGCTTTTGATTGCTTGTCAGATATCTATGCTTATCTTTTGATTCGTTAAAGTTACACTTATCCTTTAATATCTCTGAAAATTTCTTTTCTGCTTCAGTTGCAAGCTAACTTTTGGCTTATTCATGATTCATTCGTCATGAAATCCACCCCAGAACTTGATGTTAGCAGTGCACATAAATTATATAGTTGAAGCAGCTTTTTTACTCGCGAATATTGATCGAAAAGGGTAGCTGAAGGCAGGACAATAGAAAACGGTTACAAATGGAGAATATGAACTCCAACATATTAATTGTCTAATTTTGAATAAATTAATTTAAAATAGTGACTTGAGTATTATTATTTTTTTCTTCCCATCTTATCTATTGAATAGTTTTAACCTAATAAGTTGTTTAACACATTTGATATACTGAGTATTCAACAATGTCTAATATTTGATATTCAAGAGTAAGTTAATTATGTCCTTGATCATTTTTATTTTCTAGGGTATCTGTTGGACCATTATTTCAGCTGTGGAACATTTCCATCTTTGCGAATTTTCTCATCCGCTCCTATCTCTCAATCCATCGCCCATTTTCGACTTGAACTCGTCATAAATTTTAATACACATTTTGGTTTGCAAATTGCTCAAAAGATGCATTTCTCGCGGTCTTCTCCGCCTCCCTCCCTTCGTCCCTCTCTTTTCCTCAAGCGTTCCTCTGCTCATTCGGTATCTTCGCCTACAGTTGCCACTGCTGCGGCTGCTGCTGCTGTTGTCCTTTTGCAGCGACAACTGTGACGAGCCCGTCAACTTTTGATTGACTGGCTAAGTTCAACCGTTGTGGCTCTTAACTCTTGGCTCGTTGTCTGTTTGGCTTTTGGCTCCTTCTATCCCAGAGTCGTCTCTGTCCTCACTCTCTCAATCCCTTTTGCTCCTCTCGTGGCCACTCACAACGCACTGGCATAGAACGGCAGCAAATTGCATAATTTTTACATAAATATGCTGACGTGCATTCATAATCATACAAAGGGTTAAAATTCCATTCTCTGCTTCTCGTTGTTCCATCCATTCCTTTGTTATATCCCTCTCAGCTTGTTGCTTCTTGCTTGTTGGCCAGTTATTTATTTGGCCGCCTCGTATACATATATTCCATATAATATGCGGCCTAATAGGCATTCGCTATAAGGTCTCCTCACTCCTCAGTCCTCACTTCCCAAGTTTCCAATTGACAAAATGTATGCAAAGCTAAAACAACAACCACAACTACAAAAGAGCAACAGCGGAGTGCATAAAATATTTATGATATCGCATTGTATTGGCATTATTTTCAGCTTGAATGCCAGCTTATAAGTCCGAAACTACTCTACATGAATTACGAATGCGTAAAACTGCTGCCATTTCATGTGGATAAAGCCAAACATACAAAATATTCCTTCTCTACAGGTGCAGGCAGACAGCATTTGGCAAAACTACAAATTCTTTGGCTGCCAGCGACTCTTTTATTTCGCCGCTAGTTTTCTCTTGCATAAACGAATTCTCTTTGCTATGAAGCTGTAGAAAGAGTGTTCAATAATTCAAAGATTTGAAAATACAACAGTAGCAATTTGAAGAGTGCGAAAGTTAATGAGACGATTAAAATGAAGCTTTTTTCAGTTATTTATCAGAATGCATATTCCTGATTTTTCTCCCTTTTTCCATTTGTTATTAAAAAGTACTTTGTTCAATTAATATTTATATATTTGGTTTCTGTTATTTGAACTATGATAAAGATTGTTAATACAATTTGTATCTAAATTGTTTTAAATAAAAATACTTAGCGAATCTTTGAGTACTTTTTTTATTAAAGTTGGCTCCATTTCAATTTGTGGGCAACACTTACTTTTACTGTTTTCAGCAAGGTATTCTTTAAGTCTCAAGTTCGCACTTTAAGCGCAAAACTTTAACATTTTCCCTTCGTTGTCATGTGAGATATGTGCGTAAACTATGATGCTCCAAGGGTCAGCCATAAGTTTGAAGTTGCAGGCAGCATCCAATACTCGCAGCAATGTTCTTGGAGCCAAGGCTGTGGATGTGTGTATCCTTCCAACTGCTCATCCATAACGCACATTTGGACAGTTAAAAGCAACGAGCTGTGAGAGTCAATTGCATGCAAAACTGTGCCATTGTCAGTGTGATGTGGCTGCTGTGACAAAGGCCCGGCCCTGACTATGTGACGACCAAGGAATAAGAGTGGAGCGGCGGCATCGGCGGCGACGACGGCGGCGGACAAACAAGGGCAACCACAAAATGGCCACCGCAACAACAGCAAGCGTTGGCCATAAACGACATGTGCGGGTCAAAAGGACGCCCCCACAAGCGAAAAGACAGCGACAGCAGCAGCAACAGCAACAGCAGTAGTAGCAACAACAGCTGCAGAGCAACATCAACAGCAGGATGATGATGGCGACAACTACATGCAGAATGGCAGCCAGGCAGCCGGGTAGCCGGGTAGCTAGGCCAATGAGGCGACCAATGAAGCCGCACTAAAGGCGCGCCCTCCAGGACCCTTGTCGTCTGCCGCCTGCCAACAAGGAGAGCTCATGTTGTTGCCGTTGCCGCTGCTGCTGCAGCACAGCAATTGTCGTTATAAATGGCAGTCATAATAAGTGGGTTAAATGCCCAGGCGAACATGGCCCAGTATACTCTGGGTCTCTGTGTCAGCTGGAAAGTGTGGAAAACTGAGAGAAGTTGTGCCAAGGGGAGGGAGAAGTGTTGTTGATTCGTTGTTGATTTTGTGTAACTTGTGGCTGGGGCGCAAAACTAATTACCGATAGTTCAAGGGGTCACTACTTGTCCATCGACAAACCCTTTAAATTGCAATTAAATGCCACTTGGCAGCCGGCGTCTTGCCGAATACCGAATATCGAACACCGAATACTGAACACCGAACACCAAGCCCCAAATTGAGCTCCAACTCGGCCCGAACTGTGGCGATTATAAAGCAATCAAGCACTTCGCTTCACTTGCCCCCAACACCGCCTTGGCCAGCTTGCTTGCCACTGCACTGGCAGCATTCACAGCATTCACATCATTTGCAAAATCATAATTCGCGTGTTAAGCGCGCATTAGTCTCACGTTGATTTATCACAGCAGGTACAACAACGGCAAACAGCTCTAGAAACTGGGTCTGGATCTGCGTCCAAGTCTCGCACTGCGCTCTCAGCATCTGGATCTGGAGCTGACACTGGCTTTGCCTCTGATTCGCCGTCTGGATCTGGGTCCTGCGGGTCTTGCTCTCCCTGCGCCTTGTGGTTTTAATAACCGAATTCGCTGCTAATTTCAAGCCGAAAGTTCAGAGCCAACGGCATGTGGGTGCATGCGGAATGCTCTAGAGATGACAGCGTTATTCATTGTGTGAAGCATTAAGCTCATAAATATCAGATAACTCAATTCTATACTGAACAACCTGTAGTCGAAAGCTTTAGAAGTCTCTGTTCTATACGTAAAATGCTATAGGCTAAAAAACTTAATCATTTTGAAACGCATTTCAAATAAGAGGAGAGTTTTAAATACAATAATATACTTTTAAACAATTTGAAAGACATTATCTGAAACATATAAATATATTCACTGTCTTTTATCAAAATTTACTGTTCTACATATAAATGCTACATCTTTGAATTTCAAATTATATATATTATATATATAAATTTGGAGTAATTTCCTGAATATTCCAGTTTTTCCGAGCAATGAATTCTTTTTTAGCTTATCGGCCTGTGCTTCATATCGAGGTTTACCTGTATTTTGGCTGTATTCGCTGCAGCTTAGTTTTAATTCAAAGTCAACTGGCTGCATGCCACTTTGCTTGCCACACGGCTCATCTCTAAAGGGGCATACATCAAGCCAGCGCCTGTCTCCTCTCTCTCTGTCTCTTTTGCGTGCTTCTCTGGCTTTGCCAGCTGCGCATTCGTTAAGCCAACGACTTACTTTTTCGGCGGCTTCACAGCGGTGCCTAGTCCCCCCTTCCTCTTCCTCTCCCCCTTCCCCAGAGTCTCTGCGTGAGTTTTGGCTGCAAAGTGGAGCAAATTTATGCCCAATTTCATGCGAGTGGCAAATGATTTATGCGACAGGCCGTTGCAATTGCCAAAAAGGATATGTGCGTTGATTTCGCCTGGCCCCAGGACAAATAACTTCATTACGTTTCTCTCTGCAGCTTCAGCTACACTGCCACAGCTTCAGCTACAGCTTCAGCTCCTCCTCCTTCTCGTTCTTCTCTTGATTTGTCTCTGCCACGGCAAAAGGTTGCCCCCTGTCTCCGCTTTGGGTAATGATGTGCCATGTTGTTGTTATTGTCGTTGCTGTTTGGAATTGGGTTTGAATTCGGGATTGGATTTGGGATTGGGTTTTGGGTCTGGGTTTTGAGCATTGTAAAATATATGCAAGGCAAATCGCACGATTCTCGTGATGTTGCTCATATTTGGGCACCGTAACAAGCGATGCAACACGCGACAACAACAACAGCAACAATTGCTGCGGCAACTAGCTGCAACAACAACGCGCGAAAATCGCATTCTACTTATGGCGTGAATTTCGCGATCGTCTGCTGAGTATTTTTGCAGTTTTTGTTTTTCTTTTTCTTTTTGGCTTTGGCACTTGGCACAACCGAAATTCGATTCAAATTCCCAAATTCAAATTTAAATGCAACTTCGACGACAGCCACAACAACAAACATTGAGGCAAGAAATTGGCAGGAAGTCACGCCATTTGAACCATTTGTTTGTTAACAAACAAACCGTTAGTAACATGACGCTGATTACACATGCATCCAAGCTAAATGACAACATTTATCATTAGGGAGACAGCCGCAATTCCAACAGCAACATCAATATCAATAGCAACATGCAACAGCAATATCGACTTGCAACAACAAACAGCCACAGCTACAGCCACAGCCACAGCTATGTGGCACCACAATTTACCGATAATTGCAACAACTGTGCACAGCGTTTCAAACTCATTGGCAACTGTCGGCTTAAGGGATTCAATTGACAGGCATTGCCAATGCCACGGTCAAAATGCCCCCATATCCACTGCATGCCACATCGCAGCAGCAGAGGTTGTTGCGGATGCCATCGTTGCTGTTGTTGCCACGCACTTAATTAAGACGACAAGTGAACGACCTTAGCTGTCAGTGGGGGCAAGTGGCAAGCTGTGAATAGCGCTCGAAACTGCTGTGGATCAGCGTCTCAGCTTATTATATATGTGGTTTGGAGTGCAGTGGGATAACAGCTCAAAAGGCAGCTGGCAAACATTTCGAAGGTGTGCGAAGAGGGCTGAAAAAAAAGTGGAGCAGAAAATACAGCAATAATATCAGGTAATTTCATAATTGAGTTTCAGAACAACAAAGAATGAAGGGAGAGAAAGAGAGGCCGAACTTTGAGCATAAGATTTCAGAATGAAACACGAACAGAAGTATTTATTAAAGTATAAATATTACTATAAAAATACAAGATGTGTATGTTATTATATTAGGAACTACAACGGAAATAATGAAAACTTTTTAAAGTGATAGAAATTAAAAAAAAGATACTTTAAAAGCAGCTAAGAAAACGTAAGCTTCGATTTTAGGTAGATCGATTTAAGAAGTTCCAAAAGGTAAACTATGAGATTAATATTATAACATAAGATGAATATGTTATTATTTCAAGAACTGCAACAATAAAATAGAAAAAAGTGACAGAAGAAATGAATGAGAAAGTCGATTTTCAAACGTATCTAATAAAACATTAGCGTAACTTCTCAGTGGATATGTTAAAGCAGAGAAACCCAGGAAGAAGACAGGAAAAATATTAAAGAAAGAAATTCCTTATGATATTTTCTTTACTTTCAAATGTGCCTCAAATATTGTCAGCTTTGAAGTTATGTCTGCAGCATAATTCTTTGGAACGAGTGTATTTCTCCTTCTTCCTCTCCCTTGCTCACAAAAACAGAAAGAAACACAAATATATACATATTTCAAAAAACTGGGCTTCTTCTTCAACTGGTTCAGCCCTCTGCTTTTATCAATTCCTCATGAACAACTTCACCGTTTTGACAAACTGATGCGAACGGCAACCATTGATTAACCCCATAAAAAGCACACAAATCTTCGAGTTGCAGATGAGGTTCGAGTTCGACTGAAAGTTGAAGCAGGCATCTTTGGCTTTGGCTGTGGCTTTCAAGTCGAATCGATCAGCAACTGGTAGAGGAGCAACAACAAGAACAGCAAATAAAATATGTTTTGTGTATTAATAAAAGGCCAGCCACAACGATTGCACTTCACACCTCATTGAGATTGGCCATAAAGATGCCTTAATAACTCAGCTAAGCTGGACAACGATCCGACGACGACGACGACGACGACGACGTCGATGCCCCAAATGGAGGCAGCTTTCTGCTCTCCACTGCCCTCGACTGCTGTCAGTATCGTTTATGGCTGCCCATATTTAATTTGCCGCTTCGCGTCGATGGCCAATTGAAGCGTTTCGATAAGGGGCCAAATTCATAAATATGAAAATGGCTTCATTTCGTGCTCGAATCGCGAATTGCGATGCCTTTTGCAGTGTGCTCATCGCGGACTTGTGGATTCGCCCTTGTGTTCATATCGCTTAAATTAAAACTTAAATTTCAACACGCTGCTCGGTGCTTTGCCGAGATACGGGGCCATATTTTACGGCCAAAGCAAACACAATAACAATAACAGTAAGATCAGCAACAAACTGAGGCAGCAGCAACTGTGGCAAGCAACAGTCAACTCAGTGGCAAGCTGACAATTGGAAAGGCGTTGCAGCTTTATCTGACAAATGCGCGTATATCTCGAAAGTCGTTGCTGCCGTTGCTGTTGCTGCTGTAACTGCTGTTGCTGAAATGTGGCAGCCACATTCAGCCCAAAAACGAAACTGACCCTCACATTCATTTATCAACGCGAGTGAATATGTCGCCGCTGCCAGGAAGAAAGTGCTAGCCGCACCTCTAACGGCTGTCGTTGTTTTGCTGCTGAAGCGAGTTCATGTCTGCTTTCGTCTCCAGCGATCGTCCGTAGAACGAAGCAAAGCAAGAGTCTTGCCGGCTTGTCTTGATCTACCGCCGTCCGGTTGCATTCGGCTATTTCATCATCATCTAAAATGTGCGGCGCGTAGTCATGGCCTGACATTTTTGAGTCGTTGCTGCTGCTGCTGCTGCTGTTGTCTATGCCTGCGCCCAACGGCAGCAAAAAGGTAGCAACATCAACAAGAGCAACAATAACAAACAAACCGGGCGAGCGCAGCAAACGCAGCAGGCGAAGCCTCTGCCGCAATGATTAATTGACTTTCAAAATTGCTGAAATTTTTAATTTATTATACGCGCCAAAGTGATTAATCAGTAGACAAAGCTGCGGCCCAGGGAACTCACAAGAGAGCAGAGCAGTGCCCGCAGACTGGCCCTGGCAAAAAAGGTAAACAGCAGCGAACAGCAAGCAGAGTCAACGGCAATGCACGTAGGCAGCTAACTGCGGCGACGAGATTGAAAGTGCTGGACAGCAGCAAACATCCACAACAACAACAGCAACAACAACTTGCTTGTTTTCTATGTCGCTGGCAATTCTGTGCTGCGCATCAGTCAGCGTGAAAGACGTTTAAAGCTTTTAATTGCCGCCACTGTAAAAATGCTGAGGCTGCTGTTGCTGCTGCTGCTTCTGCTGCTGTTGGCTTAGATTATTCAAAGCACTTTGATTGAGTTTATGTTAAGCTGCACAAACTTCTTCTTCTGGGGGGCGTGGCTGGAGGAGAAAACCCTCGAATGTGTTGTATTAATTAAAGTGAGTGCAACAACAAAGGAAACATAAATTTACCAATAAGACACTTTCTTGTTATTGTCGAACCGTTCAAAACTTGGATCCGTTAGTTTTGGCTGCGTTATGTTTTTCATTTTTCTCATTTCTTTTCGAGTTGAGGCTTTTGATGTTCGGCGCACAGACACATTAACATAAATATGAGCTTGAGATAAGTGCGGAACACACCCAGAGCGCCTCCTCGTCGCCTCCACTCTCTCGCAACAGAGGAGAAGGCAGGCGGTGCATCTGCATCTGGAGGCCAAGACTCCTTGGCTCGCATTGACATGCGTTAGACAGCCAACTCGAGTCGCAGTCAAGAGTCGCGAGTCGCGAGTCGAGGGGCGTGACCTGTTGCAGTTCTTGCAAAAAGGGGCAACAAAGATTAAGTCAGGAATCTAAAGTGGACGCTGATCGACTGAGAGATACTCACAAGACAATGAAACACATTACAAATAACTTATAAACAAATCTGCATAGAAATAAAAGGCGTATTTTCGACCCTCTTCAACTGTTATAGTCTATGAGTTCTAGGCGAATAGATAGACAGAAAATATTGATAAACAATATGAATATCTACTTATGTGTTCTTAGTATTTTCATTTCAACATTATACCCTGCTCTGCCTCACTTAGCGGGTATGAAAAGAGAAAAGAGCGCTGTGGAA